>JAZGTN010000055.1:1420000-2020000 GCA_037783415.1 Leptasterias polaris
ATACACCGGCGGTACCGTCGAAATCATCACCATTTTTACCAGGTAGGTTCGCCTCGACCGAGTCTCCTAATTAAGACACGCTGCCGAGTAGTTTATTTATCATGATATTTTTGTGTTTTGTTTACGGATTTGTGTTTTCTTTTCTTGTTTTTTCCCCTTCCCTTCCAATGCGGTTGGCCTTATTGAGACGGTCGCAGTACAGTCGGTCAGTGTTGCTGTACCGTTGCATTGAGATCAACCAATCATGCATAAGTGTGACATTGGCCCTAATCATTAAACCAAAACATTGATCGCTTTCAATTGCAAATGACCTTCACATGTTCAATTCTTCAAACTTACTAATGAGGGTTTTTTCCAGTTGTTACCAGCTAAGCTCATGTTTTTGTATACGTTCAGCGTGTCTACTGACTATGTACACAGCCATTTGGCATTTGACTTTTAACCTGTTTGGTTTTGGCGAACCGAATATTACGAACTGACTCAAAAATTTGTGCTGGATATGACTTAATTAAAGAGCCACTTGGAGACATGCTCCCTCATGAGCTTTCTTTTTTTCCCATGTGTGTGTTTCATGCTTGTAGTTTCGCCAAGTAGGCGGTAGCTGTCGAGTACCGGCGCTCTTCGCACTGGCCGTGTCGACGCGTCGTCCTGCTTGACTAACAACTTTACATCGGACGCGTCAATTTCACCAAGTCTGGCTACGCCGTCGCCGGTTTGATTTCTCTTAAAAAGATCGGCTTTCTTCTCCTCCGACGAGATTTGTGTCTCCTTTTACCGAGTTATTGTCTTCTAATCTTCGCATCTTGAAGGAGCCCCCATCTCATGACCGACATGTCGTTTCTAGCTTTGGATTCCAACAGCTGGCAGGTAGGTTGACATTCATTTGTACTTATTTATAAAAATCAAATCTCAAATACTTGTGAGTATCGTGTGTTACTATGAATGGTCCACAAGTAATATGGTAATTGATGTTATTTTGTGAAACTTGTTAGGATAATTTTGTCCTGGAAATTATGTTGGTTGGAAGTACAAATTAAGGATAGCTTATCGGCTGATACATCATGAAATGTGAAGTTCAACATGGCTGACATTAGCCCTCTTCGATCACATCCAACGTACTCCTGAAAAACAAAAACCATAAAAACTGCAACACTAATGGAAGTGTTCTAAATGCACTTTGAACACCAGAAAATGTTCTCCATGGAATCTGAAATGACGTCCGTTTACTGTTTTGATTGTCGGGTATTCCACGGTCGAGTTTGACCATAACGGTAACTCATGTCAATATCCTAAATGGGTCTGATTTACAGCCAATCGTTCGCAAACGGTGCACACACAAAGTAGGTCAGTTAATTACCATTCCTTTCAACCCCACAATAGCCCAGTTGGGTGGTTCCTGGGTGTTTCGGATGTTTTAAGGTTTCTGTTGTTCCTGTCTATGTCACCCCTTCCGGATAAAAGCCCCCCATTTGTGCCCGAAATGAGCACGGTGCTTGTTCCGTTAAGTGGGTGTACAAAGCTCGCCTTGCAGCATTTGTTGAGTACTTGTGTTTACCTGATCGCAAAACTCATACACAGTTTAGGAACATTTCTACCATCATCTACCTCCCCGGCTGATAAACAGGGTTGTTTCTCTCCATCGCTCTCCGCTTATCACCATCTGGTCACATCACCGTGTACAGATTTGCATCAACTCATTCTTCATGGGCCACGGTGGCAAATGTTTTGATTTTTATCACGAAATGAATACACATACACACGTTTCATCTTATAATAGACAACTCAAAACCTTAGCTTTGCTGTTGTCTAATCTGGGTGACGTTCATCCCAGCAATTGAATGACATATAAATAAACAAATACACACATAAATATCTAACAATTTTGTGATTTCGGAAGTAAACAAGCACTTCATGCCGACTGTAATTCAATGACACGGAGTTATTCCTCATCCAATTAGATTTTTTGTTAAATGATCGTGGAGGACATCCAGCATATTTCTAACGGAATTTATATCTAAGTAAGAGAACGTAAAAGCATCTCTTGCGGAGCTGCACTTAAGAGCGAGATCGCATCAGCCAAGATTTATCCAAGGAGAATCATATGAACCTTAGCACGAGGAATGGATTTTATCCAAGTGGCGTAAAACCACCACTCTTCGTCTGTACATCTAACGCCGTGTTAGCCTCATGTTTCCCCCATGTACTCGCTCCCTGTCTTCCCCATAATATCCCCAAACTCCACAGCGATGATCTCATTATTGTGAATACATCTTATTAGGGACTTACTCCTTGGCTGTTATGGAAAGAGAGAGTTGTAAATAATCTGAAGATGTGAAGATGGAGGTCAGAGCAGAGTTCATGCTTAGATTGGTTTGGATTCTGTCACCATACCTTTATTACTCTTTGCATCTGACCATTATTTGATGGGAAAAAATAATAATAATGCGAGCAGATGTGTTTCAAGTCAACATTGCACCAAAATGTGCCTTTTGTCTCAACCACCTTGCATTCAAACGTCATCAAAACCATCTTGTGGTTTGTTTAGGATGGGTCTCTATGCACTCATAGCTAAAATAATTACTTCATTCGTCGTTTATTTGTCTCATCGGTTTTGGAAGTGGCCCGTTCCCCTTGATTAGGCAAGCCTGTGAGTCTTGACAATGCAGAAATCATTAGCTGAGGATGTGTTGTGAAGTATGAGGGGGGTTGGGATATGTTATCAAAGGATCCCCCAAACAAACCAAATAAATATATATGAATAAACAAATAAATAATGAATAAATAGGGAAGTGAATAATAATGAATAACAAGGGAAATAAAAAGTGAACAGATAAGTACTGGTACATAAATAAGACAAACATAACTCTTATTAATAATAACAATAACAAACTTAATATATGTTAATTTGTGCATCGGGATAAAGACTATTGTTTTTGTTACCATTACACCGATGTATGTTAAGCACTGTACACTCAGTACTTTCCCGAGTTCTGTGGAAAGAAAAATCCTCAGGCGATTCACTTGGGTGTGATTCGAACCCACGACCTTTGCATTGCTAGAGCAGATGTCTTACCACTAACAAAATAACAAACTTTGTTCGTCTGAAGCCAGAACAGTTGTGGGTCATCAACTGTTTCTTTATCCATTATAATGTTTATGTGATCTCGTTAGAATATGAGTTTTTTTAAAACAGCACAGTCACGAAACATTCCATTAGAGCAGATGTCTTACCACTAACAAAATAACAAACTTTGTTCATCTGAAGCCAGAACAGTTGTGGGTCATCAACTGTTTCTTTTTTCATTATAATGTTTATGTGATCTCGTTAGAATATGAGTTTTAAAAAAACAGCACAGTCACAAAACATTCCATCACTTCCTTAAAAGAGGAAGTGTATACTATTCAACACCAGTTTTAAAAGGGTGTTGTTTTTTGACACACTGCAGTTTCCATTTAGTGGTTAGCATTATAGTCAAACGTTTCCTTGGCAATGTTTTGAGAAAGAACATTAAACATATTGTAAGGCATCATGGATCTTGTTTTGAAACCAGTCTACAAGATGGCGTACTCCAGTCGCTACCTAAATCTGTTTAAAAAAAGTGTATGTAAACAAAAACAAATACAAAAAACAAATCAATAGTTGCATCTGACCAATGGTATGTCCTGTTTGTATCACGTGACATAGATGCTTCAAAGGTTTGTTAAAAATACAAAATAGGAGAAATATGTTTGTGTGCATCTCACAGGTATGTGTCAAGATTTCTGAAAGACACATTAAAAAGTAATTTTACGCATTTTCCAAAACAGGTTTGAACGTTACTCAGCTATTTTCGTCTGATGTTTAATCTTTAAATAATTCAGGAGTCAAAACTCAATCCATATTAATTGAAGCGTGATGACAACAAAGATCACATTAAAATTAAAACATTTTGTTCCAGATGAATGTGTAACTGATGGCTTTGACACCCTCGAAGCGAACCCCCCCCCCCCCAAAAAAAAACCACCCAAAAAACCCCAAAAGACAAAATGTTGATTTGTTAGACTAAAAGTCATTTAAATGTTCTCGTTCTTCTAAACACCTTATAAAAATAGCAACATTTTATGATTAAAAAGTAAAGTACTCTTGGTGCAGAGGATACATCGTTGAACTGATCTTTATTCACACGTTTAAAAGGTTATAAGTAGATTGTCTGGTATGGCCATGAGATAACAGGACTAGATTCAAACAAAAGTTGGAGCCCATGTTAGGTCGCCATGTTTCACCCGATCCTTAAATTACTGTCCTTTGGTTTAGAACTCTGTATTTACGTAGTTTGCAATCATGAAACGAGTAATTATTCCCCCAGTAGCTACTACCCAGAAGCCGTAGTCCCTCTCTTGACATATCTGCCATTGTGAAATGTCTACACTTTACAGTTATGTTTGTTGTCGAACAATCCATGACGTGTGAGTTTTTTCCCCTCTAATAATTAAGACAAGTACTGAAAACGATTAACTGCCGATGTGCTTTAATTCCACAAAACATTAATTCAGTAGCCAGGTATTGTTCCGGAGTCTTGGGAACCAAGTTTTCAAATGATCAATATTTTGTGAAACGTTCAAAAGTACAGAAATACACCTGTTTTGTTATTCATTATTATGAGTGAACTTTCCGCAGACCCCGCTCGATATATAATTCATTTTTTCGTCAACTTTAATATTGACTGATATTTTTTAAGAATTCACTGAAGATGGACAATTAATAAAATGTTTAAAACGTGTATTTCTAAAAGGAATAGTGTGTTATTTTAGTACTGCACACTAGATTTACTCTGCCAAAACATAAATCATTACGATATCTGACAATCCTAAAGTAGATTAGGCAGGTCATTGTTGGAAATACATTGAAGTTGTTGCACATGGAACGTTTGTCATTCTTTTTTCATTTTCAAATAAGTTTCTTACACCCATCCAATCTTCCGATGATCGTATGTATATTGTTGTTACAAAAAACAATAATTAGGAATTGGGTTTAAACCACAGAAGGGTTCAGGAATGGGTTAATCCTTGGCATTGTGGGAAATCTGTGGCTTATTTGGTTGTGAAACGAACTACATATTTGAAGGACGTTTATTAAGCACATGTGGTCTAATAACAATTGGCCATGACGGCGAAGGTCGACTTTGTCAAAATGTGCATTCAGAAAGCGAGATTTTGATACAGTGAAGGTTGGTCTACTCGGGCACGGATGTCATTACAGCGATGTCCATTTTTACTTGAACAAGAATACCAAAGTCAAATCAAGGGAATTTTATGAATGACATCGAAGATCTCTCTCGTGAACTGATACAGATTTTATGTTTTTTTTTGTAAGGGTCTTATGCCACAGTAAAAATAGTTGCAACTTAATAACGGAATGGTTTGTATACGGATCTCTTGAATGATTTGTGATTCATGTAATTACATGTTCTTAGTTAGCTATTCAATAAGATTTGTTTTCGAATACAGAATATTTCGAACAAACTTGGTTTACGAGACGTACTGTCAGCTGTCGTGATCAAAGAGTAACCCTTTTAGATTTTAACACAAATTCTGAAACCATTTTCAAAAAGCCATGCCTTAAAAAAATAACATCTGTCTCGGCAAATTTGGAGACTTCAACATTTCAAAAAGGAAAATCTCTAAATAATTATCATTCAAATTTCTACCAAGTTGCCCAAACCGCGCAGTTTTCACGGCTATATGAGGATTTTATCTTTTATTTATTTATTATTGTGAGATTTTTTTTGTAAGTGCTTGGACAGAGGGCGACCTGCCAGCACGCCGGTGCGGGGCGGAAGAGTTACGCGGGCCCGGTCGGTCGGAAGCACGTGGCACTACCGTGTCCCGGTCAAGCTCAAATTTCAGCACGTACCGGGCGAGTCGTTGAGGTTTGGAAGCTGCGTCCCCGTGTCCTGTCGCTCCCGTTTCATCCAACGCTTGTTCCGTGGTATTGAGTCTCGCTTGTTATCAATTAATGCGCATTTTCCCACCTGCTGCGTACGTTGCTGTGTATACATATTTGTTTGGGCTTGTGTTCTCAAAGTTATGTCTGATTATTTTGATATGATATACAACAAATTTAGCTGAGATTTTTTTCTTTTTGTTGTTGAAAGTTGAAAGTGGACACTGTTCTGGGGACACAGTGCTGTCATTCACGCTATTGCTTATTAATTGGATTGCATTCAATCACTGAATTATCTACTCAAGCATGCATAATTTTCTTTTATAGAAAACTAGTGTGTCACGCCTATTGTGTTCTTAAATTGTTTGGAAATTACTTTTCGAAAGGCTGTAAAGAAAATATGTTTATTGGGAGAAAGACGTTTGTGGTTTCTGTGCATGAAATATTTATTCATGTGAACAAATAGGAGGGTCTTAGCAATCCACTAGATTGGATTTGTATTCATGCGTAAATTTACAAAAAGATTACTTTGTACTCCTAATGATAAGTTTTGTATGCACAGTTTTTATTTATTTATTTATTTATTTATTTTATTTATTTATTTGCTTTATTTTATTTTTGTTTCGTTGTAGTGGCTGCCTACACTCAGGAGTAATGTACAACTAAAAATGGTATTCTTAAATCATTACTGTTAACTTAAAAAGAAAGTATTCGAGTGTTGTTTAACAATAGCAATACGATAATTAAACCTTCTTCTTTTTTTATTTAAAAAGTTTAATCTTTTGAGTTGTTGTTTTATGCAAAAGAATACCCTTATTATTGCGTCATCCAGGTTTTTGTTCGTACATAAGAGGCAATGAATTAGCTGTAAGGATCAGAATTCATGTTTGTGTTAGGCTATAATACGATGACTACTGCGGGCTAGTGATTCTTTTACAAAACTGAGTCGTTCTCCGTAAGACGTAAAATCTAACGAGCTCGCCTAATCATGATTGAAATTTGATTTTTTTTTTCCCAGTCAAACTTGCTTTAAAAGGGCTTTTTAAAACATATTTTTTAGCATGAGCAGGGACAAACGACATATTTAAATTACTAAATGCTTTCACGTTTGTCTATGATTTACAAAAAGAGAGTTATTCATTCAAAAGGTTGGTGCGTATAATTTGTTGGAAAATACTATAACTACGTGATGCATGTATCACTTTAGTTTGTAAGATTTCATTTTCCCACGTTAGGATCAGCACAAAAGTACTCGGCCTTCGCTTGTCCGTTATCTTAAAAAAGCATCACCACATCTTTCACATAACACTTTAAAAAGGGACGGTCGGTTAGGGAGACATTAATCAAAAGATCTTCAGCAAACACACGCCGGTAACTAAAATGTGTTGATGAATTGAACGATGTCATTTAGGAAATGTCACGGCAGCTATACCTGCGGAGAGGGAGAGAGGGGGGGAGAGGGGGAGAGAGAAACCGCGCTGTTCGAGCCGCCGCAGCAGCGGTGTGGTGTTGGGGTGACGGATGGCACGATCACCGGCCCGTGACAAACCCGTCCACCAGTGAAATACTATCATTGATCAACGGCACCCAATCACCAGCACTTAAATAGGCAGAGCATCGGAAGCAAATTAGCTAACAAATAACCACGTTATAAGGAATGGGCTGTGTCTGTAACGCTACGAGATTCGAGTGGGTTGGAGGTCGCACCATATGTTAGAGGGGGGCTGGGTGGTTTGAGGTTATTACAACCGACGACTGAGAAAAACGCCCCTATAAACGCCTGAATTCTAAGACTAGGTCGAACTCAGCTTTATTGTCTTATTCGCGGATAATTTAACCTTTCACTCATTATTTCAAATTATTGATAGCTTTCAAATGAATTGTCCAAATCAAAATCAAAATCTAAATCGACTACCGTCAAATACAGTCGATGTTTAAATGTTTTAATCTTGAGTCAATTGTGTTCGGTTCGATTCGTTTCCTATTTTTCGTTTATCTTTATAGCTTCCTTCCTTCATGCACATGTTTTGACTTGTTGTTTTCATCCGCCAAACTAGTTTCATTTAAAAAACCGTTGCTAAGTTTTCGGCGTTGTATTGTGTCTATTTCTTGAGCTCGTTACTTTTCCGGTTCAAATATCAACTGTAGAATCTTAACATGTGGAAAATCGATATCGATGTCGAGAAATCCTTGATCATCTTTATTTCTCGTTCCTATTAGATTCGGGTAAGATTTCCAACAACAACAAAATAAGAGAATCATCGAAGACACTTTTCTTCCTTTTACCGAGCAATTACGTTTTTGACCATGTGCATTCAGAAATGGTATCATCGAAACAAATCTACTTTCTCTCCACAAAATTATCCCGTGACATACTAATTGTGAAGTTTGAATATCACCCGTGCACAGCTGTCACCAGTAGGCAATCTCCCACCCCGATGCGCACAGTGCTATACGCACCCCCTCACTACGATTGGTCTCAGTCTCGTGGGTTGACTTCACACATGCAGCAATTTCTTCATTAATTGAAATGTAGCCATTTTTGATGGACACTCCATCAGCCAAGGCAGGTCCCCACACCCGCACTGATTGTTGTGAGTTTAATGAAGCATATCTCTCTGGAAAACAAACCCAACAGTTCACAGTTGCCCGAGTGAAGTTCACCTCACCACAGTGCCCCCTTGTTTCCAGTCAAGTCCTTGACAAAAGCCTGCAACCCTATTCACCTGGTCTTGATGAGTCCAGTTGTTATTACAACCGAGGACAAAGCAGAGCGGTCAATACAAAATAGTGCCCGGTAGTTTAAGAATATGAAGTTGTCAAAGTGGGCATACGCAGAAGCCGTTTTCGGCTGACCGCCGCTTGTTTTCCTTCCACACTCAATCGCTCTGTACCGTCATTAAGGTGAAAAGAACGGCCGGCTTTGAACACCACCGAACAGCAGCAGTCATACTGTTCGGATTAATATCCGTTCCTCCATTTGAATGGGGAAAAGTGTTTGTCCATTGCAAACAAAAATAAATAAACGAAAGGCAGGGAAATGTAATCACAAAGTCCGACCAAACATCAACTTGGCAATGATGTATGTAAATTCTGCTGGCCAACGGAGATGGAGGGGGTTGGACCTCGTATAACCTTGGATAACCTTTGTCTACACTTTTGCAGGGTCACTTTAAGACCAGCCAAGTTCAATATCAATAAGGTCGCTGAATGGGCAGTTAAGGTCTTTGCAGTAGATCGTCGTGGTTCCTGAGCAAAATTGAAAACTCTAAAAGGTGGTTTTCTCCACCATTAACATTGCTGTTTGTGAAGGATATCATTCATTAAATGGACATTTGTTTCAGCAACTGTTTGAGTAGGAAAAAACAACATTATTCTGTATTTATTGAATTGAACTAAACTACGTCTATGTGCGTAAAACAAATTAATGACAACAAACGCCGACCTTTAACTGAAAAGTTTGGTCGCCAGCCTTACTGGGTTAAAGTGACATTTAAAAATAGTTGTGATTTATCAAAATTGATAACTAACAAATAAATGTATGTATTAACAAATAAACAAACAAAATGTCAGATGTTAGGCTAAGCCATTACAATGGCAAGACTACAGTTGAATGGATTGCTTCTGGAACCATTTTCAAACTGAGCAGTTTTCCACTAGCCTTGTTGAGATGGTGAACACTAAATAAGAGTGCACTGTTCGGCTTGGTTGTATATCAAACAACTTTACCCAAACCCGATAGTGTCATGATATTGTATCCACCATATCTCTAAAAATGGCTTATTGCATTCACTGCAATCGTTCACAAGCTGATTTTAGGCAAGTATTCCACAAGCAACTGATATCTTAGTCAGGTATTTCACAAGCAACTGGTATCTAGTCAGGTATTTTCACAAGCAACCGATATTTTAGGCAAGTATTTCACAAGCAACTGATATCTTAGTCAGGTATTTCACAAGCAACTGGTTTCTACTCAGGTATTTCACAAGCAACTGATATTTTTGTCAGGTATCTCACAAGCAACTGATATTTTAGTCAGGTATTTCACAAGCAACTGATATCTTAGTCAGGTATTTCACAAGCAACTGATATCTTAGTCAGGTATTTTACAAGCAACTGATATTTTAGTCAGGTATTTCACAAGCAACTGATATCTTAGTCAGGTATTTCACAAGAAACTGATATCTTAGTCAGGTATTTCACAAGCAACTGATATCTTAGTCAGGTATTTCACAAGCAACTGATATTTTATTCAGGTTTTTCACAAGCAACTGATATCTTAGTCAGGTATTTCACAAGCAACTGATATCTTAGTCAGGTATTTCACAAGCAACTGGTATCTAGTCAGGTTTTTCAC
This sequence comes from Leptasterias polaris, assembly GCA_037783415.1. Lineage (NCBI taxonomy): Eukaryota > Metazoa > Echinodermata > Asteroidea > Forcipulatida > Asteriidae > Leptasterias > Leptasterias polaris. The sequence continues at coordinate 1,430,281 of JAZGTN010000055.1, forward strand.
AAGCAACTGATATTTTCGTCAGGTATTTCACAAGCAACTGATACTTTAGTTAGGTATTTCCTTGCTGGGACGTTTGTGTTCTTGAGGGTGCTGGCTATACGCTGAAACATGTCCAACTCTATGACTCATTGCCTCTGATGAGTGTTTCACCCCAATAGAAATCAATAGATATAACTGAAATAATCAAGAAATAAACATATAAATATTCTTTAAAATGTAAATAAAAAAACACAGATCATTCACCCCTCAGCTCACGTATGTCGTTTTCACTTATGCTTGAATTAGCTAAAGTTCTATTAGAAATCGTTTCATAATGTCAACATGTATCAGGATGATAATAAATTAGATAAACAGATTGAATATAAGTGTATACCCTCATAAATTGTATATTCTCTACGGGTGCGGGTGTTTTCATGTCTGTCAATAAATTAAGAACCAGTCGACTAACCGCACTTTGAATTCTGAATTGAGGAGAATTTAATATAAATTATCAGATATTTCCACGACATGGCCGAACCATAATGGCGGCTTCCAAGCCCTGTTTATCTTAGACGACCCTTGACCCAAAACATTTGACTATAAAAAATAAAAAATAAAAAAAAAAGGGAAAAAAAGTGAAACTTCATTATGTTAAAGCCCCTTTCGTTGTATGGGTTGTACAATTGAGGGCTCCGCTAACCACCACGGTTCCCGGTGCGGTGCTAGCGGGCTCCGAGCGACATTCGAGAAGGGTGTTTCTGCACCGACCTACCGCCGAAGCCCCGGCGCAGACAATGCGTCCCTTTCAACCCGAGTTTGGACGAGTATGGCTTTTGCTCATTCAAAAATAGTGTTATACACACTTTGCGAGCGCTTTGCGTGCAAACTGTTACAAGATTCGCTGTAGCGAATTGGAGCAAGAACTTTATGATAATCAACGGGGGAACCGTAATAGAATAATCTCAAAACCACAGGTGAATCGTATGTAAAGACCAACGACGGTTGTATTAGTTCTTTCAAAACCTTTATCCCATACGCTTAAAGGTTGCAAGGGTATGATTGGTCAAACATGGCCCTCGTTCAATGGACTTCAATGGGCCTACATGTTTTGTTCTGTATCATATTTTTATAAGCGTCGAAGAAATAACATTGCTGGCTGGGTGTATGGTTTTTGCGGTCAGTTCCGTCCAATATGACTAATTTGAAATACAGTTTTGTGCTATAAAAGGGGGGAAAAGGAAAAAAGAAAAAAACCAAAACTGCTATCACCAACAGAATCAGAGCTATAGTGCCCTGTGGTATAATGCCGTACTTCATTGGACCCCGCACGTACCTTGTATTGTCAACAAAGCGACAGTGCCAAATATGGTCATTCTTAATCTTTGCTATGCCATTCACATTCATATTACTAACTATTGCTGGGTTGTATTTAATGACGGGATAAAGGGCCTGTATGGCCATGGTCAATGACTTTTTATGAATCGGAGGGGAAAATATTAAGCTATTGTGGGGAGGAGGGTGAACAACGGCCGAGACTAATTGTACTGGGGTACACCGTACTATAGCAATGGGTCCAACGACCTGCTGCAGTGGTGCCGTCTGTAAACCTCTTTACCTTATGCCTCTGTATGTTGTTGCTGTTATTTCGTAAGATCTAGTTCAGTAACCCACAGCTTTTTTGTTGTTTAAATTTCTCGATTCCATTCTGCTGAATCCATGTTAAGGAACTCAAGTCATAAACAAGCTGCAATTTTAGTTGTAATATAACAGCAATACAATATCTCTGTTGTTATTATTGTGTATAATTGAGTGGGTTTTAATTTGGCATGTGATTATTAAAAAAAAGCTAGGCAGTTTTGGTCTAGTCAAACAACTCAGCACTGTAAGGTTTCCAAACGTCGTCATCGACGGAAAGTCTTAATAATGTCGTTAAAGAACGAACCGACAGCTGTTGTTGTACATATAGCTTTATTTAAATTGTTACCAAATTTACTCGATCAGAATTTAACTTGATTTACTGTTTGAAAAGTTATTGATAGTAATTATTGGCGAAACACTTCAAAACAAAAAGGCAAACGGTGTTAAAATGATTGGATCAACAAGGGGGTGGAGTCAGTTTATTCCATTCGTAAATCTGTTCGTCCTCACATTGTGTCCCTTGGTGCCTATACTTGCTTTTTGGGTTCTATTTAGATTTTTAGGTCCAGGCTTACAAGTGAAGCATTGCAAGCAAATTCCTTTACCATGCCAAATCCAGCAATAACCCGATCTATGAAAATAATAATAATAATAATAATACACTACTGTTTTGGGTTTTTTTTTTTTTTTTTTTTTTCGAAGAGTAAAATAATTCACTTGCTCTATATAGTTTTCTGAATTGTATAAACAAAAAGCAAAAAGAACATTTATAATAATATTAATTGTTGTCGGGAGTTTTGTACACATTCATGTGAAGCTTGTTTCAATTGCAGCTATCGGAATAAGCAGTAGTGATTTAGTGAGGAGCCTTCATATGCTATTTTCTCTATTAGACTGAGCCTTCATGGGAGGGAAACATTTCTCTGCAGGATCGGTTCTGTTATGAACTTGGATAAGCTGATTGTATTCTGATTAAAACATATGAGGTTTGTTCTTCTTCCTCTTTGTGTCCAATATAATAGTACCCACCTTACATTAATGGTATTGTGGGCGTTTTCGAAACCACTGCTTGGGCTTGGGCTTGGGCTGAGGCTCTGTCAGTTACTTAGAAATTGTGTGCTTTCCTTACGGGGCTTCAGGCTGACAGAGACCAAGCCGGAAGCTCAAGACCAAGCCTTGATTTCGAGAACGGCCCAAAAAAAAGTCAGAAACAAGGAAGCAGACAAACTATGCATACGAAAGTATTAGATAGTTTTTATTTTATATTTATTTAATTTTTGTATATATTAGGATTTATTCCAACATAAAGAAAAAATACTTGGGTTATTCCCAAAATTCAATCCTATTTGACATTTTTAGGGGGTTTTCTGTCGTGTATTCTCCAAAGAGTTATAATCTGAAATTGACCATCTTAATGACTCGGCAATGAATTCACTGACATTACCGTAATTGCTAGAGATAAAGAAATATACATTGATAAAAACAGGTTAATTCATGTCATTATGAATAATGTGTGGTGTACAAGGAGTGAAGACGATTTTTCATATCTATGGCAAATTGTACAGAAATGCTTCTGGCGAGATTGTATACCTGGGTCCGATGAGTCACTGTATACGAATATATGAATATAGCACGTGGTTCTTCAAAACACACGCGAGTGTAAGCGCATTTTATTTCATTTATTTATTTTTCTATTTATTTGCAACATTGAAACGGAACACAAGACACTGATTTTGTTGTGTTTGTCGTTTCTTTTTCTTCTTATTTGGAGAGAAGGAGGGGGTGGGGGACATTTGTAAACCCCAGCCATATTATAGTTGTTAAATTGCTCTCCCATGGTGTATGTTTGTGAGAAGAAACCAAATCACACTATATGGTTACAATACTTGGATGAACGGCTACATCGTTGACGAACAGGAAGATTTATGACCACAATACCGAAAAGAAAAGAAATCTAAAACAAGTTGTTTAAGAGAAGGGAAAAAATGATTGAAAAATTGCAGGTCGGTCATCCGTGAAACATGAGAGGATCTGAAAGTGATTTAGGAAAATGGCATTGATTGAATATCTGTAGTATTTCTCATATATCAATATCGTATGAAAAATTGTAAATATTAATTGGGGGTGGGGGGTTGTTGAAATGAAGAGAAATCGACTCATCAATCACTTGCTGGAGAATAACGACACTACGTGAAAGTAGGTGAAGATTTAAAAAATGTAAATCGTGAATCAAGAAAATTGGCATTTTGGAACTGAGTGTGTTTTTGAACAGCAGCGATTTAATGGATGTATGTTTGTGTACGTATGGTTAAGATGTGTACGTATGGTTAAGATTTTGTTTAGTAGTTTGTTTCGGTGTTTGTTTTGTTGTTGGTTTTTTGGTGTGGTTATGGGGGTACAGTGCAATGGTACCGCGTGAAGCATCCCGGCAGTGTTGAGCAAAGCTTACCGCGTTATGTCATGTTTTTGATGGATGAGAGTCGAGCTCCCAATCACACCTAGTACATATTATTGGATATCACGTAAGGGGGGTACACCCGTAAACCAGACCACCGGAGTCACTCCGTGTCACACTACAAACGGCTCTTCATTTTATTGTGCGGGCTTACGAAGTGTGCTCCTCTGTGTGGAGGTGTCACCGCGTGAGAATCTGTCCCGCGAGTTAGCACCTCGAGCAAGACCGAGCAGCACGGGCCCGCAGGGCAAACGGCCCGTCGATCGGGCCGTGTTTTGCCTCCCTTTTGCTAAATCATACGCTCGGCCGGTAACGAATTTGACGTTTCTCTGACATCTTTTTGAAGCTTTTTGTTCGGAAATTAGCGCACCGTGGTGTGCCGTATATCGACATTGTGTCTGCGTTGAGATTGGCCGCTTTTCCATGCATTCAACGTGATATTTGAAAAAAAACCTCTGACTTGCAATGACACGCTAAAACGTGTTTATTAAAACTTTGATAACTTGAAATGCTGTGGAAATTATTTTCCCCCGCTAGGGTTGAGCATGCTGTACGTCGTGTAAATGATAATAATAACGCTGTTCTTTGTAAACTCTAATATAATTAAGCAACCGTATCAATCGCTGAAATTGCATCTGCCGGTTACCCACGCTAATTGAACATCGATAATTCTCAATCTCAATTCGCTGATTAAGGCTCGGGAATAATTGAAATTGCACTGGCACTTTCAATAGGGAAATAATTCAGCCAGGGCGAGACGAGTGGATAGTTTGGTGGCGTTGTTGTTTCGTATAGTTCCCATATCAAATTAACCTACCAACTCGCAGGCCGTGTGGTGCCTAGCTTGGCTGGAAAGAAACCCCCCTTACATTTCGTGTGCTCATAAGAACATTCCTATTCACGCTTGAGGGTGTTGAGCCTTGTCGTATCACCAGGACGTTTCTCGCAGCTAGAGAGAGAGAGAGAGTGAGTGGAGAGACTAGAGAGAAGGGAAAAAACCATGCGATATCATGCTATATAGCCAGTGCGAAGGTAACATGATTTATGCGTAGTTTTCACTTCTACCTTCCCCGTCAGTAATTGAGTCAAGGGAAGAGATCTTGCCGTGGAGTAAAATGACTTGATTACGGCAAACCAGGACCGAATCTTGCCGACGTTGACTCCTGAAGCAAGCCGAGAGAATCCACGGCCGGCTTAGTCTGATTTCTGACGCGCCTTTTCACAAAATAAGCACAATTTTCACCATCTATTCAAGTCCATTTCTATTTCTCCCACTCTCTCACTCTCCTTTTCCTATTCTCGTGGGCTCCTCCGAGATTTGGTATCACAAGCTGTCTATTCATAACGTCATATTTTCTTCTTGTGGTTGATGGGTCCTTGGAGGACCACTATCCATGACTGTTTGCTCAGAATTCACTACCCAACTCATTCCGGTTATTAATAGAAGTCGGTTTAACCAGACACTGCCGTGCCCTCTCACGTGAAATTCATCATCACAGCGAGACAGCTCAGAACCGCGTCAATGATAGGGTCGATATCTGCATTCTTTCCGATACCCAATTATTCGATTGAAACCAAATATTGAAAGAGTCGACGTGCCCTCCCGTGTCAAATTCTTCACAAAGGGAATCGATGTTGTTTCGGGTTTGCTAAGACGCTGCCATGCACTCTTTCACTCCAAGTTTATCCTAAAATGGACACACAATTGAATGGAAAATATTTCCCCAGCCTGTGTTGTATTATTATTTTATTTTTTTTACGCCAATACTTAATGAAGTTATCATCATAGGGCTATATCAACAATAACATGTTTTTGTTCTTTAAAATAAATAAATAAATAAATAAGCACAATTTAGATAAACTGCAGAGTTCTTTCACCACATTATGAAACAAAGCGTCATTCAAAGTATATGTTGGTTCCGGAATATTTTATTAAAAGTCAATTCCACAAAACCACACGAACTTATTAAATCGGCCAAACCACGTGATGTCTTGTGAAGAAAATAAATGTTTAAAAGGACGATAACATTATGGGGGCTAAGCTTTCAATAAGTATTGCCGTGCACGGGCTGCTGTCGAGTTCAGCCCATGGGTGTGAAAACATCAAATGGCTGACCGTTTGAAACCGTTTTTAATTTCCTTCATAATATTCAGAATATTTAAGTGCGGAGTGCGGTGCTGACTTGACCACCACATTGCTTCGTGTTTGATTGATTCATGCAAATGCGCTAATAATAATTATGCAGTTTCCTAGGGTCGTGTTTGGGTCGTGTTCACCTCAATGTTTGTTTGTTTGTTTTATTTTTTTTAATTTTTTTTTTGTTTATTTGTATATTTGTACACTATTATTTAATTGTCTGCCAAGTTGTTTATTCTTTTAAGGTTTCTACTGGTCAATTCGTTCAGAATTTGACGTATATTATATCAGTCTGTTTTACTTTCTTTCGTTATTTATATATTTTCAAATTGTTGTTGTTGTTGAAATCTTGCTTTATAATATGAAACGTCATAATCATTTTAAATGACCATCACAGTAAGTCAAAGGTTATTAAATTTTCATGAAAATTGATAAATTAAGTTTGACCCAATGATTTGCATACGTCAACTTTGACTATGCATTTTACTCTTCAGTGTATATACATAATTAAGTGGATAAAATAATAATTTTTGACATGGCAAACATACGGACGTTAGTGCCCCCCTCCTCCATTATTTCTTCTTTTATTCTTTGCTTTACATTTTCAGTTTTGTTTTGTTTTGTAACTTACCAATCTTATGTGATTAGTCTCTTCTCAACGGTCTCGCGTTTTGCACGTCTCTCCAATTCACCAAACTGTCGCCAATTGTGGAGGGAAACAGTTCTAAATTGAGAAATTCAACCTAAGAGTCAATGATACATCAAAAACAACAACAACATAAAATCACTGAGATCGCTTTGGGGCAAGATATCAACTTCAAGTTCCTTTGAAATAAGACATCAAAAAAAATCCCACATCTTGCAAACCCCGAGAACAGACGGCACGCCAGGTTCCAAAACAGCTGAAAATGTGAGAATTTGGGGTCTCCGGCACATAGACCGGGAGTGGAGAGAAACATTGCACCGGGCAGCTCTCTGCAAATCACAGCGCACTCGCCAGGCCCAGATTCCCTTTGCAAACCTGTTTTATCATCCTTTTCCTCCCTTTTTTTCTCTTCAGTTCTCCAGGGCAAACATTTCCTCGCTGATATTCTAATATTATTTTTAGGGTCGCAGTAGGATTAGCACTATGAATTGTTGTCAACGACCTGGGTGAACTCCAGGGGACCGCACCGTCATTTGCATAATTTATCAAAACAAAAAACACGATAGAAGTGTTTATAACTGAAGGTGAAGGGCATTGCAACGTTATTTTCATACAATGTCGTTGTATTTTCCTAAGCGCCTAATACTTCCTGTACAGTACATTTATTTATTAAGTCAATGTCTGTATCAGTACTTGAATGTGGGGGAGACCTTATTCTAGATAAACCTATGTGGTTTATATTTATACCTATACACTTGGTTTATATACATCAAGTCAAATTGAAAATATTTCGAGAAATATATCTGCAAAGGGGTTGTGCATCATCAATTGGTCTTTGTTTAGCTCTGTTTAACCCTGTAGTTTTCAAGATTAGGGTAAACGGGTGATACATTGCAAAAAACTGTGCTAATTCACATAATAGATATCGAAGAGAATAAAACTTTACATCTTAGATTGCTAAGATATCACCAATGTCATTGTTTTTGCAGAAATTAATGTTATTTGAACACCCAAATGTTGTAAAGTTTGATTTTTATTTATTTTTTATTTGATTTTTGTTATCTGAATGTGAAAACACCCATTGTGTCATTTTTAAGACTCCCAGTTTTTACAGTTTACGTATAGTCATTACAATGTCATTCAATTAAACAATAAGCATTGTTTTAGAGAAAAATTATCAGATCACATGTATATGCAACTGTGTAGTTTCCAGGAACATTTCTTAAAAAGGGGCTCACAATTTCGAGAAAATAAGAAGGAGGGAGAGAAGGTGGGAAAGGGTTATTGTGTTGGGCATCCGTGCTTTTATTGTATGCCTGTTCGCATTCCCGGAATTCTTAACAAGATTCCAACAGTTTTGGAGTGACAGAATCTCAGATGAAATTATTTCTCTTTTTGCTTTTCGACCAATAGCCACTTTACAATAATGACCATTTAAGTTTAAAACCAGCAGTATTTATATGGTGTAGTAATTTAACACAATGGTTTCTAAGCAGTGTGTGCTTGCTGCTGCAATATGCAACTTTTTATATATTTTTAAAAAAATCAAGGGACAAAAAAAAGAGGTTTTAGCCATGATGTTTTACTTATGAATAATTAACTATTGCTGAGTAAGACTTTCAAGTGTTTGTTTGTTTGTTCGTTTGTTTGTTTGTGGATTGTTTGGGGTGTGTGTGCGTGTGTTTTGTTTTGTTTTGCTTATTTGTTTGTCCTTATTTGTTTGTTGTTGTTGTTGTTGTTGTTGTTGTTGTTTGATTATTTTCCATTATAACTATGCTTAGAGAAGTATCTTATACTGATAAGCGAATAACCGATTAACCCGTGTATCGATATTGACGCGTAGTTATGTCATAACACATGAACTAGAGTCGATTAAATAAATCGTAATAGGTTTAGAGGGATTATCAATTTGAAGCTTCGTACGGATAACCGAATAACCGAAGTTCCCCCACGTCTCTAACTACCCATTTTAACTACTCCACAAAACAATAACTTGAACTCGCAAAGATTAAAATGGTGGGTAATTAGGTTTAGAAAATATAAGTGGAAGCTTTATACTAATGGCTGAATAAACGACTCTGTCCCGGAGTAGTTATTTAAGAAACAATGAACTTGAACATGAGTTGATTAAATTTGGCCTAAGGATTAAGACACTGCCCAGCGTCTTCATAGCGCTCACCTGCGACTCGACAAGCCATTAATCAAGGGATCATCCTGCGCAACCATGGGTTATGTTTTTCTTACCGATTTGCCCGCATTAAGTCGCATTACCCTCATCACTCCATTTGACACTTCAAAACCACATACACTTTCATACCTTCGCGTCTATATCCCAAATCGGTTGCTTTAGTGCAGTCTTCGCTAAGACAACAATCAGAAGGGGGGGAAATGAAGTCGAAGAGGGCAGTTGAAATCGAATCTGCCGTTGGAATTCTTTTTATTTTGTTGGTTTTGTGTGTGGTAGAAGTGTGGAGTTCATTGACCGATGAGATGTACACCCATCCCCGATGTTTGCTCCCTAGATGTTGGGGGTAGAGACCCGTGCTCGGGGCTTCCTGACCCCGTGCTCCGTTAATGTATTTCCCCTCTGCCAGACCATGGACCCTCCGTAACGCATACCGAGAACCCGGTGTCGACAACTTCAGAATGTCTGATCCTCCACACTAAAAGTCAGTTGCAGGAATTACAGAGAAAACAAGTTTAAAAACATACCGGAAAAGTTTACTCCCCCCTTTTGTTTACCACAAACAATCTGTCAAGTTACTTAAATCACAACCCTTCACCGTAGTTGCAAGTGTTCACTAGTATGAAAATTGAAAGCTCTCAGATCAGACAGAATTTAACAACATTGTTTTATTTTTGTTTATTTTGAAATTTGAGGAAGAACCACTCCGTCTATTGAACAGAGTCATATTAACACCAGCTTTAAAAAGTGTTACTTAACTTTTGGAAGGTAGGTGCCTACATATTTAGTGTGATTACAAGAGAAAGGGGTGCCGGGATATCCAGTGAGTGAATAGTCTAGTGTGCGGTGGGGACAGAGTGCAAACCATGGGGCTTTATGGCCGGAAGAATCAAGTATTAACTGTATAGTGTAGGAAGTCTCAGTTGTCAAGACCCCATCCTTTGAAAAATATCACCTAGCACTGGGTTCTCTGGGGACTCGGAGTTCATTTCTGCTAAACCAAAGACCGGAGTAGAATTCCTCCATCCATGGTCAAAGCAGTGCAGATTCCATCAAGGCGAAGTTGGGTCATTTTGATGGGGGTCGTAAGGTCTGGCCCCGGGGCCGAAATTCCCGGACACCAAAATAGAGTTTTGCTATCTAAGCTTGGTTGTTGGTCCCCAAACTTGAATTCCCGCTAAGCATCTAACTCAAGCCACAGCCATAGCAGCTATGGCTGTGACTTGATTGTCACATTAACATGCATTGAGTTAGAATCATACGTCCTTAGCAACAGCCAAAGCCGGAGCCGCCCATATCGGACACGGCTTAAACAGCCCCAACGATGTCTCATTAAGCCAAAAGGTCACCGGGATCAAACCTTCATTTAAGGAGTTAGAACGCCATAGGTCCTCACGCTGACTGACGAAATAAGTGGGTAGCGGACACGATTGAAAATGAAAAAAAAAAAATGATATGACCTTAAAGAAGAAACTATTCGATGAAAAACCGCAGACTTAAAAAAGAAGCATTTACACTATGATTATGAAAACAGAAAATTTGATTCCTAAGAAAACTGATATATTATTTTTGCAGTTGTTACATTTTCCCCCTTGATCAACAAAATGCTTTCATCTGTAGAACAAAATGTTTAAGTGAGAAAAACATCGTTGTTGTTACTGACCATATCAATGAAAACATGGGTAGCTATGCTGAAATAATAAATTAATACAAAACTGTTTGACTAATCAAAATCATATCGGCTGCAAGTACTTTAAAAATGTAACCATAAACAGATGATATACAATAATTTCTATTTTAGGTCAGTAATTCTACATCAGAAATAGAGATTCCCATTTGTACACCATACATTGATTCAAAAAGCGTAAGCTAACCAACAGCAGTTAAATTCTGGAATCAAATAATACCGTACATCGTACTAATTCACAGAGCGTAACCAAATCAACTGAAACTGTTTTGTCTTGTGTGCGTGTGTGTCAATAGTAGTACCTTAGCGTGGAGACTTGTGTTTACTCGGTTCACCATCGAGGTAGAATACCTTCTCTCTCTTTTTTTTTCGTTGGTGCTGGGAAGGGGGGATGCCCGGGTATTGCCCTCAAACTGACGGTCTACAATGTTATAGTTAGCTCTTCAGGTATGAGTGGCTGTATACTCTCGTCATTCTGGTGACATTTAAGGGGGGAAATATCGTAAGACAGTTAGGGCCTGGGGAAACAAAGTTCCCTGTGAACAGTTTTAATGCTGCAGAGGAAACGGTATCCATTCCTGGTCATTACTCATCCAGTAAACGTCCACGAATGAAGTGACATTGACTGTACACATTTTACGGTACAGCTTTTTAAGAAATAGACAAACACGTTAGTATTCATTTGGTCAAATTGGATGAGAATGGTGTACATTATTTATGTTGATCATTAAACTCCCTTCAGATTTCTTCTGAATAATGTACAGAGCAACCAAGGTGTGGAAGTGAATGTTTAAGTGGTGGCTTGTTCCGTGTATGAGGCAGCATACTGGTGGGGTATCCAAACCACTTTCGATTGATACCTTCAGTACGAATCGGTATTTCTAACATTGAAGGTTGTTTGCAATAATACATAGATAACTTGATATGCGGTGCCATTATTTCGATGTGACGATCTCTAGAACTAGTCCGGTGATAACTTTGCCCCTTTCCGACTCATACCTCCCACCCCTCTTTGTGATGACAGAAGTAGTGTTGATTATTAGGATATACCATTCATGGTATAATTGAGACATCTTATCACAACTATGAATGTTACAAATATTGACAGACAGTCTTCTTAAAATGTTCAAACTCATTTTCAAAGACTATCAGACTGATTGAGAGTTCCCAGCCTTTGACCCGAGAGCGCGTATCGACTTAGCAGGCCAAAGTCCCTGGTCATCCCCCCTTTCTGAGGTATGGTTACAGGCGCCATCAGACCTGCATCCTTAAGATGACTTCTGCCATCTTGCCCCCCATCTTAAGCAGCTCACACTGATGAACACATGCCACGGCTCTACGAGTGGCGACACAACAATGCCATCTGATGATAGAATTGCATCTGCTGCGTGTTGACTAACGTTGTTTTGCTCTCCAACAGTGGGTCAATATTAAATTGAAAAAAAGTCAGCGTCAACCGAGCAGTGGTCACTTTCTTTGCTGCTTCTTCTAGGCATATCATGAATTCAATATACAAGTCATTATCAAATGCATATCTTTCTAGGAGGCTCAAGTTTTCTCGGAGTGACCAGAAGAGTTCTGTCGGCTTTTCCTGATTGAGATAATGGGCCTGATAAGATTTTGTTACTATATGAAAATATGAGTACACTTTATAAGGAAGAGGCACTTTTGGTTGACCGGAAGTCAAGTGGTCGAAAGTCAAGTATTATGTTTATCAATTGGGGTTGGAAAAGTGTCTTACCCGACCGCCCGATTGCGAAAAGTATCAGAATAATAATGTGATGATTGTTTAATTCTTGAACAGAATATACTGCGTATACTTGCTAAGGAAGAGGCTTTTTGAGTTAACAGGGAGTAATGTGTTTGAAATTCAAGTGGAACAAACTCTGTGGACTTCCTGGCAATGCAGTCGGCAAAGTAATGATGTTTGGTGTAATGTCTAAAAGGCACAACATGTAACCAATTGCCCGATTGCGAACAGCATATTTTAAAAGCTTTACTAAATAGTTCCAATATGGCGTTTGTCTAGTTTTTTAGTTGTTTACATCACTTCCATTTATTCACTATATACGTGGAAATATTAATATACTTCAAATTAGTGTCTGTTAAAAAATAATAATTATAAAATAAAAATTACCGGACATGGCAGCCAAAAGGACAAAGTGACAGTTTTCAAAAAACTGACATTGCAAACGTCACTGCTAAAACTTATCCCAACAATTTTACAGACACCAACACCATTTATTTGCCTGTCAATATCACAATATGCCTATACCTTCAATTGAACTGTATAAACTACTTGTACAAATGCGCAGATCGCCCCAACAAATAGTGGATAGAAGCTTTCCTACCACTGGTGTTATGTAAGTAAGTCCATGTCACAAGAGGCAATTTACAGGCAACCAGTTTAAGGCAATCTCCAATAAGAAAAAATTCTTCACTTTTCAGTTTCTCTTTACTTTCTTGGGGATAGTGATTCAGAGCTAGAAGACTGTCTCTTGAGCTGCTGAAGTGTGTTCCTTTTTCACACAGTGCAGTTGGTTGCCTCCAAGATGTCTGGAAAAATTGCCCTGCGTGATGAAGCCTTTATAAGACCATGTATGTAACTCAAAGAAAGTTTACCTTACAACAGTACGGTAATGTTTAATTCCGATTTGTTCTTGAGGCCAGTGTATTTTCTGCTTGTTTGTAAACAAATAAACCTTAAAACCAACAAACATTTTTATTGATTAAGATGTCTCCGTTACTTAGCAGTGGGTTTCAACCTACAGGAAGATTATGCAAGGCATTACACCCGTGTGCAATTTGTATTTTGATTGCGTTATCGAATTAGATAAATGTTTAAGCTCTTTTTAATGGTGTAACACTCCAGCCAGCGTGGTTTCCAAATTGGATTACCGTTCATTTAAATGATAACACATTCTGAAAGTGTTCCTTAAGCGTAAATACACCCCCCCCCCCCTTCTCAAAACTCCCTGGCCGTACACAGCCATAAGGCCTCACCAGAGTCGTGTCCCACTGATGTTTATGTCTTTCCTGATGATGTTATGCGCTTGAGAGACTCGACGGGCAATGTGCGTAGCCGGGGATGCACCGCCGCCGGTTGGCGCTCCAAGCTTCATTAGAGATCGCCTCTAGCGCCGCCTTTGGGCCGCGCAGGGAGAGCCGCGAGAAATCCGCCCGCGGACTTTTCGCCTAAACGGCGACAGTTTGTAATTGCCACTAAACTGATTCACCGTGGGACCGGCGGAGATGCGACGGGGAGATGGTAGGGGAGCGATTTCGCCGGTGTGTGTGTACAGGATGAGGCCCGCTGGAATGCATGGTACCCCCCAATCCGATAAACACACAAAAGGGCATTAAACATGGCAAGGAATGGATGATTGCCCAATTTGAATATCTCACCGTGAATTTTATGCAGAGTTGAGTTTATTTACGCACAGCGAGACATACATTTGCATATACGACTACACAGCTCATAGATGATGAAGAAGTGTTACGATCGGGTATCGCCAGCTTGTAAAAAACCCATAGGCAGAGAGATCATCCTTATTATCATTAAAGAAAAAACTAGGTCTACTCTTGTAACAATTTGCATGTTGAATTGACCCACGGTATTCCAGGCCATGCAAAGCAACTTTCAAAATGATTGAAAATGTTCGACGGACTATTATGCATTTTAGTTACAGTTGCAGAAATCAAAAATGTTATCTAAAGTAAACTACAATTGACGTCATTGATTATTGCTGTTGTTTCATTAGTACTTTTTTTTTTACATTCAAGGCACAGTCCGTAAGGACAAAATCAAATAAATAATTACAATCTGAGTAGACTAGGCTCAGGAATGGTATCCTGAAGCCGATGGACTCTAACTCTATAACCTCAAGGCGCCGGCCCTCCGGCGCTAGACCCTGCTACTTATGTACAGAACCCATGCATCTGCAGTAGAAAACATAGACTTGCTCAAGTGCTCGCAATAAATGCGGTAATTCAGTATCTACCCAAAACTTTAAAGTAAATGAGCAGCCATCAGAAAAGCTATCTGATTAAAAATAGTAGTTACAAGTTTAACACCATCTGAAGCTTAATACTTCCCGTTGAAATTAAACTAAAACTTACTTTAGGTATCCGCTGGGACGATCCTTTGGCTCAAAATTCATTGGGGATGATATTGATGAAAATGTCAGGTCTAAACATAGTCAATCGAAATCGGTGCCAATTTTTCTCGAGAAATTCAACAACAAATCCAGTTTCTTATTCTCCTTTTACAGTAAAGAGCTCGATTTGTAGCCAAGTCTGCACTCATAATAGCTTCCCAGAGTCATATTTACATGTAAGAACAAAATTGGAATGTTTGTCCCCGAGTGGGAAACTACTTTCAATGGTTGCTAGTGTAGAAATAACTACGGTGGTTTAGAAAACAAACCACAATCAACCTACAAATTTAGTGATAATTTATGTTTTGGGGATTCAAAGATATTTTACGGTAGCCAGCTTTTATTCAAGTGGAGACAAGACATATACTTGCTATACTCTGTGGTCAAAGTAGCATGTTGATTACACTGAGGGTGTTTGTGTTTACCGTCATAGCAACAAACTTAATAGTTTGTTTGTTTGTTTGTTTGTTTGGGCTGTTTATTGTTGTTTTTGTATTGTGTTTGTTTATACAATACATCAAAATATACATCGAAGGGACTTTTCTAATTCGCCTTTATCATAATAATGTAGGACAATAACAACAAATGGTATACATTTATTATTTTTGTCTCATTCGTGTTTTGTCTCATTTCCTTTTTATTTATGTATTTATCAATTTATTAATTTATCTAATTGTTATTTATATATTTATTTATTTATTTGTTTTATTTTTTATATATATTTTTTCAGTTATTTAGTTGTTTATTTATTTATTTATAAATGTATGTATTTTTTTTATTTATTTATCTTTATATTTATTTATTTATTTATTGTTATTTTGTTTAATGAATTGAACCTGGGCTGTAATCTCAAACGGGAAAATAGTACGGTGTTTATGTTATACTGATGTCCAATTTAGAACCTGCGAACCAATTGTGCATCGCTTAAGTGAATGTCCATCATATTAAAACCGCCGTCGTGAGAAAATATATAGGCTAACACAAATTAGCTGCGGTTTGGCTACACGTACCTAAAATGAAAGCCCATCGATATGACTGATTCACCTAAAAATGAGATCTGTCAGCGACTGCTCGGGGTTCTGTGTTTCCCTTATAACGTAGACATCCCCTTTATCTGTCGTTTTGAATCACAGCTAAAGCCCTAAACAGCGGATACGCCTGTCTCAGATGTGCTTCAAGCTAGAACGTGGCCTGATTTCCAGGCGTTGTCATACCCCATGATGTAGTAGGAATTAATTCCAGCTTGTTTTCATTTCGGGAATGGAGGGGGGGGGGTGGCGATTTGCGTACAAGGTGCATTCGGGGCATCGTTTAGAAGAGGGGTCTTCGGGGGGGAACCGAGGGGAGACTATTGTTAAGTCTGCCCGAATGATAACCCGCGCGTCGCCAGTAGTTCTTCATCGTGTTCTCAAACAGCAAACGTGTCGCTGCGTCTTTAGAAGGGGGGGGGGGGGGAGGATGCACCGGGGAAGAGTTGTAGAGCTTAACACGTGTGATGAGATGCATTAAAGTGATATACCCTTGGGCAAGATTGCCCGACTTTCCTGCCAGAAGCTCTGGCTTCCGGCTACGGGCGAAGATAGTTGATGTCCTTTGCACTGAGAAATCTGTCTCCGCAGTAAACGACCCTAGCACATTCAAAAGCGGAAATCTCCAGGCCGTACGTGAGTATGGTACCGTGGCATTCACGTGCTGCAGAGCCAAGTGGATTGACTTGGACGCCATCTTGTAACCTCATCTAGCGTGGCAAACCGCATGCGATACTCAAATCTCGACTTACAAGCGCGCGCTCGGCGCGGCGTTACCCCTCGCAACGGGAGCCGTTGGACTGACTTGATAAAGGTGCGAAGACAAGGGCGCCACTCAGGAGGCCCTCGGCCACAACCGGAAGGCTTTGCACGGTTATTGAGCCATATTCGCTCTCCTCGTGATCGGTCTGATTTGGCGAACACGTAGCATGCTGAGATAATAGCATTGGTATATAGTTTCACTCGCGTGAAACGTCATCTTTCAATCCTATAACCTTCATTTTCCTATTGCAAGCCTTAATGTTTTTCTATTATGTAATAAAAAGCAACGCCACACCGCCTCGCCTACGGACACAGGGAAATCATCTATATCAAGATGCGTGGAACTATCCAACCTGGGCCAGCTACATGCGACGAAATTAATCTACGCAACTAATTTTGCTACTTCATTGTTGGGGAGTAATAAGCAAAGCGCTGCTTGGCGGGGAAGCTAGGCCGTCTTCTCCTTCGCTGCCCCTGTTGCCGATGCCAAAAGAGGAATGCGTGGGAGACAGGGGTCATACAATCACCATGGCAATCACATCCAGGGATCTTCGGCAGTCATCTCGCATCATAACAAATGTCCAGCGTACATGACATTCAATATCGAATCAAACTCCTAACGCTCTGCAGTTTAAAATGTCAAATATGATGTAGACTAACGCGGTGAAATTGCACTCGCAACTCCGTAGAGGCCTGGTCCGCACAAAGTCCGTCCATACAGAGAGAACCAACTGAGATTCACTCACAATGAAATGATACTTGAATTAATTTTGAAAGGGGCGGGTAGATGATAACATTGTAGCGCAATCATTTTCACAAAGCAGGAAGCGTTTGTTTTTTCTTTCTCCTTCTTTTTCCCCCTTCATCTTCCTATGTTGACGGGTGAACAATGATGGATTATTGGCCTGTGATTTATGTCATTTATTGCTTATTATTTTACTCACGCTGTCGTAATCATGACATGTCTCACTTTGTTAACAGCCGTTGTAGTGTTAAACAAGTTCTTGTTAAATGTGCTGTTCTTTGTTCACGGCTTGATTCGGTTAAAAAACTAGACAGACGTCACAAAAGATATACAAACATAATTCAAACAAGCCCTCTAACGTTTGAGTTTATGCAAACGGCAGCTCTCGTTGTTGCACTTCAGTTGTTACCTAACATTTCATAATGTTAATACCTTTAACAAGAACCTGGTAGGGTAATATAGCGCTCCTAGTTGTGGCTTATAATGGAAAAAGAAATTATGTTTTTAGTTTTCTGGGTTTTTTTTATAGGGAGTCAAAGATGGAGTACCGGAATCCTGAAGCTAAATCAGGAAAATTCTGACTAAGGCAATAAATCTATAAGTTTTTAGCGACAAAAAGTGCACTCACATGCGTAACTGATTTGCCACTGCGCGCGTGTATCTGAGGAGGCTGGCATTTTTTGTAT
Organism: Leptasterias polaris; assembly: GCA_037783415.1. Lineage (NCBI taxonomy): Eukaryota > Metazoa > Echinodermata > Asteroidea > Forcipulatida > Asteriidae > Leptasterias > Leptasterias polaris. The sequence continues at coordinate 1,448,386 of JAZGTN010000055.1, forward strand.
TTCTTTGAAGTCGTTTTTGTCATTCCATTCGCCCTCTGACTTGTATGTATCCCCTCCGTTCTGACCGCCCCAACGGGTAACATAAACAGAATTATCGCCAAAGGTGTAAAATGTTTGTCGCTGACTTTACGCTGTCGTGACTTTCGTATATTTTGCCCGCGTCAAGATGCTATTTTGTTCCTTCTGACTGACTGGCTGAATTGTTGTCACTGAATTTATTTCTGCCTGTGTGTGATAAAGAATTAATTGCCGGAATGTGCCACCGTAAAAACGGCGGCAAAACCCCTTGTGTTGAATTTTTCCGCTCGGTTTCCATGACAACAGTCAATCAGGACAATGATGTGTTTAAAGTGAAGAAGTACAAGTTAGTCTATTACGGGGGCCAGTTTTCGCCGGGCAAATCTCTCGTGGTGTTAAGGGGGAGGGGGGGGGGGGGGTGATGTGGTGAGGAGTTAGGCTTGAATAAATTGGTCGTTTTACCGTAAAGGTACATCGATGCCCTAACCGATTTTAGAGACTTGTTCGGCACTGTTGGCTCGCTTGGAGGCGCATCTCCCCCGCAGCATTTCGCCCCAAACGGTATACATACCCATCCAACCGTTAGGGAAGCACCGGTGGGGATAATGCCACGGCTGCCCGGGGGCAAAGATGGCACAGTTTGTACCCTAAACCCGTGTAAAGTCGCCCCCAGGAAAATAGATGCCACTTCGCTTGTTTGAAAATTACTTAACTCCATCCGCCCGTAAAATCTGCATTTAATCGAAGTGTGAAACTGAAAATGTTTGACTCTAAGGTCACTGTAAACATAGAGTGCTGTGACAATTTCCACGCATTGTAGATAATTTAGATCTCTCGGACATGTTTTTTATGTTATTTGTTGACTACTGCCCCCACCCCAACATACACAAACCATAATGGAACGGTAGAATAGCCGTCGGACATGATATAATTCGTCACTGTTGCAAATGTTGGAAGTTTTTACCGATGTTGTTGAAATTAAACTTAGTCTTTCGGGGAGGGAGACCAGAATGAATTTTATCAATCGATTAAATAAACTCAAATTACATACTGTTTGGGACTAAGTAGTTAATGGAACGACAAACTTGGGAAGTAAAACCGTCACACCCCCCCCCCCCCCCCCCCCCCATAACATACAAACAAATTAAGGGGGTAATGAAAGGTTAATATGAACAAGAAATACTGAAATTAAATAATTTAAAATGTGCCTAAACTGAGCAATTACAGCAATTGTGTTTACCATTAATTCTCTATGTATACTATCATTGTCTTTGTGATAAAAAAAATCGTTTATAATTCAACGTTATTCCCTTTTGTGTTGTTTCCTTGCCAACATAGTATCAAAAACTTAAATAATTTTTATGAGATTCTGGCGATTTAAATTGTTTACATGATTCCTCTAATATGTAAGAATTTGTGTGCGAAAAAAACCCTGCAGTCTGCATATATATACAACATTTCACATAGGCGTACAGTTGTCAAATAAAACCAACTCTACATTACTTTGCACAACCAACAAAGCATCAAATTTCATTGTAAACAAATGAGTGTCCAACAAGTAACCAAGCAAACATTGCTGTCGATTTGTTCGGCGAGTACTGCATGACGTGCGCTCATCGCGACGCCACAACCAAAATGGCGGCTTCTCTTGCGGGGAAGAAAGGAAATTAGGTTATGCCGTATCCAATGTGAGCGGCTCTGGCTGTTGCTGTGGCTTGCAGTTGCTGCAGCAGTGGTGAAGAATAGGCAGATGCAGTGTCTCTAGCCATAGCCACAATAGAAGTCTTCAATTCGGACACGGCCTAGCTTTCTCTCCCCCCCCGAAAGAGGTTAGACTCAAGGTGCTGTTGGCACAGCTGTAGTGTTGTCCCCGTGTTTGATTCTAATCGAATCACTTTCAGGCTCGCCTGCCCATACCAATGCAGACTCTCTCTCCCCATTCGTGTTTGCCCAACTCACTATGGCAGAATTGATTTATCATAAAATGCAGACGTATTACAGTTGTGGAAATGTATTTAGGAGGAATCGGCCACCACGGGAGCAGAACAAATGTAACTATATCAATAAAACATGTAAATGTTTTGATATATTTTCCCCCCAACCGTATCAGCTCTCTTCTACTACATTTAAACCCTGCATCCTGCAGGCTTGTGTGCGTCTAATTACGACACATTCTTATTTTGGTTTTGCGACTGTAGTGGATTGGCTTTACATTTGCATGTAGTAACCATATTATTTCAGATTGTAATAATAAACGGAAAAGTAATGTCAACAAATAGGGGGAGTGGATAAAATGTTATTAATTTCTGGCGAAAATTGTTTTTAGTTTTCGAAAACCGAAGCAGGTGATGTTCTTCACTGTTATTGATATTAATTTAGGGCCTACTTATTTTGGACGGAATGAAAAGCCCCAAAAAGTCCATATAATCTGTAATTCAACTTTTTATTATTTGACGATCAGAAATCATTATTAATATTAAGTTGTTTACCAAACAAATGTATATTTTCCTTCGCGATTGGATTATTCTTCACACCATGTCATGTTCCCATCCGTTCCTAATGAATAATGTCCTTCTGTCAGCTTATTATATTCATGAATCAATAAGAATTTTGCACTATAGTTCAATGAATGTCACCATGTATAATATCAAGCCGCCCTTATCACATTCGGCTCTCGTTTATCCACATCCACTGCATGACCTTTATCCGTCTTCTATATTCTATTTAAGACCGAGTCCACGAATGTCATCCTCCTCGCCGCGGCGTCTCCCTCTCGCTCTCCCCTCTTCGCTTCATACCCCATCCCCGACCAGCTCTGCCACATCTGGCCGTCTGCGTAAATGCCCACGGTAGTTCTTCCCTATCTAACTCCGTGATTCGTTTACGAGCACCGTGCCAAAACAAAAATGGCGCGGGCCTTCCTTTTTTTTCTTTTCTTCCTCCCTGACTCTCCCGGTCCCCTCTCCTTCTTCTTCTTCTTCTTGGTTACCTTACTTGTCGAGTTCGCTTCTTAGCCATTAACAGTTCTTGCCATTTCTCATGAGTTCAGCCGGGGGGCTAGCTGTTGTTGTTCCGGCAGCCTGTCGTGGTTTTCCTTTCCCTCTATATATATGTGTGTGGTGTGTGGTGTTTTTTATATTTTTTCCCTCCCTCTCTTACTCTCTCCATCTCTCTCCGTTTTTCGTGTGTGGTGGGGTTTTTTTCTTCTCCTTTTCTTGAGACCAGTGATGGGAACGAGACTCATAGTTCGATGTCAGGCAGCCTCATTAACCCATTTTTGTCGCGTTGCATTGTGGGATCACAGGGGGCTTTGTCCGGGAGTTGGGGGCCTGGCTTCGTGCTATGGCTTGGATACTCAGCGTGTGTGTAGTCTAGCTCACTTTCTGCTTGCCTCTCTAGTCGCTGTAGGCTATGTATATAGATTGAACAATAACCAACTTAAGTAAATTTACTGTGCAAGTGATTATGCCTCGCACGTATATGACTACGAGAATGGAAGTGTAATATTTCAAGCATTTCACTTTAATTTGAAGGCAAGAAGTCGAAAAGATTTGTTTAATCAAATCAGGCTGGGTAGATGGCTCTTTGTGTGGATTAAAGGGGGCCATCTGTAAAATGTCTTGCCAGTCAAACTGAGGGCTTCCATTGGTCGAATGTGGGACACGTGACCCGTCCAATCACAATAAAGCTAGTCACTCCGCAAAATTATTTTTGATAATGTGTGTGTGCGAGAGAGCGCGCGAGGATCACTTTGTTTTATTTTCACGCGCCTCGGGTAAAACGTATCCATCAACGGGTAGTGACGACATCGGCGTGAAAATTAGTGCCGAATGTTTACCCCCATTTTACCTGTCATTTTTTTTTTTAGGCTAGTGCAGCCAACTTCAGGGACCTCAACATTTCTTATAATTTAAAGTGACGAAACATTCAAGCGCACTGCCTCCCAGTTTCTGTTATCACAGTCACGCTCTCGCCGGCCATTTTTTCTGATATCCTTGTTTTATGACTAAATAGTGTCACAATCAATTACCTCGTATCAAGGTGTCAGCGAATCAATATCGACGCCAAAATAATCGAATCCACTTTGGGGTTTTCTGACCTACCCTCTTTCTTGAGAGGAGAATCGATTGGACTGATATTTCAGGGTGTGGTTTGTAATTGTCCGGATCAATTGCCCAGTTTCTTATTTTGATTTCGTCATTTGCCTCGCCCCTTTTTGGAGGCTTTGAATGGTGACAATGATGGATGCACTCAACGGGTGTCCTACCCTTCCATACATAAGCACGGTGCAGCTTCACAATGTGAACCTGATTTCCTACTGAACAGGTGCACACAAAATCCACCAGCTCATCAAAATGGACTTTAATCACCGAGGACTTGAAACTGTTGGAACATTAAATCATCCCGAAGATCCCAAAGGCTCAAACCTGCGCTTAACTTTCCTATTATCCATCCCCAGGTGCAACTGAAATCCCTTCCTTTTTATCGCTCGCTCCCACTGTCCCCCTCCCGGTCCAGGGATGATCGTGACGGGGGTCACACGCACCTGCCGGCTGCCCACCCCATGGAAACATTTCAAAAATAACCGTCACTAGAATCATGATCATTTTTGTTTATTAGGAGAAAATGCATCTTACCAAATCATAGTGCTTAACCAGACTACATGCAGTATGGCCAACTTGTATACAGGTTTGGGGGAGTGTTTTGCGCATGAGTACTGTGCATACCGGTAGTATATAAACCATCCTATTTGTCGATTGCAGTGAACAGTCTAGAGACAGTGTTTGCGTTTTTTGACTTAAGATAAAAAATGAATCTTGTGCTCAATTACAAGATCACATATTACAATCTCAATCCTCACCGATAAACATTAGGTGAAGAACCTTTTTCCCCTAAAAGGGATTCGGTACATTTCTTGTCTTTGTGTCATATCGTCCCCGGATGTAGGGGTAAACATTGCCGTCATCTGATTAGAACCAACTTTCAAACCAGCCGGACGCACTCCCCGCCCTTTAGATTAGTCGAACACTTGCAGACTCATGCTCGTGTACCACATTCAGACCATGTGGTTCGTCCCATGAGTATATTGAGAGTATTTTATTGTATTTATTTATTTATTTTCTTTCTTTAATACAACGTTCCTCCACTGCCAATGTAACCAATATAATGATATTCTTTCAAAACGTCCGTGACTCACTCTCTCTTTCCCCCCTTCATCTGTCCCCTCGTCGCTCGTAACACCTGCTAACCCACCCTGGCCCCCCTTGCTGATAAGGGGGATGTATATTCACCTGTCGTCGCCCGCACTCGTCCCTCCATCTATTTCTCTCCCTTCTCTACCTCTCCTTCTCTCTCCCCATCCAACCTCCCTTCTTTTTCTTTCCCTCTGACGGACGGGGGAAGGCTAACCCCGTCGGTTGTCGGCTGGTCACGTACGCTGGGAGGAAACGGTGAAGTAGCCGGTCCACACACTCCATTCAGCCTCCATGCCTTCCTTGCATCTTGAGAGGTAACGTGACACGGGAATCAAGGAGCGGGGCCGACGGATCGGGTTGTTTTGCAGATACTAAAATGACTATGCAGAAAAGTGGGATACCAACAACAACAAAAGAAATTACAGAAAGAGGGAGTCGCAAATATAACTTTGGGCATGATAGAGCTTGGATGGCGAGCCGGGCGAATTTGGAAATTGTTTGTTTTGCTTTATCAAAGTGAAATGCTTTCAAAACAGCACATCCGTATAATGTTTCCGTGTTGATTATATGTTTTGTTTTATTTCGATAATTTCTGCATTGACTATCGACTGTAAAATCGCAAACGAGCATCGGTGACGAAACAAAGTCAGAGAAATAAATGTGAAACTTGGTTAAAATTAAATGTTTGCCCAATAGAAAATACAGTTGTCGTCAAAAACATTAATTACATCTGTTGTGTTCTGCTAGCCTGTGGTTTGTTATCCGCCAATATCGGTTAAGTGTATGTACCTCCCCAATTGTGGTTGTTGGCAACACTGTTTGGGGGGTATTCACATTCAGTTTAACTTTAGTGTAAAGTTTCTTCATATTGTGTCACTTTTTTTTTACCACCCTACATCCGGGAACTCCTATTTCCGTCTCTCTTTCACAAAGCATGGACAACATGAGATATATATAGAGTCAACCCCAATGCGCTTCATCGGCTCCCTAGGGCGGTATGGTTCTGTTTTTCTAGCGTTTCCCTTTGGGCACGTTCCCCTGTAAACCCCGGTTCTCTAGCCGTTCCAGAGCCTGGCACTTCTACTCTACTATTCTTCTCCACGCATTATATTCCCTATAATTTCTTTGCCCCGAAGAAGTTAGATGGCCATATCATGTTACTCCAGAGTGCCTCTCAACCTTCCTATCACCTTGCTATCACCGGGTATTGTGGTGGGTTCTTCTGGCTTCACACGCCGGTCGGGATACTCGCATTGATTGGCCAAACCCTGCCGACAAAGCTCGGCGATCACCGGTCTCCCTTTGAGACACTTGATACCTCGACGGAGGAAAAAAGGGCCAATGTTTCCCTCATTCATATGTATGTGTGAAAATTGCAATATAGTTTGACATCTGAGACGGGGTAGTCAGGCCGGCCGATGGAGAACACTTAACTTGATTGATTGGAGCTCGGTGTTTCACCAGGGCTGTAGCGTGCGAGTCGGCGGTTTATGCCGTGCCAGCCCCAACGGTTCAGCTTCCCCATGTGCGAGCCTTTCGCGGAGACTGCCTTTACAAACCCAATGAGCTCAGTAATGTGATTTGCGCCTCTCGCTTGTTATACCACCCTTAAATTACAAAATAGAGATTATTGATTAACGCACCCCGAGTGTCGGTGTTTGGTATAAGTAAAATCATTTTACAAACGCGGACTTATGTCTCTACCACTGATACCACTATCCGGTGTTATGGCGGCGCTCCATGTGAATGCATGCTTCTCTTGGAAGGTGCGCGTGGCAAGGAAGCCATGGCAAGATCCCACGCTCTCCTTCCCGTGCACGGTATATGCTCAACTGCGAGCTCCAAACCAAAACAATAGAAACCTGTAAAAACAGCTGCATATCTACCCAAAGGTAAAGGAAATCTCTGCAGAAGACATCAGACAAAATGATTCCTGAACACTGCTGAGCAATTCGTGTTAAATGGCTCGGTGTGGTTCACAAAAAGTTCTCGTTGTAAGAATCTGCGTACGAGGCGATGCTCTATTTGTTGTTCTCCGTGCGTGCGCTACGCGACACCCCCTCGACTCGGTCGTCTCATCTTTATCATTATCACCACAATCAAACTAAATTTAATGACACACTAAGTGCAGGGCACTTAACTAATTTGATATTAATGCACCTACCAAACATCGGGGCGGGAATCAGACAAGCGGCACCAGCTTTGTCCGTAACCTACGCCTCATGCATAGTGCATTCACTTTTTTTCCAGCCGGCCACAATTGACAAAATATAGTCCGGCTGCAATTCATCTTCCTCACATCGTTCGAAATGATCCGCTTTACTCGTCCAACCAAACCCTCCTTTTTTCCCAGTTGATAATTACCGGTTATTAAGCCTTTGCAATGAAAACAATTCACGTCTTCCCTGGTGATTACGGCCCAACACGAGCCAGTGACGTACAGTAATCTAGAAACGGGTAACAAACAATCAATTCACATATATGATCTTCTAATAACATTTCTTACCGCGTTGCTTCTTCACTTCGCCCCAGTGGAATTGTACCGAGCAAGCGAAGTGGCCGATAAATGGAATTACTTGTAGCTAATTGTTAGTCGGTGCAGTGTTCCGGAAGAAACCCCTTTGTAGGAACACCGCCTGTCCGGCTAGACACTTGGTGGTAGAGATTTTCTATAAAAAAAAACCACCATAATCTTATCACCTTCTAGTTGAAGAATTGAAAAAGAGGGGGGAGAATTTACTGACGTGTGATGGATAACAATATCTGTACTCAGTCAATGTCACTGGGATTTGTGATTATCTTCGCCTGTGTGAATGAGCATGTGTCACTAATTGCCGTGATATCGGCATTATTCTCTTCTCCTTTTTCTAGTCTTTGAACGCTTGCGTCTTGTTCACAACGTGGCATTGGAGGTGATGCTTGTTAACTTACTTAATTGATAAACTGGTATCAGTCAATGGTGTAAAATGAATTCAATTTTCTCGGGGGAAAAAGTGCAGTGGGACCTGGTGTAATAGGCGTGCGGTTCTGGAAGAGCGAACGGATTGACGTGCGAAAATTGCTGATTTATTTTGTCCGATTTATTTTGGACTGTCTTGGCGGAAGTTGTTGTTCTTCTTTGTATATGATGATGAAGTAGTTGTTGCTGCGAAAGCTTATGCAAATATAAGTAACTAGTTAGTCATTAAAGTGCTACAACTTACTTTCCTCTCTGATTTATTTATTTGTTTTATTAAAAAAATTATTATTTGTATGAAACTGAAGTACTTCTGAAATAAATTTGGAACAAGTCTCGACCAAAAGAGTTGGGGCCTTTGCAAAGGGCAACCGAATTTCTAACACGACAACCTCTTGTCAAAAAAAATTATAGAACCTGCTTTTTGTAAGAAACTCGTCAACTACTTCAATTTCCAACTGTGATCACAGCAGCGTCTCTCTTCAAGTTAATTGTGATATCTCAAGAAATAGTGCGTAATGAAACAGATACGAGATCAGTTCAAGCTAAAACAGAATAATCTAAAATGTTGACTTTAAAAATGTACCTCTTTACCAGTGTATTTGGGGTCGTTTAGGGTCACTTTCGAAAGAAAGATTGTCTGTTTTGATCGTCCGCCTGCGTTTCAAAAGATATATCTGACATAGATTGTTCCATATATTTTTTACAAATATTGTGCAAAAGAAAATTTGTAATCTCAGGGGGAGATTTATAATTTTAGTAATATATATTAGATATATTTATATTTTATGTTTTTAACATTTTATTTCGATCCTTGTGTGCCATTTATGACAGACCATGCAGCGACATTTCAGCCAACGGTGAACATACATGAAGAAAGCTTACTATATGTACCCACATCAACCCATTCATGATATTTTAAGTCTGGTATATGCAAAGGTTGTCGAGGGGCTTTTTGGCCTTGTGTTTTCATTCTTAATTCAACTGGCCATTTTCCCCAAGTCAGATGATAATGATTTAAAAGTAAAAGTATACATTTAGTTTTGTGGATCCTTTCGATTCTTTTAACCCAATATAAATGTGGACATAAAAAGTTCCTGTGACAACTTCATGTTAAATAATTCTATTTTCTCAACTTCATGTTAAATAAAAGGTTGTAGCGTTTTTAAGATATCGCCGAAAATCTGGAGCAGTTATTTCCACGCGGGAAGACTCATACATATTGGAATGCACAGTCTGAGAAACGTGTCACGCTTGAAATGCTTCTCAGACTTCTTGATGGTGTATATATTTATTGATAAAGAATCACATGTAATTACCAATATCTCTGCCACTTGACTACGCAAGAAAAAACCCAAAAGTGTTCCAGTTTGAGTCAAGGTGCAAAATTATTACACCATCGCGACTTTTAACGGCAAGATATGAGTATTCACTATTATACAGAACTCCAGTGTGTTTCAAACTAGTAAGGTTATTTATTTCGTAAAACGATTCCATGTTCACTTTGTCCTCTTGGTACTAAACGCGACATTTTTCAGACTAAGTCTTGGAGACCGCGCAAGAATTACGCGAGGCTTAAGTTTTGAAACGCATTTTTTAAACTATTTGTCTCATTGTAAAATTAAAGATGCGTTGGATAGGAACTAAATGAGAAAGAACTTGGATGGTGATGGACGAAGAAGTCTCATCAAAGCTGAGGGGACATTTTTATAAAATTTGTATCTTTTTCTGCCATGATGTGAGTTTGTAACCCAAGCCGCACTCGTCATTTTCATTAAAAGTAACTACACAATAATGACAAACAGAAGGTATCAAAATGCGATATTAAAAAAATCGGTCTCTCTAAAAATAAGCAAAAACCCTACCGGGTTGTTTGAGTCTTCTAAATTAACGCCTACAGCTTTTTGCTATTTTGGGTAATAACTTATAAGATAATCATGCTGACGGGGAGGCTTAAACACAAAGAGAAAAAGGGCCTCGTTTCTTCATTTGACCTCAGCCTAAACAATGAGAACCACAATCCAAACTGGGTTTACTTTCGGCTAATGAGTGGAGGGCTGGACGAGGGGTGGTCCTTTCTCTCTGCCTTCAGAGGGACCACAAGTCAAGGTGGTGTTTTGTTGTATGGCGGATGATAGGAAGTAATATCAGTAGCTGCTGGATTGCCATATCTGTGCTAGTAACCATTGGATGTACATCTTGCATACTGCGCCTTAAAAAAAAGACCCGGTTTAAGTCGAGCTGGTCATGCTTGCTTCTTTTTGGCTTACTTGGTGTTGCTGACGATAGAAGGACTGCCGTTACCTGTTTGTCGCGTTTAACTTCTCTGTTTTTCATTTGGAAAGTAAAATGGTAAGTCTTCGTGATTAATATCAATGTTATGTTTTACATTTAGGTTTTAAGCTCGCATATGAGGCATTTTGCTTTTCTGCAATCGGGATAGGCCCTATATAATCAAAAAGGTCGACCACATATTTTTTTTCCCGTAATTTTTTGTCAATTTTTGTTGTCTTCGTTTAGCGAAATCATTCACAGTTTTCGTCTTGCATGTAAGGGTTGTTAATTTCAGTTCGTATGATTGAAATCATTGTGAGTAACAATAGTTACTACATCCTGCAGGGACAGTACATTTTATATACGTTTAATTTAAAAACAGATTTTGCAATCCGCAAATATCAGTAGCATTTATATTTTGTGAATTCGGGACAATGTGAAGATGACAGACAGTAATTTGCCCTTGTGAAAAAGTTGGTGCTGGGGGGAGAAAAACATCCTGGGTGTCATGAAAGATTTTAATTGTAATGTCATGGCTTAAAGTTGATTAATATGTTCATTATTTTGTAGTTGCCGCAAAAGTGATAATTGTTTACCACCATAACATTAGAGTCAGACTAAAGTAATCGTTGATGCATTTCCCGCCAGTGCTTAATCTTTTCAATCCTTTTACCAAAACTGATGGCTAATTCAACTTTAAAATATTAGTCCCTTTTTATTTGTTTAACCGTAAAAATACATTTTTACAGTACCCATTTTCAAGACATAAACTACCAACAAAATATGCAAGTCACTTGTGTCAAGCATAATAAATAGAGATAAGATAGTCAGGTGTATAAATTAACAGGTTGGGATGGTACCACGTATCTTACGCCTTGGATGCGACAATTTAACAGCATCATATCACAACTTCTCGCGCCAGTCTAGCTACCGTCAGAACAACACACCGTGTAACCACATGCATATATCATACCTCGACTTTTAAATACTCCCTTAGAACTCGAAAATTCTGTTTAACACTATCGTAGGACGTGAAAGCATCATGTTTGGAAGACAAAATTTACCCCGGAGCAAACTGCTAACTTGGCCCTGGGTGCTTGCCCCCCATCAGTCATATTGTTTGTGTACAGAACGCTCAGAATTACAAGTGCTAGTGTTTGTGTCCACAGCACAGCGCGACTATTAAGCACTTCTCAGCCAGCGCGGGGTTGATGAAGCGGCCGTGCGCTGGTGAAGTCCCGGGGAGCAAGTGGCGAGGAGACGGTATAGCCGGCGGTCAATCACGCTGAAGAAGAGTGTTAATATCCGTGAGCTTTCTTCTCACCTATGGAGCGTTCCTCGCTATTTATATTTACACTTGGAGTCCACACCTACGATGCATTCTGAATAAAATTCTTACTTTCCATTTTAATAAATATTTTTTTATAGAAAGGTCAGTCTCTGATGAGTTGCTTAGACAAGGGATAAGGCACGTTCTTTCAGTCTTACTCGTAGTAGGTTTTTTAATGAAATGCATACACTTGCCTGTATAGAATATCAGAGCAAACAATTGGTTCACTAACAAAGAATTAGCACTCCTGCGCCAACCATATTTTAATTGCTACTTGCACTAACAATCACTTTTTATAGCTACTCTCAGTTCAAACATACTTGAGTTTATCAACATGCTACCCACCTGAAGAAAATGCTACACAAATTGCGAAAAAATAAATGTTGTTGTGAAGGACTACAGAGTACAAGGCAGAGAAAATTTATGATATTATAAAATAATGAGTTAAACAATTACAAGGCGATACCTTTGTTTATTCTCATCAGAAATTACATTGCGTCTATTTTGATTATTTATTTGTTTACCGGACAGATTGTATTTGTTTACCGGACAGATCGTCCGTTGTATGGTACAACACCAAAAATAAATGCCAAGTTAATTTCTGTGTTATTTCAATGTCATCTTAAGCTGACGGATAACATTAATTTTTAATTTGTGTTTTTAACAGAGTGACTGAACAATTGTGCAAAAACAGATGTTGCCCGCAAGGGGAAGAAAATCACAGACAAAAAAGCAATAACAAATCATAACAAGCAATTTTGTTTTGTTCGTTGCGAATTATTTGTTCGTACGAGGTGCTATTTTAAAAACTTATTTCCTTCTTTTCTCTCTGGATGAAAAAAAACAACAGCAAAAACAACAACAAATAAATGTTACTTAAAATATGCTACAGAAATGGCATGAACACATTCTTAATTGGAAGCAACAATATGCACCATCCCTCTACGATACGGGTTTTTTTTTTAAATAGAAGATCTGAACATAAATTTAATCTCCCCGTCTGAGTGATTGATTTGATTCATAAAAACTAAACGATTTTGACATGATAAAAATTACAACTATCGTCTAGTATGTGACATGGTTTGAAAACTAGATGATTTGAATAATTCTCTTTTATCAAACCAATGTTGCACAAACCCTTCTTGTGTTATTAGACGGAAACTAGCGGATTGGAGTGATGTATTTGTTCCGAAGAACCAATGATGTACCGTCACCCTTAAAGATGTAATCGTATATCCAAATACATAATTCATAATTTCACAACGATAATTCGAGGGTGCGTGGGGTGTGGGGGGCCTACTTTGACATCTTTACAACGGAGAGTGCCTTCTCGGTTACATGAACTTCAGCTCCCAAACCAACCAAGACAAAACGGAGATCCATCTTGCGCCTGCCTCAAAATTATAAGATGTAATTTATCGGTGTAATATTTCATCCATGAGGGCGCTCTTCACGTATTAAGTGGCCGTATTGGTATTGGGTTTTTAATCACTTGTTAAATCGACGAGGCACAAATATAAGATGTTTGTTTTTTGTTTTTTGTTCTATGGACTAATTGTTGTTAAATTGTTGTAATTCAGCCTTTGTGCTGCGAGGACAGTTTTTTTAATAAACCATTTTATCTATCTATCTATCTATCATGGACTATTATACCGAAGGGTATTTTATATATTTGAGCATAAGAAAACAAATCGAGAACAGCAGTTGTGGAATCGGAGTTTCCCTTCCCTTTTGAAGGGGGATCAGCTTTGAAAGAAATGGCATCTGTATTATTGTGATTTCTAATAAAGGGACAAATAGTTTGAATCTTTCAATAAAAACATCTAAGTCTGCTTCATAAAATGTATGTGATATTTCAAAAAGAGTTCAGCCAGAACCCCCTGTTTTTATAATCATGACAAACTCGTCCCCATTTTCCACGACGCTCAAGTGAATTCAAGATTACATCAATTTTCATTATTCTCTAAATACAAGTACACAATAATGGTATGAATAACAACAAATCTACAATGTACGATTTATTTATTCGTCATGCACCATTTCAATCAGTTACACAGAAAGGGTGAATAGAGACATATTTACAAACTTTGGGTTTTTATTTTTGCATTATTTGTTTTCCCAATCTATTTCCGTGGTTTTAAATTAATTCACGTTCAACTTCTTTCGTTTTTACCGTCCCCCCTCTCTCTCAACCCTTCTTGGTATTTGTGAGACACACAATCTGTAGTCAAATATCTGAAATTGTGCGAAGGGAGAGAGAGCGAGTATTGGGTCTTTTTACTGGCCTATTTAACATCGGTACCCGGCCAAACATTTTTTTTAGGGGGAAAAGAGGTTAGGAAAAAAATAATAATAACAAAGAGCCGGTAATGACCTTATAGCTATTGTTAATTTACAACCAGAGAATGGCTGCCTTGAAGAGCCTAAAGAAAAGAAGAACATTGAGTCCCGAATTGTGATTTACATGAAGAAAGGGTTGCGAAGAAAAGACGATTATTGGTCATTGAGCCCGACAAAAAGACCACGGCTTTGTCCCATGGATTTTTTTTCTCTCCTTCCCACTCTTTCCCTCTACTCACTCTCTCTCTCTCTCTCCCTCTCTTCTTTACTGGGCCCCATTTTTAGGTCAGTCCGTTCACGGGGACTGATGGTGGTGGTAAGGACAGCTTACGGCGGTTTCTCCGCTGTTTCGCCCTAGATTTCTCTAAGCCGATTATCAAGAGTTGGGCTGTGACCGCGTGTGAACTTCCATCAACTCATTATGCACAGCAGCTTATTTCTTTCATTTTTTTCTATTTTCATTTTTTTTTTTTTAACGGGGGGGGGGGGTGGGAGAGAAAAAATGAGATTAATTTTTCCGCTTCTGTATTTGGGTTGATATCGCGACTGAGCATTTTGAATATGAAGTGTTGATCTTCGTGTTTTGTAGTAGCCGAAAAACCACTGGGTTAATGACCAGCGAGGTTGTTTGACCGAATTATTAAGTTCGGAGTTGCTCATGATGACGGCATGGTACAGATCGTAGTTGTAATCAGTGTTGTTTGTTTTGGAGGCTGTTTGCTTTTGTTGTTGACTTCTCAATCACATGTTTACAAGTTGACAGAGAAATGTATTTATTTTTAATATGTTTCTCCATCCCTTTTTTGTTTTCACTGATTAATAGACGACCAAGCACGTACATTTTTACATCAAAGTTAGTTTAAATTGGTGTGCTACTGAAAGATAAACAGTTTTGAGAAAATCTGTGAAATTTGAAATGTTGTGTTTATCTTGATCAAGGATATAAGTCAATAAAAGGTGGCGCTCTCTTCCATCAAGGACAGTGGAAGGGTGTATCGATCAAATTAATTATGTACTCTTGAAAAATGGGGGAAATAATCGAAAATATGTTGCGATTCTCTTAGCTCTGTAAAATTGAAACACCTTGTCCTTCTTTACCTTACATTTAAAAAATTGTGATTCTACAAATGAATAATATCAAGTTCATTTCCTGAAGCTGATAAAAACTAATACAGAAATCAAACACTTTCCTTGTAAAATTAGACTTGTCCCAATTCTTCCAAACAAACAATTAAATGACCTGACTCGGTTGCGTAAGACTCGAAATTCCCAGGTCTGTTGTAAACCTCAAGGGTTGAGCCAAGTACCTGTCACACCCATTCTAGGTCAAACTGACCCGGGCGTAAGGTCAGAGGGCATCTCAGTCCAGGTCAGAGTCTATGGTTCGTTTATGTTGTCCGATGACCAATAACTAAGGATGGCATCATAAAATAGAAAACACCTCAGATTCTGGGTCAATATTTGAGATATGTGGAGATTATATGAAACATTTAGATAGATTCCATCCATGTAACAACCAAAATTAGAATTATAGACTGGGCAAGGGGGTGGTTCCCGCCTCGTCTTGGTACACACGCTGATGATTTAGAACCACAGACACTCCTCCAAAGGCTCATTGAATGCTGCGTCTGTACACGACTCATAATGCATAATATTCAGAGAACAGCGGCTATACAGCATGTGGATCTGAGCTGAGCAGACAAACAGACGAGGCGAGGCGAGCCGGATGACGTGCCGCGCACGGGGAGCATTTAGTCCACGGCACGCTTACATGATTGATCTTGCCGTGATGATCAACCCGATGCATGGGGAATCCGTTACGGGTTGGAATTGATAACCATTGAAACAAACTTTTTTCGTTTTCGTTTTTTTTTTTTTTTTTTTTTTACCAAGTTATTTAAATGCTTGGTAAAAATATCTAGCCTAGCTATCACCAGTAATCACCTCAAAACAAAGAAATAAATATATCAAACAT
Source organism: Leptasterias polaris (assembly GCA_037783415.1). Lineage (NCBI taxonomy): Eukaryota > Metazoa > Echinodermata > Asteroidea > Forcipulatida > Asteriidae > Leptasterias > Leptasterias polaris. The sequence goes on from JAZGTN010000055.1 coordinate 1,464,474, forward strand.
CAAACATATGAATACGTTAACATTTAAAATATCATCCTTCGTGCATTAAAACGTAGTTATTCAAGGAAATAGCAAATGAATAAAGCAAACGCTCTCTAAAATTCAGGCTTGATATTCAGACCTTGGGAAAAAAGAGGTCCAAATAGTATACAAGGCTCAATACACTGGTCCTAAAATACAGGAAAATCACTGCTTCTCAAATGGAAGCAAGATTAATCTTAAATCTGCCTGGAATTAAAACTCGTCGTCTTAACCGTCGTTATGATCTTGTTATATGTTCCGTGCATCTTTATTTTCTAATCAATATGATATGATTTCACCTTTTGGCGTTAATTTTACTGAATTTATTTGTGTTCGCTTTTAATTTTTTTAATTTTTTAAGTGTTTGTGGGCTTTTCATCTCTTGAATCTACAAAATTTTAAAACATGTTTCTATTATTTGTATGAATATTGCATTTTCTGTTCTTCATCTGTGGGTGGATAAACTATTCTCATGTGCAACACATTCTCAACGTAATGTACAATTATTAACTGTTTTGTTGTACTGTTCCATTTACATGTGCTTTGATGTGAAAACAAATCGAATTGGTTGATTTATTGAAAAACAAAACCGACCCAAACAAACGCACTGATTTATGTTCGTCACTCAATGAATGAAAGGAATTCTCAGGCGTAATAATTATGTTTGTTGCGAAGTCAATTATTTCTAGATCTTCCCTAATGACGTTGTCACTCAAATTGTACGGAATAATGAAGAATTGCGCAAATACAAGCGTTCCTCGTTAATTAATTAGTTTCCTCTTTTCCCTTGAACTCCAACAGTAACAGGGGTTTCGTCTATCGGAGCATCAAAACACGTACAATCAAAATGAATAACATTTTACAAACACTGTTCATTATGCTTTTTTACTATTACATTTGTTTCGATGCTAAATAAGTAGAAGATAATATTGTTCGAAGGAGCGCAACCCTTGGCATCAGGGTTGGTTGTGAGGTTTCATTTGAACGAAGAAAACCAACTCGCAGTGTTTTGTAAACCATAGAAGACTAGAACACGACAGTCAAAATAGTTATGGGGGAAAAACAAAAAACAAAAACCAAAGCAGTTCTTTTTTAATAAAAGTTTATAAATAAAATTTAAAAAAAAATAAAAAAAAAAAATGGAAGTAACAGTGACTAGTTCGACGCGTAAACTTTCATTTAAAAAATGAATAAGCAAATTTGACAATTCTCAGATGAACCTTTTTAAACGAAGTCTCGAAGATTTTCTCGGAAAGTCAAAAGTTTTTGCAGCTGATTGGAGCTCCGTGTACCCAGCATGCTGTCTTTTACAAGCACTGACAGGGTTGACGGTATCGGGTTCGATGATCGAATCAATAACCTTTGACCTCAAGTACCTGCCATAACCTGGACATAAGGTCAAGCTGGGTCACTCTTTCTTTTCTGTTCTTATTTTCGGGGGACCCTCTGTGCGTGTGTGTGTTTGTGTGAAAGGTAATCGTAGTTATTGCGTGGTGCTTTCATCAATGTCTGCTGGATCGAGCTATCGAGTGGACGAGGTTCAGGGAAGAGGCAATATGTCACAGACTGTAAGGGGATCCTTGGGATGAGGTTACGGGCCCGGGCTCTGGTATAGGACCCATCGCTTCTCCTTCCAGAGTCTTGTTTCATCCATTTGTCGATTGCTGAAGGAAGATGCAAGGTGAGGAAAGGAGAGCGAGAGAAGGAGAGAGATAGAGAGAAGAGAGAGAGAGGCGAGGGGGGATGTCTTGGCCGTTAAACTAAGACTACTGCGTCATTGCTAACGATTCCCTGATATTGTGTTTACCGTTGAGAACGGGAAAGATTTAATGTTGCTTGTATCTCGAAGAATACAAGAAATTAAAAGAAAGGAAGGAACACGAACGATGTTGCTTTACTCTCCGTGGACTGGTAAAGGGGTGGGGTTTGAGGGGGAAAACGCAAGTAGACAAGATTTGATGCCAAAAAGCATGCTGCTTTGGTATCTAAAGAAAATTAAGGAGGCAAAACTAGGATAAAAAAGACAAAATTAAATTAAATTAATATTAATAGTGTTTCACTTGTTTATTTGTACTTAAAATGAATGGAAACACTTGAGAAAGGAGAGGAGAACGAAAGCGTTTATCAATTTTGCATACAATTGGCATGGATGATTGAGAAACATAAGGAAATTCAAGGAAAAGTGACGAAGGAAAGCACTTGTTCTGTTCTGAGTTTTCATCAACAAGTTTGTGTTGACACCTTTGGTCAGTTGCAGAATTAACCTAACAATCCTCAAGAATCAAACCAACAAAAGTAGCGATACTTTCATCAAACCAGGTCTTGGTGAGAATTACGGGTCGGGATTGGGTTTCACCATCAGTCCCATCAAATCCTACCATGATAACAACATCAATACCATCATCATCCTCATCCTCCTCATCGACTATAAACCGTCACAACTACCCTTTGACGGTATCTGCAGTTTGGTGTTAATGCACTGGGCCAATGTCCCACTTGCAATATCTGATTCGCGATGGATGGTCTTTCTTATTCCCCGTGTCTTTTTATTTCATTCCCTTGTCCAAGGCTCAACCTATATAGATAGCATCACAACCAATCATCTTGCAGCTCCTTGTACTGCATGGGGTTTTTCTTCTTCTTCTTCTTCTTCTTCTTTCAAGTGACCCGGGGCCTCTTCGCTTTTAGTTTTCCCCACGCCTGCGGGCGTCCCGTTCCCCCCGTTTCTTTCAAGATTAAGACCGATCTTAAAAGCTGGGCATCCTGTTGTTGACCATCTTCAGCGTCTTAGCTCCATATTGATGCTATAACACGTTCTTGATTGACATCTTGCCGGTTTACCCTCCTGAAGAGGACTTCTAAAATGCTCATGCTCTTCGTTTCTCACCCATCCATCGAACAAAACAAACAAACAAACAAACAAACAACGTCAACAAAAAAGGAACAACAACAACAAAACTAAAAACATTGTTTAGTATTTATGTATTTGATTTACGAGTCAACCATGTTACCATGTTAACAAAAAGAGTTACCCTGTATATTCAAAGACATTTTCTGGAAGGCAAGACACTGCACATTATCCTAATGAAAATTTCACATTTTGTATCATAAGACCAACACACAAAAATTGTAAAAAATATAGAAAGTGAACAAGTTTTGAGACTTGCCCCAATTTTCCATGTCAAAAGTTGATAACAATCGTACAGTGTGATTATCACAAAATGTAAGATTTTATGTTATGTTTCCACCTCTGAACTGTGTACAAATCGCTCGTGTTAGGAAGTCCAGGCTCTGTGACTCTTTTCATGTAATGTCAAAGGTCACATTGGCCTACTTCCCCATGATGTTTCAAAGAGCTGTCCAATCTGACCGTCAAGTCGGTGAAGATTTGTTAAACTGCTCCTTGAAAACTTGTCCGAGATGCCTTGTGGTCTTTGATGAGGCTTCTCCGAGACGGTGTCCATTTAGAGGCAAAACCGGACAATCAACAAAAACCAATGAAATAAGACTGATAGTATAGACCTAAGAAATAAGCTTAGAATGGTAGTAAAGAATTGTTTTATTATAGTATAGACCTGGCAACGCATATTAATCAAACATAATGATGTATCACAGACTGTATGTCTTTTTGAAAAAGAAAGTGTTTGTTTGTTTGTTTATTTATTTATATATTGTTTGTAATTTGTTCTTGAATCACTCTAGTGAACGAGGTCCCCACTTTTTGGTTTTGGGTTTTATTTCTTTTAGAAAGTGCCTCCAAACTTAAGTTTACAAGTATTAATTTGCACTTGGTTAGAAATTGTGCAGGTTAAAACAGTATACCGGGATTTTCAGTCACAGATATGTTTACAAACTTGACAAGCCTCGTGAGTGTTTCTCTGGTTCCAAACTCATGGGGCGTCTCACCTTGATTGCAGTGGGGGGAGAAACGACTGGCTGGAAATAGAAGGTATACAAATGTTAGTCAAGCCACTCCAACCTCCCCAACATTAGAGAAATAGGGAATTCGAAAGGGGGACCTTGTGGACACCGTACACACTGAGTCATTTTAGGATCGTGGCGTTAGTTTACCCAGGTTCTCAGCGTGATTCAAGGTGATCAGACACGGTCATTTCGTGCCGCGTCTCCCGTTCCAACAGCAACAACAACTCGGAAATGAAAACCGAAAAATTCATCGCGTGATTAACAGGGTTGAGTTACACCCTCCGATGGGTCGAGGGGGTTAACAGAAATGCCCCACTCAGATCTCGAAAAAGAGTCTTTCAATGGTATGTTTTAATCGTCTGGGGTTTTTTTTTACACAAGGTCGTCCCAATGTTGTCAACTGATACACACTTTAAGTTACCAGCTACGCGGGATGGTAACCTATAATTGAAAAACGTAGACATGGTCAGCAAGTAGATTTTCTGGCCGAAGAGGGCGCACATCTCTGCTTCTTTCGACTACGAAGGTCTTCGTTTATTGATATTTGTTTCGTATATACGCCGTAACTTATGATGTAACGTTTTACGTCATCTCCTATATTCAGAAAATAATAATGCTCACCAGAAATTCTAGCAGTTTCTGGGATTAACAGAGTCGCTAGTGAGAAACCTTTGGCTCAGCTAGATCGAGTGAGGGGCCCACTTGAATTTGCCGAAAACGAGTTCCTTAAAGAATTACACCTAAATTTTGCTTGTGGATACTACTAAGGACATCTTCAAAGAATTCGTAATATTTTGGTAATTCCGTGGAGCACGAAAGAATACAGACATTTGGTTGGATTTGAAGGTTTATACAATCAATCATTCGCTCGATCATTCATTTGTATAGAGTGCCATCATTCTAGTTGCCTATTCCGAGGCGCTTAGCAAAATGAAGAACATTTTAAGACAAAAGAGTTCACAACATTCCATGTGGAGATGACAAGTTCAATGGACTAAATGTAAGCAGATTCAAAGAGATGAGTCTTAAGGTGGCTTTTGAAGATCCGTAAGGAGTCAAGTGTACGGAGTTGATAGGGGAGATCGTTCCATAAGTTCTGTGCACATTCATTAAATTGAGCTTCTATCACCTGATACAACTTTGTTCTATCTTCCTTTGGATTGTTGTCATGGTTTCATAAAACATTTACCATTGTTCAAGTTCCCTATATGCGATAATAGTAAAATGAATACTGAATTAACTTGTGCCGAAAGGGGCTCAGACTATGCCGAACTTCCAGCTTATGGCCGTTTTCGAAACCCAGGCTCGGGCTTGGGCTTCCGGCTTGTGTTTGAAACCCGGTAAGGAAAGCACGTTGTCTAAATGGCTTACTAAGCTAGAGCCTAAAGCCCCAGTCGTGGTTTCGAAAATACCCTATGTTTGAATACATTTGGGGGGTGGGGGGGAAGGCCGCCATGATAGAGTCTCTAAGCCATTATGTTCAAACCGTTCTCCTATAGTGTTGACTATTCTTCACATTTCGAGATCCTTATGCACAATAGCAGTCAGTGTTTGCTGATTTCTTCACTTTACGAAAATGGCACCATCCTCGTCTACCTCCCGCCCTCGGTTTGGGTTTTAGTTAGAAATGAGAGAAAAACTAAATGAATTCGCTATGAGTAGGCCTAAACGGTTTATCACCACCCCGCATGAGTAGAAAACATGATTCGACTACAATCAACTGGTGCGACCATTAAATTAAGGGAATAGAGTAAGTTGTCGCCACCCGGCGCCGCTCCCTTCTGTCACTTCTAACATTTGTTGCAGGTTTTTATTTTTAAAGAACCGAGTAAATTTGTCCCTCTATCTATGTTTAGGGGTCCGTGGGGTCCCATCCCAACGTTATTCTGATTGAATATATTATAGTCACCAATGCTAATCAAACGTTGATTATAGTACTAGCCTATATTAATTCACGTCTTTATTAATGTGTATCTTATTTCATTAGACCTTGGTTCGTTTAATTAATCAGTCAAAACCCACCTGACATCCAAATTAATCACCCACACCCCTGTCACATTTTGTTATACTTTTTTTTTTTTTTTTTTTGGATTCTCTACCTAAAAATGACACATCGAATACATTAATTGTACCCGACTCTTGGCAGCCGTGGTGCGGTATAACCTAGATGTACACCCTATCTCACCGACTCATCCCTCTCTCTCTTCTTTCTATGACAATTATAATAATTACTTCATATTATACCCGGACCTGTAATGTCTAGTCCGAGCGGGGTCCACCGCCACAAGTCTCCAAACACATGGGGCTAATCAACTGCAATCTCCCCCGGGAACTTTCTGCAGGATGACCATTCCCCGAGGGCTTGTCGTACTTCCCCCCTCTTTTACAAAAGAATGGAATAAAAACACAATTTATCTCCCAAGTTTCAAGACAAAAAAGAGGGGGAATAGAGAGTGGAAACCGAATTAGTGATGTTATGATCAGCTGCTTCGATTCAGACCAGGGGAATAAAAATGATGAAGCTGTTCATCAGATGGGAGGTGTCACGCGTTTTGTATTGTTCGGCAGCTTGTTTTTTTAAGTTTTTTTTTTCAATCTTCTTCTATTTTTGCGATCACCGTGTGAGTCAGAATGAAAACAACACCGGGCATGCTGAATCTGTTGATTTCATTATTTAATTTGATTGAATTGGTAGTGTAAACCTATTCATACACACTCGCTTCCTCGCCAACCTCCCCCATCCTCTTTATCGTGAGTGTGGAAGTATCACACCTAGGGTTGTTAAACATGCAGATATTCATTTCCTAATACCTACTTTTCATAAACATTTGATGAGGACCCGTGCATTTTTTTTTTTATTTTTTTTTTTTTGGGGGGAGGGGAACAGTGATGATGTGTTTAGTATCTCTGACGGCTTTCTGAAATGCGTATCAGCCCGAAGGCCTGCTCTGTCTGTCTGTCTCTCTCTCTCTCTCTAGACGACATTAATTAAATTCAATTGTTCTGTCTTTATACCTAAGAGATCTGTTATAATGTGGGGTTCAATTAAAAATTGTGTTCTATACATATTTTATGTTTTAGGGAGATAAAGGGGCGGTTTTTGCTCTTCTTGTTTGAGAACAAAAACCACAAATCAGAGCCTGTGCGTAAACAATATATATTTAAGAGTGTTTTCCTCTTTGAATTCAAATATAGGACTTTATTTATTTATTAATTTGTTTATTTATTTATTTACTACACATCGAACAGCACAATTAGTGCTAATAATAGAATGATAGGAAACGAGACGAAATATTGCAGTTTTAGATGTGGGAGGAAAAAACCACCAATGGAAGGGAAAACCCACGCAATTGGGTAGGGACATAAATCCCAATCTTAAGATGTGAAAGGCGGGGAAAGAAACAACTGAGCCAACCTGATCCTCTTAAAGAAACATAAAGAACTCGCTCTATATAACAATGGAGAACGATTATCCCCACTTGAAATCGCAATAGAATAACAGTGCAATCTCGATCCGTATTGCAAAGGAAGAACAACAAAAATGCGTCCCCACTTTTTGACACAATAGAGAACAATTGTCCTCACTTGAAATCACAATGGAGGAGGACAATGCACTCTCGCTTCATATCACATTTGATAACAATACAATGCGTCCTCGCTTTTTATCACAATTGAGGACAATATTGTCCTCACTTGAAATCACAATAGGGAACAATGCACTCTCACTCCATATCACAATAGGGAGCAATACAATGCATCGTCCCTTGGTTTGGTCTACGGTCAGGTTTGGGGTTGAGGTTAAATTGAGGTCCCGGTAACAGTCAGGTACGGAGTCACATTTAGGCGCCGAACAGATTTGAGAAATCAAAAATTGACATGAGAGAATTAATTCTTTCAACATTATTGGGTACTGGTTCCATTTTCACGTTTAGAAAATTAATAGTAATACACCGCAGATCCGATAAGCCATTTGCATTTTTATAATGTTACCTCGAAGCCACCGTACATCACCCACGAAGTTGATTTATCACTTTTCTTTCACGCAAGCGTGCCTAAAAGGAAAATGTGACAATGATGTCAACTTTTCCTTAACATTTACTTCTATGCTGTGGTAATTTAATTTGTAGTCATTAAAATAATTTCCCATGTGATGATGTTTCGTCTTCGGGCGATACCCCCAAAAAGGGTCCATTGAATGACACGCGAATCCCTGTTGACTGGTTTTTTTGTATAAAGTTTGAATTACTGTTATGGGGTTTGTTTTTTAGTTTTTATGGTTCTGTTTCCCCCATGACTTTTCAGAATTGACAGATGACATGGCCTCCCAAGATGTTAACTGTGTATTTAAGACTTTACAATCAGCCAGACTTCGCTAGAGTTTCAAATCAACTCGGCAAAAAACTGAATAACTAATATCCCCTTGCGATTATTCTGGAAGTATTTGTATTATTGGCGTTTGAAAGTCAAAATGATGTTTTATCTCGGTAACCAGCCGAAAGGTGTGAAAATCTTAATTATTATGTAACAACCACCTGCGAATCACCTTGATCTATCAGTTGTTTCAATTGTTTGTATTCCACGGAAATTTTACTAATTCGCAAATCAAGTTTCCATTCCTCAGTGAGGATTTAAACAACAATATTAACGGGGAATAACAGCGTGACCATGTTATAAAAAAAATACATGCTCTCGAATTCGGGGTCGAGGGTTCGAATCCCATCCGATTTGCCAGTGGATTTTCTTTCTCCTTAGGACCGGAAAGCACCGAGTGTAAACAGTGCTCATCACACATCGGTGTGATGGTATAAATCAAGGGAACATTCCCGCTGCAATTGTTATACACCTATACAAAATATGAGTTTTCCAAAGCGGGACTTGAACCTGTGACCTCAAGATTAACGTGACGGTGCTCTACCAACTGAGCTTTCTACCCCTTATGTTGGTGGTTTCCCTGCTTTTTCGGTATATTTGTTCAGGGTGTCAGAAAAATAGGGCGACCGCCACTATTAGGAACAGATTTATCCGTTGGTAGAGCACCGGCACGTCAATCCGGAGGTCGCAGGTTCAACTCTCGCTCTAAGTAATTTTTTCTTTCCTCAACCCAAAATTATTAAAAAAATTACCAGTCAGTTTTCATTGTGGTTTATTACTCGATACCTATTTGCAAAATAATAATAACAAAGCTCTTGTCCCGCTCCTTTCTGTAGATAAAAAATATTATAAGATGTACTCTTCACGGACTAAAGCCAAGTGTTACATCATAACAAGGCCATATTTCTGATTAATAGTGGAGGGCTTTTATCTATCTGTGTCATGTACACAGCTGGTAAGACAGTCTTATACGGAATTAATCCTTGCGACTATAATACCACGAATGCGTACCACGACAAATTACACTTAACTCGAGTACCCTTAACTCGGGATAGGTCATAACATTATGACATCGCAACTACGTAATGTTCCGCGTTTGCTACGGCAATGGTGTTCCTGCTTAGCAATTTCAGTTGTTGATTATGCAGTTTCTACAAGACTGGGAACGATTTTGAATAAATTTGTACCTATTTTTAGTATACGTTTTGTATTAAGAAATGAATTAGATGTTGTGAAATAAAGTATCGAAGCTGCACTAGCTTGGTGTACAATGCATTCAAAAACACTGCACTCAAAGCGTGTAATTGAACCTCAACTTAAATCCACAGTGCATTTAGATAAACTAAATTATTTAATATCATTTTCACACTCTATTGCAGAACATCAATCAAACCAAATTAAACTGCGATACCCTACCTGTATTCTTTCCACGGGGTCTAACAAATCACCCTCAAGTTAAAAAATAAAATAAAAAATAAAATAAAATATAAAAATGAAAAGCGTGACCGCCATTGCGGTCTCTTGCATGAGCTCACCGCAGATTGGTGGCAGCTCCGATGGGCTGGAACGCAGGTGTGCACGGTCGGGGACTGGCCAAAGGCCGCGGCGATCACTCCTTGGTTAGGTCAACCGTGCACCGGCTTTAGCGTAACCTGCCCCTTGCACTTTCTCGGCAAACTTAATGAGCAAACCGCATGATATTCGGGTTACGTTCGGCAGGAATAATTCTCCATCAGAAACAATATGTCATCACCGTTGTGGTTTCGAGTTTCCCTAAATCATCGCATTCTTAATTTGAAATCCCGCTAAATTCATTTTTATTAAGCCCAGTGCCCAAAATCCGGTATCCCACAACAATCAGCAAAATAATATCGTCATAGTTTTACATCAAAAGTACCATAAATAAATAGACGGTTGTTTTAGGAACGCGACCTGTTTTCTCTGAAACTTATAAAAACTATAATGATCATGATCACTATGCGTTGGTTTCTTCATCAGTGGTCACCATCTCAAGTGTTATTCAACAATTGGTTGCGTCCTTGGTACAACGTAATCTTGACAAACACCGACAATGTTTCAAGAAAACCATACTATAAACCGCTAAAGCAAAGTTCTTTAAAAAGTAAAACAATTATATTTTAGGGTGTTTTATTTTTTCAGAAGCCCGAAAATAAAAAACAGTATTCGTATCACAATCGACAATAAAGCACTCATTCACAGTATTACAATAGACAAAACACGTGGGTAGCGTTAGAGGCACTGAACACGTTTGGTAATAATTGTCAAAGACCAGTATCCTCACTTGGTGTATTCCAACATATGCATAAAATAACAAACCTGTGAAAATTTGGACTGAATTGGTCATCGAAGTAGCAAGAAAATAATGAAAGTAAAAAACATCATATTGTTGCATAGAATTGTGCGCTTTCATAAGTCTGAGAAAGGCTTCATGTCTGAAGTCTTTCTCAGATTCAAATTTGGGGGTGAAAAATTACATGTTTCACTATAAAACTACATTCTACAAAGGGTGCCATTTCTAACAATGTTTTATGGTATCAACAGCTCATCGGTGCTCTTTACCTAGTGAATTTTTATGATTATTAATTTTTTGAGTAATTAACAAAGGTCTACCCTCCCTTTAAACAGGTAAAATACTTGCAATTTTAGAAACATGTGGGCAGGAGTTTTTCCTTTTTTTAAAACAGTAAAACAGTGATCGGCGTGTATATATACAAGTGGTGATGTTATTAGTGCTGAGTGATAGTTAATGAAGCATGCTCGAAGAATTGTTATGCTTAATAATTTTATTCATTTATTTCAGTCTTCTTTTTTGCGCTTCGGGTGTGTTTATCTTGTTGAGAATTGACGAATGTTTGGCCAGGTTAAAGGGAAAGTTGTTTTGTGGAAGGGTAAATTAATGCCCATCTTGTAGCTTTCAATAAAAAGGACCCTAAAAACAAACCTGGGAAAATATAATCAAATTTGTTCGCCGTGCTTTTTAATAAAATTTAAAAAAATCTTAGATATTAGACTTCTGTCATTGTGCACGTTCATATTTGTTGACAATCAAACTAAGAAAAGGTGATTTGTATGGTACTCCAAAATGGAGGAATAGAGCTTGGTCTACTGGTATGAATTTTTTTAATCTGAGAGCTTTTAAGTTGAAACCAATCTTATGTTATTTTTTTTGGTTTTTTGTATTTTTTCTTTCCTTTTTTTTGGGGGGGGGGGGGTCTCTCCCTCTCCCTCTCTCTCTGAAAATTTTCAAGAGCCATGGTGCAATGTTTCAATGCTATCGTTGCCGGAATACTTAAGATTTTCCTTGGGTTAAGAGTGCCAGCAGGGGGCCGCCATCTTGAGAGTAGATGACGGGACCTTGGTGTGACTTTATCGAACTGGGTGGCTGTTCTGTTTGTTGTGTTTTCATAATAAATACCGGCGTCTCTCGGATATCATTTCGGTAATATTATTCCTGTCATTAAGTCCGGCCAAGGTGAAGACAGAGGGAGGACAAAACAAAACAAAATAATGACCAACACCTCTCCATCTTGCGGTCATTGAAATCATGCCCCACTTCTAATGGAATGTATTGCTAAAGTTTTATGATTGATGCATTTGTGTTGGATATTATTGTCGAGGTGGGGGATTTCTTTTTGACTTACCCGGCCCAGACATATCGTGGTAATTAAACAACAATCCGGCTGGCATTGAACGGCAGAGAATGTGCTCATTGACTGACGGAAAGTAGTTCATACGTGCCTTTCGCCTCGAATGGCGCACCATTAGCACAGACCAGGCACCTGTTTCCCCCCGTGCTAACTTAGCCCTCACTCCTCACGTCAGACAGCAGGACTTCGGCCCGACCCCGAGGCCGTTCACTTGGAACTTTATACCGCCACGCGCTACGGGTTGCTCCACCATACTTTCTTCTTCCAGTAGGGCCTACTCGGCACGAGGTGATGGTCAACAACATTATACAAATAAGGGGGGGGGGACTCTGAAATTGTTCGTCAGTTGAAGAAAACCAGGGGCAGTGACCAGGACGGAATGTGAACCCTGGACAATGGTTCATAAATAGGTTGGCCATTCGGGGGACTGTAATAGTATCGCCGGTGCATATTTAGCACTGAGCCGTTGCACCAGTATTATAATTGGCTCTAATGCGGTGTGACAGGGCTGGTTAACCACAGAACCAAAAAGGAAAATGATATTGGAAATTCACCTACCGGTTTCGGTTGATGTCATTTCGTTCTATCATCATGGTGTGGTTTTTTGTATGCGGGCTAAGCGGTCTAAAATAAAATCACTTATACATTTGGAAAGATAAGAACTTCTTTTAGTTTCAAAAGAAGTTATGATGCATGGGTTGTGGATACAACAGGAGTTCCTTGCTTAAAGACGAACATGATTCTCCTTACAGTACCCAATAACGTTACTCTTGAGGTTTATTACTTGACATTCAAAATGGATTTTAACGTATCAAGTTGAAACGCGAATCGCTTGCTTTTATTTGTTCAGGAAGCATCTGAAATGAAGAGAAAAACATGGATTGGAAGTTGAGATTAAGCTGCAATCTCAGCGCAGACAACCTCAAAGTATCTGGTTTGTAAGAGGTCTTACAAGGTGGATGGCTGTTGTTTTGTTTACGTGAAAGTTCGTCAGTGTTGGAAATTTGATGCTATTGTTTTGTTTATATGAAATCCACGTTTTGTTGATTAAAATAAAATGTGTTTGTACATTCTTTTTGAAAGCACATACCTCTGTAATAATTATGATAAATGGATATTTGTTACCACCCCCCTTTGTCCCGGCAATACTGGATTAAGTAATTTCCTTCTGAATTTGGTGAAATACTCTCACCGTACCAGCCTATAGAGATGGGTTGCATTGGGTAACAACCTGTTTGAAAGCACACGTGTGAGTCCCCCTGTCTCCCCGGACCCCCCTGGAAAAAAAAGTAGCGAGTTTCGGTATAGCAGGCCGGCCGTGGTGCGAGAGGAGTTGTATTACCCGCCCGGTCTGTACACCATTCAGACGGTAGACTGGGGGTATTACCGAGCTCACTTTCTCTCTCTCGCAAGTAGTGCTTGGGACTACGGGAGGTACAAACCTCACCGAGTGATGTTTCCTCTAACGTTCACCTGCCTTTCGGTGCCCGGTGCCCGGTATGATTCTAATTGATTGTAGCCAAATGGTGGGGTCGAACTTGTAGTTCCGTTTGAAGGGCGGTCGGCATCGGTCGGACTTGATAGTCGGGCATCTGTTCACTGAGAGTACACGCACACTGCACCCCCCCCTTCCCCACTTTTACCTCCCCTATGATATAAGAGTCTTGTTTTCTTTGGGAAATTAATTCATCGTGTTGATTGAAGTAGATGAAAATTGTATGTTGCACTTGGCAAACAGTGTGGGGTGGGTTAGCTGGTGCACGCCGCATTCATCACGTTCATTTTTTAGCTGACTTCTGAGACAACCACTGCGTGTATTTGGTTCAGAATGTAGATTGATTTTCGGAAGTATTTTTGCTGTAATTGTTTTCTTCTTCTTGATTGTTTAGATATTTCTTTGTTGATTGCGTAATAGGCCTAGGTTTGATTTGTTTTCACGGGAAGATACATGAATAAGGAGTTTGCGTAGATTATGAGATTTGTATTGGGCGTAACTTTAATATGTATGTATAAATAATGTTACAGCTTGATTTCAGAACCACTTTATGAAGTAACAATAATTTTGTTGTAATTCTACAGTTTGAGCTATAAATGATAAACATACACAGCGTACTATTAACATGACAGATAGGCCTTACATTACAACAATTTACGGCAAAGATAAGAATACTGTAATGATTGACTCTTAATCTTATCCAACATGCAAACAGTCACAAGCTTCCTCCAATTGCTATAGAAAAAAAATGATTGAAATAATATCCAAAGACGAAATCTTGTAAAGAAATCTCCTCGATCCCGAAGTCGAGAGTGTTCAAGGGGGTAATGACCTAGTCATCAATCCACCGCGTCGTCTCTCATCGGTTGACCGTGAACTATCGCTTGCTTCCCCGTCAAGGTGAATGAACGCTCCGCATCATCTTCACAAACTCCTCGGTGATTTTTTGACACAACCTGCTGGGTCAGCGATGCTGTATATCTTAATTCCACGTTATTGTACCGTTCGGTCAGTGATAAATTGTCAGCTATTCGATATCAAATTTCATAGGGTTTTGTTTCATAGGTTCTGCCGTTCCTGCTTTAGTCAAGTGATTACGAAGTTAAGCCTGCGCTTATACTCACAGAAGGGATTTTCTCAAAGATTTTGTTAGTCTTCTTCATTTTTTAAAATCTATTTTCTATTTTTGGACACATGAGGATTACTTCCCAGTAGTGGTCAGAAGTGTTTTGTTTTTTGTGTGTTTTTTTTGCGTTCTTTTTTTTATAACTTTTTTATTGTGATATTTTTGTAAACACGTACATGTACATAAAACAGCGCCCTCTTTTGTCTTATCTCTATGAACAAACATTAACTTTTTCCCTCGATGCAAAAATTAACATCTATTAAACAATTAACTTGCTCTAAAATACCTGAGATGAAATTTCGTAGATTTTCAATTAATTTGGTTCACTCAATATTTCAAGAACCATCCGTATTTGCTGGAGTAGCAAAACGCATCATTGCAGATTCTCCCAAAATGCCTTTGTTTATAAAGAACAGGCAATGCCTTTGATTTATTTTCAAATAATCTAAGGCGGGGGCCCAAGTAAGGGGGTGGGGTACGAAATTATATATCTTGCCGATTTGACAGCACGGGCCCGTCAACCTTTGAACTCGTGTGGAGTTCGTCGTACGCCCTCCTGCGACGAGGCGGGTGTTACTGCCGGTTACTGACCGAGATACGCGCATTCTATCAGTCGTTTTCATTTCTGATATTTAGCAATTTGAGGAATTAGTGAACACAAACACGATCTGGCCGATCAGGGCGCGATGTGTCACTTCGCAACAGGAGGCGTCTTCCTAGTCACTGGGCAGACATTCTCTTTCCAGACTGTAATAGTCCCGAATAATGCATTCCGTGCTTTAGTCAGAGCTAACTTTTCTCAATACCAAACTTAGGGCAGGGGAAGTCAGTGACGGTCAAACCATGGAGGTAGACATTTTTTCGTAATTGTTTTTCATTTTGACTTTTAAACTTCTCAATTTGATAATATGAGTTTCTAAGAAACGTGTGCTTTTAGAACTTGGTTTAACTTTGGGGTTTTTAAAACGAAAGATCTGGTAAAAATCGAATACATGTATCCATGTGTACTAGGCATTAGTCTATGATCACAAAGTTGAGATAAACACACAATCCTGGAATCGGAGGTCAAACTGAACCAAACTGATAGTCAGGTCGTAAGAAATTGTTACAAAATATTGTTTATAAATGAGAATACAAACAAAAATAGTAAATAAAAACAACAACATATAACTCAAGCATCAACAACAATGAGCAGGGCTTTTTAAGGCTCAGCAGGTTTGTTTTTTTGTAGATCTACTTAACAATTTTTATCGCAATTATTTTGTGGGTGTTTTTTATTCAAGGTTCCTTGTTCTATGATTTAATAAATCATTGCAAAGCTCAGGACAATGATATAAAAACCATTTTGACCCAACCTTCATGGGCATTTTGAGTTGTTCTGCGAAATTCCATTTCCTCAAAAGCTTCCACCCCTCCGTAAAAAAAACAAAACAAATAAGAAACTATTGTTTTCGTTTGCAGGGTTCAAATAATTAATATTTTTAACAATTGTTTTTGTTCGACGGAAATAAAAGCCCCGGCGGAAATGTAATAGCCAGCGCCGGTGTAGAAATCAAGTCGGATGGTGTGATGTGACACACATCACGGTGTCTGTCGGCGTGTTGTATCACCCGAAACCAGACGTATGCAAGACTGTCGGAACATAAAGACTAGGTTTGTATTATCGAATTAAGCACGTTGGGTCCATGGTTCCACGGTGAAAGCCTTCCGAATCGGGGCAGTGAAACAGGTTCTTTTTTTCCCGTAAAAACTTTGATTTGTCCCGCACGGATCAATTTAGTTTATTTCTCCTTTTTTTTCCTTTCTTTTTTCTCTCTGCCGTTTGTGTCTTATTTTTTTCTATAATCACTCAAATTTCAGACCTACAGTGCACTATTTCCCGCACAATTTGACGTCTTACTGTTTTCTTTGAGGTCAACGTCTTCTGTACGAGCTGGAATGAGGTCATGTCTTTCCCGATTAAAATGCTAGTTATTGCTGAAGAGTTGAACAAAATGAAAATTACAACCTCGTATCTAAAAGATCTAAAGAAGTTTTTGTTATGGTTTAACCATAGAGAAAGGACCACATTTCTCTATGGCTTAACGAAGGCTGCCAACATTATTTTACAAACTGTGCTTGAGTCACGTTTTAGTATTCCTCCAGCTTTTGACAAAAGGGAAACGAAACACGTAAAACAAAACAAAAGTGAATTCTCCCGTTTTGTTTTTTGTTTTTTCCTCCACTGGATAACAACGCATGAATATTCTCCAAGTCCAATGAAGTCTTACATTTTCAAATCGTTTTTATTGGAAAGACACATTGTTATCTACACCCCCCCCCCCCCCCCCCCCCCCTTGAATGGAACTCTATCGTTATATCCATAGTAATTGTTTCATAACAACAAAATCGGATTTACTGAATTAATAATCTGCTGTATTTATGAGAGTATGTTTTATTAATGTTAATTAACTTTTGAGATTGTTTTTTGAAATTGAGCAACTTGGAATACCGGTGCTTCGTCCCACATGTAGTTTTGAAACCTTCAATCAAGTAGGAGTCCTTCAGGAATTGTATGAAAGCATTGCCTTCACAGAAGGCTGCAAACGCCTTAGTAGCGTGGACAGGCTGAAACAATTATTCGTAGTAAGACTTCCCTGACATAATTGCGCCAACGTCATCGTGACGTCATCCATCACACGCGTCACTTAATTAGATGTTTCGTTCATAGGCTTCTTGTATAGTTGTATATCGTGTCTCAAAAATTGTTCAGTTCTGCTTGTGGGCGATTATGGGAAAATGTTTTGAAGTATTACTATTAGACAATCTTACAGGCATCTTCTGAGGGTATTTTTCGTGGCAGGATTGCTATTTAATATTTATAATAAATAATAATAGGGGCTTCTTATACAGCGCACAATTCCGTCATGCAGTGACGCTCACGGCGGCCCAACAATATCAAAATGCGAAGAGCAGAGAAAAATATACTAATTTGGATCAGAGTGTGAACAATTGGGTTTTGAGTAATTTATTGAAAGAACTTACTGATGAGGCTTGACAAAGGTGGAAGACTGTTCCAGAGAGTAGGGCCAGCATGGGGTAAACTAAAGTCACCCCCTAGAGCGGGGGGGGGGGGGGGGGGGGGTAGGGTTAGTTTCAAACTAAAATATCACTGGTTTACGAAGTTCATTTGCGCTTCACGTGGACAGTTTACCAGGTGAAAATACCAGGCAATAAACAATCTTATCTCTTCGTGCAAACAGATTTTGTCAAGCAATGTTTCCGTTTAGCACCTCTGTGTGCCACCAGGTCCCGACCCGCGTTCTGCTGTGGCCGCCCTCCCATGGCTACCCCAAATATTATCTGTCACTTCGGACCTGATGCGGAGGACTGACCTTTTGTTGTATATTACTCGTGTGTGGTCCCCAAGGCATCGCCCATCAGGAACTTTGAAGAAAGTATAAGTGGGGGGAAAAGCAGTTCTCCAAGGTCGTAACCAACTGGGAGAATAACTAACGCATGACTTCATTTCGTAGATTATGGGTCCAACAAGTCATTAACGTTAACTGAAAGGTTTTATTTTTACGGCACATGCAAACGTTCTTCAGTGTACTTCAAATTAATGATAATTGACCTAAAGTCATACCGTAGAGAAGAGAGTTCTTCCATGAAGTTTTAGGTCCAACCATAAATTAATGACCTTGGTCTAATAATCTTTAGGATTAGCAGACTTTCGAGTCACAGTGTTTGAGTACACTTTTGTTAATCCTGGCCAACTTGATATGGGCAAACTTGTATATTGTATATGATTGTTTTTTGAGAAATGGCCGAATAAATAATAATAATAATAATAATAATAACCGTGGAGAAATGTCCCTTCTCTGTGGTCAAACTAGCATTGCACGTCCACGAGCAACTCCAAAATAATCAAACGTTTAGATTTGTTTTTTAAGAAAAACTTAGTGTTAAACGTGCGGGTACAACCATGGAGCAATGGTACAACCATGTGTATACAACTCCTTCGGGAGAAGTGTTGGGTGTGTGAAGACCCGGTGTGGTCTCGACGTTTCGAACTGTCTTTTCAAGAGAACGAGGTTGATGTTCTAGTGCAGGTTTTTATTTGCGAGTCGTTCCTAACGTTCTGTTGTGAACATGTTTTTTTTTAGTTGACGTGATTTTAATTTTCATTGGGAAATCAATATCAAAACATTCAAATAATTGCTACCCTTTTTTGAGAACAATGGGGGGGGGGGGGATCCATGCAATACTTTCTGGTATACTTTCTGTACCGACGCTGCCAAGCTACGTTTTCGTCAAGTCGTTGCGTTAGGGGCAAAGGGGCTCTCCGTTGTGACCGTGGGTTGCCACTGAAGACTCATGGGAGTCCGATTTATCCACGGCTAGTTCACAATGATTTTTCAATAGCGCGTGCCGAAAACGGAACTGGTCATCATCATAAACCAACCCAACATTATTACTTGTTGTTCTGTAGCATTGACATTATGCACTTTCAGAGCTCTTGAAGTAAAATTTAAAAAGTGATAGAAACTGAACATTTTTTACAAAGATTTTGTGTGGATCCTCTGTGGATCATAACAATGGTCCAACCATGGAGGATAGCTCCATGCTCTAACGGGCGTCTCACCCGTATCAGAGCGCGGAGAGCTACCTCCATGGGATGGTCAGGGGATTCAATGACTCCATCCTGAGCAGTGGGTGTTAAAGTGGGCATGCTTGAATAACGGTCACCATCCCCGCAGCCACCACAGGGTAATATTTGAACGTTTTATCAATAAGAAATTTAAAAGACCTGCTTCTCCACTTGACATTCAAAGTAGAGTGTTAAGACCTTAACAAGACTTTAGCTTGTAGTCTTAATTACAATCATTATGACCCTAAAATTTCCTCCCTACTTCTGCAAATAGTATCCCTTCACTCCCTAATCCCGGTTTCTTTCAGCAAGCTCTTGCTCCCAATGAATGGATCATCAGTCTTAGAAGAGCCTGCCCGGTATGTCGTGGACCGCCCACAGAGCTCGCACACCCAGGTACTCCGTGGCTGATCCCCTACCCCATCATCAGCC
The DNA here is from genome assembly GCA_037783415.1 of Leptasterias polaris. NCBI lineage: Eukaryota > Metazoa > Echinodermata > Asteroidea > Forcipulatida > Asteriidae > Leptasterias > Leptasterias polaris. The sequence continues at coordinate 1,484,141 of JAZGTN010000055.1, forward strand.
GAACAACCCCGGTAACAAAGCGTTACAACACAAGCCCCGATCAATAAACTCCACTTGTTCGCTACTTTACCTGGGATATGTTTCTCATTTGTCCGGCTTTGTTCCCGATGGTGGGACCGTCTTAAGTTTACAAGCAGCCTTTTCAAAACCGTCCGAGAAAAGGAGAACCTGTTAAGAAAGTTTACGGGATCCTCTATGCTACCTTAGCTCATGGAGTGATGTTTATGGTAGTTGTTTTTTCTTCTATTTATCAAGATTGGATGGAGATTGGAATGGGGTCCACGAACGCAAGGATTGCACGAGGTGGGGAGAAAGGGGAAGTGGTCTGGTGGAATAAGCAGATAAACAGTGACGGACTTGATTATTGGTTGTGCAAATAATCAAACAGTGTTGAGGGCTGCTGGCCGGTGACAAACATTCGCAATCAGTTTATCGAATTAACCAACAACAGAGGCTTTCAGTTTGGCCCATTCCTCGTTCCTACTCAACATAGCGGCAAATTCCTGGTACAAACTTCTTGTACCGTTATTTTTTCAAGAGCTTCTGATCATTGACGTCCGTAATTTAGTCGATGTGGGCCTATTTGTGACCATAATGTTGGCAGAGAGAGACCTTTGAATTGAAAGTCAAACGTTACCACAAATTTTCCAAATTAAACCCATGTGATTCTGTAAAGACATGAGCAAGGAGATTGAGCCGTTTAAGAAAGAGTGACTATGTTTCCACTCAACAATTACCACATTATTTTCTTATCATTTCTTTATCTCTGTTTCAAATCCAAGCATCCGTAAATACTTACTGATAAGTCTACTCTGGTATACAAAGTAAAACTCCAATAAACCCATAAGAATGTTTTGCTCGACGGAATTTGTGATCTCAACTCAAAAGAGCAAGTAGGTATATTAACGCCAATGTCTCAAGTGTATCAACGTCCCTACAAATAAAACCCACACTCTAAAAGCTTTAATTATGGTAAACATTATCAATAACTTCTTTGAGGAGACATGTGTTTGAATGTTTAGTCCACATTTAATGGCTACACACCCGGTACTATCTTTTTGACAGAAGTGGACCCTGTTACGTCCCATGAAGCAACACCCTGCTGTTATCAAGCTGTGTTTTTTTTTAAACCAACTGTACATGGATTCTCTCTTCTAACAGCGAGGGTCTCTGGTCGCCAGACACTGGTGTATTCTTTCCGGGCTTCACGTGTCCCCCTTTTACCGGGGTAGCGTTCTCACTTTATGCCCACTCGTTGACATATTTAGCACCCATTTCTAGGTAGATTTCCTTTCCCCACCGGAAAGTGGCGGCCTGGGAACGTAACCTAACGGGTTGTCATTCACGGTGTTTTAAGAACAGATCGTTATTTACGGGCTGTCACTGTCAGCAAGGTGTTTGGGAGGAAAGAGTGGGCTTGCGATACCAAAGTGATTCAGCGTGTGCGACTAATAAATCAAAACCGGGTTTTCCGGCGGAATCTTGTCTTACCGATTCAATTATACTGAAAGCGGACTTAAAGATGGTGATTTAAAACTATTTGATTACAACTAAGCAAATAGGAACTAATTGCAAACAGTAAACGCCTTGATTTATTGTGAAGTTGTTAAGAATGTTAGGATGGTACCAATCTACCACAGATTTAGGGTGTTTTTCCCTCCCCCTTCTTGGAATTGTTGAGGACTTTGGTTTGAGTACCACACTGTTAATAAAAATAAGTTAAAAGTTATTCAACTCTCATCAAGTAGAAATACACTCAAAGCTTTAACTTTATTTTTTTTTACATGTCAAATCCGAGAAGTTTCTAACTTTAATTTCAAAAACAACTCTTTTGACAAGAGATACTGCAATTTAAACATAAATGTGTTCTCTATACAGTCAACTGAAGTTTTTGCACTGATGAAATTGATGGTAAACCATCGACAGTAAACTAGTACAGTTCTTTTGGTATTTGTGATGGGGAGAAACTAAGGGGGTGATCGGCAAATGTTTCCCGAACTGACATACCGTATACAATCCCTCACTCATTGTCCGTTTCCTGGAAACAAATGCACATTCCCAATGCACAGTGAATCGGTAAGACCATGGTAAGACCATGGAAGGCATGTGCTCCTGATAGTGATAGCATTTCTGCATGACGGTACTTCTTCGCTCCTTGAAGTTCTGGCATACCAGTCGTCCGTGAGGTCCGATGTCGTGGGAAATATTGCCCCTCCTTCACCCTTCATTAACTCGGTGTCTGCTCCCTAGGTCGAGTTAATCACAGTGTTATCTAACAGTTAATTCAAGCCTCAGTCGGCATGGCTCTACTGTGAGTAAATAGGTCCCCACTTGCCACGCCGTAATTAGAAGCAGAAGCGAGGTTTGTTATTCTACGAGAGTTATCAGATGACGATAGGGTGTTTCTACCGCTTGGCTCAAACATGAAGGAATCCAGCTGATCACCTAATTAAACACTCAATCATATGTTGATTAATTACGCTATCAAATATCACGTCCTTCTTGGGCTGAATACAAATCATGCCTTTATGAAATGCCACGGTGGCCTTTTTTTTCGTGAAGTTTTGAAAGTTGATATCATTTGATCGCATGAAAATGGTTCCAAAATGAAGTAATCAAATACCTCAAGGTTGAGCAAGCACAGGAAATATGTTGATTCTCCGTTTCGATGATTCTGAAAGTCGTGTGTTATAATTATTATAGTCATGGCAACTGTTGTTTTTACCGGCTTGACAAACCAATCACGGCGATTTGAAGACCCGACGTCAGAGCTCCACTAACCGATTTGTCACAAGGTTAGCGCCCCCAGCGGTGTGTTTTGGCATTTTTTATTTTGTGTGTGCCATCACTCTTTAAGGTACATGAACTTGAAGCCTTGTGGGCCGAACATGATGAATTGCTGTGGGGGGTAGCTGTTTCAAATCCATGTATGATACACATGCAGTAACCGTTGTGCATACTACCATGGTAAGTGTCTCTAACCGTTGGTCGAACCGTCACTAATATGTTAAATCCTCTGCTGCACGCAGTGTACACCATCTTGCTAAACCTCTTGTTTAAATCAAAGTAGCCAAATAGAGGCAGAAAGGCAACACGGCTTGTCCTTTAAAACCGATTCACGGCTCCTTCTGAAAACTAGAAACACCACAAAAAATTGCGACCACGTTGCTCACTCCCGTGAGAGCTCTGTTTTAAACGGTTATTTTTTAATCATTTTAACAAAATGTGACACTGACTGCATTCATAAAGTAAACGCGTTTATGTCTCTGAAAACGATAAGTGACTACCATGGCACTACTGACAAAAGTGTTCTGTAAATGTTTTGAGGCATAACATAACCTTCGATTCCCGTGTAAGTAAGCTATTTCGAATGGTTGTTCCTGGACCAAGGAATTTAGCAGTCAAAGGAACCCCCGTTTTTAAAAGGTAACTGTTGCAAAAATGGATGATTTACGAATTCTGAGTTATGTTCTCCTATATGGATGAACATTAAGAGTGCTTGAATATATTTACATATCATGTTTTAATTAAGACACAAACAGATATCTGTGACACTTATTAGCACACGTCAATACAACCCATATACACAACAATTCTTGCAATGATTTTGACCGTGGTCTAAAGCCTAGGTTTCGGTAGCATGGAGACCATGGGTATCCCAAGTGAAGGTGGCCTTTTTCTTTTTAGGGAAGGAGACAACCCACACGAGAGCTCCTCCCCTATTATGCGCATATGCATGAGCAACGGCAAGGCAGTCCATTGATTCGTCAATGCACGCGCAGTCATATGACAGCCACACACACACACACACATAATTTTCTACACATGGTTGCATACACAGCTTCGACAAGCAAAAAAAAAAACCACGAACCAATCGCCGTCACTGGCTGATTTGGAAATGATGTACTGCGTACGACACTCACTTAATTAAAATGTGTCTGCAGCGTCATTCATGGACGGTTTGTCTGGGAGTGCCACCGGCATAGTGTGGGCTGGACTTTAGTGTGAGTGAACGAAGGGGACCTCGCTCGGTCCGTGCCGCCTGCAGTTACGGAGTGGCATAATACAAGTTGCATACAGAACACACCATAGTGTCAGCCTGTGCACGGTTGAGCCCACATTGTTACGCGTTCACAACACAAAAGGACCAGAGACTCAAGTCTCGAGTGTTCCCGAGGTGCCTTCTTTATTTTTTTCTTCTTCTTCATCTTTGGTTGACCTGCTGCCTTGAGGCTGATCTTCTTACTTACACCTCACCCCTGTCTGCTCTCTGACTGCCGGTACGAGGGGGGAAAAGAGCTTCCCCTGCTACGGTGTTCCTCACGAAGCACACACGGGGAAAAACCCGGGTGCGGGACGCCCCGGTTTTTCTTCTTGGGAATTCCTTTTAATTTCAGCTCTATCACCTCGAATTAATGACCAAGCCAGTGTGGAGTGTGTTGACCTAGTGTCTGAGAGACTGTTAACTGCTGCCGTGGTTCGCAGCGGAGAACGCCGGACTCTACACTTCAAAGCGACAAAAGTCGCCGTCGCGCATTCTAAATGGCACAGGTGAGAGAAATGACAAGTTCGGCCGTTATCTATTACACTGGATGTCTGCTATAGGCTTGTCAAGCACGTACGGCGAGACGTGTGTAAGAGGGGGAAGGCTGTATGCCGTAGCTTTACCCCCATTGGGAATGCCTCTGGATGGGTCGCTCATCTTCCGACCCCCATTCAAATGAAGACCGGATTGTAAAGCGTTTTTTTTCCTGCATCCACTTCACTAGTGAGATATTGTGGCTAGACTCACATCACATCTAGCTACTAGCGATGTGCCTTTACCCCGAGTCAGTTTTACCAAGAAGTCTACATCATTATCATGTACCGTGACTATACAGATATTACCGATTTACTGGATTTTTTAAGTAATGATCCACACTTCTCAAATACCGATGCTATAAATGTTGAAGTGGATGAATGTGTTGCTATACTGATTCCACGTGGATATTGACATTGTGTGGATTGGCTCAACATCAAGCTATTACGGGATATTACCGTTATCATGTGTTAATGATTTGTGTCATTTGGTGTTGCTGTGATATTTCAGTGTTGTGTGTTTGGCGTTAAATTTTACAACCACAGCAAAACACCGAGAAATAAACACGGAGAGAAGTTGAATATACGGTGAAGAAATACCCTGGTCCGTGACGGTCATGTCACTGTGTAGCCGTAGGCTCACCGAGCCGTGTATGTACCCGAAATCCCCGTACCCCCAAACACAATGCCCGGTTGTTTGCATGAAATATCCCGTCATGACCCAAGTCTCTCCGGACCAATACAAGATGGAATAACCACCAAGCTAAGTATAACCCTTCTCTTTTTTTCTCTCTCTCTCCTCCATTTTTATTTTACACAGGAACGGTCCGACCTGTTATCCAGCCACCGACCAGGCTTCAGTGCCGCCTCGGTCGGGGCAACCTCGTCATTTTCCCCGGCAACGCGTCTCTCGCACACGCCGACCGCCACGGACTTCCAGCCGCCGTACTTCCCACCGCCGTACAACATTCCCCAGCCTCAGTCCCAGCTGGATTTTCACCATCCTCACGTGAACACGGACCCTTATGCACACCTGAATCCAATCCACCCTCAAGCCCAGCACCAATACATGCATCCCCAGCAACGGTCGCAACACATGCTGCGATCAGGCCGGGATGAAACGGACCACTTGAACCTACATCACCCCGGCATGCAGCTCCCGCCAAGCCGTGATTATTCCGGGGTGCGTAGGCCCGATGTCTTGGTCCATGGAGGGCCCCACGGACTAGGCCCAGAGCAGACCGATCTTGCCATGTTACACCACCCTACTGGTTTGCACGGAGTGGACGACACAACGGTAAGCACCAAATACTTCTCCATTCATAGCATATTTATCATTGCCCTCTCTTAAGTCTTTCCATTAAATGGCTTTCAATACCCTAGACGCTTGCTGCTCTTCCCGTAACAAATTATGACAGTGCTGAATCTCCTATGATTAATGATTAGGGGTGATAGTGCAAACCAAATCACCGACGACCACTCGCTGTGAATATGAATGGGTAAATAGTAATCAAACAGGCTGCCAAAATTACGCCTTATACTCACACCTCGGTCCCCGATGCTAGAAAAATTAGAGCAAATACAATTAAATAATAAAATCAGCACAAAATCGAGAGTGATGCATGTACACGACACCCTTGGTTATTTTTCAAATTGTTTACACTTGTTATTAATAATTAATATATAGGGCCTACCAGAGATATCATTATAATAGTGAGGATTCTTGTGCTGCCTTTTTACCAGTGGAATTATTTACAAAGCACAAGCAATATTTTCTTTCTGATTAAAAATGTTGGGGGAAACAATTATCAGAGCAGAATTTGGGGGTTCTAATGTTATAGTTTAGTAAACTGGGCCATGTGTTCTTGCTGGTGCATTTTACTGAGTTAAGTCAGACATCTGCGTTCATGGTTGGACCATGGTTGGACCATGGACCATTAGAATATTTACATGACGGAATTGAAGCCTGTAAAAGCCATTACGACGGGACTCAACCCAAACTCAAAACAGGTCACATGTCAGGATTAACCACTACACCTGGCGGATTAATATTCCCAGCATTGTCTTGGTTATTCGGGGTCAAAGTTTAAGTCGATTCTCAAAAAATGTAATCCCTGGCGACCAGTTCCGTTAATTCGTGGCCAATAGACTACATGGGCACGACAGGTTTAAGCTTGTTATAAGGTGGGATTATTTAATGCCTTGTAACTCATTAAAGTGTCACTGACATGTGGGATTTCCTGATTGGGAAATTGAAAGGTACTTTTTGTGAAGTCAGTTTTAACCCAGAATAAACTTTATGGATTGACGGTAGTTTACCTTTTAACTATTGATTACCCGCTTTGTCAAGCCTGTTTGCGAAAAAAGGTATGCGTCTTATGTTTATAACTTAACTGGAACTATAATTAATAACGACATCAACAACAACAACATCAATAACAACAACGATGACAGCAACAACAACAAAAAACACAAACAAGTAAAGTTGTTGTTTGTTGATATTTTGAAGAACTTCGAACTGTCAACATATTGTTTGTTGATGTTTGGAGAATTTCAAACTGCATGCATTGGTTGTGAAGGGTGACACATTTTTGTTCTGGACACTGCACAAAAAGACAAAATTGTTTTGTGTGTATTTGTGTGTTTTATTCACAAAGTAAAAACAGAGCCAGGCCTGTGTGATAGTAACACACAGTACTGTCATTTCTACATGGGGTGCCGTGTGTTACGGCGTCCCTAATCATTTATGCATTGCAAAGTCAAATCAAGGAAAATGGAACACGCAAAGAAGGGGGAGAAAAGACGCTTTGTAAAACCACCATCGGGTACAGCATGTTTTTTTATTGTTTTTTCACCTCTTTCTAGAGGTTTGGCTAAATCGTGTTACGAATTTCCTGCATGCTGTGAGACCGTGCACCCATGCCAAGATGATGTGTCCCTGCTCCGAACGCGGGGAGTTTGTGTACCCCGGCGTACTGTGCTACATGCCAAGCGTACAGTTCCATTGCACGGTTGAACAGGCAGTTGATCACGACGCGCAAGCCGAGTCGTGATGATGGGCCGTACAATCCGCGGGAGGTTGGGGGGGGGGCTTTTTTTTTAAACACTATGCCATGAAAACAAAACAGAGTGGAGGAAAAAAAGATCCAAATCAAATAAAACTAGACCAAGTACAATCATAGAGAAAGGTACAATAAGTGCGACTGTGCTTTTGCATCCTGATGAATATTGGAACGCGGGAAATTTCGTGTGTGAACCGTCGAGACTTTTATCAGTGATAAAAATCTCTTACAGATTTGGATCATTCCTCCCCCAACTCTCTTCGCGTCAGTTTCAAACCAGCATTCCTACAGAGACCCTCTCAAATCAAAGCGGTTGTTGGCTCTGCAAAAATAGTTGATAGTTAAACTTGTGTCTGAAACCGTGATAATCGTTGCAACTCTTAAACCCAACTACCACAACTGTCATCTAAAACCAATGTTCATGACTAGTAAGGAGATGTACAGCACAGCGTTCAACTTGTCCTACATACGTATGATCTGTCTTTGTTTTCTTGCGAGAAACAGGTCATTTGGAAGCCATTTTTCGTCACTAGTCACACACCATAACAATACAAGCAAAACTCGCTATAGTCCATCCACCTTGATGTCAACCCATACAACACGTCAACCAAATTGCATGCAGTGACGCGGTTGCAACGGTTTACCCACCAACTCTAACAGCTTTCATGACGTCAAGACCAGTGATAATTAGTACAATTATGAGCCCCATCGTAAACAGTAATGCTCTCAATTACTTGTATGGGTTCAAAACTAAGCCTTGTTTTTTCATAGTTCATAAAACCACCCGAATCGAAAGTACTATAACAACACCTGTGTGGCTAAAAGGCTGCATATCACACGTGAGATGACCTGCTTCATAAGAATTAGGCCTACACCTAGAAATCGCCCACAACTGTTTCGCAACAAACTCAGTTTCCCAAAACTGAGGGAACAAAACTAGTTGATTGTAAATGTATGTTGCTCTTTTGAGAAAGGAGACAATTCTAAACCAAATGTAGACATAAACTCCACTGTCTATAAGTATAATTGAAACCAAATATTATCATTGATGTACCATAAAAAACGTGTAGTACAGAACAAGAAAAATATTAGTATGTTATCGTAAGAACGATGCAACAAATCTCTGCCGGATTTATTCTTGAACTACACGTTCTGACAGTCACAATGTCCCAGATTGTGCTTTTCATTCAGATGATAGTGACCCCAATGCAGCAAACCACATAAATAGTCGCAAAATCTTTTTTTTTCTAAAAAGTGGTGTAGTTTCATACAAAGACGAACAGTTTCTGATTCTGTTAGTACGATCCAAATGACCTCAGATAGTTCACTGACAAAGAAGTTCACGGAATGAAATATCTGCTGAAGCAGTGTTTATCGACAGGTTCGGGCCACTTGTTCAGAACGAACACAAAATTCATTTCAAGAAAATGATCACCGCCGTTTTTATGGAAATATCTCGATGGGATGATAATGTTGTATGGGTAGAGCTTGCTTGACATTTCCATATACCTTTCGCTTCAGGAGTTTTGTTTTAAGCAACATTATAATTTGATTGATGTTACTCACTTGGAAATGCTACAGTAAAGTCCAATGGAAAACACTAATCAAATTCATGTAATAAACTGTAGTTATCACGTGGGCTGCTGTTCTTGTGTTCATGTAAACGGTTGCATTGGGGGCAGTAAACACCCCCAGTTCACCCAATCTACACCCTGAAATTACACATATTCTATGAGACATTTCCTTATTGCGAAAGAATTTACTACCGGTGTTGACTAACACTTAGTTAACACCCGAGATGTAAACACTGAAGGTGTTTACAACTTAAAGCATGCTTAAAGTTACCATTAAATTTCCAGGACGATCTTTCAGTCACATGATGGGGGATATAAATAACTAGTTTGTATCGTCATTTGAATTAACACCGTGTTTAGAGTTAACACAATCTGAACACCGAAGGTGTTCATCCAGTGTTAAGACTGCATCTCGAGATTCTTCTTTTCCAGCTGCGTCAGTGTTTTTTTTCGTCGACCACACATCATCTTGTGGGAAAATGCTCGTTGTTCAATAAACGGTGTAATGGTTGAAACTCTGTCATCGATGTCGTTAATCTGTCTAGCTCATTCGAGGTTACCCTTAAATCACCATCGCTCTCGCGTATTGGAGAAGACAAAATCCCGCTCGTTTACGGCCAAATTGTGCGTAGAGAAACTGCCGGACTGAGTGTCGAGTGATGCTAAACTAACACGTACATCGACTAGTTTACATTATTGTGCAAGCAAAATGACCAACGGTGCACTAATATGGTTTGAACAGAATATAATGTTATGATGCATCCTGTTTTGTTGTAGGCGTCGAGAGACAGTTTTAGCTTAAGTTTGCTTAACTGGTTTGGGGCTAGTTGTCTAAGCGTAATTGAAAACACTTTCCGGACGGCAACTCTATTAAAACATTGTACTCCCCGATCTTCTGAAGTTGAATTTGTGTTTCATGACGTCAATATTACAATGAGTGTTTGGAAATGGTTGATTATGAAAACTGGACAAGTCAATTTACCAAAGCTGCAGATTTCAATACAAGTGTGTGTTTTTTCCTCAAAATGTTTGAAGCATACTATCTAACCCGTTGTATTGTACGGATCTATCTTAAAATTCCACCTGTCCGCATAATCGAAGACGGCCCCCGAGACATGGTTTACATTAATGAATAATTATCGCAATGTGTAGACATTAAACCCATATCTGATAAGGCAAAACCTTAGTATGGTGTCCATAGCTCAATGAGCAGACGTGCTCATTGCAACGCTTTTACATTGTAAGGTGGGACAACCACTTGCACCCTGCCCTGCCCAAAGCGACCCTCACACAACCAGCACTCTTGTCACAAACAACATTATTATTTGTATTTCTTATACTGAGGAAGGTTATGCAGAAAACATTTTTGAGTCTCCACCACTGGATGTATAATAATGACATCTCAGAGACACCAATTTTTACAAATCCTACTTATACAAAGCACATCATCAACCCACCAACCCAAGTTTAGTTTTACTACATTTTTAATAAACAGAAATGAACAAGTTTCATCATCCTTAGATAACTATGACTCTTAAGCATATTGTATTTATCTAAGTTTCCCTCTTTTGTGTTTCTTATTCACCACATGCTGTTGTCATTGCTTTAGATCATTAGCAAATAGCATCATACTAATATTTAGTCCTCAAAAAACAAACTAGAAACTTAACGCAAAGTTTTTCAAAACCCCCTGGTCAATTTGACCCTTTCTCAAAGAGGCAAAGTTTGATAATTTCTTTGAATCTAGTCAAGAAATACTGCCAGGGAAGTGTACAGTATTTGAGTTTCCATCTGTGATCATCTCAAGGCACAAAAAGTATGCCCGCTCCCAACAAGGTGCATTTGGAAGAATTTCACTGAGCTCGTGTTTGTCCCCCAATGGAGCAATGAGAAGTGGCTGGCAACACAAACATTAATTTGAGTAATTGAAAACATTTCGTCTTCCTTTAAGGCGATTAAAACAGCAAACAGCAGAACGTCTCGGGCAAAATAAAATCCATGGTGTATGGATGGAAAGGTCCACAGTTTATCCAAGACCCGGAGGAAACTGAATTTACCAGAAACCTGAAAAGGTGGAAATGTAATCCTATAAAATTAAATTACTCGGTTAAGGTTAAAGAATTGTTTATTGCGGAAACACATCTGGAATGTTTCTTGCTTCGCTTTACGAGTAAAACTTAATCCCATTGAGTAGATGTGGGATGGCGTTTTGTTGCACAGAGTAACTGAGGCTGAATCCGTTGCTGGTTAATTGAATGAAAGTGTGATACATAGCCGGCAATCACTCAACCCATAACAGTATATGGTGGAATAAAAACCAGAGACAAACAAAAAAAGAACATTGTGGTTGAGTATCAAATGGAAATTGTCAATAAATATTAGTGGAGACCGAACCACGGACGATTCGAAGATACACTGATCGCAAGTACTATTAAGTTCGTGTATTTGGTCATATCGCTTCTAGATTAATTCTGACGAGAGAAGAAGAGAGAGAAGAAAAAAAAATTAATCCGGGTTTTGAAGTCGAACTTCTAAAACAAGCTAGATTTCCGAGCGGCAATCCCCTTGTTCCTTTGTTCAAGACGTTATCAGCGGGCTGTAATGGGATACATCTTGGGGTCTATCGTCGTCCCTTTTAGCTCCGAGACAACCTCCGTTTACCCCACTCGCCAACCTCAGCGAACACACACACACACACACTCTCCAGAGGAGGCCCCTCTTCTGAACGCGTTTCACGCTTGCTTGAGAGTGACTGAGGGTAGTTCCGGTCTGGCAAACGGGAGCTACTTGCACCGAGGCTGGTGGATGGGGCACCGATACCGAACTGTCTCCCAAGATCTCAGTCATCTCTGGGTGTAGTGAAAGAGCTACTGACAGGACACAAAACGGCTTTCCGAGACGTTACGTCTCTAAGACATTGCTCGAAAACTCAAGACATATTTCTCTGTCTTATTCATTGTTATTGTCGGCTATTTAAGATTGAAAAAAACCCCACTTACAACTAAAAGAGTTACAACGTAATTTAATACTCCATGCATACCTTATGAAAGCAATCTCAAAAGATGAAATCATCTAGTTCTACTTTAAATATCAATTAAACAGATGTCATCTACTGTTAATATAAAAATAGGACAAATTAAATAATAGGATTTTTACCTAATTTTAGATTGTAAAAACCAAACTATAATTTATCACTAAAATAAGGATGAATAGCCTTTTGGTGCAATTTTATAAAACAGGGTTGGAACTCTCACACGAACAATGCGTTTTTCTTTGTACATAAATAATTGATTATAAAATCATTTATTCATTTATTCAGGCTTCCTAATTAGGTTTTTACGTTGATGTAATTCTCGGCATATTTTTCTGCATACAAATCATATGCCACATATTGAGTTTGTTAAAATATGGGATTCATCAACAGCTTTCTAAATAATTATATAGCGTAAAAAAGGGGGAATTTACCGATCATAGATTCGTTTTCAATTGCTTGGTGAGATGCATAAGTGAATCTCGGAATGGTCCCAATTAACGTTAAGGGTGAGATGATAATTTACGACCTGTATTATCTCGACCGCGGCTAGCTGAAAAACACAGCGTCAGTTTTTATTAGGCGCGCCATTAATCGTCGAAGGGGGATCTTCCACGTATTTTTTTTTCACTCTCTACTCTCTCTCTCGCTCTCTTTTTGTCTCTCCGTTTATTTAATCACGACCTTTCACCGGTTGGAATCATTGGCACGAACTCCGGACGGCACGAGAGACGTCTAGTTTTAGAGCGGAGAGTCAACCGGCGCCATCTTTATTCCGTCACTACCACAATGAGTCTATACTCACCGCGTCCAGTACAGGTTGCTATTATCATATTGAGAAAAGAAAGGGAATGATTATGACATTATGTGTTTTTGTCATACTATCATTATCACGATGCCAGTTGTGTGACACTGGTGTGCACATATTATGATTATTGTGAGATAATAATCATCTTTTGAAAACACACAATTGGAGTTGGCCAGGTGACATCAAGTTAATTAAACGCCAGCAATCAACATAAACTGTTTCTATTTTAAACCTTCATCAATTATTGTCCAACCGAGAAATATTTGCTTTTTGTAAGAGTTAGACCGGTTTGTAGTTTCACAAATTAAATGCCGACGAAAATTTAAGGTGGGAAAAACATGACATTTAACTTTGTTTTAAATCAATACAGAAATCTGGTTACCAGTTTGTGATTCAGAATCTTTCTAGTCATCGTTTAAGATATTAAAATGAAACCAATATATTAGATACAATTTAGAATATAAAATTTGGAAAAATTATAAATAAATAAAAACAAATCGTACAAAAAACTTCTTGATATTCCAATGTTAACCGTGAATTTAACCGAGAGTTTAAACACCAATATATAATAAATTGATGTTCGAAGGCAATTTTTTTTCTAAACTTGGGGAGCGAACTGGGAGGCCAAAGGTCGCGATAGAGATGGGGTTTTGATAAATGAACTAATAAATCACTGCACGAATGAAATCTAGCGATTCAAGGCTCTTGATTTGTCAATCAGAAAAATAGTGCTACATTTTCTCTTTTACACGACACTGTCTGACAGGTTTCGCTTGCAATAAACCCTACAAATATGGGAACCATTTGGTAGTTGGGTCAAAGGGCAAATATCAAAGGTCACAATAACTACTCTGTTTCTGTACACCGGGTTTGGGCTATACATTACAAAGAGAAAATCTGGATTTGGTAGTTCGTTTCCCCCCTTGTCAGATTTCAATTTCAAAGTTATGAACTCTATTTTTCTCCAGCGAGTGTTTTTGTAACGATGAGCTCGGATTTCCGTCAACCCAAACGGAACTTGCCCTAAATTCATGCCGTGTGTTTGAGCGGATTCCCGGCCAGTCGGTGAAGGGAAATAACACGCAGACATTTTAAGACCCACGTATAAAGAGGCTTCAGGACTAGACAATTGAAACCGTAAAATTCACCTTTCAAAAAAAAACTGCCACTCCATTAATGAGCCTTTCAATATTTCGTCTATTTTACTTTCGGTTGTCAACTTAAAGATGTCGGCTTACACACCAGGCCTAAAGTTTTGTATCTGATCAAACCTTACTCCATGCGTCTGAGAAATATTATTTCAAAACTCTTCTTTGCTCACAAATGGACTAAGCACATAAGAAACTTGGTTAGCAGAATCAGGTTAACAGCCATCACTCTGTATTGCATTGTTGCAACTGGTGCCCGGCTCGTTTAGTTTTGCTCAGCAAGGATATTTTCTAAGCAATATTTATTGTGCTAGGTCAGCTTCATGACATTAACTGACATTGTTCCTGATCAAACCATTGTAGACCGGTTCGACCGCACAAAATACTTTCTAGTCAGTGTTTGTTATGATTTTTTGTATTTCAAGTTGCATTTCTAAGAGTTCCTGTAATCACTGCCGGTTCTCCTTGGTAATGATGACATTAGTCTGTTATCTGTTGACATCTTTTCAGAGATGATTTTGTGGAGAAAGAATTTATTAAGAGGCACTGACTTTTCAAATTCACAAGTTATTCTTTTTATAACGAGATTTAAATTGTTATTTTTCTCGCTCAAAATGATTCACACTGTAACAGAAATAATATTTTTTCCTACTCTAATCTGATTTCCGATTTTGGTGCCTCAGAATATCAGTGAGATTGCTTGTAAAAAAAAAACTTAAAACGTCTGCAAAAGCCTAAACGATAATGTAGGTTACCACTTGTGCTCAATACAATTTCCTACTTATCCCCCAATGGCAAACTATCATGCCGAGTGAAAAACAAAATGTGTAAATTTGTCGATGTCGGACGATTTAAAGGCACTGGACACGTTTGGTAATTGTCAAAGGCCAGTATTCTCACTTGGTGTATCCCAACATATGCATAAAGTAACAAACCTGTGAAAATTTGGGCTCAATTGGTTATCGAAGTTGCAAGAAAATTATGAAAGAAAAAACACCCTTGTTGCACAAATTTGTGTGCTTTCAGATGCCTGAAAAAGGCTTCAGGCCTGAAGTCTTTTTCAGATTCAAATATTTTAGTGAGAAATTACTTCTTTCTCAAAAACTACGTTACTTCAGAGGGAGTCGTTTCTCAAAATGTGTTATACTATCAACAGCTCTCCGTTGCTCGTTACCAAGTAAGTTTTTATGCTAATATATATTTTTTGAGGAATTACCAAACGTGTCAAGTGCCTTTAAGCAACGATTGAGGTATTTGAAAGCTCAATAGCATAAAACATGCGCTGATAAATTTGATGAAACTTTTACCCCAAAATGGAGAAGTTTTGAAAACTTAAGATTTGTAGTACAAAAAACAGGTCAATGAATTTGATAAGGTTCTCTTTAAGGACGTGTCATGTGCACTCTGCGCATCCATCAGGTCCTCGTTCATTTTGATTCATTAACGACCATCCAAAGCAATCAGGGTCAACGTTTGGGGGTCACGAAGCGGTGACGTCATTAATTAATTCTTGTGAGTCAAAAAAAAAATTATGAATAAAATTACCACACCGTGGCAGTTGGTTGTTTCGGTGTATGCGGCCGATGGTGTTCTAGAGGCTCTTTCTCAATATTTGTCATATGCATTAGCATTGTAGTTTCAATTTCCGCGATATTGGAACATGCTTAAGTAAAAGTGAATTGCCAGTAGACGTATATTACAGAGGCTAGGCCATCCATCTTCGTTTGTTGTTGTGGCTGTTGGTGGTAGTTGGGGGGGGGGGGGGGGAGGTATGGGGGTAACCATCGTCATAAAACCAGAATCGCTGATTCCCACCCTATAAAACTTCTATTATGATCCAGCCATCTTAGTCACATTCCGATTGTCTGTACAGTTGTTTTAAACCGTTCATAATACAAGGGGTCTGACTATTTGTCTTTAAAGCCTCGTTTTGATTACACTGATTTGAATGAAGGAAGAAACAAGATGGCTGATGTTTCTATTGAACCGTGTCGACACTACGGTTTCCGTATTCTCCCCCCCCCCCCCCCCCCCCTTCCCTCCTCTCCCCAGTGACAAAATAAACATGGTGGGATTCGCCGATCAGGACCTGTTCACCGCTTGGTCATTTCTCCTTTTTAAATAGGTTGATAGTGTTTGATCATTTCGTTACACCATCAGCTTCAGCCGCCGAGCGAAGCCATGGCCACTGCACTATAAATCATCGAGCCTGGCGTAACACAGTA
The DNA here is from genome assembly GCA_037783415.1 of Leptasterias polaris. Classification (NCBI taxonomy): domain Eukaryota; kingdom Metazoa; phylum Echinodermata; class Asteroidea; order Forcipulatida; family Asteriidae; genus Leptasterias; species Leptasterias polaris. The sequence goes on from JAZGTN010000055.1 coordinate 1,500,567, forward strand.
GCTGTGTCTACAGTGCGTGCACACGCGCTGTGATGCTGCCGTGTTTGCCCGTGTAAACACGGTGAACGCCGAGCCGGTGCAACACCCCCGATTTGCCGTGGATTCAAAAACGTGTATAAATATGTGACTTGCAGTTTAACCTACATACACGATGCTCAATCTAAGAGGGGAAATTTACTCAAGGAGTTTGGAGTTGTTATCCCGTGTATTAGGTAGAAATGCACTATGTATACCTGTCAATTTAAGACGTTTGTTCTGTTTTATGAAAATTAGCCACGAGAAGCTGGACTGTTTTTGTGAATGCAACAGCCGCGGTTTCGAGTACAGTCGGTTTTGTTGATGTGTTTCAGTTCTTATTTGATTATTCGGTGTCTTGTTTACAGATACAAAAGCACATTTGAATTTGTTGTTTCGACATTGGTCTCTCTCGATACATCATGAGTCGATGATTCAGGTTTCTGGTGGCCCAATCATGGCATTGTTCCTTCATCTCTTATAAAAAAGTTATATGATTATCAAGTGGTTCTGCTTCAGTTTGCACCGTTAAAGCCGGGTGTATTTTTGTATAGCTACTGCTTTTACGCATTTTTGTTAAAACTGTCAAGTTGCTCAAACCTATCTTGGGTTTAACAATTGGTATAATTGTACATGCGATGTACTTACACCGTTAAGAGGTCCGTTCATCCGTTTATCCAACTTAAACATCCATTTTAGAACACTGTTTTTACAAAATAAGATTTGCTTCTTTTGTGGTATAAGCACGGTAATTAAATTTTCGTAATAGGAAAGAGCGATGGCAAAGCTTCTCAGTGCACGATAGTGTGAAATGTATTATTGTTCAAACTTCTTGCCACAAGCCAGAGTTCAACAAGCTAAGGCCGTATCCGAATTGGCGGCTACAGCTACGGCTACGGCTGTTGCTAAGGGTGTTGCTAAGGATGTCCTATACTTCAATGCACGATGACGCGGAAATCTAGCCGTAGCCGTAGCTGTAGCCGCCAATTCGGACACGGCCTGACACTGACTTTGCTCTGTGGGATTTTGCCGCTCTCTGAAGCACTGCTTGTTAGTAACTAAAGTCAGATAAGAACTCAGTGCACTTACTGGTCCCATTTTGCTTAAGCGGCATATTGGAAAACAAAGGGATTACAAGGGGATTGGGGAAAACATAGTCTTACCCACGGGTTGAAAGGGGGCGATTAGGGGTTAGTGGTTCGGTTAGCCCTCCCCTCCAATGGGACCTGATTAGCCAGTTAACGAAGTTGTGAAACACCATTCAAGAGGCCTCAAAGCCCTTCAGAAAAACCACTCCGTCCAGATTATGCAAACCACTCCGAATTGGAAAACATCGCTAAGAGACCGTATAGTTGTTTCGATTTACCACTTTTGTGAAGGCCCCCATTCAAGATCTCCCCACGTTTAATCAACAATAAACCACACTGCAAAATAAGTCCGAGCGGTTTTTTTCTTCTCTCTCGCGTGAATGTGTGTCGTCTATTGGAACCCTTTCTGATGCTGAGTGTGTACACAATCATTGCATTGCAGGGATAGGGTCAGGTACACTTTCAAAATCGGTTTTCGAAATATTTCCCCGTTATTCATGACGAACGGTGTGTTTATTCTTGGCTTGGCAAATTACACCAACGAGAGTCTTAAGTAAATACCAATCAAGAGTGTGTTATTCGGTATCTTGTCCATGGTGTTGTTCTCCACCGACCCAAGATGTTTACAGTAAGGGTGATGATTAGGGTCTTAAAAAAAATCCCACCAGAAACTCTCGGCATTTCTATCCTCCTAAAGTGCACATGTAATTCTAGGGGGGTTTCTCGTGTATAAAGCAGTGAAGAGCCCGGGTTAAGTAACCCGCCGATACCGTGCCTTTGTGTTTCCACTGATCCGTCCCATTAATGGCAGAAGGACGCGGCCTTCCCCAATCCAAAAGATTCCGGTGTCGGGGCGGAATCTTTACGAGCAGAGCCTCGTTTAATAGAGTCCAACAATGAGGGAAATTGAAAGAGAATGCAAATCAAGTGGACTGAGTAGTAATGATGAAGAGATTGGGAATAATATTGGAGGGTTGGTGTGGGGGATGTAGCCGCTTTACAAAGCCTACGTAACCAAGCCAAGGCCCAAGCTCTTAACTTATAACCGGTATCCCCATCCCGGTAGAAAGTGAGACACTGGTTGCAAATGCATTTATCCCCCGCAACTGACCAAAAATAGTACTGGTTCAGTATCAAGCTGGATGGCAAGTTACTACTAGGAAGTAGCCATTCCTGTTGTGTTTGCTATTTTCCTTAGCGGCACCATTGACAAGTTACAGTCGCACGAGCACCACATTGTTCTCTTTGGATGGTCTGCGTGTTTATGTTCGCTAAACTTGCAGTGTGTGGCCCTGTGATACATTTCAACACTACGTGAAGTGGCAATCTCTGAAGCACAGTCCCGTTGGTTTCTCGGGCCATTCGGTAGATTTAATCATTGTAAAGGTGCCGCCCGAGGGCTCGGGGCCCTGGGGCTAGTTTTGCCCGGTGTGTGCTCAGCGTGCCTTGGTATATACCACGGCACTCGGTCCCTGAAAAACCATCCTCATTTAGCTGTGGTTTATCGCCCTTGCTGACTTGAGAGCAAACACTAGGCAAGCATCATCTCAATGTGAAAGCACCTCTCAATTAAAATATCCGGCCATTGGGGAGTTAAAAATCAAACTGGCCGGCATTTGACTGTAAGTCGGCTCCCGCGTCACACAGCTCTCCTTCTTCTTTTTCACCCCTTTTCTTTCTCCTTTACTCGTGGCCGATGCCTGCTCTTTTGTCCACCAAAATTGACGAAATCTTTCAGAAAAAGCTCGATTAGACGCAGTTAATTTAGCAGAATTGTGGTTGCGTTGGGGGCTGATGTTGTTAAAGGCTTCCTTACGGTTCTCGTATAACACATTTCAATGGTTGGTTGACAACGAGCAGTTTAACATTTAAGCAATTACACTATTTGCATAAGTAGAGGCAACTGCCGTGTAACGGAGCAATCTCCATTAACACTGTAGAAAAAAAAAGGCAAGATTGTGAAACAAATATGAATCTGAAAACAGTAAGTTACACTTTAAGTGAATACAATATTAATTTGTTTAAATGTGATTTTGTTAAACTTGTACATTCAGACAATTTGTCAGACTCGGTTTAGACTTATACGAAATTAAATACTTATGTCTAATGGTGTGATGCGAAAAAAAATAGTATAATTCTCAAGGAGATTATTTTGTTACAAATAATTACCTAGCATGGTTGTCTTGAGCATTGACTCACTCGGAGGTCGTCAAAATGTCCTTACCGCCAAATTCGGCTCGTCCTTCGACATTACTTTGGAGTGCAGAGTTGATGTCTTACGCTTTTGTGCAATATAAAATAATCTCATAAGTGCAGTCGTAGACTGTTGAATATAATGGAAAGAAGTTTTGGGGGCTTATTTGTTCCTTCCAATGAACACCGCAATTAGCTCTGTAGGCCTGCCGAGTCCACCATGGGTTTCAACAGCGGGACGCTGTGATAATACTAACCACATTAGAAAATTGTGCACAACAATGCTGGCCTACTCCCATCCAAAGTTTATTGCTCACGGGGACCAAGAATTCTAACCTACTAGACTCACAGATCGTGCCATGATATTCTATCCAACATGCAGGGAAAGTTTTCCGGGTTGATAATTATGCTCCAATTTCAGTTTGATGTTTGGTTTGGGACTTTTGTTGTTGTTTATAACATCGTCAAGGTACCAGCGAAAATAATCTCGCAGACTGTCTCCCGTCCAATGACATTGTTAGTTGGTACCCCTCGGGGTTCTCGGCATGGAACGGTGTGAAACCAGCATCATTATAATCAGCACACGTCTGGACCAATCTTTGTTATATGTTATCGAATATTAGCCGCTCTTGGGACAACCCCGGGTTGTGTTTGTAAAAAATTTACGTTTTTTTTTAAAGGAACCTTTTTTACAACGCGAGGCCAAAGCTATAGTCTTCCAACTTTAAGGTGCTGCTTTTTATATATACAGTCACCCCAGGTGATGGTGTTGAATGTAAAGGTCGAAACCGCGACTGTAAACATGGTCTTTTATTCAATTATAATTAAGTAACGTTCACCATGCTGCATTTGAGTGTGAAATAAGCTTTTAAACAGAACTTGTATTAAACAAGTTCTTTTACTTACATTTCATACTTTCTCCAGATAAACAAGCACTAGACGCCTGTGTTCAAATTAAATTCTTAAGAAGTTATGTGCAGATACCACTAGACTCAGAAACCAACGCTTATATAATTTAGAAAGCACTTGTTTTCGGTTGTTAACCCTTACACAGATGTGTGACAAGCACTGTTATACTCGGCGCTTCAAGCGTCTCGCGGGGAAATAATCTCATGAGACAACTGGGTAGGATTCGAACCCATGACCTCAGCGTTCTAGATACATCTTAAAGGGGAGGTCATTGCTGGAATTTATTTTAAACACAGAATCAACCCAGTGTATTTTCCATGCTATTTGACTAGGGCTCAATGGCGAACTTGGACTTTCTGAGATTTGTACCGATTTTTTTGGCGGAGTAAACAAAACTTGTTAACAAACAGACTGTACCATGGCATCATCGAATGTTTTAACCAATACTCCGCCGAGCGTAACCACGTGACAGGAGGCCATTATGATTTATGTAATTACTGTAGAAGCTAGTCAAACAATTTGAAAATACAAAATACAAAATACTTTTCACCAAGCAAAAGTTAAGATCCTAGAAGTGTAGATCATTCAGCTTGATTCTTAAATGCAAGCATGCTGTTCACTTCGTGAAAGTTTTACGTTTGTTAATGCCAATTAAGATTTATTGCAAATTCAATTCATTTACAACCGGCTGCAATTTTATAAGCTGTGGCGTTCATTAATAAGTGGTCGCAAACCAGGTGTCTTTTGACAGTTGTGTCATTCGGACATCCACACTAACTAATCAGTGTTGAATACTTACACATCACGCTTTTTTTTAAAGTGCCTTCCACAATTGGCAAGTCTAATTAGTTAGCGTGGCAAAGTAGCACTAGCTAATCAAGCTGTCATAAATGAACAATAAGTCTGGCTTGTGGTTTGTTAACGACGTGAAACGAGACTAGCCGTAAAGAGATTTAGTTGTTAAGAACTATTAAGAGATGTGTTTTGAATGACATAGTTACCACGCAGTGTTTTAGAGCAATGCGATTTTGTAAAGTGTTAATTGTTTTGGGGGAAATCAAGCAGAGATTTATTGTCAATCTTTTCAACTAGACACTCTCGAGTTAATGAGTACTGTAATTCACTGTGTCACTAATTAGTTAACACATGATTGTGGGTGTTATAATGGACACCGATTATGTAGATTTGTATAACAAATCTTGCAAGGTGTGTGCGCTGTGTCGATGTTATTATATATACTGCGAATCCCGAATAAGTATTTACTCCCTATTCTAAAACGGTGTTCTACGTCTTAAAAGTAAATACCAGCATTAACGAAACTCAATCTGTTGACAACTCTCCTTCTAGTCTAATTTAGAATCAGGAAAACAGGTGCTTGTGTTAATTATGGACGTGTGAAGACAAGTTGACATCAACTGTCTTAGCGTAGCTGGGCTTTTACATACACTTATTATTTTCCAAAAGCATTTGCGAATGCTGTTGTCAAAGATGCGGTTGGTACCCGCTGTCACCTCGCTAAATGTGTATGGATTCGACGTTCTTGATGAACATACCCGTGACACTGTTTTCTCAATAAGTGGATACTGTATTCAGCTGAAACTTTCACTTGTGACTTTTATTGTATCTTCGTTGATAAATTTGCCTATATTTTATAAGCATTACGTTGACAAAAACCAATATACGACCCTACCTTTATAATGGTAATGTGTCCTTTAACAATCATTGTGACTCGAGTTGAGCTCTCTGTGCTGACACAGTTTATGCTCATGACAAAAACCGGGTGCAAGGTCCTGTCAGGAAACTTCAAATATTATCATCTTGTTATGTTAGTGAGAGATCCTAAGGGTTTCATTGCGGACGATCAATAGGCCATTATATCTTGCTGCCATCACATCTGTCTTGTTTCCTGTGTGCAATAACAACCCTTAATACAGTAATACTCGTTAAACCTACAAAGGGAACCAGACTTTTTCGTTCCATCTAGCCTCGGTTTGAGTGCATTGTTTTGAACGGAGGGAAAATGCCAGAAAGCTGCACCATTCAAAATACACTTTCTTGGAGATGACATCACTTGTCAATTTCAAACCTGAACAACCAAAAACGATCATGTCTTTACTAAATTTGAACATTAAGTCATATCGCATGTTGAACTTTGGCGGGGCATGAAAACTTAGCTTGAGACATGATAAAGCTATGTCAGCGAACTGGAAAGTTTCTGTGAAATATATATATAAATATATTTTAAACTTTGCCCAATTTGCGGCTAATAAGAGGAAGAATTCACTCATCGTTGATTTCTCTTACGTCCGCTATGCAGAGGAAGTAATGCTGGCAGGATTCATAGCTGTCCTCCGGGCACATTTTGCATCACTTGCCCTTTCTGGTAGCTTCCTTAGTTTGGTTTTGAACTTGCCTTTTTTCGGTCGAGCACTTTCACCTTTTAGATCCCCTTAATACATTAACTTCTTTGTTAGTACTTGCACTTTGCGAGCAAAATCAAAATGTGATTATAGTTTTGTAAGTTGGTTGTGAAGAAGAAAATAACCTGTGTTGAAGTATCCAATGCTGTCAGTGTTTAGTTCAAAATGATTTTTTAACCAAAATGTTAAGGACAAACCTGTATCGGTAGAACATTGGGGGGTGGGTTTAGAGCTGGAAATGGCCAAACCATTTAAGGGAGTCTGGACAACTTGTTCTGACGGTCACTAGTTAGTCCTGAAACAGGTTCTCTCATCAATGCAACCAATTGGTGCAATAGTTTGTCGAGTGAAATTTGTGACTGGATATAGCCATGGGTGGTTAAGGAGCAGGAAATGCCTCGTCTTCAGTGGCAGATGGATTAGGCCTACATTTCGATTCGGATAGGCAATCGTGATGGGTTATTTTGATGGCGTGATTTTCAACTCATGCGCGGGGGATTAACCATTTTCAGCTTAACCGGCCCCACAAATAAAACATCGAGGAATCTTCAAACCATTAAAAAAAAACTTAACCGGCGTGTTGTGTATTTTTCTGTTGAATATGGCTTATGTTTGTGCCAGTAGGCCGTCGTGATAATTTATACCGTGATTTAACCTCCATACTGGGTTCAACGTTTGAGTTTAACGGCCACTTGCCCATGCATGCACTGAACAAAATCATTCAAAAAAACTTCAAGTGATTTCGTGTACATTTCTACATGAATTCTGTGGCAGTGTTTCAATTTTCCGCATTTAAAAAAAAAAAAATTATGACAGGATAGTCGGAGTAGCATTTCAGTATTCGTCACAAGAGCTGTCATGATGATTTGATTTGAAAGTTTTGACAGCATTAAGAAAAGATGATTAATTGCAACAGAGTGCGTTCACCATTTTGAATTAATGGAACGAAACAGGCGACCACCACATCCCAGGTCAATAACCCATGGCAATGTGTCAGGGTGGAGTCTGGGTATCAAACAAGGTAAAGCCGTATCAAAATATGGACTGCAGTGACAGGCGTTTTTTTTGTTATTCTACAAATGTCTAGACTATTTTCACAATAAATCACAGAGCGATGATGGACGTCCACTTCCCACTCCTGGTCGGGGGCCAAGTCATGTAAAGTGCAACTGGAGCGGTTGCCCCTCCGTTGCCCCCTTCACCGATTAAGACCGTGGATGTAGTATAAACCTTTTGGGACTTAGGGAAGACAAATGGCTTATGAATGGACCATGTATGATTGGTCCGTTGCTATAGTTTACTCATCAGAGGGGAGAGTCTTGTACCTAATACCCACACAGCTCCATGAACTGGGTTAGCATAACCTTCATGTGTTGGTCCTCTTATTAGTTGGGAGACCACATCAATTGTAATTGGTTTTACCCACACACCGATGTGTGTAAAGCACTGTATGCTCAGTACTGTCATGAGTCCTATGAAGAAAACAAACCACAGGCATCTTACTCGATGAGATATGAACCCAAGACCTCTGCCATTCTAGAGCTAAAGACGTCTTACTACAACTAGACCACCCAGTAACTAGAGGTAGTTCGATTCATATAGCAGAAGGTGTTGGCAGCAATAGTGTTATTTTTACACCGGTGTTATTCTAAAACCTGTGTTATTTTTACATCCCATGTTTTGGAGAGTAGTTTTAAGAGTACCGTACTCGGTAATTTACTTCAAGATCAGTGCGTGTTGAAAATGATTACCCCCTTGTTTTGTCGCGGCATAATGTCTCACCTATTTTTATTATTTTTTCTCAAGTGCCTTTTTGTTTTGGGGTGGGATTTTTTATTAATGTTTTACATTTGTTACTTCTTCAAAAAATATTTATGTGATCATTCATATAGTTGTTGGACAATTCCGTCGATGGCGCTGCACTTGCATTCGATGCATCGTATGCTGTTGCAAACATTTATTAACATTTTGACCCAACGCCGGTTAACATTTCGTTGCGTGAGACGCTGTCGGTCGGCGTGCCACATCGCCACACTAATGTAATGTTTCGTAACCTATTTATTTTGTACAAGCCTTTCCCTACGACTCCGTAATTAGTAAGTATGCGATGGAGAAACGAAATCCAGAGAAAGGGGTTCCCTTACAAGTTTGCCCAAGTTGCATGACTTCCTCGTGAAATTTCCTTTGACATTTTGAAAAAAGGCTCCGTTGGCGAGAGTTACTTCGTGGGTTTCTTTCTACTTACACTGCAAACGCATTTCTTTGATTGTGTCTGCTCACATTTAATATAAAAACACGTATAAAATATCAGTGTTAATATTAAGTTATTTTGACTTATAGACCTTATGCATTGACGTCACCAAGCCGCCATCTTAGAGGTAAACTGATGATGAAACAATGGAAACGCGCTGATTTGTACGCGCGGCGCACAAGACTGGCCAATGAGCATCTTCCTTTTGACCTCTAGGTGAGGGCGCCCTACTCAAATGACGTCATATGCATAAGGTCTATTAGGGGGGCCTATTAAACCTATTTCATTCCTTTCTTGCCAATTCAATATCATGAAGTTGATGTTCTTGCAGGCTGTCTTCAAAACCTGTCCAGTAAAATAGTCAATTACTAATCACGCGCTAGTGTTGTTGTACTGTTTCCTGAATCTATATGTTTTTTATTTTGTCAATACCAATAATCATTAATATGAAAACATAAAACATGAAGACATAGTCCAGCCTAGCGTACACAACGAAGGTTACATGCTCGGTAAAATGTCCATAGGCAAACAATATTTACTGTGGCTCTACAGCGTGTGTTTATGTGTATATGATGACGATTTCAGATACAAACAAAAAATGTCATCAATTACTTGAAACTTCCACAATTAAAAAGGGGCATTATTCACAACACCGATCAGGTGTTTTTGTTGTAGTTACGTGGATTCTGAATGCTGTCTGCAAGGATAAATTTACATTTGTGGGGCTACTTGGTGCAGAAATACCAAACCACAGGAAATCTCCCAAAGGTACTGGGTTTGTACAAACGAAATGGGTGGATAGATAAGAAAGAATGAACAATGACAACGAGGGAATTACAAAGTATAGATTAATACTGTTCAATCTCGAACTTTCACGGATAAAGAACTTTTCTTGTCAGAAAATTGTTAACCTGAAGTGAACTCCCCGGTGTTCTGTGAAACTCATTACGCCACCTACGCGGCAATAGGACACAAGACCCTTGACGGGACCTGACGGGGCCCCCGCTCAACCCAATGCCCCGCTCTCAGCTTGTGACCGGCAATGTCTCCCCCCGTACCCGGATAAAAGAGGTCTTTGACCAGCGCGTCGTGCTGCAGGTTGGACGGGGAGATTTGCCGGGTTAACCCCGATGGTTCGAAAGGATCTTCGTCTGTCAGTACCCTGGCAGGCCTCGGGAGTCTGGCGGAACGCGCTGGGCTGCATTGAATGTCCTTTTTGTGAATTCGGCAAGAGAGAAGAAAGAGAAGAAGAAAAAATGTGGAAGGTTGTACGTTTACTCGATGGAATGTTCGTGGTTTAAACCTGAAAGCAAATAATGTTAAACACGCCAGAAGGAATTCGCAGAAAATTCACAGATGCTTTTTTGGAAGAACGACACATTTTGTTACCATAAAAAAAAATGAACAAGAAAGCTTCAAATAGAGGAGTCACTACTTCAAATAGTCGTTTGATGACTGAACTTTGTCCATGGCATTGGCATTAACTTTCGTAATTCCCCGTGAGTCAACCAGTGCATCCACGCGGTTTGCCTGTTCAATATGCAATATACCAAGTTGTTTCTTTAAGGGTATTTTCATTTCCATCCCATGGTTTTCGACAAACACGCGATCCAACCGGCTTGTGAAAAAGAAAGAAATTCATTGAGATGGGTGATCTTGTTGTTGTTAAAACAACAACAATCAGGTTTATGGGTCAGGGATGGCATGTTCAAGTGGTGAGTGTATACTCTAATCGTGGCAACCGAAATAAACGGTTGTTTTTGTAGGTGTTTTCAAATGCTATTTTCACGACTTTAACAGTATAATCAGATGAATATTGGTCCCTTGACGATTGATACTGGTATGGATTTTATAATCAGTGAACTTTCAGATTTCAACAAATTAGTTTTGTTTCGATAATTACAGAATCCTTTATGCTGTCTACAATGATTTACCCATCTCCACGTAGTGCAGGATAAGATCATGTTTCCTACGGTCTTTATCTTCGTCTGTATTTACCCAAACCTCCTCATGATTCCAATTACTATATATGCCCCCCCCCCCCCCCCCCTCGTGCCGACATTTGCATCTTTTTTACCGCGTATTCCCCACTCCCCCATTTGTGATTGATTGTATCTATCCCCCGTCCATGCATTTAAATGTCACCAAGAGACGCTCAAGCCAAGTCCACCAGTTTGCAACCCCCCCCCCCCCCCCCCTTCCCCCAGCCCCACAAACCAGAATCCATAATGCATTGACTTTATGATTAATGAGTCATTATACGCATTTCAAAGTCAGTGTTCCCTCGGAATTTGTTTTTTTCTCACTGCGGATTCCATCGGAATCTCCCGGGGATTTTACACACACACAAGCCGCGATTGTGAGAGTACGAACTGCTCATCACGCTACCGTGCATTTTAAAAGCCAGTATTATTCAAGATTACGGTCCAGAGAAAGCTTTGCGCCGCTGATATCGAACTCACTTCCCATCTGCCAAATGTGGGCTGTCCTGCGTTTGGTTTATTTATTTATATACATTTTTTTCTCCTTTTATTTTGAGCGCCAAAATGTTCCAGCCATCCACCGGATGGGCTCACAGCCTCAAAGCCCATAATCCTGCTTGATATAACGCACTCTACCGTTCTGCCTTCACCATTCTATCAATTTTCTCTCAGCGATTCCAAGATGCATCTGAGTTTAATATACGACCCCTTTTTATTTAAACCAGATCATCATCTTTTCAAGTCGCACAAAAAATGTAACGATGCCTTATCCGAAATGTTTTCAAATTGGCCTATAATGTACATTTACTTCGATCCATAAATTTGCGTTTCCAAAAGTTACATTTGGTAAAAATTCATCAGTCTTTGCTCAGACAAAGATCTGTCCACAAAATAAACTTTTGAGGGAAAGTGAGAAGCAGAAAGAAAGAAAAACAAAAACAAACAAAAACTAAACAAGCATTCGCAAATTGAATTTAATCAAAGCCCAAATTCACTGGAATCTAGGAGATGGGTTAATTAATGTCCCCCGTTTGTTTTTGAGAATTCCCGGGCGTCATATTTGGTTCTCTACTCGTGAGTGTTTACGGCTCCAAAATCCATACTGTTGTCAAGATCGCAGCATAAAAGCCCTTCGATTTTTGTCGGTAGTCCGATCCTGTCTTCTTCTTTTAAGACAAATTTAGGTGGATTCATGACCGCTTGATTCCCAGCCGGAAAGATGATTTTAGCTTCGATTTTTGTAGCCGTCTATAGGGACACTGTGGCATAGAGCCTCACAGTGAGATGGTTTTACAGGATTCCCCACTATATATAAAGGCAGATGTTTTCCCAGATCGCATTCCAATAAATTTGGGGCAGAGAACGAAAATCAAGAATGGGAGGGAAAAATTGGTAAAATCAGATTAGAAGTGTTTATTATTGAACGTCAAATTGAAGCACGTCTATGGTCTCAGGAAGCCGGGTGTTTATTACCAAATTACGGCGGGTCTTCACTGCTTTGTAACTCGTTTATAATTTCAGCATGTTGTACTTGCGTGCACAATTGGCGCCAAAGAAAACATCACAAAATGTGCGGATATTTTTGTTTCTTTATTATGCGAGGTTCCACAGTTGATATAGCCTGCTCATATACATATATATATATATATAAATATATATTGCCATCTCGTAGAAGACTCCAAATCGTCAAGATGAGCAAGCGGGGGAACTGGCTGAGCATATAAATCAAATTGTATGGATTAGAAAACAAAAACTCATATAAGATGTGTTATTGTCATCTCTGCTGCCACTCTCAAAGTATTACTAGGTTGGTATTGGCATCACGCGCAGTCCGCGTAAATGCAGCCCGGTGTCACTGCGAATTTGCACCGATATTGCATGGTCTAACGTCATAACTAAGTGAGCGTTTTATGGGGATAAATCAAAACGGCGCCATGGAGAGTCCAATGACCGTTGCTATGCTAGGATATGTCAACTCTGCGCAGACAAGATGGCCGCCTCCTGGCCTCTCGGTTCCCCAATGGGGGAAACTCTACCCACATTGATGAAAAGTTGGTGGAGTTTTTACCCTGTCGTCGTCTGGCCAGATAAGGGCCTATCTCGCAAACTGAAATGTTAGGTCGGTGGATTCCCCCACGACTCGCAGATCGATCTGCCTGGGGCATAGTCGTCCCATGCTGGGCCCCCTGAGCTCGTAATCACTGCAGGGCGGAGGCACGGACAACACTGGGACGTAAAAACCGAAGGCATTCATTACCTGGACATCCAGGGCGTAGGTCATTCTCTGTCAACGAAACCTATGTATAAATATCACAATATACTGAGGTTAATTTAAAACACAGACTAACAATCGCATGAGCGAATCAATTCATTCACTGTATTCTGTCTCAGAACACAAAGTTAATTTTGTTAGTGTACGTATAACGATGATTTGCTTCCAATGTGTATCAATATGAGTGCCCGCAAACAGTCAGGTTCCCTACTTACACAGTGGTGAGGATGTTCTAATTCTGATTGCTCGAAAATTGACCACACTGTTTTTGTTTTTTTCTTGTCCGAGAATGGTGGAAGAGCACCACGATGAAGATATTAAAGCAAAGTGAAAGTTGAATTGTTGTAAACAAACGCCGCTATATTGAGCAATCACCATACTTTATAACGTCACTCAACCTTTAAACCGACAAATACGAATTAGTCCTTATAAACGAGCCCAATGCAAACCGAAGTTCAAAATAGCTTGGAAGTACAACTTTCCCCCAGTGGAATTTCTCCTTCTGGTTTTGAGAGGAAGTTTTGACGAAGGAAATTGAAAATTGTGACTCAGAAAGAAACCATCCACAGGTGGGGGGAGTTGGACGGGAAATACTCATTGTCTCTGCGGTCTGACAGAGATGGATCTACTGTGGCGTCAAAAAAAAACGTCCGTGGAAAAATGGTTTCAGGTGAGATATTTTAACCGTAATCCCTTCCTACCTGCCTGTGCACACTTGGTCGTGGTGACAGGTGATCGCAAATGTCAAAGGGGGGGGGGGGGGGGACGACTCATTTATGAAAAGAAGGCTTACAAAAACTACAATGCGGGTCAGTCTCAACAGAATGAGGTCATTACATTTCGTGAAGAAACAAACATACGAGCGAGGAGAGGTCGTTGATCATGCGCATTGAGACTTGTACCGTTTAACTCATTTGCAAGAAGAGAAAATTGAATTGGCTGTTGGAAACTGCTTACCAACTAAAAAGAACCTATGGTATAAATGCAAAAATAAAGTGAACGGCCTGACGTTTCGACAAAGCAGCGTCTTTCTCGAAGGCTTCATATGCAATAAGCAGTCAATAAGTTAAACTGATGCGAGAAACTGATTGAATTGTCTGTAAAGTGGACATTTAAATTCAACGAAACACGTCTGGATTCTCATGCTACGCAAACCGCCGCACGTCATACGATTGTAGGTCGCAGGTTATTGCACATGCGCATTCCTCACCATGACTGTCGGTGTTCTTTGAAGGACGACAGCGTACCCTGTGAGTATGTGACTCGACTTCTCATCTCACCCACATTCATGTTACTTTCCTTAATTAGCATATCTTCCCGTGTACATTAAGAATACCTTACAAGCTTGTTTCACTCTCGACGCTCATGTACTGATTCCCTTATCCTCACCCCCACCCCCCCCCCCCCCTGCCATTTGATCCATATTCTTTATAAAAAAAATTGTCTATAGAATAAGATTCAAACCAATCTTTCATCGGTGTAAAATTGTTGGCTCCCTTCAGGACAACGGAATTGTGGCCCCTTAAGCCGTGTCGTAAATCATCGCGAGTTGCCTTAAACCAAGCACCTTGATTGATGCGCCTTTCCTCGGTGGAGCACCGGTACATTCCACTGTGCTGCCGAACTATCGGCGTACGTCGTGTGCACACAGTGAAGGGGCTTTGATCTCGCAGGCGTTTTATGTAGAAAATGCATATAAGAAATAGATCTGTCAATTACCACAGTGTGTATTGCATTTGTTGTGATGTCAGTTTGTAATTATTGATACATATGTTTGACCATTTTGGTATTTGTTGTTGTTGTAAGAAATGCGGATTACTACCGAGCGGTAGTTGAAGTAGGTAACTGATGGAATGGTAAAACTGCCAAGCCAGTCTCTACATCATCATAATACCTTTCTTTCTAGTCACGTATGATTGTTGATTGTAACTTGTTCTGATTGTATTTTTGTTCTGTTTGTTTGTTGTTAGTTTTTGTCTCTCTTTCTTTCTTTTTTGGGGGGGAAGGGGATGGGATTGGGGTATTCATAACAAGATATTACTCGGTTTTTTAAAACTTAATAACAACAACATCCTAAAGAAAAATAAATCTACCTAAAAAGTAGATATGATGTTACTGCAAACCAAATATACATATAATACCTCACAATGTAATACCTCACAATGTAATACCTCAAACCCAATAAACATCATTGTTGTTTTTTCTTGCGTTTTGTGTTATTTCTCAGAATTGTGTTGATGTTTAAAGTAAGGGATACCGTATCAAGTCGTCACTGTGTGTATGTTTTTGCAGTACGTTTCGTACGTTAAATTTTACTTAATACGCCTACAGAAAGTGTGGTTTGTAATACTAATAATATAAACCGGCAAAAATCTTTGTAAAAATAATAATAAATAGGTGTCATATTGAAATCGTATTTTTTCAAACTGCAGTGCTATGTTTCTGACACACCAAATCATGTATAGGTGGCTTGTACAATATTTTGTACACGTACTTTGTTCCATATTCTTGAAGCGACTATAATATACATGTGTAATGTACGCATCTGTCATGTGTTTTTGCTGGGTTGTAGTTTTTTTTTCGGGATTTAAGATGAAATCGCCAATAGAGCCATCAGAGGAAGACGAGTATGACACCAATCTGTCTACAGTTTAAAAGCACACTGGAAACCACGGTGTCTATTGGGGACACGACTTCCTTTGGGATTTCCTCCCCACAGAAAGCCCCGCACGTGTTCAAATTCATTATTGATAATCGAGAGCAGTAAATATTGTCGACTTTTTTATTTTTTACGATCTCGACCCGGAAGCCTCCAAAGGAAAATAAATAAATAAACGGTTTATATTCTGATACATGGAATTGAAAAAATTTCATTGGTGTTTGTAGTAAATGGTATGAACGGCCGATGAAAGGTGAGTGAGACGTGGTTGCTCATAGACAGGATCCGGTCGGTGAGGGGGTCAAAAATAGCCCCAGTTCAAGCCCATCACCGCGGTGCAATATTGTGCCGATTGTAGGTTAGCTATGGTCAGGATGACGATAATGATGATGATGATGATATCATTTGTCACTAAGAAATCGTGTATATCGCTGTCAGTGTCAATCAAATCTCGTGAGAAGTCAATCAACAACGCAGAGTCAATCGAGATTTAGGTCGGTCCTTAATCAACTTGGAACAGTGTGGTGGCGGTACGCATGCCCTTGCGTGAATTCACACTTGCCACGCATTGATGGAGTAGACAGACGGAGCAAGCCATCGTGCAAATCAAATAAATAAATGCATATATAGGCCTATATACAAATTTAACAAAATATATGAATGCAAAATTAATTTGTCTTTCCTTTCCCCAAATTGATGAAATTAAAATTTAAAACTTTCTGTATGTATACCCATGACGTGAAATAACACTTGTCACGCTCCCCTAGCGTGAAATCACACTTGTCACGCTCCCCTAGCGTGAAATAACACTTGTCACACTCCCCTAGCGTGAAATCACACTTGTCACGCCCCCTAGCGTGAAATCACACTTGTCACGCCCCCTAGCGTGAAATCACACTTGTCACGCCCCCTAGCGTGAAATCACACTTGTCACGCTCCCCTAGCGTAAAACCACACTTATACTGCCCAATGAAACTGAACATCACACCAAATGTAACAAACGGGGTTTTCTAAATGAATTATTGCATTTTTTTAAAAGCTTTAAACTTAGTTTTTCTCCCTCTTTTTTTATTTAACCATTTTCAACCTGAGCCTCAAAAGCAAGCATGAGTTCATAACCATCTCAATTCAATATTTTTCTACTTTATCAATTTCTGAGCCAAAAATAAAGTGGATGGCGCGTTTTTTGTTTATTTCCAATGCCCAGAGAAACCACGCATGCGGTATCGACGTCATCAGAACAGTTCCTTGGTACATGGAGGCTTCCGACCCTTTCAAGGTTAGACAATAATCATATATTCTTGTGTTTTTTCATCAGTCAGTGGCCCCCTTTTTTCACTAAAACTCGATTCAAGTTGACGGTTTGACATGATAAGGTGAAATTCTCGATTGGGCGCTATAAACAGTACCAACAATATGAAAATTACCACTTGGGCTTCCTGGCCACAACTGGTAATTCGTGCAAGGGTTTACGTTTTGGGTGAGCAATATACCCGATAACGAATAAGTTAACAAATTGCTAATATTGGCCAATTGCGAATCGCAGTTTGTCCAGCGGCCGATGAAGACCGAAAGATCACAACGTCGGGTAAATACATATTGCAACAGCTGGCACTTTTAAACAATTCATAATAGTTAAAGTGGAGAGTAGTCGCTAAGTAAACAGATTGGCAGTGACGTAGCTGAAGTGGTCGATGGCTCATAGATAATTATTGTTGTAGAATCATGAATAAACTCGATTACGGTATAAAATGTTCTATGCACTGATCTCATACACGGAAACTCTCAAAATTCGCTGTGTTCTAATGAAAAATTAGGGTGGCGACTCCCTTAAACAAGCCATAGTGCACGTAATCGTATAGAAGTTATGAAATTGAATGTACAATCGATCAATAAGGGCTGGCTGGATATGACAATGCCAGCAGAAAACACCTATAGATAGGTTGCAGTATGACGTAAGTCGGCCATCTTTACGGGCAATTTGGAACAAACAGTCATGCGTTGCGCGTGAGAACGGCGTGCAGGACGCGCACATTTCACCAAACTCATTGCGTGATTGGTTAGTGAATGACGCGGCTGCGTTAATCATTTGAGCGCTTGACGCGCCTGCAAGCCAAAATGCGATTTGCCCGTAAAGATGGCGTCTACTGGGAACTATCTATTGAAAATGTTGCATACTTCCATTATATCCTCGTATTTACGCCATTTTGGTAAGGTAGTTTGAAAAGAATAAGAAACTCTTGTGACTCACAACAAAATAGAACCTTTTTTCTCTTTATTTTTTTCTAGTTTTTTTTACACAAAGCCACTTTCTACCACTCTGCCGAGTTGCCCCTGTTTACAAAGTGTGTCATTTAACGGGCTCAGAATGAATTTAACCCCTCAGAAAAAAAGAGAGAAATCAGCGAGCTGTCTGAGTGTACAATGGGGGACGATCAGTCGTGAAGACCGGGGGATTGGTCTGGTATGGTCCCCCATTCAAGGAAAGACAATCAATCAAAAGAACAGACACCCATGGGGATTTGCTGGACGTTGTCCCATTGTCCGCACCTCAGCAAAATAAGGAAGCCACGAAGGTGACATTTCTATGTGCTATATATATCTCTATATATATATCGTGTATTTTGAAATAAAATCGTGATTTTAAGTCAAGAAGACCCGACTTAGACTAAAATGGGAGCAACAGCAGTCTGGCTCTTGTTTTTGTTTACTTAATTATGTGTTAATTTTGAATCTTGCAAAACATATTTAGTGGCCTGACGTTTCGACCCTAGCAGAGTATTCCTCGAAGGCCAAATCTTCGGACAATGAAAACTTGTTAACCAGGGAAGTAAACCAGTTTTAAACAAACTCTCATCGAAAAGTAGTGTCTTCCACAAACCCTTGTTCAGTGATAACCAGCAGCCACGAGATGGCAGCAATATTAAGAAGGTCGATTCCCCCCATACGTTCATTCCCATGCTTCAGCTTTAGTGGCTCAGCAAGGAACGGGTGGAGAGAGAGAGAGAGAGAGGGGAGGGAGAGAGAGGGGAGGGAGGGAGAGGGGTGTTGGGATAGCTAAGCCTAGCTAAGTGTCACCGCCATGTTAATGCCTTCCGTAATGGATTTCTTCATAATCCACTCGGAAGCCTCTAAAGAAAACCCGAGCCGTGCTTCGTGATTCACTGTCTTCACCTGCTCCTCTTTCAGCACAATCTTCCCTTCTACTGACCTTTATTTCCTTCAATTTTTTAATTTTTTGTTTTATTGGTGTTTTTATTAGCGTTTCTCTAAGTTCCCATAACATTCAAAGTCAGCTGGGAAACATTAAAATTAATGTTATACACAATAAAATTGTTAGTTGTTAATTGTTCATTCACACAAGTACACAATGTGAAGTATAGGAACAACTCAAACATAAAATGTTTTTGTTTTGCTTTTAAGACAGTTATGGATGTGCGGTTTTTTTTCTTCTAAATCTAAACATTCAAACTTTATTTACAAATGAAAGCCTTTACTATTTTGTTCATTCTCTTGTAGGGCCTAATACGTACCTATACGTTTACAGTAGTTAAAAACACACAGATGTCTGTTGAGAGACAATACATCAGTCTATACTTGAGAATATGTTTTATGCTACAATAGTGTGAGGTTTGTTTATCAATCTTGAACAACACAGATCGAAAAGTGTGTTGAAGAGTCGTACTGCAGTGGCCCCAACTAAATTGCTAAGCCTAGAAGCATTTTTGTTTTTGTCTTCCCAGAGTGTTTTGCGGTTGTGTATTTTAGAAGATTGTTTATAACGTACTTTTCCATAAAAGAATGTGGTTTGCAGGTCTACTGTATTGGGCGTCAATAAAAAAAAGATGGGCAGGACAGCTTTTGTTTGGAGTCAAAGAGGGGGGTTTCAGTTTGGACTTTTTGACTGAGGGTTCCCGCATTTAAGCAAGAGTCCTTGAGAGGGGATAGATACATCCATAGAGGAGAAATGTGCACAAAAAGATCCCATTCAACAAAGTCTGAGGGAAACTTCGCAATCATTGCGGCCACCAGTGCACCACCCATGCTCTCACCGCGGGGTACCCTACAAATAGACAACCACGCATCAAACAGCGGTGAGCCTCTTCTTTTGACAGCGGGTCTTATTTGTTTTCCGCGGCCATGCGACGTCTGCTGCATGCCCCCCGTTCCATCTCAATGAAATTGATTTGGACGGCATAAGATTATCTTTCTGCAATTATTGGCTTGTTTACAGCAGTGCGACGGCAGAGGCCCCATTGTTGGGCAGGGCATGCCCCAACCCCGCAGCTCGTCGCCCGGCCTATAAATGGCGACCGCGTCTTGGAAAGTTGTAAAGCAATGCGATGTCTTTTAAAAACTCAGTTTGTTTACCGGCTGCTTTGGGACGGATTCCCGTGTTTTTCCACCTGTCCGGCGAGGACGGTTTTTTTAATTGCACAGTCCTGCCACGTCTAAATAGCAGGCGTAATGGAAAGCAAATGGGACGCTAATATCTGTGTCAGTGACAAATTAGAATACAGCCTGAAATATTTTCTTTTCATAAACGCCACGGAGTCCCCAGGATTTAGCCTGCCACTCTGGAGTTGAATGAACGTATAATACACGATGATGCGTCGTATGTGCATTTTGTCAACGTTGTTGGGACCATCGATCCAGTAAATCCAGCGAATTCCTCGCGTCATGTTTGCGACATGATTTTACGAAAGGCAGACAAAAGTGCAGAATGGATTTTCGATGCTGGCCCCCTCTCCTCAAAAAGCCTGACAAAATACCTCATCGACCTGCCGCAATCAGAAAAACAAAGCCCGTGAAAGGCACCGAACCCCGGGTGCCCCAAAACCAGGGGTTCAGTCCAAGGCGGTCGAATCGCCTCTTTGTGCCCAGGAATGTATCCCCCCCCCCCATTGTCCGCAAGTGTTTTCGAGGACCTAGGCATCTTGAGGAGAACTACTCCGCATCGATTTTCCCTCCTGAATATTCCAATGGGCCAATTACAATTAAAATATTTGATTTCTGGGTGCGTGCTTTGCAGAAGGATGGCCAGACCCCTTGGATCAGCAGTCCCTCCCCGCCTCCACTTGGGGTTTTTATCTTCAGTTTCTTTGCCTTGTTTCCGTACTCTTGCATTTTTCCCCCTCCATCCAGTGATGACAAGAACCCTTAGAATGACACGGCTGTTGACATTTGGAGTGTTAGTGCAGAGCAATGAAACAAGGTTTCTTTCACCATTCTGTCCCATCAAGGCCTGGCAGCCCATAGGGCCGTCGTTATTGCACAGCCTTACAACACTCTCAAGAATAATATCTTTGACCTTAACTTTAAAACCGTGTGCTAAAATGCCTACGTCATAGCACGGATGGTATGAAGCTTGACATTGGCTTGTAGCCTTTGCTTCTGCGTTACATTATGGGTTTTGTCAACCAATCATGACAACTTTTAAATTATAGGGATACCAAGATGTCTAGCTTCTGTAAACGGTCCATAATCTACATCAAACCACTAAAGGTGAAAAACAGGATTGCATGGGCTTAAGCTGTGATCATTAAATATATGTAATGTTGCATTTCTAATTATGGGGGGAATACTCAACACAAACACACGGCCTTCTCCCTTAACAGTGGTCCGCTGACTGAATGCCAGTTATAACACATAAGGACCAGTCAAATTTCCCTCCACGTGGTCCAGCTGGCTAGTTTAGTTTTGAATAACATCTCCTTTCATTTGAAATATGGACCAGTAAAAAAGCTGAGGGACCAGTGAATTGACAATTCCGTTCTGGTTGCGCCACTGGAACTGGGACTTCAAGGGTTGTCATAATTATTATTAACATGTAGTTATGTGTTGGATAAATGCTTGAACGTTAAAAGATAACACTGCAAAACGTTGGAAACAAATAACTGAGGCAGGTTTGTGGTCCCCCCCCCTTTTTTTTCTTTTTTTTTTTGATTGAGGGGAGGCTGACTTGGTTGTACGTAACCATGTTAAAACAATGACTCAGATATTTTCATTCGGTCACTCCAGTTGGCCAATTCACTAGAGACGAGGTGAGCACGCGACCTAGCCTACATTAGTGATTGATGGTAACTCATTTGATCTCGTCAAAACAACACGACCGGATTAAACATTGCAGTAAATCTGTCTGTGACTCGCACAATTTATGGACCATTTCTCAATCAATTGCCACTCGTCGTCATGTGGACGTTTTAGAATGTAGGCTACCAAGTACAATAGTTTGGCGTGGGACGGGTGTGGTGGGTTACAGTATTTCAATACGAAACACGCTTAGGTAATGTTGAGTGTTATGATGACAGGTTAATTTAACCAACATTATTAAGTTAAGTTAGTTTTAAGTTATGTTTAAACGCTGACTGCAACATCAGGTTTAGTAGCTGGTCATTGTTTCTTGGGTAATGTGATGCATTGTGATGTTTGTTTGGTTTATTTGGGGGTCTGTTTTATTCAAGCTTGCTTATTATTAGACCGGCTTTAGTTCACATCATTATCGATGTTGTTTTGGTTGTCATTTTTTACCAAAGTTAATTTGAATAATTTTGGGCTTGTGATTTCCGAAAGGGACTTGGGAAACTGCATAAAACACATTCCGGTTATCCTTAAATAGATACTCAACGGTGACGTGTACTCATTCACAACCTCGTTCTCATCCCAGCCAACCATCAATTACCACATGCCTGCAATCTTGGGTGAGGAGTTTGCTCCTTTACACACAGGAGCAGTGACAAGATGCCCGGGCTCTCTTGTATTTTTATTTCATATAATAGAAAACCCAATTTAACCTCTCCACACACACTCAGCCTAACGATGGACCAGAAATCGCACGTCACGGAGTTGGAGGTGACGACCTTTGACCCTCGTGTCTACTCCACGATTGCTTGCATTCAGTACGAACCGCCTGGTCCGTAAATTGCTTCGAAGACAGAAATGTGCTCTGGGCAGGCCACATTTTCCTTGAGCTTTCTCTCTCTTCAGTGGCTTGAAAGGAGAGCTCTCGGTCGTCGGGTATCGAGTAACGCCAGGCTCTTTTCACGCTGTTTCTTAGTTCGATTTCGATCATAGAGAAAGGACTATTGAGCCAAATCTTTAAGCCCAAGGGTTTCTGGGAAGGATATGTGTCGGCACCTTTTTTTCCCCTCTCCCTTCACGTTTTATTGTAAACTTGACCTCAAGTTGGGCGGCCATTTTGATGGAGTATTTTGTAGATTTGCACAAGTAATAACAAGAGAAGCGTAAAATAAAACCTCGTTTTGTATCAAGAAAGATGCGGGTAAAACCCTTGCGAAGGAATATAGTGAGACGTTGCTATGGGTAGACATTGTGTTGTTGAACGTTTCCTTAGTCTACTGGGCGCGGCCATTTTGTTTTTCGTTCCCTACAGCTGCACGAGACCACTTTGAAGCTTGAAGTTAGTCTGGGCCTATTCGCTTTCTATATGGAGAGTGGCTTTAATGATACAAGAAACTCGCGACATGGATCACACACAAAAATAATAATACAAAAATTGAAGTGTAAATTTTGTTCTCCTTAAATGTTTAATATCGCCTTGATCGTTGGATAAAATCCCCCTGATTGCAAGATGCAAATGTCGACAGCTCTGCTTTGGTCGTGTGAAAATTCAGATAAATGTACATGCATTTAGACTATTTGAATACTTTGTTAATGTATATCTGTGATATATTTTTTCTTTTATAAAGGGCGCCCATGATGATGCATCTAGTTATATCCATGGTGACCACCATTCATCAGTTATCAGAAAAGGTAAGTGCTCGATTTTGTTTTTGTAGATATATCTGTGGATTATGTGAGGTTCGTTCAGGGGACAAAAAAAAGAGATTATAATTCATACATTCTTGTGTATGTTTCTCATGCACTCTGTGACATCCATGTTTACAAATAAGTCACAGAACTTGAGAACTTGGACTTCCTGCAGCCATGATTTGTACACAGCTCAATGGAGGAAAACATAAAATCTTACAAATGTAAAGAAATTGCACCATACTAGGCCTACTATTTTTAATTTTTTTGTTTATCATCTTTTGACATGATGAGAAGGGGCAAATCTCAAAACTTGTTCAGCTGTTTTTTTTTTTTTAGTCTTTATTTTATGTGGTTATTATGATGCAAAATGTAGCATCTTACCTGCCAGGAAATGCCCTGGAATGGACAAGGCAGCTTTGTTTTAACAGGGGAGCATGGTCTATTATATAGACCTTATGCATTGACGTCACCAAGCCGCCATCTTAGAGGTAAACTGATGATGAAACAATGGAAACGCGCTGATTTGTACGCGCGGCGCACAAGACTGGCCAATGAGCATCTTCCTTTTGACCTCTAGGTGAGGGCGCCCTACTCAAATGACGTCATATGCATAAGGTCTATAAGATAGGTATGGATGATCTTTTACGAAAACCAATGATGTGTCATCCATGTATGATATATTTTTGCTTGGAAAGTATAAGATTGGAATAATGTACTGTTCCAAAACAAAATGGTGTCCAAGATGTTAAGCACGGATGTGCCCTTCCAAAGCCAAATGAGGTATCGTTGTCTTGTAACTAATAGCACATGTTTCTTAACAACAAGGCTTAGCATGGAGGGTAACCCTTAGAAACCAAATGGTGCACCGTCCTTTTCGAAAGATATTTTCTTGGAATCGATGGGTTTGTAACGGAATGTTCTCTTTGTGAATCCAATGATATGCCAGCACATGATAGTGTACTTCCTGGGAGTGCTCGTGAATGAATGTCCTCGTCAAAACAGATAATGACGTAGCGTTCCCTTTAACGGCACAGTTTCTAAAGCGATGGTTTGTGGGGGTCTTTCTTTTTTTGGATGATCATTTAGGGAAAAGGTCTCCTGTCAGTGTAGATCTTTAGCAATCAGTGTCTCGTTGAAGATAAAGACTCTTCGGGATGGATATTGATTTGTATATTGCAGATGTGAGGTATTGGGGGTCAGAACTCGCCGACACTTTACAATTGTTTCTTCTTCTGTAAACTCTTCGCAGTTGAGAAGGATTCAAAGATCGAAGGCCTTTGCCTAATTTCACACAAACCTGCAAACTAGTAGAGGATTTGATTGTGCAACTGTCCTTAAATTGGCCCCCGTCTCTGGTTTCATGGCCAGACGTGCAGGGTTCATTTAGGGGGATTAGGTTGTTTATACTGCAAATGAAAATGAAAGGCAAGTGCGCCGGGAAATGAACGGCCAAGCGAACGGGGGGAGCTCCGGACTCCGAGCCACGGAGTAAAGTGTCGTGTTCGGTGCACGGTGGAGATCCGCTTGATATAAAGGGTAATGCGGCCAAGATAGACGCATCGTTTTATCAAAGATGATTTTCCTAATTGTCGACCAGGGAACTGTCACGACTGATTGGAAAGCGGCGAGCTGTGTAGTCCATTGACCAGAAAGCATCCACATGCACGGAGACATTCTGCATCCTCCTCGTTCTCTTATAAACCTGGGCTGCCAAGAACGTAAATCATTTAAGTTTCAAGCGATAAACCTCGCAAAGGATGGGGATTTTGTCAGCGGCTCAAGTCCAATACACCCCGGCTTGAATTCTTTGGTTAAATGGTTTTGGAAAGACTGAGTGGGGAATTTCGACATAAATACTGGCAGAAGAACCGGGAGTTTACAGCAATTGAGAATCGGTCGGTGAATATGGTAATATGACGTATCGTGTCAAAGGTCAATCGAGGATTTCAAGGTGTATTTTCTTTTTGCGAAAAACGAAAATAAAATAGAACCCAATGTATTTATGCTCGGGGTAATTGTGGATGGCGTTGATATGTGGCAATGTTACACGCGATGATCTATTGCATACTCTCACCACTGTAAGGCTTAAAAATGCACACAACTCAAATATAATTTAACCGTATTGAAATTATCCTCAAACAATATTATTTAAATCTAAATTTACACCCAATCTAAACAATATATATGACTAGTATCTCTGTAGTGTTATTATTATTGTAAACGATAAATAAATATATGAATAAATTAAATAAATAAATATATTCATCTCGAACCACTCCATCCAGCTATATCTTTGATATAATTACATACAATTATTCGCCTGAATATTCAATATAAGAGCAATTTTCATTTAGATCACGTGAATCATACTCCTTATTTCCCCCCCCCCCCCCCCCCACCTAAGTGTTATCCCTCGTCATTGCATTTACCGCTTACTGACTCTGTGATTTAATACACCGCACAATAAGACCTTCTTCTTGTTTCCCTAGGTGAATATTAAGATAAATTCATAATTGGTCTTCCCCATTATTGGGTCCGCAGCGTCTCTTATATGTACCATATCATCCCCCCCCCCCTTCAACTGTACCGTCGTGTGTATGTGTTTATATCTGTATAGTATATATACAGGGCCGAGGCGTAAATTGGAAGGCACAGTACGTTAATTATTTAAAAGCGCCTTCACCAATATGTAAGCTAATCACATGTACTCTTCTGACTTGTCTGACTCGGCGCTATGTTGAATTAAATTAATCTTCTTGTATGCTTGGTGGCGGCCATGCATGGCCGGCCAATTCCTGCCTGCTTCGGCTAGGAGCCTCTCTGCTCCCTCAATGCCAACCGCGAGATGCACGCTTGCTGGTAAAAACGCTGCCTTTGCTTTGACAAAAATAAATAGCTGATGTACTTTCAGGTCACTCGTGTTCATTAGCGGTCGCTCTTTCTTTCTGCGTGTTATTGTGTTTGTCTTTTCTTTCTTTTTTTTATTTTTGTTTTAATTTTTATTTTTTTACACGTTGGTACAAAAACTAAAGAGACGTGTGCGTTGGTTGAAAGCCCTTGTGTGTAACGCAGCATTGATGCGAAAAGAAATTTAAGTGGGCCTAGATACCACAATCGGGTAAAAAAATAATGAGATACTCTGTTTCGATTGCTGTCAAAAGACCAACTGTGAAGTGTTTCCATACACTCTATTCTGTGATGGTCCATGATGTATGAGGGAGACGGGATAATATAGTTACAATCGGTTTGGGAAATTTCAATCCAGATTAACTGTAAACAACTGTTGGTTTTGGCGAGAAAACAAAACTAAACAAAACAAACGTACCAGTTAAATTTGACAAAAACATTGATGGGAGAGACAACAGTATTTGGATGTAAACGAAACTCAGCTAGAGACATGGCAATTTTGTATGTTTGAGTCGCTGTTTTAAATAACATGTGTAGCACTTCCTCATGGATGCCGTTTATTTCAATCTCGATGCAGAAACAGCACTGATTATGTTGTTCCCTGACCTGTTTAGGGTCTCCATGACCGATGAACCACCTCTAGCTTGCATGACCTTTATTGAAACTCGACCTCGTCAGGGTCTCTTTACAAACGAACAAAAACCATCCTTCAACTTTTTTGGGGCGTGCGTTTCCAGCAAAAATAACAATGATTAACTCTTCTTAAGAAATATGACGAAGGGCCCAGCCTCATACAGATTATGAATTAAGAGAATATTCACAACCCCTGAAAGAAAAAAAATATAAAAAATTAAGAAGAACATACTGATATGTATAATCGTACGGTTTACTGTTAAATCGATGACGGTTGGAATAGACTTATCGAAGTCACAATTCCAGTTACCACCTACGTGGTTATTAAGCCCTGCCTAGTCATAGATGTGTGTTATTACTCGCAAGTCGCTTACCCCGAACAAAACCTTATCTAGGTCTGTGGACTTGTCAGGGTGCCAATGTCCTGCGCTGACCTGCTTGTTTGGAGTCCGGTCCATTGCACCTATTGTTGGTCACCCTAGTCCCAGGTACCAGAAGAATGATCACCTGTCCATTGGCTTATCGCTTCGCTGGTTCCCTTAAATATTTTGGTGGCTGATTTGGGGATTTTGTTGTATACGTACATGTATTTAATATCACGCGTTGACAATGCAATAAATGGCGAAGTAGTTTTGTGCTCTCCGAAACGCATATTTATGGCAAGTGTGATAAAGGTGAAGTGCTTGTCATATTTTTTTTCTGTCTCTCTCTTTTTCGGCTCACAGTGAATGAAACATATTGTCTAGAAAAAGCTGGTTGATCAATGCGCGCCCTGTATTGGAGTTTAAAACCGAGTCTGTATTTTTTTATAGTTAAAAATAATAATAAAACTGTTAGCAATTCGCAAGTTGTAGGTTGCCTGCAAAAAAGGACGCACATATGCCTATAGCAGGCTTTTTATGTGCGCAGTTTACCTGTAGGTATAACAACAAACAACAATGGGTGCGATTTAAACTGCGCTGCCCCCGTCATATCCCGCACTCAGCTCGGTAAATTTAGCTTATTTAGGTCGCTCGCACAAGGATATCCACACAGCGGTGCGAGTTCCTGTGATGGCATTAGCCACCGTACAATTCGCTTTTGTTGTGAAGGCATACAGTCATAATATTAGTAGACTATAGATGTTATTGCACGTAGCATCTTATTAACAGCTCCTTTCACTGTGTACCTTTGATTTCGTTCGGTGTGTGCGTCTCATCAATTCTTCCCATGTGTTTGATTGCGTTTTTGTGTTGGCGGCGGGAATCAAAATATAAACTCGATTATTCCGTTTGTACGGAATCCTTTGGAACGGGGGGAGCTTCAATTTCTCGGACGTGTTTCTTTACTCCTGGAAAGAAAATGCCACTAATAATATCAGGTGGAGGCGAAATATAATCCCTTCAAATTAGGCAGGTATGATTGAGAAAGGTGCAATGCGCTGGATTAGTCGTCAGGTATTTTCAAACCATTGCGCCCTCGTAATTGAAGCCGTAGTGTGTAAACTCACGCTCTCCCGGTGTCAGCGTCACAACCCCCGTATGTGTCATTCTTTTCTTTTTGAACGTCGGCTATACTGTTGGCACAGTAACACATGCACAAAGTGCGACCCCTGGGACCAATGGGGTTAAGCCCACCTGACCCCATTCATGGGGGATGTTGGGCTTTTGAAACGGCGCACCATTTTGATTTTACCAAACTCAGCCGAACAAATGAAATGAGAATTCTCATATTTCTGACGCAATCATTTCCAGAGCATGCCTATATTTAAAAAGTAACCGAATCGTATTAAGTCAACGTCTAACACGGACAAAATTCATACAACACTTTAAAGTCTGCTGATGATATCGAAGTATAATTCAAAATAGTGAATATCGTATTGGCTTTCAAGTGAAAATCTCATCTTTTTGTCCCAGTGTTTAAAAAAAAATCCCACGTGTCATTGACTATCCTTTTGCCTCTTAAGGTAGCTACATCTCTACATAGCAGTATAACACAAGTAGCTTGCCACACAGTAGCTTCGTGTGAAGCTCTTTTTCTATCCGAATGATGGGCAAGATACCTCATTATTCTGTTGTTTTTCTTGCGTGTCGAGTATTATTGCAAGGCAAGAGGAGCCGCCACTTGCACCGATAAGACTAACTCTATTTTCATTGTGCACCCTATAGAAGCCACCTTATCTGAGCGCTATATAAGGGAATGTCTCCAGTCTCTGGGGACACTCCAAGTTGGTCCCCTCCACTAGAACATTCCCAATCAAAGACGAGAGTCATAATTGATCTGCATCTTACTTTCCCGCGTTATTAGAAAAGCGCGCGAAAATGGCGACGATAGCGATCTTGGAAGCTCTACTGTTTCGTAGCGGGGCTCTTACGGCATCGAGTTGATATCTCGGTGATCATCAGTTGGTGAGTCTATACCGCGAAAGGGTTATCGTTCTGCGAACGTGAAGGAAAAGAGCAATATGGGCTTTGCTCGACTGAGGAGAAGACAAACAGTGAGATTGTGATGATCTGTGACTATTGAGGTGCTATCGATGTCTTGGGCGATTGTCGATAGAGGCGAGGGATGCAAAGTCGGCGGTCACTCACTTATAGCTCGCTCTATGGGAATCTTTAACATGGGTATTATAAGAGAATAGGCAAAGTAGTTAAAATGACACCGCACTGTGGCTATTCTATATAAATAATGGGTATCGCTGAATTCGCTCTGTGTGTGTCTCGCATGAAGATGGGTATCACTGGCAAAGTGTAGTGGGTTCTCACTCAAGCCTCCCGCCAAAGGAAATCAAGCAGAGAAAGAAAGGTGGCTCAGCTCTATGGGAACCTAACGTGAAAATAGGTGCCTAACTCAACGAATAATTTTAGGTGGGATTGGCGAAGTATAAAATCGTGGCTATCGCTAAAGAATTGACAACAGAATGTAGCGGTAGGACATTAAGCTTTGCATGGAGGAGTGTGTGTGGTTTTGAGCATTCTTGTGGGCACACCATGTAATAATTATCTTTAACTGAAGGTGTATGCTGGCTCTGAGCTGGTGGGTTACTCTCGACGTTTCGACTAGAGTGTCTTCATCAGAATGTCGCTTGACCGAAACTCGTGCTACACAGCTTTGCATTTCATTTCAGGGATAGGTTTAGTAATGTCATTGTGAAACATCTTCACACAATTTCCTCGACTGTAGATTTATTGCATGAACCATGTCCCTCAAAGGCTGGTTCAGTCGTAACATTTCACATTGGCCTTGTTCTACAGACTGTGTAGCCTTTGTTTACAAATGGAGTTACCTTGTACATTCCAGGGCATTTCCGGCAGGCAAAACACTGGTGGTGATATGGGACATTTTCCATTTTGTGTCACAATTTTGACATACATTCAAGAGTTATAAAAAGTAACAGCTGAACAAATTTTGAGTTGTGCTCCCTTTCTTCAAAGTTGATAAAAAAACAGGCAGTGCAATTCCCGGCATAATATAAGATTTTATGTTTTCTTTCTTCTGTTGAGCTGTGTACAAGTTGTGCCTGCAGGAAGTCCAGGCTCTGTATACTCTTTTTGAAACATGTGATGTTACGGGTCACATGGTCTATATTCTACTATGAATAAACAAATATGTTAACGAATTACTTTTATAAATAATGGAATTCCTTAAAAAGAACTGGGGGTGACATTTTATGATTTGTAAACCTTTTCCAGACACTTATATGCAAGTCAAATATCATTTCATTGTATTCTTAAAATATATATGTATATACATATATACTGAATATGTATTGAAAATCGAAATGGTCTCGGATAAAAGCACTACAGACATTAAGGAAATAAATATATGTTCACAACATGGTTTAATTTAATAACGGATTTGATGACTTAAGGAATTGCTACCTGGACGATGAGAACCTTCCATTGTTTTAGCCTTGTACTGATTAGTGAAAATGTATGTAGTTTTCTTTCAACTCGATTCTGTCTTCTAAATAGCCAATGTCAGCTCTCACCTTGCAGTGAAGTGAAGAGATTGCGCGAGGATTCTTTACATTCCAAAGCTGACATTAGATCCGTTTGTTTCGTTTTGATCACACACTTCAATGGGCAATCCGCGGACCGGTATTTCTTGATAAGGAACCATATGTGGCATTTTGACACACGTGGCGTACCATACGACACCGCCCAAAGTTATCTCGAGGAGATAGTGTGTCCAACCTCGTTGTTGTTTTAACCGTATTAAATCTTACCACGTTTTTTTAATGTTTTTTTTGTTTGTTTTTTTCACTAAACGCGTGTGGGACTCTTTTCCGCTGGTCAAAATTAGCGGAAACAACCGTCACGTAAATGACACGGTAAAGAATACTGTATACACCATAATGATAAAATATCGTGGAAAATGTATTTGCCTCTTAACACTCGATGTGACAGGATTTCTTCCGAAATGCAGTCTTTTTTGCATCGGTCATTTCTCCAGCATTCCTGGTGGTGTAACCACGGTGTGAAGAACATCTGTGAGTAATGTGTTAAGATATTGTGCACTTCCATGACAATTTAACACATTTTATATTTATGGCACTCCACGGAGATAGACTTCACCTTGTTTGGATTCCTGAGGAAAATTCAATCGGAGGTTCATCGCCCGCGTTCCCCTTGTAATTAAGATAGACGGACCGGGTCTACATAACATATGCCTCCCGCTTAACCAGAACAAATGTGTGAAGCGTTCTCTTACAAATTATACGCTCCAGAAATCGCAGTCCGGAGACGCGGGGACAGGAGAGAGAGAGGAAAAAAACAGGGTTGTACATATAAAGTGTATAATAGTTATACTGTACCCCCCTTTTCGCTCAGCGGCCCGAAAGGATGTTTGAGCTCGTAGAGCTTTAAGATATATAATAAGAAAGGCAGTGAGTTGTGTGGAGAAATTTGCCGGGGCTTTTCAGTGGAGATTTTACGGTCGAGTTGGCGGACACATGTCGTCTTGGCAGGCCGCCTTTTGCTGCTCCTTGTCCCCCCTTATGATATGTCCGGATGATGTGGTGAATGCCATGACCTCAGTCTTTTTTGTTTTGTTTACTTAACCAAAACAAAAATGCGGTTTTGTTGTGAAATTGTAGGATTTTTTTTCTTTTTTTTCATGACATTGTTAGCAAATATTCTGTTCAAAATGGAATCATGGGACCGTGTTAATAAACGTCGAACTTGTGCCACATTCACATTGGAACGTCGTGCCATTCAGTCGTGTTTGAATCGAGTATAAACACCGAGCAAAACCACATAAGCCTTTGAATGTTCCATCACATAACTGCCACCTGAACAATAGCTACATTTTAGTTCTACATTATGTTTTTTTTATAGTCATTGTGCAAAGGGACTGTTCGTTTCACCCTGTCTGTGCAACAAAAGACCGAAAAACATCAATGGCAATTCAAAATGGTTGACTCATATTTTACACTCAAACAGACACCGTGAACCGAAAGATAAGATTTGTGTTTCGCATTGGCCAAATACATTATGTTTTTAAAACACAGGGGTACAAAACAAAATACAGAAGTTGATATCCTTTCATTGTACCATTGCAACTCCGAACAGTTAGTGGGGTGTTTTTTTTGTTTTTTTTTGCTCTTTACTAATGTGAACAAACAAATATTACCTAGTCCATGTCACATGTCACAATTTGTTTTTAGAATTAGATATTGTAGAGGCTTCCTGATAAATTACTGGCAGGTTATTTGATACATTGGTTATTCAAAATGGTATAACCATTGGGGTAGATGTAACAAACGTTTAAAGACGTGTTGCAATTCCTTTGCCAATCCTTGGATGAAACACTAAAAAGGAAACTTCTCTGAACACGACATGTACCATGTCTTAACTTGAAAGAAGACAAACAATATGTTTTTTTAAATTTATTTACACGACAAGGCTTAGTTTACGCTTGTGACCGTGGGATGCTTGATCACTCACTGTCAAACAGTCACTCTGGCCATGGTAGAGAAACAATCCCTTCCTTCCGCCTCGTAAGACCGTGCCTCTCTCTCGGCAACCGCGGGAGGAAATGCGACCCTTTCTCCCGTGCGCCACGAGCCGCTGCGCCTCGCGTGCACACCGGAGGAAGTGGATCGGGCAACCAGTGCAAGCCTCGCCCGTGACGGGCGTCAAGGCGCATCCTTTCTTGGTCTAAACCGTAAAGTGAGACCTTGGCTTTTAAGCACAGATTTCACAACGGGCGTCAGTGCCTATGTTTTTAAAAAGACACTCATGCGGTGATCTCAATCTATAGCAAATCTTGTGATATTGTTTTGTTGAAAACATTATTTTTTTTATAAAGCTCTTAATACAAATAGCGACAATCAACCATTTGACAATTTCGGCAGATGTCTACCCTAAAGAAGTTTGGTGAGATGGTACATGCATGCAAATTATCATTGATTCAACAGTTAGTCTGTTTTTCCAAATTGCACACTCCTCAACGAAATAATATAAATTTATGTTTATACATTTTTGGTTTGATTTTATCGCTGGCATCGATAGCATACTACCTTCTGTCATTGTAAACCAGTCAGAAATGGCTTAAAATTTAAATAATGACGTCACATACCTACGAGCGCCCTCTGGCACATACGAGAAAAAAGTTTGTGTCCGAATTGACGGCTTCGGCGGAAGTGGCTATGGCTATTTCCACCAAAAGGCCTAATCTTCAACGTTGTGGCTGCAGCCAACAGCCGTAGCCAAAGTCGCTTGATTTGGACACACGGCCTAAGTTATAATTTGTGCCCAACGTTTCTGCACTTTGTATAACCGTTTAACTGTAATGAGAAAAAGGTCAGCAGTATTTGAGTTTTAGTGGGAGCACTTGTTCAAGAATCTAATTAGATATAATTCAGATGTTGATGGTACTTTTTAAGACTCGACTGTACCCAACATAAAATACACGTTTTGGCTGCCACTCCATCCACTGTATATGGATGGACCGAATGCTTATCTCACGTCACTGTAGTGTCATCCAACATAACATCATTTATTACACGTTGATGAATCAAGTGTGCATCTAAACAATTATTAAGAGAATAGCAAGATTTTATACGAGAACAGTTTCCATAGGCTTTTTTTCTTCTTCTTTTTTCCCTTTTCTTTTTACCCGTATAAATGAGTATTAGACAGTTGGTCATCAAACTTTTCCTCTCTAAACCCGATGTACCCGAAATGTGACAAAATAAGGAAATAAGAAAAGGTCAGGACCCTTCTCGAATAAAGGATTCAACATGATTGATACGCTATACGATCAGGGTACACGACAAAGGACGTTGTTGTTTGATTAAACACTACATTATTATACACAAAAAATAGAACTCTCCAGGCCCTGAGCAAACTCACATTGTTACCACGCAAAGCTGGGGCACAATTTTTAAACAAATTTGCATTTTCCCCCCTTCCACACAAAAAAATGGCATTGAAATTGATAACCGAATTGGCGGGATATCGTTGCTCATTAGTCATCTGACTCATGGCCTAGCCTGGTCAAATTGTTTAGTCAAATACGTGCACAGGACAGAGCGAGCTTAAGTGCGGACGTCCAGGCTACCCACGGAGTCCCCCAGTTTTCTGCAGAGTGTGTGACACAACAGTGTGTGCCAATTTGCTCTATGACATCAGCCAAACAACCCATTTGTCATGACTCAAGTCACATTCTGGTTTGACTTTTCCAGTAGCATACCGTCGCTTAATTCAAACACCAGCACAGTGGGTTTCCCCGATTATCATTATTGTGCTGTCCAGTGTAAAAAGCGCCCTCACTTGACTTCCTTAACAAACCCATTAAGCATCTCCCACTCATCTTTTTTTCTCTCGTTCTCTCTGTTTGTGTGGGGCGTTTTTTCTCGTCATCATCTGCAGTTCCGTCTGGATATAGGTCAGTAGGCCAATAAACCTTACCGCTAAGAGTGCGACTGTACTTCGACTTCAATGGAGGTAGACCCCTCTACCCCTAGCTATATCCCCCCCCCCCCTCCCCGCCCGGACCAGGGTGTTTAAACCCCAGGATTGCTAAACTTATAATAATAGGAGAACAACATCGTCGCTGGAAAACTCAGTAATAATAAACACACTTAATATTAACTGTTTGTTTAGCAGTCGGAGATGTGTTACAAATTTGCAGGCACAGAAAAGTCCACAGTGATGAATACGATATCAGTACAAATAGAACCATGGCGGTCGGGGGAGAATACTTTTTTGTCTGTGCATTGTGGGCGTTATTGTACGCTGTGCATTGTCCGTCTCTCCAATCACTGTACGCTGAAGACATGCGGGGCCTCATCCTTGTGTTCCGCGCACGTTTTATGCGTATGTATACAAATATATAATTATTATAATCTAGTTGATAATGAGGGGTGAATGGGGCCTGGTACACAAACAGGGGTCCGTACACTTTCATGACGACTCTGTTTTCGTCACACGGATAGAATAATATCCACGTCGTAGTTTAAGTGGGGGAAACTTTGTTTGTATTAAATGTATGTTCACGAGATTGTAGGGGGAAGGTACGGATCCCGTGTTTGTGTACAGCTCGTGTATCGTTTCGAATTTAATTAATGCCCATATAACACATTTCTATTTAATTGGGAGAAACACGAATTAAATCTATGTGGGTCTCGTCCTCCCTCTTTTATCGTTTTTTATTCAAACAGCCCTTTCAGTGATGGGTCTACATTGTGCATGGAGAGTGGTACCTTTTAAGTGTTAATATAATTGGAATTTTGGCACATGTTTGCCAATCAAAAGAGCGACTACTATGATGGGTACCAGGTGAAAGTGCACATTTCTTGGACGATGCAAGTTAAGGGGGTACGTTCACCTATAGACACGAAATACAACACTGGTATCGTGCTTTAATAAAACTGTTGTTATGATTTTTGCTCCTTTTTGCTCAAAGTGAGCAGTGGATCTGCAATGGTTGTGGAACCACTACTTTTGTATACATACTCTCTTATTTGAATCAACATAAGGTACAACATTGGTTATGATGGCAAGCTGCTGCTACAGTGCAAGGTTGATTGAGTATTTAGAATGTTAACCAACTGCTGCAATTGATAATGCCGCAATAGACCTTATGCATTGACGTCACCAAGCCGCCATCTTAGAGGTAAACTGATGATGAAACAATGGAAACGCGCTGACTTGTACGCGCGGCGCACAAGACTGGCCAATGAACATCTTCCTTTTGACCTCTAGGTGAGGGCGCCCTACACAAATGACGTCATATGCATAAGGTCTATAACTCAAACAAACAGAAAGTTTACTGTAGCTCAAAAAGGGATCGTTTTTGTGCACGTTCATTGGATTTGAATAAGTAACTGGAAAATTGGTATTAAGTTTATCACACACGATCTCTGTTTTCGGTTAAATTTTATCTTCAGGACAATTGGTTTTAATTTTAATTGATTAAAAGTTGGTATGAAAACTGCGTGATACTATTTTCAAAATAACCAATCATTCATCTTTTGTCATAACTTTAAACCAATCACATTGGTAGCAAGGTTGCTATATTCTGTTGTTTTATTATTATGTTTTTTGTGTGTTTACCCCTTTGCTTGCTAGAAAGCTTCATTTTAACATTCAACCCCGTTCCAAGTCAGTAAAGCTATTTGTTACTCTTTCACGCGAGATCGATCAGATCACTAACATTGTCGGCAAGCATAAGTGAAACATTCAACCTCGTTCCTAGAATGATGTCACACTGTCACCTAAGACGATCGCTGACCGACCAAAAATAGTTCTGTTCTCTTGGCTCATACCTCCATTACCTGAACATAAAACCCGGTCATTTTCGGCCTACGCATCAAGCACACCCCTCAAACTCGAGCGGGGACCTCTCGGTCGATTTATTTTCAGCAATTAGACCATCTTGACCTACTACTTAGGTGGTACATTTTGACGTGTCATGCTCTTACCACTTAAGTCATGGTTTACTTTCTTAATTTGCAAATGAGGGGGTTCGGGATTGTGGTCGATTTTTTTTTAAGTCAGTAGTGCTATACCTTCCGACACCAACTGCTGTGATTTCACTATTATCGTTGAGGGAAGACGCAAGAGATACATTCAATTATTTAATCCGTGTAGTTGATGCTATACAACGAATGATTGGCACCGGCGTGTACAAATGCGATCATCTTGTTCGGGTATTTCGAACATCCTCGATACAATTTTTGCAGCTATCAAATCTTCCAGTTTTGCCATTGCTTGGTCCTCAAAGCCTCAATATCACTAACTAATGCGCCATTTGGCTTTTAGCAGTAAGCGTACATAATCTCTCTCACGTTTTCGAAAAGTACGGAGCTCCAGAAATGCCATATTTCAATAAGTCAGGTAGCACATCCAGAACTCCGTAACAAACATTTTTTTAACTTCCAAAAATGCCAGGCAGGAACCTATATACTAACAAGTTTGTGATAACAACAGTTTCGCCAAATTATGAGCGCAGTTTAAGTTGGATCGAGTTTGCATGCTTGAATGTCCAGAAAAGCCCTAATAAAACGTAATTTGCGTTTTGTTTGCTTTCTTTCTTCTTCTTCAAACGACAACACCTGAAATTTGATGAAATCTCCACAGGTTAAGTAGTAATGTGAAAAATGTGGTTATTAAATAATTTCCAAAAACCAATTATCCCACCATGTTTTTGCTTGGCGACTTTATAACAAAACAGGTCCTTGTTGGAGACTTGAATTTGGCATACACATTTACATTTCTTTTCCCATAAACCTTGATCCTTAAAATGTAGTCCCTTTGTACCCCCAAATGGGGTCAATGCTATACCCCCAATGTAGGTCTATTTAGTTTTGCTGTACATAACAGATGGTTTTTAATACGGGGCTTCCCCCGAATTACGCAGCCTCCAAATTGGAATACCGCGCGCGGTGAACTTATTGGACTGGAGGAACCATCCACATCAAATTTCATTCTAAATATTGAACGCCTGTGAAAAAGATATCAGGGTAATTTTGCTATCATTAATTACGTTAATATGAGCTTGGCGTACAAGCAAATAAATGGCAATATCGGTAGCTAGGTGTTAAGTGCAGTCACCCCCGGAGTTTTCCCCCTCCGACCGGGCACCATCCCAAATACTTAAGGCAAGCATCCAGCATCTTTCATGGTGGCGGGTACCAGGAGCATTGCTCTAGTCTACATGCCCGAGGCGATGGATGATGTCACCGAAGGTTCTCCATTGCTCCACATCGGTAGACTCACGTCCCATTCGTTTGATCAGTCATTGAGAAATCCCCAAACACTGTAGGGGCACCGCAAGCAGCTCACTCTACACCCCACAACTATAAGGGTGGAGGAAGGGTCGGGGACTAGACTTGCAGGAGAAACAGTGGTTTAAAAACCAGGTCGGCTGATGTGGCATTAAGGGTTCGGCAGTGCATTGGTTCATGTATTGGCAGTCTTGGCCCCGTCCATTAGTTGGGCCCTTTGTAGCGTGGAGACGCCGCCGCGATGACATGACGTTGTACTTTTCCTACAAGGCGTTGAACCTCTTGCCTCACCACTAGCAGAGCTCTTTGCTTACTTCCCCCATCCTCTGTGTTGTAATATATCGACAGTTTTTGAGCTGGGCGAGGACTAGCCACCATAATATTGAATACATTTCCATGGCATTGTGATGATTACAAAGCCTCGTATTAGGGAGTCTTGGGGTGACTGTTTGCCGTGTGGTATCGGGTAGCTAGTGCCTGGATAGGCTTACGAGGGGGTAGTTTGAGCTACCGCGAGTCGTACGGCGTAATCCCCCATCGAAAACAAGCTAGGAAATAACACTGACTGCCGCGAACACACTGAGACCGGGGCCGCTCAGATATCATTGCTTCGCTATTGATACCCAGTGCACCAACACACACACACACACACCGCAACTGTGGCAAAATCCCCTTCACTTCTTTTTTCCCATGTTGCTGCCGGGACAGACGGCACTACCACCCGCCGGAGGGCTGGTCTATGTCCCCTCTAACAAATCGCCAACCAACTATCCTTTCCGCCACAGCCCCATACCTACCTACGGAACCGCGGGTGTTATAAGCCTGGCACATGCACCAGAAATGTCGTCAATGAACATGCAATTGGACATGACATGTGTGAATGTTAACCTCGATCTTGCTAGTTGAGTATAACATTGTGTATCACATCGCATGAAAACTATCAGATGTCGAGAATTCACAGATATTGGTGCGATCATGTCAGTTTACGTCTGCCGAGAAACAGACCTCCATTAAATACCGCAAATAACCCAAGCTGCACTTCAAAATCTCCCCGATCTCAGCGAACCCCAATAATTGGGCCGCTACTTACAAAAAACGAGGGTCAATTTCTCCGAGTGAACTTGCAGCTCCAAAAACTAACTTAATCTGGCACAGGCAACATTGCTAGCATTGTTTCTTTTCTGATTTCCTTCGTGCTTTTTTTCAATTGTGGCTTTTTAAAAAAAAGTGTTAAGCTGTCCCATTATTAGACGTCAAATTAAGCATTGACGATTTCATTGGGAGATCAGAAACTAGATTTCATTTTAACCCGTTAAGTGGGATTAACTTTATACGAGTCCATTCATAACTGGGTATTCTTAATTCAATTCCAGATTCAATACCACTCACATTACGTGGCCCAAGCTTTACCATACCAGTAAATTGGTGATACTATGATTATTACAACCATAAAGAAAACCGCAGTGGTTTTTTTTTCTCTCTCTCTCTCTCTCTCTCACTCTCTCTCTCTCTTTTTATAAAAGCAACACAACTGGGAAGGGGGGTGAGATGGCAATTGCCGAGGGGGTCAACATGGCGCTGTGTCCTTTTCAGGGCGGTCGCTAACCTCTGCAGCTTGGAGCTTACCCAAACAATGCGGGCCTTCTCGCGGTATGGCTCGGGTCAACGCCGAAGTATATTATTGCCAGTACGAATTAAGAATCAACCAGCCCTCATGGCCTAGATTCCCCCATCGTTCCACAAACACACAAGTTCATGCCCCTTGTCTGTGGGCTATTAAAGAAGAAGGAGAAGAAGAAAAAATAACGCGCAGAGGGTTCAACCTGGTCAGTACCGCAGACCCCAGCGCGCTGTTCACTCACTAGTAATTATTTTATAGATATGCCAGAAAAATTCCGCACGCCCTATTTCATATTGCCTGATTTCCTAGGCGCTGGTTTCCTCAACCCGTCTCTGTTCTCCCCGTCGCCATTTCTATCTTATTTTAGTTAAATTTACGCTTTATTGGCGGTAATTTTTCATCGGGAGCCCCTGGGGTTTCTCGCCATTAGTTGTTGTGATGTTTGATCACCTATGAAGCGTATGCAATCACTGCATTGGTACTCCACTGTGCACTGTCGGCAGAGCCCGCTTCCCATCCTCCGCGGTGTCCATGGGGAATCTGCGGAGTATTTATATAATTTTCCTTCCGATTTTCCACCATTTAGGTTGAGCTTGTGTGAAATAATTACGACTTGCGCCTCCAAAACTGCTGCCAATTTGAGAATATTGGTTAGGAGAGCGTAACGGCAGGGCGCGTTACTCGTGGTCCAGCGGAGGGGAAAGGGGCCCCGTGTTTTTTTGTGTGTAACCCTTCATTGGTAGTTGGTGATTGAATCAAATCAATTGATGTTTTCGCTCCTCAAATTGTATAGCTAAAACCCGGGGAACATGCTAAAAGACAATTACCACTTTACAATTGAGCACGCGACATCTTTCAGTATCATTGTATCTTATATAGCAACACCATTTACACCGAATAATTTTATATAAATTGCCCCAAACTGTTATCCTCTTTAGTCCCGCGTCGGGCAATTCAATTTACAAGGGACTCATTTTTTGCGTTTTTTGTTTGTTTTTTGTTTTTGGGCCTATCTATTTTTGTCTTTCTCTTCTTCTTCTTCTTATTTCTTTTTACATATACAACACGAGAGGTGCGTCATATTATCACGTGCATTTACAGCTAGCTGCGTGTTTTTGGATGTGTATGTCTTACAGCAGAGTTGTCAGTGAGGGGTTTAAAGCCCCGGAAATTAATCAGTGTATCTGACATAATCCAACGTAAAGTAGGAGTGTAATGAAAAACTGTCGAGATCAGCTGCCTTGATGAGCTTCGTAATGACCCTCTAGGCAACGTTCTGGTCTTTATGCTTTTCTCGTTGTCTCTTGTGGTGGCCCCCTTTAATGAGAGTAGACCCCCTTAAAATGAAAACTGCACACAGCTCGTGTCTGTATTACCATTATGCTCTTTTAGTTTACGCTCATCTCGCACTCCATTCAGGGGGGTTTACATCATCCAATATCTATCTAAAAGTTCACCTAATTATAAGTTTTCACCACTATCCAAATCTGTCCTAATTTTGGGGTGAATTCGTCACTTAGAGAAGTCTGGGCTTGATTTCACAAAGCAATAGATTTATCTTAAGATGAGTTGTCAATATTACCATAGTGATTTGTATTGTGACATCATACTTTGCTTAGCAATTAAGATCAATACGCGCTTAAGATCAATCTTAGCTATTTGTGAAATTGAGCACAGGTACCTTAGTGTGAACGTTTCCTTGGTTACTTGAAAACCAAACGCCTGCCAAATTTGTAACAATTTGAGTTTTCCTCCAACAACAAGATCATGTTGGTTTGAATTTTAAAAAGATTCAAAGTGTCTGTGTTATAAATATACTTTAAAGCTAAATCATTAGTGTATAGGCCAGCTTCTTGAGACCTTTGGTTTCCGTTCCTTTGGTTTGAATTGTTTTAAGAATTGCTATGGCATATATTATAATGATATTATTTTAAAGCTACAACATGCCCTACGCCAGCTTCCTGAGACCGAGGTTGTGCTTTTCCTATAGATAGGTTGCAGTATGACGTAAGTCGGCCATCTTTACGGGCAATTTGGAACACACAGTCATGCGTTATGCGTGAGAACAGCGTGCAGCACGCGCACATTTCACCAAACTCATTGCATGATTGGTTAGTGAATGACGCGGCTGCGTTAATAATTAGAGCGCTTGACGCGGCTGCAAGCCAAAATGCGATTTGCCCGTAAAGATGGCGTCTACTGGGAACTATCTATTGGTTTGACATTTTCAAAGATTTGTTTGTGGGTTATATAATATACATAATATTGTAAAGCTATAGCATTAGTGTGTACGCCAGCTTCCTGAGACCGAGGTTGTACTTTTCCTGTACAGGGCAGCCTCATCTTTCCAGATTATTAGTTCCTGGTCGATGGTTTTGCGTACTAATCTGTTACACGCCGTCATAACACGCTTGTGGGTCCACTCATACACGGCTTCAAGTATAATCAATGCACTACGGATGCGGTCTTGATATATTTCTGCGCGCCGTGCGTTTCATTGCTAGGTGACCAACCCGTAATTGGAGTCACTAAGTGCATTGCCACTCCGAGTCTCCCCCTACCACCAAATATACCCCCAGTCAATGGAGTCGGCTACTCCATCGACTACATACATGTACACACGAGACGTCTACATAACAACTGTCATCTCCAGGTCCCGTCGACATCGTATATTCCACCGGCGAACGTGCCACCGTCAAAATTCAGTCACTCAAACATCTTTTAAGATTTACTGCAAACAGGACCCTATTACCCCTAATATCATCAAACTCCATACCCACGTCGCATTGACTCACACGGAGGAGAGTTGTGGCAACTCGCTAGGGACACCCCTCGTCCATTCCGAAAGCATGCTTGAACAAACCTAAATCGCTGCGGCACAGTAAATTTGTACGCGCATCGATTTGTCCGCAGTCGGTTGCAGATTATTGCTACGGCGTCTTTTTTTTTTCCACCGACTCGCTCCGTGAGACAAACCGTGGCAGACTCACCCCCTTATTCCTGCCGAGTCGATCCTACAAGTTTGCTTTCCGTATCAAATTTGCCGTAATTAATAAAGAGCGCAAGAGGGTGATGGGACACTGCGTCCACGGTGGCAGCGGACGTGGCGCTCTTGCCAGCATTTCCTTCCCCACACACCGGTAAAATTGATTGCGTGTCTACTCTACCACGCATTTCTTCATGTCATTGTGATTTTTTTTCTCTCTTTCCTCCCTCTCCTTCTTCCTTCTGGATGAGGTCATTGCGATAATTTTGTTTTCTTATTAAATTTCCCGACACCTCTTTATGCGAGCGAGAAAAAAGACCCGTGTTTATATGAGGTTCGTTCCTTTCAGATGAACGCCTGTCTATCTTTAATATATTTTTCTAATTGGCAGTAAAAGTGTGAATCACATAATTATGACGATTCTAAAGGC
This sequence comes from Leptasterias polaris, assembly GCA_037783415.1. Classification (NCBI taxonomy): domain Eukaryota; kingdom Metazoa; phylum Echinodermata; class Asteroidea; order Forcipulatida; family Asteriidae; genus Leptasterias; species Leptasterias polaris. Next base: position 1,543,921 of record JAZGTN010000055.1, read on the forward strand.
CGGTTCAATGATCATATTATATGATTGAGTGTTGAAAATGTAAATCACAATTTACCAGATATTGAATGACAAATTAATAGCTTTCAACATGTATACAAACATGACTGCATGTATGGGATAGGAAGTCATGGGAGTTTCCAGTGTTTTGCCATGGGGAATTAAGGGTTTTGTTTTGGGGGTTTTCTTCACCTTTTCTTTCTTTTCCTTTTTTTCATTTTTTTTTTTTCTTCTAATTTTTCTTCTTCTTGTTTTGGGGTCAAAATTATGAGACAGTGATAATATATATTTTTTTTTATGTGATGCTGTGATATGTACATTCGTATATAATATAAACATGTACATGTTTAAACAGATAGCCTTCTCCACGTTGTGCACACATATACCTTCTTGAGAGTAGTAAATAAGGAGAGTTTATGAGGCATAAATAAGAACCGCCAACGTGAACAAGCAATGTAATTGGTTCTGACACGGTATCCGGGTCTCCCATGCAACCTATTTTGTAGTTTTGACACGTTCTGCCAGTACTAACACTGAATTTCCTATATGCGACAGACATACATTAATAATTATCAACCTCGATAGATCGCTCCTGCCTAACTAGCAAACTGACATTTGCAAACACCCTGGGACTGAGGCGGTTGCAGCTCGATTGGCCTTTTTCTCTTTTTTGTTGTTGGTACTATGTTGTTGTCTTGTTGTTAGGGGTGAATGCTGTTCCGTTTTTGTTTCGTCATTACGCTGTTGGGTCATCAAAAATATATGGGCTAATAATCGAGGCTGGAGTGCCCCATTCTCTCTGTAAATCCAAAATGTCGGCAAGGTCCTTTGATGGCGGGAGATTGTTAAGTATCCATAGTGGATGTCAGGGACATTCTATGAAAGGAGATTGAAAGGAAGTTGAATAGCAGGCTGGGGTTTGCAGCACATGCCGCTATTGTCTGGCCCCTTCTGCCTCACTCCCTCCCACTAAAAATCTTAAGAGAGAGAGTTTGAGTTCAACGTCTTGGTTGCGGACTGGGGGTCAAACACGGCATTAGGCACGCTGGATTTCGTGTCCGTCGTAGGATTTTGAGAGGTCGGATTTCAGGCCTCGTCCCCACGGCGTATCGGCGCATGTTTGAATTGGGTTAAAGACTTGCGAGTCACCTGGCCTAGCGCTGTTGTTCGCCCGGGTTCAACGTCTTCGGAGCCGGCTGTTTTCTTTCTATTTTTTTCTTTCTCTCTCTCTATCTTTTTTTTCGCGGCCAATCTTGCCCAACTTTCTGCAAGCCTGCCAGGTATATTTAGGTCTGGAACAAGCAGGCAATGGTTGGGCCTATAATGAACAGGACGTGATATAGACCAAGTAGCTTGGGGTGAGTTAGGCTGGTTAGACTCTGATGCTACCGTGCACCACATCGGTGTATATGTGTGTATGTGTGTGTACACACATAGCAACGCTGCCACACCTGTACCCTTAAGGGGTGGCTTAACCGAACAATCGCCCGCGATAAGTTCGCTCAGTGTTAGCAAATAAAGAAGCATAAAAAGGGATTCGGCGATCCACCGACAATATTCCCCTTGCAGAATATAAATATAAAACCCTTTCACTTCCCAGCTTTGTTTTGCTGTGGGTCTCTTAATGTTTTATATTTTGCAGTGAGCCCCCGAGGAAGTGTCCCCGGTGCTTTCCGGCGAACTGATCACTCTCCATTGAATGGCGATCCCGAGCAATGACACATTTATACAGGGGTAGTCGTGGCGGCTCGATCGCCCAATGCTATCACTTTATCATTAATAATAATCCTACACACCCCTAGCACTGAATGTAATAACTCAAGCACCGGCGACTGAGGAGGGGACGGATCATAATCGCCTCTGGCTAGAATGATAGAGCCGGGGTTTTTTGGATAAGGAAACCCCCATGTATTCAAGCTTCGGCGTGGTGTGATCCTGACCAGCTCGGACTTACTGCGCAATGACTTGAAGGGAAAGAGAGAAGGGGTTAAAAAAAAAAAAAAAAAAGGAAGAAAAGAAAAACAATAATTTTTTTTTCTTGCGTCAGAAATATTGCGATCCGTTGGCTGAGTTTATTAATAATCTAAGAAAGTGTTGGGTTTGGATTTGATGTCCTAGCCAATCCACAGCTGACATCACAAGGACGCTGATCACGAGCCGCACATCAGCTACAATGCCCAGTGACACTAGTGTTAATTACATTGCTGTCACTGAACAAATCCCGGCTTTTCTGGGACTGTGTTTTTTGTAAGTTTTTGTGATGGAGATGTTGTAAATGATATCCGTTTTTGGCAATGGAGATGGATGATAAAAGAGCAGTGCATCCACAACGTAGGTCTGCTTTCTCGGTGAAGATATTCGGTAAATATTATTTTAGTGGAACGTTTCTTGTTGGTGGTACATTTGTTTTTTTACGGTATTTTTTGTTTTCCTTTTTTTCCTTTTCTTTCTCAGAGTTAAGATATTAGTGGACACACTGACTGCTGGAGATACTCTTTGGCTTGCAATGGATTTTAAACCGACGTGTTTACATTTTTTCCCCGAAATGCACTTGCGCATTATGCAAGCAGTTTTTAATATTAACTATGACCACATTAAATCACTTTCCGGTGTGTATGGACAGTTCAAACTGAACGTGTCGAATAGGTGGAAATAGAAATACACGGCAATGTATCAAATAGGCCTACCATGTAAACCGACCCCACCTTAACATTCTTAGTTCCTATGACATGGCCGACTCTTGTTGCTCAATTGGGTTGTGTAACCCCCCCCCCCCCCCCTCTCCGTGCTCGCATCTTTCAATTGATCGCGGAATCGTAAGCATTTCTCAAGTCATTAACTAGAATACGCTTCGCATCCAATGTTGCGAACGATACACCGTCTTCTATCAATCGCCATATATAAATACACATACCTGACACTAAGTCTTGAAAGCAGATGCCCCGCGTGCATCTTTGGTGACCGTCGGGCCCTTTGCTTCATTCAATACTCCCCGGCGTAGAACTAGGACTTCTTCTGAGGAGAACGGCACGTTCTATTTTAGTAATTTTCGCGCCCATTTTCCGCTCAAAATGAAAGTGGGATTTTATTCCATTTGGAGGGGGGGGGGGTGGGTCTTCGATACAAATTCAGTTAATGACGTCATACCGTGGAGTAGTGTCAGTTTTCCACAAGCGTGTCCTAAATTATGAACACGAGTAACACGGAGTATTTTCGGTAAAGAAATGGCGTGAATGATATTAATGTGAGCATAAATGTGGGCTCTAGAGAACTATATGGTGAGCATGCAACCTAATCAAGTTTGACCGACTGCAATAATGTGTAAAAGTTAATCTTTTGTCCTATTATGCCGGCAAAAATTGCGAAATGACATTACTTTGCTAGAGCACACGAAAAGAGGAACTGCGGACGTGGCAGTTCTCTTTCGGCGGTGATCATCTCAACAAACGTTTGACTCCGGTCATCAAGCTTTTTCCCCCGCAATGTTATATCCGAACGGCATAAAATTAGCCTTTTTGAGATTTGTTGGACGCTATAGGAGTGCTTAGTACGGTTTGGGAGTGTAAACAGACAAATTTACTCAAATCTAGCCAATAGTATTGAGTCCACCTTATCTCAAACAAAATGGCCAATTGGGACAGGACTGGGTTTGATCATTTCTGCCTACATCACATTTCTAGTCTGTGTTGATCATTTCTTGAAATGCCAGCTCTTTCATGTGAAATACCATGTTAGTTCATGCTAATGTTTGTTACCACACTACTGTGGTTATAACACACACAGTAGGACAAGAGTCCGTCTGGGGTGAAAAGAGAGAGTGGGGAGCTGTGACGACTCAATTATTGTGAATTTAGGATGAGGGAAAAGTGTTGGCCTGCTTCGCTACCCCTCAACATAGACCTATTTTCACATTAATGGAGAGGTCAATATTATAACAGCCATTTTGCTGGTTGAAATTATTTGACTTTTGGGGTCACGCACTTTTAATTAATTTCAGTCTTTCTTCCAGTGATTTTATATCATCTTTATCTTTGATATTCAAGTTGATTTAATGTTTCAAATTTTCGAACTTTTGCAGCCGGTATTCGACAGAAGAACGAGAACGGGAAAGACGGTCTCGTGTCAAACGTCACCTCACCCAACGATGTATTCTGCACCGTACCGGGCCGCCTCTCGCTCCTCTCTTCTACCTCCAAGTACAAGGTGACGGTAGCGGAGGTACAGAGGCGATTGTCGCCTCCAGAGTGTCTCAACGCTTCGCTCCTCGGAGGTGTCCTCAGAAGGTAAGTGTCTAGTTTTTGTTTGTGTTATTATTATTCTTCTATCATTTGTAATTGAGAGCTCAACCCACACGAAACAACGAAACGTTTGGATCTGAAGTTGTAGTATTCTAAACAAATAACAAAACAAACTGTGCTGTGTAATGGAACGCTTTGCATGGCTAGGGGCATAGCGAGTACTGGAAGTTACAAACGTGTCTTTACACGCACAAATGTTTTCAATATGTGTGATACTTGTTATTATTTCACGATAAGAAAAATTTTATAAACTTTTCAAAAAGTTGAAACACCCAAGTAGTTTATTCCAAACATGTCTTAAATTACACGCATTCCCCACAAAGCCGCACGTGTGGGCCTCTCACTTTTAATTAACAACTTTCAATAACACCTCCTCAATATTTCAACCAATTTTTGTTATCCCAAACCCCCTTTTACGACGTGAAGAGAAGTTCTTAAAACAATTTGACCCAAGGCGTTCAGGTGGGTACACACCGCCCCCTGTTGATCGGGTAAACTTTTGGGGTACCACCTTAATGGTTTGATGGTCACACACACCCCGGAGGTGACTGAGGGCCATCAACCAACAGATGTCCCATCAGTGACCCCTCACTGAGTTCGGTGTTTGGGTTGTCCGTCTCCCTGTCAGACCACTGTTGATGCTACCATGTTCGTCGTATTCCACACCACACATACTTGATCAATTACCAGACTACTCGTTACTCCCCTTCCTGCCTCACTTCCAATCAGATGACTATCGTATCATACTAAGTAGCACCAGTCTATTTTCTGCATGAGCCTCGATCTGCGCCCGTACATTTCTATAGCAAATCAGAGCTGACTGCTCAATGACAGACGTGAACTGTGGTCTTATCATTAGACATCTCCTCACTCTAAACATGTCGAGTTGACACAGCTTGACTCCAGGGGTCGCCCCGTCCCCTTCACCTGGTTTTGGTTACCCACTGTGAGCCCGGAATGACGGTGGTCTCAAGCCCAGCACCTTGAATGACTCGTTGTTGATGGCACATGTACAATTTCGTCCTCAAAACAGATATATTTTTGACCAACGTTTGTATTAGTATTTATTTCTTGGATTGTATATCCTGTTAATATAAACACGCATTGCATACTCTTTCTACTGTTATTCGTTTCTGACACCTCCATGCCTAAACAACCTTATGTTATGGATCACACCGATACTATCCAGAATATACAATTAATAATAACTCAAAATTCTACTTTATCTTCACTCAAACTACGAACTTCAACGATACTTTTTCCAGATATTCCATCAATTCTTACCCATTGTTCTCGTGCATTTTTCGATCTTAAACTCACACCACAAAGCTACCATACGTTATTCATTTCTAATCGAGTGTAGTTCGCCGTCGTTTAGTATTCGTTTACCATGGCAAACAAGTTCTGTATCGGATTGAATGAGGAGTTTTTTTATTCTCTTTTTTCTCACCGCCAAGAATAATTTTCGGACAGCCTTTTTCGCACTCAGTTGTTTACACAGTCAATATTTTGTGTGGTTTCAAGTTTGAACCCGTGCCGCCAATTAATGCGGTATAAAAGATCCACGTGCAGTTTCTCGCAGCCTGTGCCTCTGTGTACGATGTGTTTCTTTACGCGCGGTGTCGATATCGCGGGGACTCGTGTATCAATGCACCGACTCTCTCCGTGGGATCCCACACCGTTTTAGACAACTCGACAAGATGTTTTGTCGTGATTCGTCGCATACAAGAGCTTGGTGATTCATTAGATACTTGTCCAGTCGTCGATGTTAATCCCAGAAAGTCCTTTATCTCATGTAAAGATGAAAGAAATTATAAGTTGAAGCATTCTAAAGTGTCCCCTCTACAATTTACAAATGAATACAATGAAAAAATGAATTTTCAAAATATGATCAAAAAACCCAAAAGAAAGGAACAATATAGCCTTTTAAACTTCCGAATCAAAACCTGGGATACAGCAGTCGTACCACCGACCGCTGTGAGGCATGACAGTGCCGTATGTAGTGGTAGATCCTACACAAGCAGCGATGCTTTATTAACTCCATGGCGGACATTTGCGAATATACTTTCGTATGGGATTTTATGTACCGGCTTTCCATACTTTGTGCAATGGATTCCAAGATACTTGCACTGATCTGATATGTATTGAAATCTATACAGTAGCTTCTTTTATTTATTTTTTCACTCGCGGTGTAAGCAATACTCCAAGCATTTGTGACAGATTCTGAGGTTAGGGTTTACTCTTTAAAACGCGCCTTGCCGTCCTAATCAAAGCCTATTTATTAAACACAGGTTGCTAATATGATTTGCGGCCCGCGTCGATAAAAGGTGATCACGAAATAAAACACGCTCTTTATGTGTGCGCGATCCAGGTGCACAGTGCAACAAAGGCCATCTGCGATTCAGTATCATCCCACGCTCAATCCAAAGCATTCAGTGAAGAATAATTACAGCAACTGAAAGTGCGAATACTTTATTATCTGTTTGATGGCCTATCAACTGATGATTATTATAGTGGCTTCGGGAAAAAAAGAAAATGGGGGAGAAGAAAGCCCAGAATCTCTTGTTTGGAATCTAGGCCACGTCGAATTGTGTTCGCTAGCCCCAAAATTTCTTTCACGGTGGTGGTCACGCTTCCTAAAACTTTTCAGCCAAGTCAACAATCGTTGCGAAGATCAGCTCACTGTTCCGAGACAGCTAAATGAGCATGGTGGACTACACAAGTGATTCTTTTTTTTCTCTGCATTTTGGGCTGTTGAGAGAGTATGGAGTGAGTGCGAGACAGAACATTAATTTTGTCACTCTCTGGAGTCCCTTTGTGCAACGGCCTCAAAAGTCTCGGCCCGACAAAAGCTTTTTTCAAATTGTTTGGCTTTGATTCTGTAAAGAGCGGTTAATATACGTTGCAGCTACAATGACGTTTTTATTGGACTTGTCTGGTCTTCCCTGCCTCTTATCAATCTATCATTCATACATGAGGAGGCATAGAGGCGTCCGTGACCCACTTTAACCTTTACACACTGTGCTCGTCACGCTGCTTTTCAGCAGCGGCGCCAAAACGTACCCCTGTCCTTTCAAACATTAAATACTTCTCCTCACGCTCCCAAATAATGCCACACTCACACATTGCCTTTGTGCTGTCTCAATATATGACCATAGCTCCATGGTTGAGCCAGTGTAACGCACATACCATTGTTTCTTTTGATCTTGTTTCACTTCAATTAATGACGGGGAAAAATATAAGCGGTTAAAACTCAAATGATTTTTTTTCACAGATCATTAGCCATGCAGTTATCAACTGTTGCCGTGTGTGTTAAAAAAAGGGTCCCAGCGTTGTTTGATGGTTGTGTTGCGAAGAATCTTTTGTTTTTATGGGAAGTGGCTCGTCAGCAAAGCGCCTATTTTGAGAACTACACTAATGTCACTTTACACAGTGCCAGTTCAACACTATATTTTATTGCACATCATTGAGTTTTGTTTTGTTTGTTGGGATGTTTGTTTATTTGTTTGTTTTGTTTGTCTACTTTTCTATATTACTTTATCAACCTGTGCAAAAAATTGTCGAATTTGGATGTCAGGTTTTCGAGTGAACACTAAATAAACAGCTTATAGTTTGTGGGAAATGTTACGCACGGCCCATTCTGATGGGGCAAATCGAACCTTGGTGCAAGTACTTGGTGTACTAAACTGGCATATTACAAGTCTTTTTCAAGCTCATCTACAGAAAAAACAGCATTTCATGTTCCAAATATTTATCTTGCAAAGGTCGTTCCAAACAGAGGCCTCTTGCTCTAAATAAGAGTATGTTTTCCCATTGTGCATTTTTTTATTTTTTTTGTTCGGCCGGTACTTTTTTGCAGGACCCAAAATGAAACATACCGATGTGCGTGTACTTCAAAAAGGTCACAACCTTTGACCGAGGTCAGAGTCGACAGCCCCAGTCAATGCCCCTACTGGACGGGAAATGTCAATCTTGACTGACACTAGCTAATAGGTCTATACATCAAGAACTGATCGTCTCCAAATGTTCATTTTGGGGCGTGGTGCACGATTGATAAGATGAACCGAAGAGTCTTGTTGGACACACTGTTTGGTCCGGTGACATGATGCTCCCCACCCCGCAAATACGTTTTATGTCGTGCGTTTCTCCGGAGTTATTTGAGCTGTCACAGAAATCTATTAACTTATAAGCTTATTTGACGTATTCAAACATCATCCAGATGAATGTTCACAAAGTACGTGCAGTAATGTTGCGACCAGCATTACCTGCCTGCAATACATTCAGCCAATGAAGGGAGAGGCGCCCTCTACCGATCGCTTCCTTTGATTGTTCTCACCCTATGCATAGCCGTCTTAGTTTGGTGCTTTTTTCTTCTTCTTAAATAAACGGGGGTATTTGATATAAATTTGATCGCAACTTGACCGAGTTTTTTTAAAAGACAAATACGAAAGAGTGTCTTGTGGTGACTCAGTGGATGTATTATGTGGGCAGTGGAAACGCCCTAGGGGTGGGGGATTCTTAAGGTAGTATTGTAATGTCTCAATAGTGGGATTCTGGCCAGCTACAATTGGATTGTTCCTGGTCGTGTTGCCTGACTTCCTCTTTCCTTGATTGAATGCTACCGCGTCTAACTCCTAGGTGACCTGGAATTAACCACCTTACGGTTAAAAACATGATCATGGCTAATGTCATTCTCGGGCATGGTAGGATGGCAGTTTTATTGAAGCAGTTTGGTCACAGATTCAGGAGACTGTTTCACATCAGTCAAAAATTCAACTTGGTGAAAATTAACTCCCTTTCCTGCCGTTTTATTTATACCGAAGTAAACCAACTTACACAACTTATTGTTGAATCCGTGCACCATTGATATCTTCATAAATATTGCTCCGAATGCATCCGATCCTTTCACAACAAGCTACATGCAACAAAGTTCTAGACTATGTTAAGTTCAAATGGTTACGGCGAGAGAGTGGTGACCTTCTTTGGAAGCTTTCACTGCAATCGATCGACCTTCAAAAAAATAAATAAAAAATAAATAAAAAACTGGAAAAAAGAGCGGGAAACACACATCAAAGTTACCCGAATACCCTTGCCGTGTCGACCCTCCAGTTGAATGATCATCTCCTCCACAACCCATAGCATTTCGCGCGTCCGATTTTACCCACGTCAGATTGAATATACACGGCGTGTTGCAGACTTGAGATCTGTCAAAAACTGATGAATAGAGTGGCCTACGGTGTGAACCGGTGAACGTTTATTTATCAAAATCAGACACTAGCTTTGAAAGTGACATCAACTCCATTATTATTTAGCACTGTGCATATATTTATCCACACGGCCAAACCGTAATCGTTTCTTGTGTAGCACTGCAAGCCATCCATCAAAACGCTAATTCAAAATGGCGGCCCCCATGAAAATCCAATTCAGCCAATCAGTGCTAGAGTTATTAAGAGTGTCGTCGGCGCGTAGTGAACAATTTGATGGCATATTTATCATTTCACTGGCCATATTCACCAATGGGACGGTGTCACTTTGTGTTTGCGTATTTTAAATATTGTGTTCACCTTCATTCAAAAGTTAGTGGAATACCTTTCGTACATTCTTATGTAGGATCAAGAAACTGTCTCTAATAATTTCCAGTGTACATTTTACTCGAGCAAACTTGCTCACAACGTCGATGGTATTGTTCTACTTTTAAAGGCACTGTACACGTTTGGTAATTACTCAAAATATATATTAGCATAAAAACTTACTTGGTAACGAGCAACGGAGAGCTGTTGATAGTATAAAACATTGTGAGAAACGACTCCCTCTGAAGTAACGTAGTTTTTGAGAAAGAGGTAATTTCTCACTAAAATAATAAAAGACTTCTGGCCAGAAGCCTTTTATTCCTATCTGAAAGCACACTAATTTGTACAAAAAGGGTGTTTTTTCTTTCATCATTTTCTTGCAACTTCAATGACCAATTGAGTCCAAATTTTCACAGGCTTGTTATTTTATGCATATGTTGGGATACACCAAGTGAGAATACTGGTCTTTGACAATTACCAAACGTGTTCAGTGCCTTTAAGATGCGATTCAGTGTCTAAGTACAACATTTGTTATTGTCAAACACAGGGAGCTGCACCTTATGTGACCCAACACATAACAACAAACCTGTTAACATTTTAGGCTCAATCGGTCATTAGAGTTACGAGAAACAGTGAAAACAAACTTATACACTCAGTTTCAGTGTTTTCAAACATCGAGGTTTGGTCTTGCGAGATTAAAACTAATTGTTTTACGCGTCTTTTCAAAGGCTGCATCTTTCCAAAACATGTCAAGGGAAGTTTTCCGCCATGACTATTTTTATACCACGTATGTTATGAGCAGGCCTAAATATTATTATTATTATTATTATATATACATTTTTTTAAATCTCACAAATGTTGTGCACACTCCCTTTTTTTAAACAAACACCGCAACTCCTGCTCAAGAATAATGAGAAACGTTATGAGTATGTATGCTTTCATGTCATCTACCCAACCCATATAGTCTAGAAAAGTGGGTCATTTCTTGTTGCTATCTCGCCAGAAGGCTATACATCCGTAATATAAAGGCATCTTTTATACGTTTGTTTAATATAGAACGGAGCCATAGAACTTCCAGTTGTACCCGTTTGTGGAGGGATAGCCGTCGGGAACATTCGTGTACGCCTTAAATTACTACAACAATGTAGCCTCGTGGATTTTTGACTGTTCCTTTGAAAATAATTTACGTTCTTTTTCTGAATATGATTTATGATTTTTTTCAAGCGATCATCTTAATCATGCATTTGGAAGTTTACTCAATCTCTTACCAATCACTGACTTTACTGGAGGGTGATCACTGACTATAACTTCAATGAAAGCTTTTTAACTCAGAGTTAAAAATGACAAAAGTGTCCCCCGAGCCTCGGTATTGTCCAACTTTCTTTTATAACTTTAGCAACACAGATTAGAGGCCCCGAGGCACACCATTGGTCATGTCGGAGTTATGGGTTACAGCAAAGCACATGAAATCTAGTTCCATAAAAGAATGAATACTGGAACAAAATATGGATACACTATAGACCTTATGCACATGACGTCATTTGTGTATGGCGCCCTCAGCGAGAGGTCAAAAGGAGGTATCTCATTGGCTGATAATGTGCGCCACGCGTACATAGCTGCGCGTTTTCCATTGTTTCGTCGTAGTTTTACCTCTAAGATGGCGGCTTGATGACGTCAATGCATAAGGTCTATTACACTATTTGTTGGGAAAAGGGACAATATTATAAACTTTATTACACAGACTTGGTGTGTATAATGCTTTTTTACATTTTTTATTTTTTATTTTTTTTTTACCTTGGTTTCGTGTTCAGAAGGTAATTAATGTGAAATGCGAAATCACCTGCGTTTGTGGACCTTCTACGCCCGGGGACAACGTTGTAACATTATAATATATATTTCCTTTCACAATTTTCTTTATGATAGAGAGTGGATCCATAAATAATAAAAACCTACAAACGGCCAACTGCAATTTCAATTTTTATTAACACTAAGACAAGGGGTATAGATGATACGCCAGTGATATTAAATATTTACAAAAGAGTGGGTCAAATTGTGTACGAGGGACAAGATACAGTGGACGGTGCCCCGTTGAAGCAGGTGTCAGCCTAAGATTTCGAAAACTACTCAGTCGACCCTTTTGTGTATGAAAATGATTGTTGTGGGGGGGGGGGGGGTGGAGGTCTAACTTTTGTAGAATCAGCATAATACTGTACCATTAAAATAACCTTACGCGGCACGGCCTTTCTGTGGAAATTTGAAAAATAATCTCAAAACTCCAGTGCAGCACTATTCAGAATTGTTTCTTCAGATTATGATATTTTCAGGTACAGAGTCATTCAATTCAACAGGCAATCAGGAGGAACCTGTGAATTAAAATCATATTTCACTTCTTCTTAAATTGTTTTATCGGAACCACATGTGCTGTTTATGTTTCATTTGCAATCGTAAACGATCGGTAGTTATTCAAATTTTAAAAAATTCAACAAGACATGTCACTGATTTATTTTGAGTTCATCTACCCCTACCATTACCAACCATCCAGGGGGATACCTCCATATGAACCATTTCAAGGAAATAGCATTTCGCCGGGCTTATTTCTGTTGTCGTTATCAAAATAAAATGAGGCCGATCTGAACAATCAAACATTTTACGGGATGTCCACTGAAAACTTGGCCACCGAATTTTCGTTAAATTATTGTAAACCAAAACAATTGAAAACGTTTCCTCTCCAAGGAATAGATAACCTTCCCATTAAATTTGCAAATATTTATGTACACTCCACAAAATATCCAGCTCAGAGTCAACTTGTACACGGGTCCCTTGGGGCCTGACCCGTTCTGGGTCAGAATGACCTGAAATCTGTGTCAACATGACCCAGAAACAGGTCAATCCTGACCGGGTTTAGGGTGTACCATTACACCACATGTACCACATTCCCAGCAATCGGCTCGATTTAAAAACAACATTTTGAAACAATCATACATCTGATGTAAACATCCTATTATTGATTTCATTTCTCTGTAACGTTCTGTCCATTTACTGAACCCTACTGCATTACATCGCGACCTTTTTTCCACCCCGAAATATCAAACGCTATAATGACCTCGCATTGTTTACCCTATCTCATTTTTACTGCCACATCAACTTGCCTTATCATTTCCACGAGGTCACAAACCAGTTTTTTTTGCTCGCAGTCATAAAGAAATTATAATAATTAGACGAGTTGCTGAATAATTGACAATGCGTCTTGTTTAGTTAATTCAACCGCGCCACATGTTGTTGTTTTGGGGGGTTGCGTTTTTGTATGTGTGTTCTTTTTTTAATATATATGTTGTATTATTGTTTCTTATTATTAATGATTTTAGAATCAAATGCCATCCCCGCAACAGGTGTTACTAGATTGTGTTTTTAAACAATTAACCATCCCGGACACAGACAACTTCGCAGCATGGATGTAAGGAAGGAACGAGGAGTAGTCGACCTATTTCTTTTTGGCAAGGGCTGATTAAAATATAAAGAGGCATTGCAACATTATTTTGAGAGGGTTCGAATATAATTCATCTATAACTTTCTCTGAAAGTTAAAGGTATCATACAGGATTGGTAGGAAAAAGAAACATCTGAAAAGCTTGCTGATTATGAAGTTGTTACAAAGAACCTTCTTCTATGAAATATTTCCCTGCGATATGAAGTCATATTCGAGGAAAACTGTACTTGAAAACCTTCTTTTAAGACAACAGCTGATCTCGGTTGTTAAAACCAAAATTGAGGACTAAAATGTGTTTCCATGTTGAAAATTGTGCGTGTTATTTTTATTATTTTCTCGTGACTCACACAACGGACTAAGCACACATTTTCACAGGTTTGTTATTTCATGTAAATGGTTGATCACGCAAAATGTTAGCACTGTCTGCGACAATTTATAAGCTCTACAAATTCTGTATTACACCTTTAAAATACGTGGCTTTTTTAGAGGGAAGGGCCACGCTAAATGCTCATTTTTTTATTGGAGGTTTCTCGTTCACACAGCGCAAAATAAATTGACATGCAGGGGTCTGTGGGCATTGATAATTTCGGCCTGCCAAGTTCCTATTTTCTCTAGTTATCGTACCAGTCAGGGGCAGTATTTTTTTACCGCTAATGTAGTAAGTGTCACTGTGTAAGAGTACAGCATATAAAACGGGGACTGGTTTGTATCAGCTCCTACTGACGCCACAGCGTCGGAAATTAACAGTAAGCCTTTTTCAGGGTTTTCGGGGGTAATAGCAGGATGCGACACATCTATACATGATGAAGCGGGTCGCTCCCAGCGTGAAAACGATGACAAAAGGCCCCCACCTGTCGCACCACGCAGCCATATTGTATTATTAATAGTTACTGGTGGACGTGACATCCGGGTGAAATATGTATTTGTCGCCATGGAGGTGTGCGAACGCAGTCATTAATTTTTTTCAAATAGGAGTTCCAACGACGAAGCATCGTATGTTGATTTGTGAATATTTGATCATAATTTAGAGACACATTTTGTAAACCATGTTATTAAACAATTATTTCTTGCACATAACACTAAAGCTGCAAGTTCAACTCTCTGCTGTTAGTTGCCAATGTGGCTAGACAATGTGTGGATTATCACCACAGTAAAGTAAGGTGCAAACGCCAAAAAGACCAGTGCATTATTCATGCACCGCATTCAAGGCTGTGTATTATTATTATAGCAATGCATTCAAGTTGATTTTCTCGAATAGATTCACATTTACTTCTTTCATATTTTATGAACATTACTATATTATCTTTTTTGTTTATTTGCACTGGTATTTCTTACGGTGGAAACGAGATAGCTGTAGGCAAACGTTGTTTTTCCTCAACCCCTTTGTTTGTACACATTCACGGTTTTCGTGGAGCTACCGACCTCCTTCTACCAAATCCTCCAAAAATTCTCTAGCCCCTCCTGAGGATCCAACCGCCGCGGGGTACGGGCAAATATCAGGGCTAAGCCCGTAAGATGTTCTCTGTTTTCAGACCCCTAGAGATTCTCAAACACGGGGAGAAAAGTGAGACCAATACGGGGCTGCATATCTGTCGTTACCGACTTGAACTTGTCACGGCTGGCCTCGCTGCTGAGATAGTGATACGTCATAGGTCAATGACACCTAAATCGGCTGCCACTACATTAAGAGGCAGGGATTACTCCCGGACCGGGTTGTGCTCTGATTGGATAGTGGTGTGAGGGTAAACCATAAAAGCAGGGATCTCTCTGCTGCGCTGATTGGATGGAAGTTTATGATTGGCGGGTTCTTCTAAAGTACAACGCATTATGTCATCGTCGAAATAAATAGGCCTAGTCTCTGCTCAAGTCTATCATTTCGAAGGTTTCTCAATCTTCTCGTTTCTTTGCTTCCATCTGTCAGCAAGTACCAAACAACAACCGGACTCCCAAATTAACGAAAATTTCCTCGACTTCATTAGGGAGCGCTCTATATTAAGTCCACTGTGATTCGGGAGCAACTTTTGAAGTCTTTGAGTAGGGGCATGTGCACACCAAGGTCGGTAGACGGTCAGTTTGTTGGGTCGGTGTAATGTCCGAGGGTTTCTCCAGGTTGGCCCAGCCTTGTGTTGATTCTTTTTTTTTCTTCTTTTTTTTCGAAATTACATCAGGCGAGGACTTTGAAATTTTACTTTCATTGTTTGTGGGAAAGCATGGCTGAAATTAACTGCCATTATAGGTGTCATACGTGTGGCAATTATCTCCCCTGTGCCAAATTGGGTGCGGGGCGGACATGTCAATAACAAGAAAGCCGGTGTTGTTTTTATTTCTCATTCTTGACGAATTGGCTGTTTGTCCGCGGATTCATATAATATGTCAGTTTCACAGCCATGCATCTGACGGAGTCAAATTGTGCTCATTAAGCTAGCTTTGGGGCCAAACGATTGCACTGTCATAACGAACTTTGTTCCCTCAATTCAATTCAATGAGCGTTACCGTGCACTCCGGCTGGATAGTCTGGAATGCAGGCTAACAATAACCAAACTGATCAAACTTTCCAACTCTATTTTTCTCTTTGGCGAATAACATGGTGATAGTTCTTTAATCAATTATGGCCTTGGTGAAATCAAAAGGGGGCTTTCACGACCAGGGAGTCATTTGGGCAAATAAATGGAGGTCAGAGGGGCGATTAAAGATAACTATTTTATCGTTGCGGTGATTAATTATTGACACAACCAAAGCAAGGCCTTTCATACCACAAAGGAGAATTCAATGATGTTTTTCAAATCGTAGATTTTACACACATTGCTTGGTTTTATGTTTTATTCACCCGGTCTAATCTTGGTATTAAGATATGCTTAGGATGCGGGTCAAATGACCCCACTTTTTTATTGTTATTGATGCCAGCCAAATGAATGTGTTTGGGAATTTTTATTAAAAAAAAAAAAAAACCGCAATAAATCAATCTTAATTATTCATCAGTTACGCCGTTACCCTGTCAAATGTATACCCACAAGTAATGTTCGTAATACCAGGGTGATGTTTTCGCTACTAACAATCGCGACCTGACTGTAAAATATAAATGGTAATTACCAAAAAAGCACATTATTGTTATATTAATTAAAG
The DNA here is from genome assembly GCA_037783415.1 of Leptasterias polaris. Taxonomy (NCBI): domain Eukaryota; kingdom Metazoa; phylum Echinodermata; class Asteroidea; order Forcipulatida; family Asteriidae; genus Leptasterias; species Leptasterias polaris. The sequence continues at coordinate 1,560,395 of JAZGTN010000055.1, forward strand.
ACAAGTAACATTGATAGCTATGAATAGTTTTGTCTTTAAATTTTAGCAACAACAACAATGTGTATAGTCTTACTATGGACCACAGAAATACTATTCCCCTCGGCAAAACTTTTAAAAATTCAACACCACAGTAACACAAAATTTATAAATGCGGAACTAGTGCAAACTTAATAGACACAAACTAACAAAATACAAATAAAGAATTGGGCCTCACAAATATTTGTACGTTAATTCTACACTGCAAAAAATGGGTGTTAAATTGTTTCTCTTGGTAGGTTACAACACCGGCACGGTGTTAATAACCCCTTGTTACTAGTATAATCTCTGCTGGAATTAACACCTTGTTGGTGTTGTTACAAACCAAGATAGTTAATTAAACTCTTGCAGTCTAACAACACTCCGTAAACAAGTTTCATCACAAACTAAAGCCACTTTGAAGAAAAGTTTGCGGGCAACATTTCCCCTCTCCGAAAAAGGAAAAGAAAACAAAATGTACTCAAGCATTATGGTTGAATAATAATTACATTCAATCTCCTCATTTCGGAACAGCTTTCGTGTCAAGTTCAACACTACTTTATTTCGGGGGGGGGGGTCTTTTTTAGTTTCTTGAGTTCAGGTTTCTAAACACTAAGCACTTTCTCCACAAGTTCAGTACAGACCTAATGCCAAGTTCAACACAAACAAACACAGCCCGGATTCTTATATGGCTGTCTGACAAAGCAGTAGCCTGTTCCAAATGTTGGTATCGCAATTCGGGGCTCGGAATGCCGGGGTGACAGGGCCTTAGTTTGCCCCGAGGGCTCGTGCAGAATCAACGGGAGGCCTGCCAAACAGTAACCTGGGTTAACCTCTCCCCAAAATACCTATACTTCCAAAATAATATTCAAAAAAACTCAGATAGTATTGGATTTATACCGGGATTGCATATCACTCTGTTCAGTACAGATATCACATGAATATCACTCTTTTCGGTGCAGATATCATTATTAAGCCATTTTGAAAAACAAAATGTCTAATATGTCTTGTTACATGTATTATAGGATTGGTAGAGCTGACCAAATAGTCACAGACAGTGTTCATGTGTTGTGTGATCAACCATTATTATAGGCCTACATAAAATAACAAACATGCTGTATAAATATAGCTTAATCCATTGTGTGCGTCAGGAGAAAATAGCGAGAAACCATGTACAATAAGCCATTTGCGAGTTACATTTGAATAATGTCTGGTACAATGACTTGTTTAGTCACAAGTTACCGCTTAAATTTGAATTCCTCAGACTATCGAGACAGTTGCTATGTCACATGATTAGGGGCAAGCTTTTGTATAGCAACCTCCAGATGAGCAAACCCTGGTACCATTATGCCATACACATCCATTCAGAATTGTGTATGGGTGTTCACCGTCTCTTACGTAACTAAGCAAAAGCTTGCCCCTAATCATGTGACATAGCAACTGTCTCGATAGTCTGAGGAATTCAAATTTAAGCGGTAACTTGTGACTAAACAAGTCATTGTACCAGACATTATTCAAATGTAACTCGCAAATGGCTTATTAATCAGCATGTAGGCCTAAACGAATTGTTTTGATTGTAAAAACCGAAATCGGCTGTTGCGTTTTTCTAAGGTTTTCAGAAACAATTTTCTCGAATAAACTTTATGACAAAGGGAAATATTTCACACTGAAAATTGTTTTAAAGTGAACTTTATAATCAGTAAGCTTTCACCCTAAAATTAACCATAATGTTGTTATCCTTATCAATCCTGTACAATACATTTAAAGACGTTCAAATAGTGCAGCTATATTTAATTTGAAGGTATATTTTACACACCAATCTCTGTACTACTCGTGGTAACAGATTGTTAATAGATTGTTATGGCAGGATATTTGAAACATATTTTATAATATTCATGTACGTAATGCCTTGACCCATCGGCTCTAAATATTATCATAACAAGTGTCGTCTGTTATTTTAACTTATCATATAATACTCACATTTGCTCGTATCCTTTCATGGAGCTGGGACGCGTCTCCAACTAAACGATTGCTGACAACCCACACACTATAGCTTGGTTCCAGACCTCCATCTCTTATTACAAGTTATTGGATAGCATAATTGGATAGAAATGTGACTTGTTCCTTGACGTACATTTTTTTATTCTATAGAATAACTCCCCCCTGATCAAAATGATTGGAAGACGGGAGGAGGAAAAAAGACAAAATTGAATTTTAGCGAGGAATTCATCTCAACGTATTCAGTTTCACGCGGGATAAAAAAAATGCAGCAAGTTTCAAAATCAAGCTGGTAAACGGTAAATATTTCTGTAACTCGTTTATGAGCTTTTGTAAACATTAGAAGAGTGCCAGTCGGGAGCAATGCTTATCAGTGGGTGATGTTTGGTGTGTGTGTTATTTAATCTGAGCATACGCGAGGCCAGGTGACATTCGCACCGACCGGTAATTTCAGTAAAATTCAAAACCAATCCGAACTTTATCAGACAACGGCAGATCTTATACACACGCCATGTAGCTGTACATGTATGACCCAACATGTTACGAGGCACCATCGCCCTGTATGTGTACAACGAGACTCATTATAATGAAAACCATGCACAACATTAATCTTACGGTTATAAGATTTCCAAGCCTGGGTTCGGCACTTTGACCAAAATTGTGAACAATTTCATTAGTATTGTTTAAGTACCGAGTTTGATGCAATTTTAATGAGCCTGTAAAGAAAATTAAATAGTTATAGATTGATACATTTTTAACACTGTTCTCCTTTAAAAAAAACTATTTGCTCTGGAGTTGCACTTTGCAATGTTAAGCACGTTCACATTTTTGATATATTGTCGGGCTGTGTTGGATAATCACAAACCTTGACCGAAAAAAAAATGATTGGCATAGAAACCTAGAATAGTAGACAAACCTACTTCACTCCTGACGGAAGCTCCACTGCAGTTTCCTAAAGATTAGCTGTTCACCATGACAAGAGGGGAGTTCTCCAAAATAGCCCCGCAACTAAGTACCCCCCGGGACCCTCAGTGGGTCCCATACCCAACCCTCCAGGGATGTCTTGCCTTTTGTACCCCGGGGGAAGGACGCCCCCATGGAGACTTCAACTTCACCTCTAGCCCGAGTCGGTCATGCCCTGTCACCCAATACGCGTTAGTGAAGACACCATCCTCATACTTTCTGGGTTGAGTTTCTGTGAGAGGAATACGCTGGAAAATCGTTCGATGGGAAGTATACTGTTGTTGCGAGTATGATATTAAGATACATTTCCAATCGTAAGTCGATTTGGTTTGACCTGCAGTATTGGACGGAGTGGGACACCGGTCGATTCTGTCCGTCCATTATCTCAATAGCAATATCATGTGTCCACATCTGTACAGTTATGAATGTATATTTGTCTCAAATTGTTCATTTCTGAACCCTCAACCCCACATTCTGAACCCACGTCTACATTTTTATTGAGCCATTTGTGGTGGGTCGTGGCCGAGCGGTCTGCTGACTCAAGTTTTGATGGCTGAATCATGTGGGCTCGATTCCCGGCCATGACACTTGAGTCCTCGAATAGGGCATTTAACCATAATTTCTTCCTTAAACACAGTTGTATCAACTGGAACTTGAGAAAGCTGAGACAGGACTATCATAATGTTTTTTCGATGTGGCCACTGGACGACTAAAACCACCTTCCCCATCGCCAAGTCTTAGCGCCTTGATTTCAATCACAAATCACATCACGTGGACAAACCAACGACCCTTCCTAATTTCATTTCAGCCGGGATATTTTGCTGCAATGACTGCAGTTGTTTATTTTTCTCGGCGCTCACTCTGGATGCCCGGTCCATCCCAGGTCTAACGTGTACGGTGTACGGTGGCTTTATGGCTGAGTTGAAGATGCCCTCTACTTTACTTTAATCAAGTTCCATCAAATTGTCCATTGAACGTGCTTCTATTTGCACCTCCAATCCACCCATCCATTCCCTCAATGGTCGGTGTCCTCATAATTGGTCGTGACCTGTGTGGAAGATTCCCGAGCCTGCTGTCCACTCGTTGATGTTGGGGTGGGGGGTTTTTTTACGAGCAGGACTTGATTTATTTTATGGCTGCCGTTGGGGCTGGGTAATTTTATTTGTCAAACCCATTGGTGGAGTCAATCAAATGTTATGTGTTTTCAGCTACTTGTTCTGCTCGAGTCTCGCGAGTCCACGTAGATGGATACGTGATCTGATGGTACTTCGGATAGGAGTGTGTTAAGTTAGCATTAAGCGTGTGCACAGTGCCACAATCGTTTACACTGACAGGGTGTAGTTTGTTTACATGTATCGGGATTTTAGTCAGTAAATGATGCGATTAGTTTTTTGGTATAAGTCATATCATATTGATTGTAACCATGCTTCTTAAACGCATTTTGGTCACTGGCTTAGTTATTTTTGCTCACTTTCATTTAAGAGTATGTTAGTGAGACAAATTTCCCTTTATACACTTGTCAAGGGGTCACAAAGGTCACGATTAAGGCTAGACCTATGTGTCATTTCTTAACAAACACTTTTGTCCATTTAATCCAATTATTGGCGGAAGGAAGTGCTTTGCAATGACAACGATGGGTCGGAGTTGTCTCATTTGTATAAATTGAATTTTACGGTTTGTTTTGACGAGCCCTGTCCCTCTGCCATTGTTCTGCGTCTGGTGCCCTTCACATTTTGCGTGATTCACGAGGCCAACACGCCGCAGTGACCCAACTAGAAAGTAGGTCATGATGTCAATCAGGGAGATAATTGTTTGTTGGAGATTTCACAACGCCAGTAATTCGTACCAGTTGTCCCGTTTGTGAGTTGGTATCTCCGTATAACATATCGGAATTACGTTGGGATCGAAATAGAGAGATGGTCGTAACGGTTGCTTAGCAATTTAATAGCACCTTGGGCCTTTTTTCTCGTAGTGATTGTTTGTTAATATAAACTAACTCTAGTTATGATTGCGAGTAGTCCGGTCTCCGGATATTTCGCTCATCAGTTGAAGATGATTTCCTCGTGCCCGGGTCAGCCACCAGACACGTCAAGTTTTAACCAGTCAACACGTATGATTAATTTCTACACCATTTCTCAGTATCATACGCGTGGACCATGTTCTTCAAATTTCCCTCCGTTATGGAAGCAGTAGGTCCAGGCCGGACTCAAGAGTAACTTGTGGTACAAATTTCGATTACCGGCGGACCGCAACAACACAGAAGTAATTTACCATAACTTGAAATGTCATTATTCAATTAAAATACCACTAAAAATTCGTACGGTTGATACATCTTTTCTAAAAAAAGACTATTCAAGGAATATTGCCTCGTATAAAAAAAAAACTTTAAGTCGGTGTGTCATCATCCGACAGAAATTTTCATTTCGGGCAAATCTCAATCTTTTAGCAGTCCCCAAAATGAAAGCTTGCTCTGAATCCGTGTTTTGAGGTCATTGGAGGTCAGGCAATCTTCCCCGTCAGTTCCAATAATAACACGTGGAAGTATTTATACATGGCGTTATCCAGCCTGCGAGCTGGTATATAGTCTCCTTCTCAAGGAATTCCAAGGAACTTGGCCTTCGCCATTGCGATACACGAGAAGGCGTCCCGAGTGGGCGTCTACGGCCAGTGAGGGTCTGGTTCATTGGGGCTCACTCAGCAAGTGATTTCGTTCTGCCATAGTTAGTTAAGTATTGCGGAGCCGTGCCACCCTTGTCCCGCTGAAGGTGCGGCTCGCATTACAAGGTCCACCGGGAGAGTGTTTCGTGCCAAAAAAAAAATACAGAGTAAGGACCTTGCATTATATAGACCTTTGATTCATCTCGTTGAAGCCATTTGTTTCCTACATGTACACAGTACACGCAACCATAGCGAGGCTGGAGGTATAAAGGAGTCTGTCCTAATGTAATCAACAAAAAGCTGTTGTAACCATTGATGTGTATATTAGGAACTTGTCCAAAATTACCCTGAAGTGAGAAAGGTCTTAGTTCGGATTATACTGTGTGCCTCCATATTGCTTAATGGTTTCCCAGGCATAGAGTTTTGTTGGTTTGTTGTTGTGCAAAACATGTTTCAATTTATTGGACTCGAATGAGTGGCCTCTAAATACAATACTGAAGAAGTTTTAACTGGAGTTCAGTGTCATTAAAAAACATTTCATGAAGCCCTTGAATCTTTCTCATGTTTTTTTTTTCATAACAGCGTCGAATCATTGTACGACCATATTAACAGAACACTAACAATGTCAAATGTATTACTAAAAAAATATTACATTTCATCTGTCACAAAAAAAAAAAAAAAAAAAACACACAAAAAACGAGTCCATCAAACTATTTAATCCTTTATCGAAGTACTCATGATCTTTTACTCAAGACGAAAGTGTCTTCACAAGTTGAAAAAACATCGTCACTTTCTATGTCCTATTTTTATTCAAGTGAGACACGACTCCCTGGTGGTCTGTATACCGTTTAGGGAACTGACCCATCGGATCTTGACGACCTCTTCAAGAAACTTCCAATCCTTCAATATAATTTGACTGTCAAAACATATTTGGATTGAATACATTTTCCACTCTGACATTTGTACGGGCTCAATATTCAATCGGTCATCGCAAGTTTCAAACTGCTGACGCTGTGCTGCGGTCAATGACCCGAATAGCGGAAGTGCTGATGCACACACGTTCGATGATTGATGTCAGTTAAGTATTTAGAACAAATAGTCTGGCTCGGGTTTATAATTGAGGGTGTGGTGTAACACAAATCACATCGGCAGTAGTTGACGGTGTGTTTTTCTTGTATTAGGTAACCAACGTGGGGGTGTCTGACTGTCAAGATTTAGTTCCCTATAACGTCTTGAATGAAGGCTAACGCGAGGTAGAATTTGACCCCTCCCGTTTTTATAATGTACATTCCTTATTTCAGATAAAATGTTTCTCAGTAACTTATTCAAACTTGTGTGGTTTTTGTTTTTGTTTGTTTTTTAATTTGGCAAGTTTTGATTTGGGTACGCCTTTATTGAACCATCCCTTGGTTTAATACACAGGTACGGACTCAAAGAAACATGGTTGCACGGTGATTAAATGGGTATCTATAATGCTTCTCCCCCGTCCGTGAAGCATAATTGACAAGATAGTTTACTGGTTCATCTTTCGGAATTACTGGTTCCTTTTGAAAACGAGAGAGTCTATGGTATCAGGTGAGTGTGCGAACTCGAACGACGACTGATACGTTAGACTCTCATGACGGACGAATACCACAACTATCCCGTCATAGACCGTCACCCAGAGGTCCTTGACCGACAGGTATGACCTGTCAATTCTCGGACTCGCCATCCGACCTACCTTCCATCGGGTTTTTAAGCTTCACCTGTTGGTCCGTAACCCAGACTGCTGTACACCTGTTCTGGTATTGTTTCAGACATACCATCTATTTAAGGGACGTATTTTATTTTAAACTGTGGAAGGTTTTCCCCTCGAGGGCGGATACGGATAATTGCATCTATGGATTTCGGTATCCCGTGGTTGTGGCTTACGCTGGATAACATCAACGAGGGGACAGGCCGGGTGTAAACCCCTGTGTTTATATTTGTGTCATTTTGTAGATGATTTTAGTGTAGGATTCCATCCTTGGAGCACAAGTTGATGTCTTGATCTTGTGAACGACTATTCAGTCATGGCACACATCACCCCTAGCTCTCACATCTCAGTAGTATTTGTCTAAGGGTTCCTTGGATATCGGCATTCAATGTAGTTTTGTTTCAACACAGCGAGAATGCGAGATGGGAATCACATTTAGAGTAATTTCTCATGTCACACTGAGTCTTGTCAGCTTGATTTTTTTTCTTCCCCTAGATTTAGAAGTTTTGATTTAATCACATTGAGCTGTTCACAAAATAGATCTTGAATTCAATATCCATTTATACCCAAGGAATTCAGTTGGAGAATGTTGGAGCGGAGTGCCCCAACTCCGTACACTGTATCACTTGTTTCATGCCCTCACCTCCCAATTACTGAGCAGCGGGACGCCGCCCTGCCCGAGATTTGATCTAAACTCCCGGTCAAGGAAGGAGAGGCACGCCACTGTCGATTGACAGTGATGGTATCAGACGTTAGGAGCTGCTCTCCGATCGAGAGGGAACCCCTACCGGCCAGGAATTTGGAGCTCACTGGGGGCCTGGGGAGTAGGGTTTTTTTGTCACTTACTCCAGTCTTCGTGTCATGCACCACATCTGTGTAAACAGCGGTGAAACCCGTCCAAGATGTGGTAGCTTTTTCCCCTTATAATACAGGGGTCGTTAACACTGCAGCACGACGCATTGGGCCAACGTCCGCTATGACAGCCTACATTCGCGCTATGTATGGATCCACACGAAAACCATTCGTCAACTGGCAAACCAACAGCGTTGCGAAGAGACGTACAATAGTTTCTGACAACTCCACATCGAGAGATAAATTCAGTAATGCTAACCATCGCCACATTTCTTCATATCTGTTCAAATAAAATAATTTTAGAATGCGGTAAAACGATCATATTGGCGTGAACTTGCATTCCACTAGTATTTTCCCTATGGATAAAATGGTCTCACCCTCAAAAAAATAATGTATCATCCGAACATGTGTTCTGTCATGTATTTTACGAAGTTATGATAGTAGTCCCATACATCGATACGAATGTAACTTTCTGCTTGTCTAAATTGACTTATTGCCTATTACCAATTCAACTAAAAATACCGAGATTTCTTAAAGGTTATTGTATTCTAGAGTTACTGTTCATGCATTTTTGTCCTTTTCTTGTTCACTTCAATCAGCCGTTTAATCAGTCGTTTGTTTCGTGACCTTTGAGAGTGGGTCTCTGTTTCTCGTGCCATGTAATTGAAGGATTCTTGAAGACGACTGGAATGACAACTAGCCAGGTGTAACTTATCAATGGCTTCTTGACGATTCTCAATTTTTCCCGTTGATTTCGAGTTGGCTTAGCCAGAATCTCTGTTGTACTCGTAACTTTGTGGTTTGTAGGATGTGCCTGGAATGCAATAGCGTAGGATAGCTGTCAAGTCGGCCTCTTTTGTAAATTAGTTAATCACTACGTCAGGAACCACTCATCAGAAAGGATAATAAGGATGGTCCACTCCACCAGGCACATTATCTCAAACAATAGACCTTATGCATATGACGTCATTTGAGTAGGGCGCCCTCACCTAGAGGTCAAAAGGAAGATGCTCATTGGCCAGTCTTGTGCGCCGCGCGTACAAATCAGCGCGTTTCCATTGTTTCATCATCAGTTTACCTCTAAGATGGCGGCTTGGTGACGTCAATGCATAAGGTCTATTGTGTTTTCTGTTTTCCATGGTCCCAGCATAATTATTTAGAAGACAATCAAACGGCCGGATGGGAAAACAAACAAAAATAACCTACCACTAGAGGGCGCTTTGCAAGTGAAAAAAAAATAAATAAAAAAACCCTTGTTGCCAGAGTTGGTTAATCGGGTATTGGAATTAAATTGAAGCACTTGGCCTCCGTCCATGCAAAGTCTCATCCAAATTAGCACTGACGGGAGCCGTTTAGATTCCCAACACCCCCTGCGATTAGACCCAGCCCATGTAACTGTTGAATTACTTCTCGGGCAGCGAGAACAATCCCACACCATGGTGTCTCTCTCTTGTACAACTTCTACCTCCTTCGTCTGTAATCTAACATCACACAAGTCATGTTGAATTACTGCTGGAGATGAATCAAGCTCTAGATTGGGGACTCTCTGGCGGGGGAGGGTGTCTGGTGGGACCGCACTTCTCTCATCCCGTAATTGGACTTTCAATGTAGGACAGAAACGGTTTTTTGATGTTTAACGGTCGGCCATTTCGAAGGGTAATTTCTTGACCTCCATCCACTCACTCACTCAATGGTGGGTCGGTGATCTTCTACTTAGCCTTCTTTCCATACGCAATGTTATCCAGGGTTCACACTACATTATTTTAGGAATATTTCATTAAAAGGTCAAGCTTCGTATAAGATCCTCAAACTTATTCAAATGAATTTTTCGATTGACTTAGTAGACTGTGAATTGAAATAGTGTGTCAGCAAGTTTTGTGTGTAATTGTTGTCTGTTGTCGTGGAAGTGGCGTCAGGGTCGTGCATCATGCAGTTATGTTTTAGGTCTTTATACATTACAACACAAAACAAACACAGAAACTGCCATCAGTGAAGAAAAGCTGCCGTAGAAAAGGTGAAATTAAATCACACTGCACGACACACTTTCCATCTGTTTCTCAGTCTGACTGTTTCTATACTCTTCGTTTGGGACTGTCACAGCGTCGTTCTCTTCTCATCTGTCTGTTCGTCGGTCGCAGCATAGCTATCTTCCTGTTTACCCATCTCCCCATCAATCTTTTCAATAATCTTCTGTGTCCCCTGGGTCGTCTTTGACACCCGTCCTCTGATGTCACAACCCTCATCTTGGTTTTCCCTCTCCTTCTCTCTCTCTCCTCGCTCCAATATCAGATCCATCTCCAGTATCCCCCATCACATGTCAGTCTAGACCTCGTCTTTCCTTCCTCCCGTCCATTCAGCAAGGGCAGTATTTCAATATTCACGCACGTCTAAGCTTCCAAGTTTTCTCTCTCTTCCTCTGCCGGATTCTCGCGCGCCGATCCACAATCAGAAATAAATCATCGTGCTTGTAATTAAACGGGATTATCAACAAATCCAAACAGGTATCCATATCCAAAATACCGTATCCTGATCTCGTGTATTCACTGGACTAGATGGCCCGTGGGTACCAGTGTAGGATAAAACCGTTACCCCCTTGAGGTGGGTAAGTACATGAGAGAAGTAGGAGGGAGAAAGAAAGAAAAAAAGTAAAGGAAAAGGAAGAATGATTGATAAGTTGGATGATATCCTGTTAATCGTCAAGCTTCACCTTTACAGTGTACTCAAGACCATTGGCCGAGAGGAGAGAATCGGGAGTTTAGGAGAGAGAAGAGTGAGCTCGTGTGTTGGCCGATGCATCACTTGTTGTCAATCTGATCGGGGTGCTTCCGGCGTCCACCGTCTGTCTGCGGTCAGAAACACCTGTCGCTGCTTGGTTGACATTACTGATGTATCTCTTTTATCCCCGGCCTCCCTGTAGACCCCCTCCGAAACCGACTCATCATCGTGGTCCGGCCTGCATCATCAGCGTCCTGATCGAATTTTCCTGAGGAGGATGACTGGATAGCCTAAGACACCTGCTCGCGTTTTCACTCTTGCCGTCATCATCTCCTTCAGTTTTGTTTTCTTATCCGCTATCTCTAGTAACCATCTCGGTCTTCACATTATATTTCCTGCTTCAATATATCCACTCCATATCTTTCTCGGATATCCCTTGATATTCTCATCTTATTGCCCCTCCTGCCTTCGTCACATTACCCTTAATCCCATCACTCAATAAGAATGTTTACATTTGAAGCGCCCTCTGTTGACATCGCCTCTGTATGCACAATTGGAAGTCTGTGCAATTTTGTTAAGAATATGTTGAATACGAGGCTCGTGCAAATCTGAAACTGTTTTATCTAACACTGTTTCATGTTTTTGATTTGTTTGTTTTTTCCGCACAGGGCAAAGTCCAAGAACGGTGGAAGATATCTGAGAGAAAGACTAGAAAAAATTGGTTTGAACCTCCCCGCTGGAAGGAGAAAAGCCGCTAATGTTACGCTCTTTACGTCATTAGTTGAAGGTAAGTCTGTGATTTCATATTGTTGCCCCCCAAAAAAAAAAAAAATAAATAAAAAAAAACGTGACTTTGTCATTGTAGACAGTGTGGCTCTTTTTCATCAAGAGCCAATCATGCTTTTTATTTCTCTCTCATTCTTAACAATGTTTCTCGATCAAAAGGTCTCACAAACGTTATTCATGCCAAGGACATTGTCCATAATTGCGCTCAGATATTTGTCAATGAGCATAATAATTTCCGTGCCTGCTGTTGCTTTAGAACAAAGACGAAAATACGGGGTCGAGTTCAAATTGTTTTGTTACGGACTGCGAAGTGATTAAATTGTGAAATCATGAGTCGTCTCTCTAAGCTCCCAAATGCATTAATTTCCATGTCATTATATTCAACGACTGACTGTCCCACCAAACATCCCCCACGCCCTCATCTATACCTATTACCTCGAAAGACACACAAATTGTTTTAGTCCCACCGTTTACCATCAACCTAGACTTGTTGACAAGTCGTTAATGATGGTCGCGGTGAGTCGAGTCGCGTGTGGTGTTGTAGCCTAATAAAGAATGCTCTCGCGAGATCACTGCTCTCGCGCGAAGTTGCTGGCTGCTGACTCTTCGTCAATGTGACCAGTCTTGAGAGCAGTAATCTCGCACAGAGCAGCCCTCTCGCGGGATATTGCGAGAAAGCCGTTCCGCTATCACCGCGACAGACATTTAACGACTTGTCCACAAGTCTACCATCAACCTTGAGTTGTTCTGTACACGCTAGTTTGACCTATGAGCCTGTCACAAATCAGCGATACGCCACGATGCATAAATTGATTGTTCGTCATGACTCCCCTCAGTCTCTGCCCCCAGTCTAATTGCACGTAACCTTGACTCCATGGCATGATCAGTTAGCGTATCCAAGTGTACCGTTACTCCCCGTGCCACACTCACTCCCTCCATTCACAGTCCATTGATTTAGCTACCTCAATCTCCTTGCTTGTGTTCTATCACAAATAAATCGAGCCACGCTGTTAATTATGGTCGACCGTCGGTCCGCTGCCTCGTAATCCATTTGGACTCCCGGAAACAAAGCGATAGGCAGGATACGCTGTCGCGCTTACCTCGGACTCTACGGGCACCTGAAGTAAAAAAAAAAAAAAAAAAAAAAAAAGTGCACGAACGCTGAGAAAATCGTTGCAACAATTTGTTGTCCGCGAAACCACCTTGTCAGACTTATCACTGAACAAACGTGGGATGATTGTTGACGTGAGAACAAAAACAAAATTGATCCAATATTTTGGATTCACTTCCCAATCACTTTTTACAACACTGCTCAGTGTTTCAAGGATTGACTAAGAATGCTGAAAGACATGGAAAAAAAATTTCCCAAGAGAACATTGTATAGACAAAAATACAGTATCAAGTGGAGAAAAAAGAAAATTCCTTTTTCTTTGTAATGGGACCGATCTGCAAATTTGGCTGGCTTTGAAAGAAGTCTTGGCGTTTACTATTATTATTATTTTTGCTTTATTCTTGTTACTATATACCATTCATTCTGAGATCAAATGAGCTAGCTGTTTTGATGCCGTGGCTGAGTATTTCTCTTACTACCCTACAGCCAATGAACCCTTCAAATCATGTGGCCTGTGACAAGCATTTCCCATCTCAAATCTCCCCAGACCCCATCCTTTCTGGGGGCTACACGTTCCGCTGTTTGTCACCCCTGCGGTGTTCTGAAGTCAGTAGGTGCAGCCGAGCGTAGCCCCTTTGGGCTACAAAGCGCTCATCAAACTCAAACGCTTATGTTACTCCTGTGCGCTATATGTCTGGGATTTTTCCCTTGGGCGACCGCCTCGCGGGGTATGTTGCATCCTCCGTGACGAGTTGGCAATTGAGGCAGACGATATCTGTCATATTGTGTGCCCACTGGATGTAAAAATGGGACAAGATAAGACTTGCTCATGACTGAAATCCAACTCAAGCGAAGCCATGGTGTTGTGATGGTCATTTCTGAACCGAGAGGGCGCCTTCCTACTTAATCACTGCCTTTACTCTCATGTGACATTAACCTAGTCTTATGCTGAATAAAAACCATGGAATCTGATCATTGTTGCTAATAGCCGTTGGTACATATAATTATATGTATATAGGCCTATATGTGTATATATATATAAAACAACCTCCACAGTACAAATAGCCGGGCTGCGTCAATCAATAAAACAAAATGGCGACCGATACGAATTCCCAACCGACACTAGAAAGTCAACTCGAATCACAACCTAATCAACTCGGATCTCACTACATGCCAATCAAAAAAAAAACATGACGACGGCAGCACTACATATCCAACCCTGCGTACATTATTCTAAAACAAAATGAGCAAAATTTTAATCAAATGGTGCACATGATTGAATGTTGCCGCTCACAGGCAGAGTAATCACTCATGAAACTTTGGCCCGGGGTTGCGGGAGTCACTAATACGATAACAGCCGGCCCCAAGACGTGTTATGACGGCACGTCGATCGTACGTTTCCCCCACCGAAGGACATGACCACCGTTATGTCATACACTCATTTCATTCACTTCCCAATCTATCAACACGCTGGTTGGTTCGTGTCTGCTTTCCTTAAAAATCCCTTGCGAAACGTATACCCCCGTTAAAGGTGCCGACCGATCTCAATCATTTTCGACAACGCTGTATGAGTGTGAACACTTATTAATAGTCGGACTTTATACTTGAAGACAGTTGCTTTAAATTGCTGTCTGTTTAAATGGTTATTGGTGTTTGATTTGACTTGTTTAATATATTAGGTATCGGTTGTTCATACAGAGGAAGTTCAAAAGTGATTTCGCAACGATGAAACGCACGCAGAGTTTTAGGTCACTCAGTGAAAATCGTAAAATCCGAGACACTGTCCAAAACAAATATCTGTAAATTTCAGTTTCTAACCATAGAACATTCTAGACACCAATTTACATTCCACTGCTTCATCTCTCTCTCGCCACCCTTGTGTGAGAAAAGAAATAACCGTCTGAACCGTGTGTTGGTTTCTATACTCTTCAAGTTAAGTCAACCCGGTAAACTCCGGTGCGTAAAAAAACGAGCAGGGCCTTTGCCCACCTGGTGTAACCCTATAGTTACAACTTTTGCTTAGGGCCTATATACAACACCTAGGCATTTCACAATTTCTGCCAATTAAACCCAAATTTACATACGAATGCCTTTTTGCCCAGAATAACATGGATTTGAATGGTGCTGGACCAATCCATCTGTTCATTCACACGATGCCCCGCTGTCTAGTTTCACCCAGGTCGGGCATAAATGAATATGAATGATCCAGTATTTCCCAGTTCCGGCTGATACATAGTGTAATGACGTTATTACAATCAATTGGGAATTGATTTGTGGGACCAGGCCTTAATCATCCCAGACATTCACACTCAACAACGCCAAAACTGGAATTAATCAGAATCGCACCAGGGGAAAAAAATGATGAAAGAAAAACAACAACAAAACGCAATGTGTCGGTTATTTGTAGGTTTAAAGTTTGTTGTTAGTTTGTTTGTTTGTTTGTTTGTTTTGTTTGTTTGTTTATTTGGTTGCTGTTGTTTTGGGGGAATCGTTATCGGCTGTAATTTGATAAACATTTCTAAAACTGTTCATGTTATTATTGAACATTATACGAACTCAATGGAGTAATACTGAGCAGAAGACACAAGTACAGTCTATGGCAAACACCATCCCGTTACTAAAGCTATCATATTCGTGGATCTATAAACTCATGCAATCTTTATATTAAAAAAATATTAATACATTTTATTTTACGAAAACACAATTCAAAATCAACATTTCCATGTTATCAATTGTTTGTCAGTGAATCCCAACTGCGTGGGTAAATGGTACATGAGAGTTAGAGATTGGTGTAAATTGGGAATCTGTGTGCCCATTTGGTTGCCGGTGGTGCATACTCCTAAGGAGTCCTAAGGAGTTGAGAAGTTTCATAAATGCTTAATGACCGATAGTAGCAGTGTACGGCGCTGAAAAAATGCGTTAAAATATACCTATACTGTTAATGCATCCACGTGGTACTTTAAAATTTACCACCCAAAACGTCCTGTGCTCTACTTGTTTTTCTACGTGTTTTTTTTTTCTTCCCTTACTCGATTTCTGAAACCAAATTATTTCTTCGCAATAATGCATTGTTTTGAAGATCGATACGTATGTGTTAGTGATTTTGTATTACAAAACTAACAACAAAGGCACACGCCGTCCGCTCCGTCATGACTATACTTCTGGGATAGTATTTCTTCAAAAGTGACTCGGATTTCCCGCCAAAACTCCTCGCCTCTTCTGTCTTTTCCAGCCGTCGTTTATGTAAGACGACCTCGCGGAAGTTACAGGATTTCACGTGGGTCCAGCCGCGGCTCGCTCGGTCGCCTGGTCAGGGAAGACAAACCTCGGCCTGAGTGTGGGAAGGAAACTCGCTGAGAGGGGAAGCAGGTCCGATTCTCGTGTTTCGAATCAATACAGTGGCTGACCTCTCGCGGTGCAGTTTATCTGGTCTTTGTTATAATTATTGAAAGAGCATCTTGTCGGTTGGAGACGATGATGCTGCTGATGATGTTGATGACACCGAGGGCTTTCAACTGTGGACTGATTTGAGATGATATGTCATAATCGGAGGATCTTGTCCTATGCGGACTGAGACAAATCGTAAGCGTTGATGGCACTTCACATTAGACCAATGTCATTGAGCCGGCTCACCACATATAATTGCTAAGCACAGTAAAATGATGCTTAGCAAGTGATCAGGTTACCAACCAAAGTATATCTGTGACTAGTTCGTTGCAAACGTGTCTTTCCTAAAGCAGAAACAAAGCACTGAGAAGCATTTTCTGCTTTCATCCTTTGAAATCGTGCCCTCTTGCCCAATCTCGTTGCTATGCTTACCGAAGGATTCTTGGCTTACGGCCCATGGACTAATACGCTTTACAGGGAGCCGTTAGCTCAGAATTCCGCGGTAATAAAAAGAGCCATGAAGTTGGAACCTTGTCTATTTTACAACCAAAAGTCTCAAAACTAAAGAAGACAACAGTGTCCCAAACTAAAATACGATTAACTGAACGTCCACTAACAAAAAAAATTGATGATGGGTGATGTTGCCATCTTATAATTTCGTACATGCATTGTACAGATCCAAGTGACCTTTTTGAGCTTGGAATTGAAAACAGACTGGTCCATCATGCGAATTGTAATTCCCCACTGTACGAAACACACAGGGTATCAGACCTACGGTAAAAAGGTCATTGGACCTTTCTTGAGTTTAAAGTCGCTCATTGAAACCCAGTTTCAACTCTAGTGTGAGTTTGAAGTTTTTGATTCTCACAGCTACCCCACAGGCATAGGCCCCGGTGTATTTGCCTTCCCCTCTACTTTACCATCAGTTTTAGATTCAAAACCACCGTAAAGAACCGCCGTTCTCAAAACTAACTGCACACGCAAAGTGCACATCGCGAGGTGTTTGACTCGCAATGCTTCCATTACCTGTCATTTAGCGGAGTTTTAGAAAATATGATTACGATTATTTCCAGCTCGTTGAGCCCTCTCCCTGCGAGCCAGCATCGGCAGTCCTGGGAAATGATTGTCTTGTTGCCGGCCAGAGTGATCGGCCGAACCACAGGGTGACAATGGCTCGGTGTACCTCTCTGGCCAGTGTTATTTCAGCATCGCATCGTTTAGGATAGAGTGGTGCCCCAGCGCCGTTGCTCTTTTTGACCAAAAGCCGACTGTTCATCAGTACATCCTCACTGTCTTCTCACCGACAAAATAAAAAATCTTTGATGCATTGTACCTTGTTTTTTATCAACAGCCTCAGGCTGTTGTATGTTTTTCTTTGGGGCTAATTTTTTCTGTCGTTTTGATTCTCGAAATTGATGATATTTCTTAATTTCATTTCAACTCGGGTTGAGTATGGTAAATCCAGCGTTAACAAAGCGGAAACAACTCCGAGTTTTGACGTGATGGAAATAACGCTATAGAGGGAGCTCACCTATGGTTTGAAGACGGGTATTTCATGTTGTGATATGATTTTCTCGTTTATTTTGTCACGGTACAATGGTGTGTGTTTGTGTCAACTCTTTGCAAGCCGAGGACTTTAACAAAATGGGTCCGAGTATTTGACAGAGCGAGTACGTCCTCGCTTCGCTTTTGTGTACAAAACCAATGGGGACGCCGTTAAAACAAACCAAGTTCAAACAATGGGAGTACAAAGAAAAGTTCGCGATTTACGGGATAGACAAACGTGTGTGTGAGTGTGTCTACTCATGTTGAAAGTTGGCTGAAAAATACCACAACACGTCCATGCATCGATCTGTTACACCCCGCCTCGGACTATAAAGCTGGAAATTTAAACTATTGTGTTCTACTTTGGGTGTAAAGCCATCAGGGAAACAGTAGAGCGTAAAGGAAAGGGCAGCTTTTCCCTGCCCGATCTAACCCCAACTAAATACAGATCATTTTGGAGTAAGGATTCTTTTGGGGGGTTGTCAGTCTGCTCGCAAGTGGCACCGCAGCGGGGGTGCCCAGCGTGTGGACGTGGCAGGCACACGCGCGCTGTTTGTTGGTCACTGTTGCGAGGTGTGAAACGCAAACATGGTCGATCTCGCATCACCAACATTGATAATAAACCACGTCCTACTGTGAATTTGACACATCGCTAAACTCAAATCCCGCTGCTGAGGACACAAAAGTACACCCACATGATCAGTAGGATGAGTGACGGTCATTGTCAGTCTTTACCAACCAATCATCCAGGACCCCCCATTTATAACCCACTTTTTCCACAGAGTTCAGCTTTTCTATTCAAGGGTTTCCCACACCGTGCATTTGACGCTGACCAAGATTTTGGACAAAACCCAAATCGATGGATCCGGTTTTTAAAACCCTTCAAACACAATGTATCTAATTATTATTTTGGCGTTTGAATATCACACAAAATCTTTTGTGATCACTCAAAAGTAGTAAGTTCCAAAACTGAAAGAAAAAAAAAGAAAATTAGAGTTTTTGTTCTTTGTATCAGCGAGCGAACAAAGCCTTCTTTTCAATTCTGAAAAGCTGCGGTCATAATTCACACTCACGCCTGGCAAACTCCACGGCACTTCAATATAAAAAAAACGATGTGTGCTTCTTAAAGCGAACCGCAGCGGCAGCCACTGCGTTGACTGACCCCTTAAAAAAGATCTCTCGCCCCCATCGATTTCATTTCAAAAGTCCCCTTGCTCAAATATACCGGGGACTTTTCAGAAACTGTACTCGAGCGGCGGGTAATTCTCGGCAAGCG
This sequence comes from Leptasterias polaris, assembly GCA_037783415.1. Taxonomy (NCBI): domain Eukaryota; kingdom Metazoa; phylum Echinodermata; class Asteroidea; order Forcipulatida; family Asteriidae; genus Leptasterias; species Leptasterias polaris. Next base: position 1,579,436 of record JAZGTN010000055.1, read on the forward strand.
CGCTATGTGGAGATTGCCTACTGACCCGTGTGCGTACTTCCCACGTTAATATGGCATTTGGCCATCCCTTTGCATCGTCATATAAGTTCAGTAACACGTGGGTCTTCTCAGGCGAGTCCCATGTGCAATAATAACAGTGTAACACACATTTTTTCGGGTTTTTTTTCTCGATACCAATTTTGTTTTCCTCTCCAATTTGATAATTATATTTTGTATTGACCGACGGACGCCTCAAATCCTCTCCAAATGAAATCTAACGTCTGGTGTTGAAACTTCCCAACTTATTGTGGCATTCTGTAAGGCATGCTTTGCAACAGTTAAACTGTAACACTATGAAGGTGTTTGATTTGCGAAATTAAATCCAGAAATGGCATTTGCCCATTTCTGTGTGGCATTGACTCGATGAACTCGCAGCCATGAATGGCTTATTCACGACGTCACGTATAGGCCTCCAATTTTATATATAATATATCTTTATAACATACAGAGGTGGGGATCACTCCACGCGTCTAGTGAAAAGCACTAACGGCCCAGGAGGGCAGGAGAGGAGTTTACCTCCATGTGTGCAAAGAGGGTAGCTTGTCGCAACTCGAAACCCCTGTCGACTCGGTTGTAGTCTCCTCACAAGGACGCTAGCTTCGTCACGAACGGGGGGGGGGGGGGGGGGTGCGTATAGCGGGGTTGATTCCGATGACTCGGGTATCAGTTCTAACATGTGAAGTGTACTGGGGGTTAAACTCGTGGTGAGGGGTATTTGGGTTTCACAGTATGAAGGGCAAGGAAGTTACGGCTCAGTGCTGCAGCTGACAGAAATATCGCTTTCTTAAAACAGACAAAATATGCTGAGTAATAGTTTCTCGAGTGCTCTTTGGAAGGATATGTGGTATTCGGCAGCCATCTTTAGCAATTCCCTGTGTACTGCATGTAATAACGTTTGGTACAATAAATGGGAGGGGTCAGATCATTTTCGTTATCGGGCCTGGTTTGGTCGGGTGGAAAGTACAGGTTGGCTGAAGAAGATCGAGGGGTTAGATTGGATTAGACTTGCAAGAAAGCACAGCAGTCTCTCAGCCGTGATGAGGTGACACTACATGGGAGATATAATTCTTTGGAGTGAGAACCTTCATTCATTGGACAAAATGGCGTTGACACAATTACGAATGTCTCAGTTTTGTTTGTTTATTTGTTTGTTTTTGGCTTAGTTTCAGTTTTTCATTCTGTATACTAAGGTACTATCAGAAAAGGTGAAAAGCAGACATTATGTGTAAAGTGGTGCATGGTTGATAGGCGGCAGCGATGATTCGGGAAGGTATACACACGTCAAAGGAAGCGACACTGATTGTCTCGACAGCGATTACGATGATCGTGGCAGTCTAAGCTTGACATCGAGACGCGTAGAACCTTGACCGTTCCAAACAATTAGGTACAGCTTGCTATCTTGACGTGATCCGATAAAATGCAAAACTGCTCTACGGTTAGGGGGAGGGGAAATAAGAGAAAATAGGTGGGGGGAAACAGGACAGGAGCAGCATTTTGATAATTCGAAACAGCTACACACACACTGATAATCTTGAGGGTTCGCCGGAAGCAAATAGAGGCATGCATACAATCTGGTCTGCCGTTAGGAACAGTGTAAGGTTATTGGTAAGGACTTCTGGCTACCTAGGTGACACTTAAAAACCATGAAACCTTTTTCACAAAAAGAGTGACCTTGCACATTACAGGGCATTTCTGGCAGGCAAGATGCTACACTGGTCATGTTGTGTCATAAATTCCGCATGAATTCGAGGGTTCTAAAACAAAAAACATTGTGTACACGTTTTGATATGAATTATGAGCCTCCTTTCTTCATATCAAAAGTGGGGGAAAATCAGACAGTGCTATCTCCATAAAATATAAGGTTCCTCTTTCATTGGGCTGTGTACTAATCGTGCCTGCAGAAAGTTCAGGCTCTGTGACTCTTTTGCAGACATCAACAATGTCAGAGGTTACATGGTCTGTAGGTTATCGGTACGGGCTTCTGGCTTTAACCCACGTGACACCAGGTCAAGTTCAGCGACACTATACTGGACTGTTGTAGCACTATGTATTCATACAATCTCATTCTGTGAGGGTTGGGAAAAGGGAATCACACTTCCTTGTTCGTCAGGAATTTGCGTTCGATACCGATTGTTGAAGCGCATTTATTATTCATCAGAACGTGTATTATGTCAGTTGTTGTGAAACATCCCCACCCCTGGTTTTTTAACAGTTTGACATCTCTCTTATTATTGGGCTATCATCGCTATCTGTTATTACATAGTGACGAGGCGCCCAGTGCCTTAGGGCCGGCCTCATCAACACCAGTCACGTCCTTAGGCGTTACATGTGACACAAAACGCAGCCACCATAACCTGTATACGCTATACAACGTAGATATCAACCTGAAATATTGTATAAACTCTACTCATACTGTTCCTGTATAGCTTCAAACAATACTAAGGGTTTGCAAAATGTTAGCAAACAAGTTGCCCCAAGCGAGTGCTATCAATGGCCGCCATACATATATGACAACCCCCCATAACGTGCGCATTCAAAACATAAAAACCAGAATAACTGAACTCAAGCTAAGCTCATTGTCAATTGTTAGAATGCAACACGAGGTATAGACCAACAAGGCTCGCCATTGTTGGGTTCCAAAAAATATATATAATAATGAAACAACCTGTGTTGTGTGTTCGCTGCGGGTTTTTTTGTGACCGACCCGCTTTCGATTCAAAGCGTTTCTGGAACACAGCTTTCAAAAAGGAACGCTTGTCAAATAATTTTTGATGTATTTTTTCTTTCTTAGTTTTTTTTCTGTTTCAAAAGAGTCATGGGGAATTTTGTGATGGGGTGAATGATTAAATATGTCATTCTGTGTTCAGCTTTGGCCTTAACGTACATCCATCAAATTTGGAGGTTTTGAGATTGTCTAAAGAGAAAGAAAAAAATAAATGACAGGCTGTAGCGGAATAGCCCAGCAAAGAAATCTATACACGGTGAAACTGTATTGAAATAGAGTTCATTTTGGACAACCCGTGTATAGCTCTCGTCACTGGGTGAAGTTTCGATGACTTGTCTTATCGTTTAATTCTATATCTAAGGAGAGAAACAGGAAGTTCTACATATATAGGGCTGTTTTTATCTCTATTATAGTTTTGAAGGTATTTTTTAAGTTCAACTTCTGCATCACGTACCACACACTTTTTAAAATGGCGCGTTCATTTCGCAGTGGTTCAGCTCAACAACCGCAAATGTTTCCGTGCACTATAATATCGCTCCAAATAAAAATACGGGATGGCATTATTAATATTTAAAAAAATCTTTACGGTTAAAAAGGTGAATCGAGTAAATCAATCACATGATTTGCTGCCCTCTTTTATATGACGAAACATACATCATACTGTCAGTGATGGACTACCAAAGCTGCAACGTTATTTGCCTTTTGTACTCATTTAAAAAAGAACCAAATTTGTGAAAAGCCCAAAATAGAGAAGGGGAAACAAAACTTCTTCGAGAATGTCAGCTTCCTATGGATCAGTTCAATATGAGTTTTTCTTTTCTCGTATTTTTCTTGTCTCTGGTAGGCTCGATAAATAATATGGATAAGCAAGATCTTCATCTATTTATAATGACATGGTGGGTGACCTAATTATGTACAAGACTCGGTCGACAAAACCGCATGTGTGTAATATTCCTTCTGTCGTAGGAAACAGCACGCTTGATATTGGCCGCCCAGCAACAGCACACCTTATTTCGCCTTGGCTTGCATACTAATAATACAACTACAGGTAATATCGCGAAGGCTGACACCCGCTCAGTTGATAAGAATTTATGAATTATTGAGATGTTTCTTGCAATATTGAAACCGACTGGCCACCAACAAAAAAAGATTATTACCTACAACCCAGCATGACATTCAGAAGAAATCGAATCCCGAACCCCCCTCTAATTTCAAAATGAGAAAAACATGCTGGCTGGAGATGGTCGGAGTGCTTGACATGCTTCTGTCAAAAAGCAGCTTCTAATTCATCGCATTCGAGCAGTTTATTTATTTTCCCTGATTGAATACCGCTAAAGCTTTTCTGATAGCTTTTTAAGTTTACGAGCAAGTCGCAACAATGCTTGCAACCGTGAACGGTGTGATATTTCCCACAAATTTTGATTACTTTTTTCTTCTTCTTGTAATCAAATGAAGACCCTGAAATACAAAAGCGTCCACGAGAAGAAGCACATTTTTTTCCATCTATTCCCCTTAAATAGTGGTTGCATCTGCTTATTACCGTTTCTATCCAACTCAGAAGCCGAAATCTGCTCGCACCCTTGTCGTCACCATTGTGTGTTAAATCGCAGGGTACTTTAATTGCGCTCATTTTTAGCCCACGCTTCCATTCAGTACCCATGGAGAGCTATGTCCAATTAACGGACACAATAGCATTCCGCTGAGTCAACCGCCTCCCCGCTTTGTTACGTTTGACCTCAGATAAGACGTCTTATGTATAGTGAAAAGGGAAAAACAACGCTGGTGTGTTGAAAAGAGAACTAGTCCTGGGTTCGGTGCTGATCTGCCACTTTGGAGTGTTCGTACATTATCATACAAAGTTCCCTTCAATTCAGGAGGTGTTTTTTTTAATAACAAGAACAGTTGTGAATGTGAAAATTACTTGGCGTGTGTTACAAATGAGATGTTGGTGGAAGTTTCAGGGTCGCGTTGACGAAGCCTTACGCCGTGGCCACCGGGAACAAAAGTGTCTCGCATACTCTTGTCAAGGTCTTCAGTGGCATTTAGTTCACAAACTCGTCCCAATTACTATTCGGAGTTGAAGCTTATTGTTAGTGGTGTTTAGTTCCTCACCATAAACAACAACAGAAGTGTGTACTAAAGGGGAAATGGTGTAGTCTACCGAATGTATCGAGATATAGTCGAACTAGGCATTCGAATAACATAATCGAAATACGAAAAAACAAGTCACACAACTATGTATACCCATACCAGTGCAAGTGTATTCGATTATATTCCCATGTGAATGAATCTGCGAAAGGTTTTTGTTGAGATCTGTTTTAGGTTTGTTTGTTTTTAGTATGGAAGAACACTGCTACTTCCCCGCGATTTGGAGCACTGACCGTTGGTGACACACACACTAACTTATAATTAACACATTATATGATGTCATCTGTTCACTTTCCTACACTTTTTTATAAACAAAACTGCAATCAAATATAAAAGCAAAGCACGTGATAGTAAACCAAATCTATTGGCGCACACACACCCACCTATCGCCCCCTTCTACTACCACCACGACCTGTACGTTACGAGCATATCTCATTAACGTGCTGGCTGAGTCAGCCGGCCGCGGCCAGTAGCACGTGTCCCGCCCAGGGCGACCCGTAGCCTCCCCTGCTCGTACCGGCACACCGAACCCACATACAGCGCCTACAGGGCTCTAGAAAAGCATCCCTCACTTCGCAAATTAGACCGTAGAAATAGGTCAGAAGGGAGGCAAATGAAGAAAGAGAAAAGACCAAGGGTTCCATGACATCAAAGTGGGGAGAACGAGCGGTGTGTGACCCCTGGCGTCGTCATAATTCTCCGGCCGAGGAATCATGGAAGTTTGCGCTAAGAAAAATTACTCTCTTGCAGTTTCTTAAAAAGATAATACAAAGTGTTATTTGCCTCCCGAGAAAGTTGGTTGAAAAAATAACAAGTGTAGATTCTAATATAGTTAAGTTGCAAATGCAGTGCGTGAGGTTCGGTTTGCGGTACTACGCAATGTGGCTAGATTCATAATCGTAATGTGTGGTTCGTTGGATGCCATGATTCAAGAAAACCATTCGTCCGATTGACATTATTTTATACACAGTATGTTTTGTTTGTTTTAATTTATTAAAGCGGTATTATTAAATGTAATTTTTTTAATGACTTGTATACCACGAGGCCGAACGGACTTCACGGTACAACTATCAAGAGCTCCGGAACGTTAATTCTGTATTCTACCCTTCACCAAAATTCTCAAAGGCCTTTCCGCACAAACACTACACAACGTTTTCCCATCCCATAAACTGTTGATCAATACGGTTTCCTTTCATAAAAAAACCCCACTGCAACCAGCTGACGGACCTACGTCACGTTCACTATACGATCCAACTCACTCTTCATCCTCATAAAAAGAGAGAGAGAGAAAGAGAGAGTAAAAAGTGCGAGGCCAAAACCCCCGAGGCGGTGCAGCCTCACGGCGTATGTTTGTAGCCTCCAGCTTTCCCCGCAAGGCGGAAACCGACCATTTTGCCCAGTGCACCGTAGCGAATTTTTTTTCTTCTTCTTTTTTCTTCTTTCGCTTGTCTGTCCGTCCATTTACGCTGTTCCGAGCTTCTCACTGCCGCCGAAACCATTAATCCAACGGAAAGAATCATTTCCGAAAATCGAAGCGTGTTTTCTCCGTTTGGAGAGAGGCGAGCGGTGTGATACGTGGCGCGGAACGATCTAAAACAAAATAAGAGATGTGCATTTTGTTAACGGTTGCTCTTTTAAACTGCTGCGGTTCTAAAACGCAAATATTGAAGATTTATATCAAAACGCATGGAGGAGAATGTTGAATGGTTCGTCTGTACAGTTAGAATAACCTGCTATTTAAAACAGCGATCACTTCCATGAACCACAAATTGTTACTACGTGGCATTAGCTGTTAAGGTATTACAAGCATCGAAACAAAAATTACCAACCTCCCTTGATTTGGAAATATTCCATCAATATTGAGAAATGCACGTTTGAAGAAACGGCTATTATTATCTGGGAACGCAATCGGGTGTTTGTACTAATTTCACCGCCCGGCCAATTTCCTTATCACCCCAGCCCTCGTGCTAAGTATGTCATCAGCTCGCACGACTCGACTACACGGCAAGGCAACGTCTCCACAGTCTTCGGGGACTTTCTCCCTCCCCTCCGCTCTTTCAGAGCGTATTATTCGACACACATTGCAGAATGTCCCCCTAATGCGAACGTTCAAGGGTGATGAGCTGAAGAGTGCGCAGGGCATACTGACACAATTCCCCCACACCCATCCCTGGCTTGTCCCAGTAAACACTGGTAGCCCCAACTGCGCCAAATGCCTGCAGGAATTCGCCAGGTCATTCCTCACTCAAACCAAAGACAGGTAATTATTTATCGTCAGCTTTCTCTACACCCCAAAAAGGGAAGCATGATAAAATACAGTAATTAGTTATCCCCCGCAGGCGCATCCATCCCAAACACATCCTTCTCTGCCTGAAAAACAGTCCCCATGTGAGCCCCCCATATCTAGGCCTCCCATTTTTTTTAGCAGGAGGAATTAAAGAGAGCACTAACCGGTCGAACTCCTTTCGTGTTCCGTAAAAAAACGGCTCTCGGTGGGGCTGGGGCATCATTGACCCCGAGGGTTCGCCGCGAGCTCCCGGGGACGTGTTAGGAAGCGTTCAGTAGGTTCGCGACCCGCTTCATCGTTCAATTCGGCTCACCCAGCCTGGTTATGCGATGTGTGTTGATTAATATTAGATGCTTCAGGATGGGGAGGTTGAGATGACCTGTGTTTGAGCAAGGTGCACAGTCTGTGAGATGCAGTTGATGAATGGACAGAGGATGAGGCTAATGAACTAAGACTACTTCGTCTGGCTCCCTGTATTGCGTCATTTAGAATTCAGAGTCTGCCTTCTCATATTAAAAATCTGCAAATGTTTTTGTCTTCGTCGATCCATTCACGAAACAAACATGTTTATTGGTCCGTCAATATAATAATCAAAAGCTTTGGTAACCAAACCGGCTCTTCTCAGAGCCAACACTTCTCCCAAAATAGTTGTATACAAGGTTGTACCCACTACTATAGTTTTTCTTATAATCTTCACCATACAAAGCTTCAAACATCACTTAATTTGAACACTCTTTAAGGCTGGTTGATTCGTCTCCGGCCAATCAGAACAAGGACACAAAGTTCAGTGCAGTGTAAGTGTACTTAAGGGTTTGTTTTTTTGCAATCTCTACCCGCACAGTATCTTACGTCCAAATTCAACCTGTCGGTGCGCAATTACGCCAAGCAACGTATAAATTGGGCGCGTATGAATCTCTCAAACACCCTCAGGCAAATAGCGCAGGTAGCCGAGGAAAAAAGGAGTCCCAAACATGAGCTTGAGATAGAAAAAGGTAAAAAGGTATAGGAGGCAGCATCGTGCACGATTGCCGTCGCCTTGCCAACCGCGGTGTCAGTGTAGCCGCGCCTGAATATGTTGTTTGCTGAGTATACAACATTTGTATCGCATCTCTGTAGTTTGAAGAATGGAGCCTGTGTTTGGATAATGCATTGTGGAGAGTCGTTGAGGGACATTGGAGCACAGCTTGAGAAGGCTCTGATGGGTTGAGGTTCATTCTTCACCGTATCGCCTTGTAATTATACTCTATTATGCCCGACATTTATTATACATAGTGGCAAACTCGATGTCCGTCTACAATTGCCACCATCAGGGTGAGAAGTGTCAGTCTCGTCACACACGTACGGCTCGTACGGAGACTATGGCCTGACGTGGTAAAGATCGTGAACTTTGTTCCTCGTCTTGACTCCAGTCTCGTTGAACTGGCGGACAGGGATGTTTCCCAACAACATTAGTATGTTGTCAAGCTGTCAAAACATCTTAACATTGTATTTTAAACTTCTATAAATAAAGCACATGGAATAACGACTGAATGCAGTCTTTATGATCACCATTGGTGTAAAAGGAAATCCACCTGAGTGTTTTTAATATTTTTGGCTGTTCTTCATGTTTTACTTTTTTTCTTTTTTTTTTTTTTTTTTTTACCAATGCAATCTTAAGCAACAGTTGTTTTACCTCCCTTTTCTATACCTGATGCGGTATTATACCACACACAAATTCAGGGTCTGGTTCAGGGCCTGGATCGTGTAATTATGGTAAAATAAAACCGGGACAGCTTTGTTTTCGTCCAAAGAACAAGCACCTAATGTCTCGTTTGTTTTGTTTGTTTGGTTTTGTTTTTTAACATTAAAGATTTTTCCTCAAGTTGAGTTTTAAGTGGAGTGCAGTGCTAAAGTAAATCAAATAATAAAAATCTAAATAAATCAAAGCAAATATTTAAACTGACAGTGGACATTAAATGCAGGTAAATAGCATATCTAATTAATTAGACCATGTAATTTGTGACGTCATTAGGTGTTTCCACAAGAGCTACATACCCTGGACTTTCCGCATGCACAATTTGTACACAGCTGTATGGAAATTTCAGTGTATAATTGTTGTCCTTGCATGATGAACAAAACATTGTAGTGCACTAAAAGTTCTCATTTTGTAAAAGTGTAGCATCTTGCCAACCAGGAAACGCCTTGGATTCCACACGTAGACAGTGTCTATAACTGATTGATATTTTGTGTGCCATTTTTGTTGACTTCGTGACGAAAATTGACACACTTGAAAATTTGTGACAACATTTCTTATTTGACCTGTGCAGCTGTCTCATCGACCAGGAAATACCCTGGTATGCACAAGTTCACCTTTTTGTTTTTAACTAAATGTAATGTCTATACCTGATGATCTGTCATCATTTTGTCGTTGTTACAGGTGAAGCAATACACTTAGCACGTGATTACGGTTATCTATGTGAGACGGAGTTCCCAGCTAGACAGATTTCAGAGTATATTGCCAGACAACACAACGACCCAACCGAGGTCCCGACCAGGAGGAATATGGTCTTAGCTACAAAGTAAGTTTGATGTCCGGTTCGTAGTTAATGGGACGTGGGGGCTGGTTCCCGCATGGAGGAACCCTGGTTTCCCATGACCGTTGATGGTTCACATCAGCATGCGTTGTATTGGGCACGCCTAACCCATAGAGCCATGTGCGTGATTGCAAACACATCCTAGTACCTAGGAAATAACTAAATATTAATTAATTGAAGGTAGCTATGAATTAGCTATTTCCTTTTACAAGTGTCATTACTTTTCATATTTTTATAGATTTTTTTATATTTTTAACAACCTTGGAATATTTCAGACCAAGATAATATGCACAGGATTTGACACGAAATTAAAAACCACGCATTTATAGTTGTACAAAGGAAAACATTTTTTTTTAAAGGAATGTTCAATTTCACTCGTAATTTACTTAATTTCTTTATAATAAGATTTCCTCGGATAGAGTTCTCGTCTGTGAAACAAAAAGAAAAATAATGAAATGTGAATTTTGTGAAGGAAAAAAGAAGAAAAAGAAGAAAACCATTTCAGAGTATAAAGTCATGGTTTTTTCCCACATGGTCTCACGTTTATTGAGCCGTCTTGACTCTTCCGCAGCAACAACAAAAAGTATAATTAATTGATATTTATATTAATTCTGACCTCGTTTTCAAAACTGACAAGTAGATATATTAAATCAGTTACAATTTTTTCCCGAAAAGATAAGGAACTATTTTGTCCGAGTCTCAAAACAGATTATATACCTCACCATTTTATACGAGTCAAGTTCACCGAAACAAATTGTACACATTTGTTACATGTGGGGGAAAAGTGCACATTACTAAAGTGTAAAGTGACTTAAATTGAGTAAAGCGCACCGCTGGAACCTAGTTTTTCTTACAAATTTCTCCTTAAATTAAGTGACTCATCGTCACATTTTTCCTTTTCCTGTAATGTTTGCTTTTATGGTATCAACGAGCACACTTCCACACACCTCTTGAATCCACACACTCCCGCACCGCAAAGCGAACTATTAGAAAGCAATTAGTCCTCTTCTGTATTCCCCCGTCATTACTATTAACAAAATTGAAGAAAAGAAAAAAAAGAGAAAGAGAGAGAAAGAAAAAAAAATAGAGAAGAAAGGTACATATTATCTAGGTCGATTCACAATACATTCTTTTGCGGTGGTAAGTGCATTCCATTATTGGCCGTGCAAAGCGAGTGGGAGACCCAGATCTTCCTTTCAGCCCAACTCGGATTCCGCAAATAATTCCCGCTGAAGAGTTTCCCGCTGAATTATTGTCCGCGCGTTGTATGGCGAAAGTTCGTCTTCCCTGTCTGACCCGTGCTGTGTACTATGTGGCCTCAATGGCCTGCCACACAAAATGATGACATTTGATAATGAAGACGTTTTCTCAATAATGGTGGTGTAATGGGAATAAAGGTGTTTCATTTGGGTGTCAAACAACTCAACCCATTCATTCTGAAGTCTCAATGGATTAAATACATGATGCATAAGCTTCTTGCATTCAAACTCCTAGGTTCCGGATACCCCTTATTTTGTTTCATCGGAATAAAAGGAACCTTCCCTCCGCCATCGTCTCTCCCGCGCTCATCAAGTTTCTCAATTGGCTACTGATGGAGTTCAGATCCTCTGGTTCTTCAGTAGTTACACCATTAAGATACCATAATTATTATATCAAACCGGATTTCAAAGGGGTCACTTTCTTGCATTTGCATCCTCCCTTTCAAATAATGACGTAAAAAGTGCATACACGCGGTGGTTCTGTCATTGATCATCTGGGCATGCACTGGGGAGACACCACTGACCGTCTCCTTTCACAGTTCTTTGAGGATAAATCAAAGCTGCATATTGCAGAAGTCTGGTACCTGTTTTGTTTTGAGTTTCAGCACGCTATTTAGACAATATTCTGCTGCGTATCTCTATTCTTCCGAAGACACTCAGAGCATGCTAATCGAAACGTTGAATTGTTGAACCACCGGTTCTTATCATGAAACACCACAGCTGGTAGAGACAGAATCACCAGAAACTGTGGTTTCTAGATAGCTTTCCCACTACAAGTAGTTTCAAATCTTACTTAATATTGCATTAATGAAAAGGAAAGTGGCATCTACGTTCTCGTTCCAGTATTTGGCTATTTAAAAATATCTTAAAATTTTTTCTGTCTTTCTATAGGCAAGTGTTAAAGGAACTCCAGGATGTGATGTGTCAAGACCGTACACCAATCGGCAACACAAGGCCCCAGCCCATCCTAGAGCCATCCGTCCAGCGATGCCTGACTCACTTCAGTCTTATCTCCCACGGCTTTGGAACTCCCGCGCTTTCTGCTTCTATGGCAACCATCCAGAATGTGCTGACAGAAATGCTGAAATACATGGACAAAGCATTCCCCAATGTGACCCCTCACTCGGCCCATTCCACCTCGGGGAGCAAGATCGATTCCAACTCCAATAAAACGAACGGCGAGAAGTCGGACGAACCACGGAACAAGGAGGTCGTATGAGACTTCGTGAAGGGGGTACACAAATAACTGTATCAATCCACACGAGGAGGAGGTAGAAGAGGAGGAGGAGGAGTAAAGAATGAGAAAGATGGGTGATACGTTAATATATAAGAGATTGACTGATCCGTACAGGAACACGCGCGCGTCTTTAAGGAGACAGATTTCTGCTTTTCTGCACCTTCGGCGAGCGCAGACTTCAGAGAAACATCCGACTAATAAAACGCTAGCTATGTCGGAACCCTACCGGGAATTGTGAACTCAGGATACCAGACCACCACAAGCCGAGGTGCAGCAAATCCAGCAAGCATGACAACACGTGGATTATTTTTTTAAAGGAAAATCTCCCGCCAAAAAAAATACAACATCTGACGTCAGACGTCTGTATAGACATGCGCAGTATTGTCCGACGTGTGTGACGTTTCCGAGCACGTGTCGTTGTACCAAAGACAGTGTATAATGGTTTGTCTTGCAATTTTTTCTCGTTGGTAAAAAAAAGCGTGTGACCATCCATCTCTTGAAAAGGGGACTCTTCTCAAATGTAGGACCTTGTTTTCCCACCGAATACTATTAATAATGATTATTTAAAAAGAAAAGGCACCTTGGATAGCAATGGATCTCACCTACAAAGCGAGATTAACTACGAACCAGTGAGTGCAGATGTGCAGTATAAGCCCTGCTTCTTATGTGTTGTCTACGTCATTAAAACCAATAATAAGATTGGACTTTTTTGTAGGTAGTTTTAAATGGTCAATTGTGGTTTTTGCAAACACCCAATACTTGCAATTCGTTGGTGCACAGAAGCTTCTGCACGTATTCCATGAAGTACAAAGAGGAATGTAGTTAACCGTATTAATTTTGTCAAACCACCTTGGATCTCATTGTATAAGTTTCAACAAATAAAAGCCAAGTGTATTTAATTAATTGGTATTTCAAATCATATCACACATGCCAGAACACTGTCTTAATTATTGGGAAGTTTCGATGGTTGGTGTGGCAGTGTAGGAATATTTCGGGAGGCTGGGGAGAAAAAATACATTTTCTGCAGGTTCACTACCTACCCAAAAAGCGCTGTGCCGTTGAGATATTATTGCAAATTTATTTAACGCGCTGACTTATTTGGTTTTAAATTCATCTTAAGTTCTCAGAACACGGCTGTAGAACCAGAGGCTTTTACTTGGACTATATCCTTTCAATCTATGTTATAAAGTGTACTGTTTCAGTTGCATTGTATCATCGCATTTGACAATCAAACAAAAGAAAAGGCTGAAAAATTCTTGTTAAAAGTACGTCCACCTAGTGGGGTTTTACTATTAAAATCTTCTCATAATGTACAGGGGGAAATCTAAGAAATGACCAAAGTGTATATTTTCCATGAACTGCAAAAAAGAGAAAGAAAAAATAAAAAATAAAAAAATGCCAACACAAATTTGTCCCGTCAAAACTGGCATCTATTTTGTTTGCCAAAAATAATGTAAATTATTCATTAAAAACTAATCCTTTGTGACAAAAATGTAGAATTGCGAGGAGTTGGAAGCTGCGATGACGTCATTAGGAAGACACGTGACTGGGTTTTTAGTATGATGCGTACTTCAGATAAGTTCGGTATTATAAAACGAATTGCTGCATAGATTTTGTTTTTGATTTTGTTTTTTTGGCTTTTTCGAGGGGGGATTTTCAGTTGGACTAATTTTTTTCTGAACCAACGAAAGGCTGAGATTATAAACAGTACTGCTGTCAAATCCCACCATGAGAGGGGAAACAAATAGATTCATTGTTATGAAGGTTGACATTTGGTTATTTCTAGCAACAGAACAAGCGATCTTCCATTGCTGATTCAGACACGATTTCATGAAATAGCTGTTAATAAATAGTATTTACACGTGCAATGTTCCATTATTTTTATATAGCTTCTGTGTGTAAAAGCCATGGGGATGCCGTTTTACTTCACCTGTAGTAGTCACTTAAGAAAGAGTCATTTTGTCTTTCACTTTGCAATCCCCCAAACTACTTTTTTAAAACGTGGTATAAATCTTCTCCCGATGTCATTCAGGAAGGCGTGTTTTCAGTTTGGATTCTTGCAGCGCCACTGTTCAGTGACGTCGGGAAATGTTACGTTCGCCATTTTGTCAATGCAGTTTTTCAGTTGGTTACAGCCTACTTATTATGCATCCCATGAATCCTATGCATACTGGTAGTACATATGAACGGCAGGATACCAGCCAGTTCCAAGATGGCCGATTCTTATCAACCCCGACCCCCTCGTTTTAAATACAGGAAACCAGATTTTACCAAAGTCTTCTTGTTCGTATTAAGTAGTGCCGTGTCGTAGACTAGTATTCGTATTATGACGTCATTAATTACGTCAACTATTGCTAGGTTTTTCTCCTAGACGAAGCTATTCAGTGTCGGCTTTTATTAATGAACTCGAGGTTTTCTCCCACATTAGTGATAGACATTTGTTGCAATACAATATATTTAAGGTCCCCAGCAGTTCATTACCGTGATTTTTCCCCCCTAACATTCAGCAGAAACGTAATAGTACTCAATTGGTCACAGGATCCCAACATGGGCAAAGTTTTCAAAGCGCTGCTAAGCTTAAGCACACAAAGTCCTCTGAGCAGATTTGCTGAGCAGAAACAGGCTCCCAGCCACAGTGTCACCTGATGAATCATTATTTATGAATGGTTACCCTTTCCCGCTTCTTTTAAGTTGCTTTAAATCTAACATGATAAGCAGTAGGCCTACCCTCTGTGTGTCAGCTCTACGGGGTCGGAACTAAAAAGCGTGTGCACAACTCAAGCGGGTAAAACTCTAATGTAAATGAACGAATGAGAACTTAATCTATTCTCAAAGAACTTTGTCACGCCAAGGTCGCTCAGTGGAGCAACATTGATTCCCACCTTTAATTTATTTTTATTTTAAATTTGTTTAAAGAGTGTTTTCACATAATTGTTTGCCAAACGTCGCTTTCTACCTCTTTGTACGAACATGTAGTCCTCGTGGAAATTGTTAGATTTTTTTTTGATTTTTTGTCCGTTGAAATGAGGGACCACTATAGCCAAAAGAGGCCGCTAGGGGGCGCGCTGACAATTCAACGGCTTCAACTCGATGTAATGGTTGTTTTTATTTTTTGTTAGCAGTGTGTAAAACTAGATACAAACTATGTTCATCTATTAGACTTTTATAGAGATATTGTAGAACTTTAAGAGAAGAAGAAGACAAAAAAGACAGATTGATAATCTGGAGAGAATATTGAAATTATAAAGTCTTTTTGTAAAGACTTCTTAATAACCATTTCCTAGAGTTGGGAAAATAATTGTTTTTTTAGATTAAAATCCCACCAGATTTGCTATAATTATAAATGAGGACTGCAGATTTTACAGTTAAATATTAAGACTGTAAAGCTCATATAGATTAGGTTTATACAGAGTTGTTCGCAGACCATGGAGAAGTGATGGAAGTTGTATAAAAGTACCGAAGTCCAAACTTCCGGTGTGTTTTCGCACTCCATACTTTGTATGGTCGCGAAAAGGCAACTATTGCCAAAAAATTTAAACTAATCAGTTAATGTTTTGAATAACAAAATGATCATCAAAGATTTGTTTCCTTTTTTAAATCAGAAGATTTTGTATTATGTGTGAGTGGACGGGAAGCGAGTCTAATGTGCGTATTTTGAATATTGTACTGTACGTAATCGTCTTTAGTTCGAGTCAATACTTAATTTATCATAAACTAGCCTGCTCAGTATATCCGTCCTTTTAAGTGTATTAACGCATAATGTACAATCTATTATTTGGAAGCCAACGCACGGAAGACTGAGCAGGCTACTCTATCACCCACCGCCGATGTTTCGTATGTAGGGAGTGGGAGACTTGTATAAAAATAAAGTGTTTTTCTTTTATATCAAACTTTTGTTTCTTTCTTCTAATACATAGCTCTGGGAGTGCTATTACAAGTCTAGGAGATCAAGAGAAATAGGCTCCGTATAGCTTCATTGTTAATATGTGTATCACGTGACTTGTATTCATTAATGCCATGTTGTACATGTAGATAATTACAAAAAAAATGATCAGTCAGTGTTCGGTTGTACTCGTCAAATCAAACAAACAATTTTTTGGATTTATCATAAAGAAGTGCAAATATTTCGAACGGGTTTCAGTCGCTTTTTACGCTTGGCTTTTAGACATAGACTTTCTCAAGTCGTCTTTTCTTTCTTTGTTCATTTACATCTTTCATTGTCTCATCAATTCATGCATATATTATTATTATTATATCTTCCTTGACAATGAGAGGCTGTTTCTAGGTTTGACGTCACATTAAGTCATGCATATTCACGATCGGACACAGGGTGTTTTTTCTATGTAGATTTGTATAAGGTTTTTTCTTCGTTACTATGGTAGTGTCCAGTCCATTGTGTTCTAAGATGCCAGTCTCCATTTGGACAGTGTATTTTCTATGGAAACCGTTACCGATTTGGAAAGGAAAACAGCAATTTGGTTTTCACAATTTTAATTGAATTTGCATGTCAGGGCTACAATTAGTCTTGATTTTAACCAAAAAAGAAGGGAACACAGCCACTGAAACTAATCATTGTGGAATAGAACGGATGTTTCTATCTTGCGTGATTCAATATGATGACGTCATGTTACAGCCGTATTCCTCCATAATCAAAATGGCGCCTACCATTCAGCGAACGTGTTGGGAATTTGTTTGCAAGCGTCTTTCTGTTTGCACAATTTCTTGAGCGTTTATTTTTTAACTCTTTACTGCGCGCCATAAGCGCCCATTTCTGCGGTAGGCAGCGCCATGAAATATGGCCCCAAGTTCTGACAGCATAAAGTAATTACTATCTTATTAAGTGCTCGTTCATTGGCCAGTTCATTGACCAATCACACACATGCGATTGCAATCGGCATCCAATCCAGCCTCAAATAACCATTAAATTCTTGCAACTTTTATTTTAAAAAGGGGGGAATACAATGGAAACGGATTGTACAAATCAAAATTACACAAAATGTGCATGTATACACAGAGAAATGACTGAATGTGGGTAATTCTTGGAGGGGGGGGGGGCTTTTGATATGCTATAATTGGTAACTATGTCCATTTTTGTCTTTGATAATTTATAGAAACGTTAAGTACAAGTTATGTGAAAATAATGCTCAAGACAGATGAGGTATAATAAAAAAAGAACAACCTACTAAAGAACAGATACTGTGGATTTGTCAACTTGTGTTGTGTTCCGAGTTGTTTCGTCTTAACTATGAAGTGGACTGCAAAAAAAAGGTGCTTATAAATCTATTGTTTTGAATATCAATGATCTCTTTCGAAAGCAAATTGACGATACTTACGTGCAAGAAACGATAAGATTGTGCGAAAAACAAAAAGTACCGAAGTTGGTCAGGTTTTAAAAGAACGCGCAATTTATTATTTAAAAAAAACATACACAATGTGTTTTGATCTCCAATTGTGGACCCTTTGTTCAACTGTTGGTCCTGACAAACGTATAGACCCCCCTTTTTTTTCTTTCTTTTTTCCACTACAAGTACCTTACATAGTGGCATTTATGGATACTTCCATTGTTGTTCTATTATTTCCTTTTCTGAAGAAATCCTCTGTGTGGTACCACTGGAACAAAGGAAACATTGTGGGTAGAATTGTTCCATTGAGTGAAGTACCCCGTAAGTTGGCGAGTGTATCTAGGCAGTAGATACACGAACGTGTGGCCAGAATCATGATATTCACGGCAGTTTTACACGTTTGGTAATGACTCTGAAAATTAATGGCAATCAAAACTTACTTGGTAAGAAGTACAGCAGCTTTGGGTAGTAGCCTATAATGAATTTTGAGAAACTTTTAACTTCGAAGTAATACGGTTATGGAAAAATATATCACTTTTTATTCCCCAAAATTTGAATCTGAGAAGCGTTTCTGTCAGAAACGCTTCTCAGACTGTTTATTCATATTGGGAATATTCTTCCTGCGTGGAAATATTCGCTCTGGTTTTTCGGTGATATCTCAAAAACGTGACCACCTTTTGAAGTGAAATTCTCACAGGTTAGTTTTATTGTATATACCTACATTTATATGGATTAACACGATCAGTAGGCTCCAATTACCAAACGTATGCAGCACCTTTAATTATCGTCCAAAAGGAATGAGATTTCACGAATGTGTAAATTCTTGAAAAGTAGCTTACGGACCTTGGTTCCTCCTTATTATACCCCACAACCTCCAAGAAGTTTACAATTCAAGAGGTTTACAGACTCTGTGCAAATACACAAATACAGGTTTGGGCACAATATGGACCATTTCTTTCTCCCTTTGGTGACTGCTTTACTTCTTACAAGAAAGCTTGAGGGGTTGGAGAAAATCCTGATCAGGAACAACCCTAAGAAATCACATGCCTGTCTATTCTAACATGCTTGCTTGCAGGTCCGGGGAGATCCCTTAAACGGATCGATCATAAAGGGTGTGAACAACATAGTAAGATTGAAAATATAATAAATTTCACAGGTTTGTACATATTAATACTTCGCATGATGAAGATGGTCTTGTGGAAAACTTTCACTTGAATTGGTTTTCCTAGAAATGCTCGGCTTTTGAGAAATGATTAGCTAATGCAACCACTTTTGATCTAGCGAGTCCAAAAACCGATGTTTGAAAACGGTGACAAGATTTGTGGGTTTATTTATTTATTTAACATATACGGTGTTTTTTTTTTCACTATTTGCTCACGACTCAGATAACCTATTGAGCAATAATCTTTCAGTTTTTTTATTTTGTGCTAAATGTTGGGTTAAAGTGTGGATAGTGGTCTTTGGCTACAACAAATGCTGTTCACATGCACTGGTATTGAGACACATGCACTAGTAGAGACACATGCACTGGTAGGGGCACATTACATGATTGGTTTCATGTTTAGAGCTTACTGCTTATAAAGTTTACATCGGTACCAATGCCCCAGAGAAATATAGCCGTCGGAAATACTCTCTATTGGAGGGAATAGTAATACAGTACTTGAAGACCCCAAATAATTGACTGCAATTGCAATAACAACCTACGAGCATGCGCAGAATCCATACAGAACATAAAGTGTTATTGTTTTTCATTAAGTTATCTAGCCCTATGTTGGCGGTCTCCCTGACTGGCTTCTGACTAGCACCCACCGAACAAGGATATTGACAAAATAGGGAGACCGCCAACATTGGGCTAGATAGCTCAGTTGGTAGAGCGCCGGCACGTCAATCCGGAGGTCGTTGGTTCAAATCCCGCTCTAGTCAATTTTTCCTTGTTCAACCCATAATCATTCAAATTTACCCAGTCAGTTTCCCTTGTGGTTTGTTATTTGATATCTGATATATAAAAAAAGGTTGCATCCCCTTATGGTGATCCCCTGGCTGCCGTTTCCCAGGTTGTATCTTAAACTCGGGTGTGTGACCACCTAGTTGTATGTGTTTTTGAACAAGCTGGTTGTACGATGTGTTTTTAAAAAAAGGGGCTTGGAATGAACACACCTGATCAACAAATATATACCAAACCATTACAACGAAGAACAAAATTTGAAAACTCATGCACATGTTAGCTGACACTCACATGGAGAATTTTCGATGTCTACAAAATAAAGGATATAACACAAAGAAATTCTAAAAGCGTCCCAACCACTTATATAAATGGTCATTTAATGAATTTTCAAAGTTCACAAGAGGGATCAATAATCTCATTTGTTGCTACACTGACAGAAGAAGAAGAAAAAGAAAGAAAGAAACACAGCGCTCAACAAAAAGTCAAAGGTACTGGTAGTTGCAACTGTTGAACGGCTCATTAAAATGTTCAACGAAATCAACTGCCCTAACAAAATAAGCAACAATAATAATGATCCAACTACCCAAGCCCGTGCAGAGGGTTTAGTGAAGTACAAGTGAGTACACAGCCAGCTCAGGGGTCGTTGCCCTAAAGAGCAATGACCTCTACAGGCTAGTCTGGCACCCAGCGACCTATGGAAACAACAGGTGGATGGCAGGTGTCTTTGTTGAGTGATGCAACAGAAGACTCCAGGACCAGTCTGGCCACTTTTAGGGGGGGTACCGGGCAGCAGTGGTTTATGGCATTTGAATTATGGAAAAGAAACATACAAATTGAATTGGATTGAAAGCATTGACATCAGTGAGTTATCCTTTATTCTTACACTGAGATATATAAAAGTCACATTTCACAAAAAATTATATTGATCTCAGTCACAGCGCAACACGTCAGATGCAAATGTCCTTTATATCATCACTTTCTTACATGCTAGAATCCTCTCAGTGTCTTATCCCATTGTGAGAAAGCTTCGGAGTCGATGACCTTTGACACAAGGTTCTTCGTTACCTTTCGTCAGCACTTCTCATTTGTTCCTGGATATACTTAGCGACTTTTGACCTATTCCTCCGCTTCCTCCTCCCAGTGGTCTCCGCCTCCTTCGGAGCTTCTTGGACACTCTTCTTCTTTTTCTTCTTGACGGACAAAGGATTCGGTTCCTTGGGTTGTCTCCGTCTCTTCTGTCGCTCAACCTTTGCCTTCTCGTCAGTTCCTTTCAGATTTTTCAATGTTTGTTTCTCTACCTCGGAGGGTTTGGTCTTCTTTTTGGTTAGTTTCTCCGCATAGTGGTTGGATGCTTGTGACGGTTTCTCCAGGACGATCGCATTCATGTTGATGTAGAGGAGAGGGATGCCCGGGATGGTGTGAATGTGCTCTGTCAACTCAGGGTCCTATAACAGACAATATTATAAATGGTTCGTTAACAACATTACTTATGCTTGTGATGGTTTCTCCAGGATGATTGTACTCATGTTCATAGTAGGGAGACCGCCAACATAGGTCAGTTGGTAGAGCGCTGGTCTGTTAATCTGGAGGTCATTGGCTCAAATCCCACTCTAGTCAATTTTTCTTTGATTAACACCAAAAGATTACTTGCAATAAACATTTTAGCAATGGGCATCTCAAAACTCTCATTATTTTACAACAGGTATATAGAGCTATTTCGAATTCTGAGACCCAATTACATGTTGTATAGCCCCTTGTAATGGCTTACATGACGTTGCGGCACAATTTGCAACTAACCACACCAACCACACTTAAGGGAGCCCCATCCCATTGCAAGTGCAATGACTGAGACCCCGACACACAATCTGACAACACTAGAGCTTGAGCCCCAACCCAGCCACGACTGACCATTATGCAGTCCCTTGTCACATGTGGAAAACTCTGGGGGATAATGTTGTCCCCCTGAACAGACCCACATGTACTAGGAGTGAGGCAAATTGGGGGTGGAATTCCGGGGTTTTACTCATATACTCAGCACTCAGGGATTTACTGCCATTCCTATAGATGCTTATTTTGATGGCAGCAATTGAAATAATGTTCATAATAATAAACAGTCCTTATACAGCACTTTAGCACATCTTAGGGTGTTCAAAGCACTCATTAGTAAGGTATGCGGAACTATTTTGGAAATATAAAACCCAATTATTTACCTAGCACCATGTGGTTTACAAGGTGCTGTGGCACAATCTGCAGCCAACCAAATAAGAAAAAAAAGGGACGAACCCCTTCTCTAAACTATAAGTGTGCTGAGTAGGTGCATTACACAACACACATGACCTACAGCTCTAACATGTACATGTACGTCCTATCTGAAGGATGAAGCAATAATGGCTAAGTGTCTTGCTTATGGACACAAGTGTCAAGACCAGGACTCGAACCCACACTCTGCTGGTCAAAAACACCAGAGTTTGAGTCCAGTACGCTTGACCGCTTGGTCATGACACATCATTTGAAATTGAGGCTGTCGAGGGAAAGAGTTAAAGATGCAGTCAGCAATGGCAATTGGAGAAGTCTTCAACTGTTTTTTCTTTCACTGTATTTTATAGATGGAAGGATTTATCTGGAGGATTGGTATCAGGGAGGAAAGCTGGGTCTCCTCCTTTGTGTCCTTATCTTAGACCCTGTACATCTTAGATGTTTACAGGTTAAGACACTATATGTGCAGGAATAGATTCACACGGAGACCACGGAGGCCATGGCCTCTGTTGCCCCTGGTCTTGGCCTTGGTGCCCCTTCAACTGCTTCCCATAGACTTTAAAGGCACTGAACACGTTTTGTAATTGTCAAAGACCAGTATTATCACTTGGTGTATCCCAACATATGCAAAAAATAACAAGCCTGTGAAAATTTGGGCTCAATTGGTCATTGAAGTTGCAAGAAAATGATGAAAGAAAAAACACCCTTGTTGTACAAATTAGTGTGCTTTCAGCTAGGAATAAAAGGCTTCTGGCCAGAAGTCTTTTATTATTTTAGTGAGAAATTACCTCTTTCTCAAAAACTACGTTACTTCAGAGGGAGTCGTTTCTCAAAATGTGTTATACTATCAACAGCTCTCTGTTGCTCGTTACCAAGTAAGTTGTTATGCTGATATATATTTTGAGTAATTACCAAACGTGTACAGTGCCTTTAAGACAATGGAAGTGCCTTTAAGACAATGGAAGTGCCCTTTGCAAATTGAAAATGGCCTCTCCATCTCAAATGTGACATTCCAGCCCTGTATGTGTATTTACTTCTTGAAAGGTAATTTTAATGCAAGGAGATTTTGAGAAAATCTTGCAATCAGAAAAATTCCTTAAAAATCACACCCCTGTTAATAATCAGTGAGCTTTCGGATTGAAACTTATCAATAACTTTTTAGTAATAATAACAATAATATTTATTCGGGCAAAAAGTACACACCAATCCTGTACTTGTCCATCATAATGGGACAGTTGTTTTCATTGTTTTAGTAGAGGTTGCCATTTGCCGTCCTGGACCACAAGTCTTAGACCATGCTCATCAAGTACACAAGCATATGTACAAAATTAGAAATAAAAACATTGGGAGGGGGGGGGAGGAGGAAATGTTGTACAATTTTGAGTAGAAGCTGTCCAGGGAAGAATCAAAGATGACAACTGTCATCAAATAAACCTGCTTATAATGAAGTAAAATATTGCTTTTCAAGATAAACGTGAGGAAATATGGGGGAAAGGGAAAGAAACCATGTGTACAACAAGCAAACAAGCCAGTTACAACCGGCAGAGTCGTCTACACAAACGAGTCAGTTAAACGTTGGCCAACTGCTCCAGGGCTCGAGCGACGCCAGCAGCCATTATTATCATCATTGATTTCAAATCGTCAGTAGCGGAAAAAACAGTGGATTCCACTGTTTGATAGAATCATCAGGGTTGGGTGAAGATAATTCAAACGACGGGACAAAGCTGCCAATATTTTCCGGATGGTGTAGTTTTTTTAATCGCCTCCGTGGTGTGGTGTCAAGCAAGCCGTAATGGGGGGAACACGCTGGACACATTCAATTAACAAGTTGGGCATGTAGTCAAATTTGCATTCTGACTTTAGCGTCCTTTCAGTTAAATGGTCACTGGCATCATCCCCACATAAATTGATCAGGTTTTTTTTTTTTTATTCCTTCACACCTTTTTGAATTTCCTTTTGAGAAATGAATATTATCATTTTGGTCATGGTTATCAATCGCTGAATGGTACAGAAATCTGTGCTTCAATAAACTGTTTGCTACAAAATCCATCTTCTTCTGTTTTGTTTTCTTAAAGAAATTGACATCTGAAATTGCCACCAAGTATACTCTTTATAGTGTAATTATGGCTTAATTAATGTCTCATATTTTTACACTTTCAACATTCTATTGGGTTTTTTCTTCACAAAACCATGATTAATGTTTGTAATGTTCTTCAATGTTTGTTTGTTACCCAAACTGTTGCATCAAGAGATCAACCTGACAGTAATTAAAATTAATTATCTTTTTTACTCCATCAGAGTATGATTAATGAAAAATAGCCAGGGATGAGATTAGACGAAATCCAAAATTCCTGAAAATGGTTTTCATGCCCGAGTTCCCAATTTTCTAGTCAGAAGGTTTACAGACTCTGTGCATCACCAGAAATACACAACTACAGGTTTGGAGGCAAAGTGGACTATTTCTTTCACCCTTTGGCGACTGCTTTACTTCTTACAAGAAAGCTTATAGGGTGTCATGGCCGAGTGGTTTCGTACAGCATCGGATTCAAGTTCTGGTGGTTTAGTCATCGGGGTGTGGGTTCGAGTCCCGGTCATGACGCTTACCGTATTTTCCTGCGGATAAGACGCTCGGCGGACAAGACGCAGGACCCTAAAATGACCCCAAAAAATTCAAACGTCAACAGAAAAGGCGCACCGCCGCATAAGACGCATGTTTAACAGCACACAGAAGAACACCAGGCGCCACCCGGTGTCGGTACATTGACACAAAGACGTCATTTTGTTGCCTTTTGGAGCGTTCAAACTATTCGAAGCATGAATGAAACTGTAACCACATGGGCGTGTAGAGCCATGCAGAAAAGACCAACGTAAATTGATACTGACCTTCGTCCATCCATTCAGCCAACGCTGTGCATTGTTAATAATATGAAGTCCGGCCCAATCAGCGGCCAGAAACGATGGTCCACGCACTGTCTGAAGATATTGCAACACGAACCCAGGCCCTCCTAGCCTGAACATCCGACGTCCCACAACGAGGATCCTTGCTGATAAAGACAGGTTACCAGTCTAAGTCCCTCCGAGCCAGTAGATGTTGCGCCCTCTACTGGTGACTAATACCAAAACTAGCGTCGCCTTTATATATAGGCGCGGCCTACCTTACGCAAATAATCCCGTCACACCCGGGAAGACGTAACAAAATGTTTCATTATATATATTTGTTTAAGTTTTTGTAATTTATTTTTTTTGTATATAAAATTCTTTTCCATTATTTCAAACCTTTAATTTGTTAATCTCGTTCATAAGATTTTGTTTTAAAGTTCTTTTTATTTATTTCAAACTTATAATCTCGTTCATAAGATATTTGTTTAAAACATCTCTCCTCTTCTTTAATAATGTTAGTTTTGTTTTCAAGGATCATTACCTTGTTTTCAAGGATAATTTTTTTATTTGATAAATGAAATAAACGAAACAGACACATGAACCATCTCTCAAATGAATATTTGAACGTTTAATCAAACAAACGAAAGTGCAATTCGTATAGGTAGGCCAACAAACATTGGTACTTAATTATCCCATCCTTAAATAGTACGTCAAGCCTAAAGCACACTTCGGAGATATTCTGTACAATAAAAACCCTCAAAGTTCACCACACAATAGAGGTTGGGTGAATGCCGTTTGTACAACAGCATTGACAGTAAATCTGATTGCAGCATTTTCGGAACGATTACGCGGCCACACAGAAATACGTTTGTACGACGCCGACGTCTGTTGGACCGAAAGCACCAACGCATTGCGGCATTGTTGGAATGAAAGCACGGTCATGGGGATCAACACGTTGCGGCATTGTTGGAATGAAAGGACAGTCTGGGGGATTGCGGCATTGTTGAAACGAAAATACGGTCTCAGTGTCTGGATAGTTGAGCCTTGTTTGACCGCATTATTGAGTAAGGATTCTTCACACAAAGACCGTTGATTTGAACTGGACAAAATAAAGGTATTACTTTACGCAGTGATCATCAAAAAAAAATCAATCGTCAGCAGACAAGGCGCATCGAAAGATAAGACGCACCGATGTTTTGGGGGTCTAAAAAGTCAGATAAGACGCGTCTTATCCGCAGGAAAATACGGTATGTCCTTGAGCAAGACACTTTGCTATAATTGCTTCTCTTCACCCAGGGGTATAAATGGGTACCTGCAAGGGTTGAGGTTGATATTGTTTTTAAAATAGCCTTCGGAGTGCCACGGCAACCCAGGGCTGTATACTCCCCAGGGAGCTGAGAAAGATTAAAGGAATGTTATTGGCCCAATGACCTGGGCACTAATGTAAAGCGCATTGATGCGTTATTGTGAAATGCGCTATATAATAATAATAATAATAATAATAATAATAATAATAGTGGCTCCTTATATAGCGCTCATATCCGTCACTCAGTGACGCTCAAGGCGCTTCAACAGTCAGTATTTTCCTGCAAGGTATATATGTGGAGCTACTTTTTGAATTTTGAGACCTATTTCTTTACATAGCACCATGTAATGGTTTACAAGGTGCTGTGGCGCAATATGCAGCCAATCAAAACCAGGAACACCGGGGCGAACCCCTTCTCTTTTCGATAAGTGCACTGGGTTCTTTTACGTGCATTACACAACACACGGGACCAACGGCTTTACGTCCCATCCGAAGGACGAAGCAATTAATGGTTAAGTGTCTTGCTTAATAAGGACACAAGTGTCACGACCGGGACTCGAACCCACACTCTGCTGAACAGAAACACCAGAGCTTGAGTCCGGTGCTCTTATCCGCTCGGCCACGACACGCCCATATAAGAACTAGTTATTATTATTATTCTTAAGAGAAAATCTTGAAATCAGGAGAAATCATGAGAAATCAAATGCCTATCTTTACTTCGCATTTAGAACCTGCTTGCTGGCAGGTTTGGGTTGGGGCGGGGAGGAGGTAGAGCCTCTGTGGGGGTTCAATAAGGAGAAAGCTAGGGCAACTATCGACCTAAAAGGTGTGCACACCATGGTAAGATTGAAAATGGATAAATGTTCTTTGGTGGGTGCTTACAATTTGTTTACTGCTTATATGGATGTTGTTTGCCTCTTACAAATCTAAGAGAAAGCTTGCCCGCTAACCATGTGACAATGCAACACTGATGTAAGTCAGCGTAATTCTTTAATTGAACATTCAAAATCTGTCAATCTTCATACTTAGGAGACCACACTATGAACAAAAACGCTGCCAGCTAGCATTAAAAGTTTGAAATGCATTAATCTCAAACATGTCTTACAATAAACATTGTTCTTTTCCAATTTTAGTTCTTTCACTGCAACAGTTCTCATAGATCTATCTCATTGTGAAAACATGCTGCGAGCTACATCGAAACGTTAATGTTTTTTCATACAAACTGTTTCAACGAAAACCTCAAACGGGTCTTATAATGAACATGTTTTTCCCAAATGTTATTGATTTCATTGCAATAAATCTGAAAATCTTTATACCTAAGAGACTTCATTATGAACAAACGCTGCAAGCTACATCCACATTAAAAGTCTTCATGCAAGATGTGTACAAGAATACTTCAAACATGACTTACAGTTACATACAAAATATTGTTTCCCCATTTTGATTTCTTTTATTGCAACAAATCTGAATATCTTTATACCTCAGAGACCTTCTAGGTACGCTACAAACGACACCACATTTAAACTTTTCATGCAAAATGCATACAAGAAAACCTTAAAGCACATGAATCAAAGACCAGTACCCACACTTGATGTGATTCAACGTACAGTGTATACATGAAATAACAAACCTGTGAAAATTTACGCCCAATCGGTCATTGGAATCACAAGAAAAAAGTGGGGAAAAACAATATACGTTTCCACTGTTTTCAAACATTGAGTTTTTGACTCATGAGATCAAAACTAATTGTTTTACTCATTTCTCAAAAACTACAGCATTTCAAGCAAAAATATTTCAAAGGGAGTTTCCCATCTCATGACCATCTTTATACCATGTAAGTTATGTGTGAATCTGTGAACATTTATAATTTTACTCTTACCAATGTTGTACACACCCTGACTTACAGTGAACACTATTTTGTCCCCATTCGTGTTTCTTTCACTGCAACAAGTCTAAAAACTGATGAACAGCCTCCTTACTCACAGCCTAAAGATTGTTAAATGTTCATAATTGTTTTCATTTTCATTGGTCTTGTTGATACTCTTTGCTTGGTTTGTACTACTGTAAATTTGTCCAAATGATTCCGTCTTTTCTTATTGTGAGTACGGAAATAAATGCTACTTTGAATTGAATATAGCAAGGTGGACCAGTTTGCATTTTGAATAAGCAGAGGGGGAACACTTCAGCGTGTAGGCATAGACAAATCCTGGCTGGCTTTGTCTACCTACAGTCAATCTTGTTATAATCTACACGTATGTAACTCAGCATTCAAACACTGTCTCCATCTGTCAATAAAACCGGTACCCCCTTGTCCTTCCCCCCTACGCACCTCATCTCCTCCACATCTCCATGCTAACTTCATTTTCCCCCCCAACATCTTCTCTCCCACCACCCTGTCTTTATTTTTCTCATTACAACCCATCCTCCCCCCCGACAATGACGACGCTGCACTTTGTTTCAGAAGTCAACCCCCCCCCCTTCTATAATGTCCTTCGCTGCCTCCTGCTAATCGCATGAGGTCGGTTCACGTTATTCAATTTGCATGTTGATGCAAGCCCGAGTGTGCCACGACTTTTTTTTCCGCCGAACCGTGGATGCAGAGACAAAAGAAAGGAACGTGGGTATTGATCAGTGTGTAACCATCAAATTAAGAGAGGGCTGCAAAGAGTGAGGGGTCTATCTGCAAGGCCGGGGAAGCGAAGAAACAAATACCGACAAGAGAGACGCTAGAAGAAGCAGCTCCGATTGATGATGTGATTAACGGAGCAAGCTGCACATTACAAGGTGCTTCCCTGAGTTACAATGTACATGATGTAGTAGTGAGATGTAGTAGTGACAAGAAAGGTAGGGGGGTAGGGCTCGCATTTTACACTGGACCACAGGCCCGAGGCCAGTGATTTTAGTGTCAGGCCAGTAAACTCAGGACTGGACAAGTCTGGCAGTCTTACCTTTATCAATTCAATATCTTAAGTTTGTTTTAAAATGATGCTCGATAGTTGACTTTGATTCTGATAAATATCTTTCAATTATATTGAGTATCAAAGTCTACAGTTACGTGTACTTTAAGACAATTCAGATCAATCTCCTCCTCTAAAAACAACAACAAAACAGTTTATATGTTAAAACTGTGATGTCATTTTGATTCTGGTCTTTTCATGTCTCATTTTGAATCTAGTCTTGTGAAAGAAAATTCCGGTCCAGTAATAATTCCGAACTACAAGCCCTGCGGTCTCCTGAGTTTCCCCCCCAAATTTGAGCCCCGGGGGTAGTTGTTGCATTTGCAGTACACAGTTGTACGTTTATTTTGAAAATGTTCAGAAAATATTTGAGTAATTCCCACGGTGGGGCAGATGAACTGCCGACAAAAAGCATTACAGACAGATTGTTCACGTGAAGGGAAATATCGCAACAACTAATAAGTGTTTTCTATTGTTTCACTACATTGTCAATTTAATTTCCTTTTTGACACAAATGCATGATGTACGTTATTGGGTTTTCGAGCAAGAACTCAGTAAATGAGAATCTTGAACACATAAAGTAGCTCTCATCTTAAGATGAGTTGTCAATATTACCAAAGTGATTTGTGTTGTGACATCAAACTTTGCTTAACAATTGATACACAGTTAAGATCAATCTTAGATCTTTGTGATCTCCATCAAGGAGCAAGACAATTTTCCCTGGCAAAGAAAAAGGTCACTTCCATGAAAGCGTTGTCCACTGCTCTTTACGCAAGCACGCCCTCTTTACGCAAGCACGCCCTCTTTACGCAAGCACGCCCTCTTTACGCAAGCACGCCCACTTTACCACAAGCCACACTAGCAGGAATCACATGTGCATGAACTGCATATTGTAGTTAGGAAGCACACATGCATGTAAATGTACTGCATATAAAAAGTACTGTGAGGTTGTTGCAATGCGGTCTTTGCAAACTCGTACTTTGAAGCTCGGACTCAGCGTGCACTCAAGCACATCGTACAAAAACTACTATTACACTAGACTTGTGGAGATGTCATTAATGTTTGTAGCGGTGATTGTCGAGTCGTGGTGGTAGCATAATACAGACTGCTCTCGCGAGATCACTGCTCTAGTGCAAAGTTGCTGGCTGCCGACTCTTCGCCATTCCCAGTCTTAAGAGCAGTTGTCTCGCGCAGAGCAGAAGTTTCGCGGGAAATTGCGAGAGAGCTGTTTCGCTATCACCGCGACAGACATTTAACGACCTGTCTACAGGTCTACTATTACACATGCTAGTACTTGTAGGTATGGGTACAGTACAGTCTGCATGCGCTCATATGTCATAACATGGGGATAGTGTAGTGGGCTGGTGTGGGCCAATGTGACAGACCAAGCCACTGCACATGGGCTTCACAATCACAACCCCCTTGGACATGGTTACTTGTATGACATTTTTCCAACATAAATTTACAATGGGCACGATGTGGCCCAGTGGTCGAGTGGTCTAGGGCAACCAAACTCCAGTTCTAATGACAGAGTCATTAGAGTCAGTGTGGGTTCAAATCCTGGTCAGGACAATTAAATGTTCTTGGGCATGACACTTAATAGTTGCTTCTCATCACCTAGGGATAAATGGCTACCTGCGAGGGTAGAGATTGTTGATTGTGAATGGTTAGCAACCTGTGCGCTACCTCGGCTGCCGGTGCTGCACACTCAGGGTGTTACGGCCGGGCAGTTTAGCGCATCAAATCCGGTCAAGACAAAGTTTTGGTGGTTAAGTCATCGGGTGTGGGTTCGAATCCCGGTCATGACACTTGTGTCTCTGAGCAAGATGCTTTACTATAATTGCTTCTCTTCACCCAGGGGTATAAATGGGTACCTGCAAGGGTTGAGGTTGATATTGCGTTTGAAAAAGCCTTTGGAGCGCCACGGCAGCCCAGGGCTGTATACTCCCCAGGGAGCTGAGAAAGATTACAGGAATGTTATTGGCCTAATGACCAGGGTACTAATGTAAAGCGCATTGAGAACTAAGTGTTAATTACTATGCGCTATATAAATTGAAAAATTATTATTGTTATTATAAATATTTCCATCCATAAAATACAGTGAAAGCTAAGAAAAAACAGTTGAAGACTTCTCCCTATAAGAATGCCCTATAAGAAGTAGTAATTATTAGTAGTGCTAGTAGTAGTACTCCAATGGATTTGAAATGGTTTCAGGAATGCCTTTAAAAAGGCCCAATGAAAAGGGGCACCAATAGAGTTAAGCACTTTGATACAATGTTTAAAAGCACCCAAAAATTGCCTATTATTAACAGGTTCATTAACAAAAAAATTGAAATGCAAAAGGTCATGTACTGTACTAAATTCCCAGAATATTTACTCACATCCTCTGAAACTATTTACCATAAATTAATGAAAATTGGCCAAAGAACAAAAATCAATAGCAGGTTATTATCCATGGTGAACGAAGTACAAAGCATTTTTTTAATTTTAAACCTGGGACACCTGTTGAAATTTTGCCAGCTGTTGCAATATCGGGGGGGGGGGGGATTTCTATTGGGAGGCAGTGAGTAAGTCAGGGCTGCATTGTATTTGTAATGAGAAAGTTGCATCTGTTTCGGTAAATTCTTGATTAAAGGTGCTGTATACGTTTGGTAATTGGAGCCTACTGATTGTGTTAATCCTATGAAAATGTAGGTATATACAATAAAACTAACCTGTGAAAATTTCACTTCAAAAGGTGGTCGCGTTTTTGAGATATCACCGAAAAACCAGAGCGACTATTTCCACGCAGGAAGAATATTCCCCATAGGAATACACAGTCTGAGAAGCGTTTCTGACAGAAACGCTTCTCAGATTCAAATTTTGGGGGATAAAAAGTGATATATTTTTCCATAACCGTAGTACTTCTAAGTTAAAAGTTTCTCAAAATTCATTATACTACCCAAAGCTGATGTACTTCTTACCCAGTAAGTTTTTATTGCCATTAATTTTCAGAGTCATTACCAAACGTGTACTGTGCCTTTAAAGGTATTATTATACAAGATTGGTATGGAGAAAAAGAAAAAAAAACGTTGTTCAATTTTAGTCTGAAACAAGGTTTTAGCCAGGATTTGGTAAAAGGGTGTCCAAATCTGCTGGAAATTTTAAAACTGGGTGTCCAAATTGTTCACTTACAATACATTTACATGTAAATGACAGATGAAACAGGGTGTCCAAATTTAAAACAGGGTGTCCAAAAGACACCCAGACACCCCTCTGGCTAACACTATGGTTAGTGTACTAGGATTGGTAATGTAAAATGAAGCCGGAATATATTTTGTGGAAGAGTAGGGGCTAATTCCGGTGTTTCGGGTTCATAGCAAGCAGCCTTGTTTACAGGTTTCCTCAGGCTTGCGAGCTACAGTGATTAAGTTCACCATTTGGTGCTTGATAAGTGGCATGGTGTACCTTCTCCCTCCTACTGTGTCTTCGTTGTGTTTTTGGTAATCTCAGAAATACTTTATAGGTTTTTTCTTTTTTTGGGGGGGGGGGTGTACTTCTGTACGAGAGGAGAAGAGTGTTAAGGTATGAGAACATTTATGGTGGACACCCTCTGACATATATCTGGCATGGTATAAAGTTCACTTATGAGCTTGGTTTCATTACCAGAAATATATAAAAAATAAAAAATAATAATTAAAGATTGATTTGGTTCTTGTGTTTAAGGTATGAGGCCTGATTATTACTATCCATATGACGGGTAAGTGTTTGTTTTACAATTAAAAGGAATATTGTTAAATTATCAAATAAAATATCGCATCCCCTTAAGGTGATCCTTCTCGCTGCCTCTTCTCAGGTTGTATCGTAAACTTGGGTGTTATCCCTGGCTGTACGGCAGTTACAGGTTGAATGGCTTCTGACTGGGACCCCTGAACAAATATATTAACAAATATTGGTCAACATTAGGGCTAGGTAGCTCAGTTGGTAGACCGCCGGCACGTTAATCCAGACTAACACTATGGTCTGAAAGCTTACTGGTTATCAAGTTCATACTACATGTAGAACTATTCTTTCTGTGAACTATTTCTTTCTGAAATGAATTCAAGTTCGAGAAAACTGTATCTGAAAACCTAAAAAAGGGCAACAGCTGATTTTGGTCGTTACAACAAAAATGTGTTAACAAACAAACAATATGTTTACATGCTGAAAGTTGTGCATGGTTTTTCACTATTTTCTCCTGATTCACACGGTGGATTAAGCCCAAATTATCACAGGTTTGTTATTTCATGTATGTGGTTGATCACACAAAACAAGAACACTGTGTGCGACTATTTTGTTAGCTCTACCAATCCTGTATAATACCTTTAATTTAAAGGGTGTGTACAACATTGGTAAGAATGAAAATATAATTTTGTTCACAGATTTGCACATAACTTACATGGTATAAAGATGGCCATGGTGGAAAACTTCCCTTGAAATAGTTTTGCTTGAAATGCCATAGTTTTTAGGAAATGAGTAAAACAATAGTCTTTATCCTGCAGGATAAAATCTGATGTTTAAAAAAAAAGTTAAAACATATGATGGGGTTTTTCACTGTTTTCACATGACTCCGAAGACCGATTGAGCTTAAACTTTCACAGGTTTGTTATTTCATGTATATTTTGGGTCACATCAAGTGTGGATACTGGTCTTTACCAATGTTGTACACACCCTTTAATCAAAATTCCATGGTGATGCTGCAAACCCTACCAGATTGTGTTCCTGCAATGCAAACTTTCAAATTATTTGAAATTAGGCCGATAAAATATATTTAAAAAAAACAATAAACCTAATAACTGATTGCCAACCGAAATGACCTCGCCTTATTTCATAGAGCTGCTTATGAAACAATGGTGCTTACAATTTCTGCTAAGAAAAAAAATAAGCAGAACACGAGTCACAAATGGTACATGTGACATAGCATTTTGGCTGCTAAGTAATCTGGTGAGCAAATTTGTTTTTGTGCTCAGTTACCTTTTGTGCTTAAAGGTTTTGTGCTTACAAACAACACCCAAATGTTTAGACTCTGGTGACTAATTTATAAAAAGTTGGTTGGTAATTCAAATAAATTTACAGGTAGATGACCCTGCAAAAGAATTTGTGTAATTTTTCTCCAAAAGCCCATTTGTTATTAAGATGGTTATGGTAGTAAGCCAAATTCGAAATGCAGCATGCTTTCAGCACATACAAACATAGGAAAGGAAACAATTTGATAAAGAAAAAGACCAAAGCACAAGACAACTAAGCAGTCAGTAAAAAGTAGAACCGGGCTGGACACACCTGCCGTAGAACAGACGATAGATGGAGTAAAAAAAATAAAACACTGGATACCACATGAAGGAAGAAGGTAGAGGAGGACATGACACCAGCAAAAGAGGCAGAGAGACGAGCTGTATCAATACTGGGGCAATGTAGCCAGCTTCGGTGTTTTCTACAGATATTTTCATGGTACATGTGTCACCAATGTGTCTGACCTTGTTCCTCATATCCGGGTGTTTGAGCGTCGTGAAACCAGGCTTTGTGCTTGTTCTCACACATACACTCTTGCTTTTCTGAGGTGTAGAGCAACGAGCCATTCCAACAGTTTTATTCCACGTACTGCACCTAGCTGGAACTCCTTGCCTGGTGCATGTTTCCATCCATCCTACACTCTAGACTGTTTTAAGAGAAATATCAATTCCTTCCTTCCGCTCCCCTGAGTTATTTTCATCTTTAATACTTTCTTCTTGTAGCCCCTTACCAAGAGTGGCCTTTAGCTTTGTTTGAGCAACTTGCATAAAAAAATATTTTAAAAATAATAAAAAATTGTACATCTAGCTAGAAATGAGGACATTTGGTTACATCACACTGTGACCTTCATCAAGCAGTGGATTGACAATGGCCGAAACAAAGACAGACATTTGTCAACCCGGAAAATCAACGACTTCTCTTTGTTCTCCCAATTGATTGGCATTTTTTCCAGCCATGCATCCATTGATTTTTGACACAAAATCGAATCAAGGATGTTCTAAGACCTCCACACTACCCGGATCTCTTTTGTTGAAGTCCTTGGCTGGGACACACATGGCATTACAAACAGAGAGATGGCATTACAAACAGAGAGATGAATGACAAACTCAATAACAACACTAGAGGGCGCTGTGACACTTTACTAATGGCTGAACAGATAGTTGATGAGGATGCCACTCATAACACATTTTCATTTTAAAGTAATGTGAAGTAAACTGTTCCAAGGGTTATCATAACATAGAGAAACCAAACTCGATTTCTGTTTAGGATGAGTGTTAACTTTTAATTTCTCTATTTTAGCAAACATCCTGAATTATCCAAAGTGATAGATAACTGCCTAACTTTCATGATGCAAAAAGCTGGTAA
Organism: Leptasterias polaris; assembly: GCA_037783415.1. NCBI lineage: Eukaryota > Metazoa > Echinodermata > Asteroidea > Forcipulatida > Asteriidae > Leptasterias > Leptasterias polaris. The sequence goes on from JAZGTN010000055.1 coordinate 1,614,783, forward strand.
ACTGTGTTAATAACTCAACACTTAGATCTTTCTTTAAACCTCCTACAGTCAACCCTCCTACTGTTTGACCATCCAATATTATCTCCATGGTACTGAATGGTGGATAAACTATGGCAGTCTGCAATGTGACATAATGTAGTGAGTGCATCTACACAGAACACAGTCAACCCTCCTACTATCTGACCACTCAATATCTTTCTTTGTGGTTTGAATAATTGATAAACTATGCCAGCCTGCAATATGATATTCTTTGTTGAATGCGGATACATAACTCAGTACACAGTCAACCCTTATACTAGGTTCTTATATAGCACTTTTTCACACCCCTATGGGCTTATCAAAGCGCTAATTGTTTTTCCCCTGCAAGGTATGTGGAGCTATGCTTTGAAGTATAAGACCTATTCCTTTACATAGCACCATTTAATTGTTTACAAGGTGCTGTGGCACAATACGCAGCCAATCAAACCAGGAACACCGGGACTACCCTTCTCTTTACAATAAGTGCACTGTGTTCTTTTACATGCATTACACAACACACGGGACTTACGGGTTTACGTCCCATCCGAAGGACGCAGCAATAATGGTTAAATGTCTTGCTTAAGAACACAATTGTCATGACGAGGACTCGAACCAACACGCTGCTGAACAGAAACACCAGACCTTGATTCCGGTGTACTTATCCGCTCGGCCACGACATTCAATATCATCCACTGTGTTTTTAATTATATATTTCTGGTAATGAAACCAAGGATGCCTCTTAACGACTGTATGTAGCTCGCAAGCCCGAGGAAATCAGTCACTAAGGGTGCCTGCTATGTGAACCAGAAACACAACGATAAATTTCTGGGCTCTTTCACATAGTAGGTCCTGCGTACTACACGCACATGTAGCATACAGGACCTACAGCTTAATGTCCCATCCGAAGTACACTTAGCAACTATGGGAAAGTATCTTGCTCAAGGACACAAGTGCCACGACCGGGATTTGAACCCAAACTCTGCTGATCAGAAACACCAGAGCTTGAGTCTGGTGCTCTGAACTGCTCAGCCACGACATGCCATGAATTACAAAACAACACCAGCCTGCAGGATGACACCATGTGGTGAAAACATCTGCACAGTACAATGTCAACCCTCCTACTGTCTGACCATTCAATTTCATCTCCATGGTATTGAATGATAGATAAACTATGTCCACCTGTAATATAATATCATGTGGTGAACACTTCTACAAAGTATACAGTCAACCCTCCTACTGTCTGACCATTCAATACCATCCATTCTGGTTTGAATGATTAACTTTGCCAGCCTGCAATATGACATCATGTGGTGCATGCATCTAGACAGTACATAGTCAACCCTCCTACTGTCTGACCATTCAAAACCATCCACTGTGGTTTTGAATGATAGATAAACTATGCCAGCCTGCAGTATGACATCATGTGGTGAATGCACCTACACAGTACACACAAGGACAGTCAGTTCTGTGCAGTTGTGCAACCCTACACAACCAGTGCAGTTGAATGATTTCAAATGGTCGGTCAACTCACAGGAAAATGTCACCAAGATTAGGCGAGATAATAATGTACAAGTAAAGTCCTACAACATACCTGTGTAGCGATGTAATAGCGTTGTTTATTTTCCTCTCCAATCAAACCAGTGAAGCAATCCGCTGCTGGGACCGGCTTCTCACGATGAGGACATTTAAGCATCTTGTACCTCTTCAAGATGGTCGCCGCACCAAACAGCTCCTTACCCAAGGATTCTGTCTCCACTATGGCACACTTTGTAGTCATGAGCTGTGGGTTTAATGACAGAGCGAATGTCAGGCCCGGAATTACACAAAGGCTATTGAGGTCATGACCTCTGTTGCCCCTGGTCTTGGCCTTGGTGCCTCTTCAAGTAAGTTTCCAAAATACTACAATGGAAGTGCCCTTTGCAAAATGAAAATGGCCTTGCCCTCTCAAAATTTAAATTCTAGGCCTGCTACTGGGAGTACTGGTCAGAGTGTAGTGAATTTAGCATTGGGTCAGGGGTGTGTTTTGGAGGGTCGTTACCAATTACTGTTTCAGTTGAAATTGACATAGGCTTATCACTGACCAATGACCGAAACAATTATTTGTAGTAAAACGACCACCAAAACGCACCCTAATAACCTCACACCTACACTGAGTCCAATTTTCCAATATGTTCTGTATGCATACAGTACATTTTAAGATTTACAAATTTATTGGTTAGGTTTTTCACCTCTAAACATCTCCCCTAAATATGCATGATATTTGTCACATGGAAAAAAGTAGGACAGTTTGTATTTAGTACATGGGTTGACTTATATATCTGGTATAGACTTTGCTAGACTTTTCAGGCAATTAATAGCAATTTTACAGATTTTTCTTAGGGCAAAAAAACAGAAATCAGAATAAAGTAGGAAGAATACCATGACTGCATAAAACTCAGCAAAGGACAAAATATGAAAAAGGAACAAATCGTTATAGTCTCGTAAGAATATTCATGGTCTACTGACATATCTGAGATACAGGCCCTAACATCCATAACAAATGTTAATGCTCAAATATAAATAATAGTCAGAATAAGTAAAAGCCTGCAAAAACAAAACAAATGGAGAGAAAATTCATTTTACAATGTATTATGGGGAAGGTTATAAGTAATAACAAGTTTAGATATCAAATTCAAAAAAGAATTCATTCAAAATCTGAAACGATTTTCAAAAACAAATTCTTCACACACAAAAAAAACTCTTATGTACTTCATACATCAATGATTATACTGTGCAAAGAGGGAATAAAAGACAATATGATGAAATTTAAGATTCATGTGGTCAACGGTTTCAAATATTTGGTTAACTCACAGGAAAATGTTCCCAAGAGTATGAGCGTTAAAATATTTAGGACAACCGTTATCAAACCTTGTTTACAAAATGTCAAAATCTGCAAAAAAGAACGGAAGAACACAGTAGAACAAAATACTTGTCATATCTGATTTTAGCCATTTCATTTTAGTTAGGCCTACGATATGGAACACAATCTGAAAAACATTGGATTTGGTCCGTTATAATTATATACAAATTGATCACATTGATATTGAGAGATACATGTACTTGTATGCACAATTTTAAAATGTGATAGATAACAAGTTGAAATGCTCGTAGTAAGAACAGTTGGAATAAGTAACAAATCTGCCAAAAACAAAATGACATAAAATGCATTTTGCAATTGTTTACAGGGAAGAGTAAAAATAAATACAATCAAATTCAAGAAAGCATTCATACAAAAAACTTCCAAGATTAGCAAAAAAAAAAATTTACATTGTACATCCCTATGAAAACAATGCTTGGATAGAAACAAAATTATACCATGCAGAGAGGCATTAAGACAATATGATGAAGTTAAGATCCATGTGGTTTACAGTTTCAAATGATTTGTCAACTCGCAGGGAAATGTTTCCCTATACGAGTTAAGATATTTAGGACGACTATTTTCAATTCTTGTTTACAAAATTTCAAAAATCTGCAAGAAAAAAGAAGAAAATATTATTACTTAGAGCAAAATATTCAAAAGCCAACCCTGAAAATCATAAATCTTAAACTGACAAGTTCTTACAAAACTTCTCACCTGTATACTTCCGCCCAGATATTTCGGCAGTTGTTCTTGGATGTTGGTCTTGTGTCGTAGAGCCATGCAAGTGAAGGTTCCATCCACAAGAACAAGATGGGGCTCTTGGAAATTGAAGAGGTTCCTGTAGAACCCAAGATAGCGTCGGACATGCTTATAGCGTTTGATCTTCATGGCTGATTAGGTCTTAAGGATGTCACTAAATCTAAACTGAGAAAAACATTTACTTTTAATTATGAAATAAAAATAAAACAAAAACAGCAAGACAATCAAAGACCGAGTCCTTGAAAAGAACAAACACACACAATAAAAAGACAAATAGGGACGAATGACTAAGCACAGTCAGAATAAAGTGAAATCAAACAACTATCGTAGAAAACGAAATCAAACTAACTAGTAGTTATTACAAAAAGGTTGAGTGAGAGCTGTTATCAAAAGCTATAGCTTTTGATAAAAGACAAAAAATGCTGCAACTATCAAACGACCGAGCAAACTATCAAACATTACGAAAAACTAAGGACTGAATAAGCTAGTACTAGTAGTGGTACATGTAGTATGACTGCAGATGTCAACATTTTGAAAAAACGAGTACAGCGCCCCAGTTAGAGTTACTGAATACTGGGTCTACCTTAACCTAGTGCTACTGCTAGATTAGATTGTGATGAGTATGTTGACGATCACGATTGTATTGAAATTTGTATTAATTTTGTAAATGTATGATGATGCATGGACTGAAGTGAAGCCGGAGGTCTAATTCTACCTCCATGGTTACATCATGGTAGATTGAAGCACAAACATACAAAATTTCACACATAGCCAGTTCGGGGTGTGACTGTGAGTGTGCTTCCTACCTCCATGGATGGTGTGTGAGCTTGGAATAGGATCGGAGTGCGCCATGCAGTTACCATGCACGCGGAATGACGAAGGGACGGCTGGCTGGGTCAAGTCACATAACACAGACACCGACAGTCACACTGTTTAATAACACTATCACTAACAACTAATAAAAACGTTGACAGTATGTCCTTCATATTACTCTTTATCAGCTAGTGCAAGTCATTGAACTTTACCATAAACTGAATCAAGAAAATACCTTTTATTCGGTCTTTAAAAAACTACCACAAAGAGCAGTAACTAAGACAAGTTTGATGAGCACATGGGGGCAGCCATCTTGAGGTAGAACACATTGCATTGTGGGAAATCAAGCTCTTCGAAAATGCGTGTTTCCACAACCAATATCTTTTAAGATTTTAAACAAAACTTAGCACAAATTTACTATTAAAAATGATATCAAACTACCATAGTTTTTATATTTATTTTAGTGATTCTTAGTTTAATCTTTTACCGTTATAACTATTCAATAATAAAAATGTGTTTACTTACGAATATATATTCACAGTTATCCATGTGAAGTATTAATATTCATGAGTTGGGAGGAGCAAGCCAGCCGAGCATAGAGCCGTGAAAACACTGTCTCACTCAAAAATTTCGCCCGAGATTTTTTTTATTCCTACGAAATATTTTTAAATAAAGTTTCCGATGTTGCCGAGCGAACCGCAACCTTAAGGCATATTACATCATTGGCTTTTGGGGGATAAACACTATGACCAATCGTTTCGCACTCAAATAACAATTTAATTTAATTTGACTCGTTGTGAAGCCAAAGGACTCTCAGAAAAGTGAACTTAATAACTATACTAGCCAAGAACCCAATGGAGAGAAGACAAGGAAGGAAGTTTCAGTTTTAGATGTGAGAGGAAAGCCCCAGAAAATTATTCCAGGGAAAACTCACACAGTCAAGTAGGTACTGAAAACCCAATCCACATAGTGACCTCAATGTGATTGGAACCAGGGGTCTAGAGGTGGAAGGTGAGGAAAGATACCACTACACCAACATGACCACCCAATCAATGATAAGAACAAATACTGCAGTCTCCAATAACCAAACTAGCCTCCTTCAAGCAGTTGAACAACACGCTTTCTTAGCACCGCTCTCACACCTCCAGTTCAAACAATTTGAGTATTCATAAGGTTTCATCCACCAAGAACCAAGAACCAAATTAAAAATTTCACCACTTGCAATTGTTGACCCGTTTTATTGTCTGAAAAGAACGAACAATATATTTCGATTGAATAGTTATCAGCAAGCTAATGGTCAATTTTTCCCCACACTATCCTAGAAGGAACTGACTGTTAGTAGGGAAATTCGCAAATAATATTCGGTAAGTAGAGAGGTCATCAAATCTCCATTTCCTCAGTAGTTTACAATTAACAATATGCTGACGTTATTCGTGCATTTTTTGACACATACTGCACACACGTAGTCAAAATGGCTTTCTTATTTCATAATTTTAAGTGCTGCAAAGGGGTGGAATTTATCCGTTCTTTGTATCCCGGTTATGTTGGTGCGCCTGTATGGCACCAGTGCTCCCCGGATATTATGAAATCTGCACACTTTAAAAAAAAATGCACGTAAATCATTGAATAAAAGACTCAGAACCAGTCCCATTTTAAGCAAAGTTAATGTACTGCAATGACGTCAGCTCATAAATATCCATATCACACGAATCATTGTGAATTTGAACAGCAGCACTTTTTTACCGGCAAAATGGCGACCGCAAGCACGTTGGATGCTCCAGTGGCAAGAGTACAAATCGATGGTTTGGTGAGAAAATTACTGCTATTTTTAACTGTTTATTGTTTTACAATTGTTCAATATTACAATTTTTATTGATTTACAAAGAAAGGGGTTATTAGGTTCTGTGAATATTTGAAATAATTGAAGAAACATTATCCATCTGGCTCGCACTCGCATAAAATAAATTGTCTGACTCCTGAATGGTACCTGAACGTAATAAACGTTCTGTACATTGGGAACCTGTCTATTCAAACATGTAAAAAAAAACTACGTTCAGGCTGGAGTGGAATGAGAAATGAAATAAAAAAGGAAAGTAATCCAATTGAACACTTAATTTAATCCTTAAGACAAAGACTAAGAGTGAATTAAGAAAATATATGAGGCTTATTTCACTTGCCTTAACCCTCTTGCTGTCTGACCATTCAATACCATTCACTGTGGTTTTGAATGATTGATAAGCTATGCCAGCCTTGCAATATGATACCATGACATGAGGGAATGCATACGTACACAGTTAGTTCTGTGCACAGTTGTGCCACCATACACAACTTTGGCAGTTGAATGCAGGGTTCTGCCCACGGTGGTCGGTGCCGGAAAACCCGACCGGCACTCATGATTCCCCGACCGGCACACGCAGAATTTTTTCTTTTTCCGACCACCACACATTTTCCCTTTTTTTTGCCCATTTCCTTCAAAATATTTTGAACAACGTGTAAAACAAATTATTTACCAGTAAACAGTTTTATCCAAAATTTCGAGTAGCCTACTTCTTTGGTTTGAGTCTATTTTAATGATCCAGGATCGAGCATTCCTCCCGCCTGTACGATGTACAATATATCCAACGCACGAAACCCGCATTGATTTTGCAATGGTTTCCAGTCACGCTGATTATAGCTTTACGCTTGGAATAACATGATACCAGTTTCATCATGTTGCGAACCCTATTCTACAGCGTTTAATACAACGGAAATGAACTGCAGAGTAAGCACCATGCTATAGATGCTGTAAATTGTTTTCCCATGGCGGTAAAGGCATGCGCGCACTGAGGACCTATTCAAGGCACAGTTGCAGGGCGCACGTCCGTGTGTAACCACTCCGTGCACGATCGAAAGGAAATTGACTTGACTGTACTCGGGGAAAAAAAAATTTCGGCACTAAACAAATCCTGGGCAGAACCCTGTGAATGGTTTCAAATTGTTGGTCAACTCACTTGAAAATGTTGCAAACAGTAGGAGGGTTAATAATCAATAATATTTAACATTTGTCACTAAGTAAACATAATGATGCAAAATAAAATCAATGAGAAAAGTGAAATGAGAAACTGAACTGAACTGAATTAACACTTTTTCACAGAAGACACATCATGATGACATGCATTTTAAATATGTCATTTATGTAAAGAAATTAATGTTTGTATCTTACTTACCTACATTGTAAACAAGGTAGAGTTATGTTTTTTACTGTAAGAGAACAAGTAATGCGCAGTGTACAGCATTTCCCCCCCCCCCCCCCAAAAAAAAATATTTAAATAAAAAAAATATAATTAATAAAATAAAAAATTAATAAATAAATACATACGTATGTAAGTAAATAAATAAAAATAAAAATTAGCTTCACTTCAATTGTGACTTTGCTGGGAATGTTATTTTATAAAGTAGGGTTGAATAAATTGGATTTTCACTGTTTAACCCTTTCAGCCCCAAGGGTGACTATAGTCGACTGTGCACTATACCCTGCTTCAGCCCCAAGGGCGACTATAGTCGCCCAAGATAACACACAACAAAGCACTCAAGCCTGGGCACAAGGGCCATTTGTTAAAAAGCTGTAGTTTTGTCCATGTTCACCCTCCATACCCAAGCTTACCATCATTGGAAAGAGAAAGATCGGATCTTTCCAATGATGGTAAAATAAAATAGGGTTGTTATTTTGCAATCACTTCAAATTAGAGTAGAAAGATCCGAAGAGCCAAACACCTACGGAGCGCCATAAGGTTGTGTGCAAAAAAGTGTTTGGTTTTTCAGAAAACACTGAAGAAACAAAGACCAAGAACTTGGAATTTTTTTGGCTGATTTCAATGATTTTTGAATTATATGAAAGGAAATTCAATAAGTAAGACAATTATTATTATTCATTATGCTATAAAATAAAATCTTCAAGGTAATAACAGAGTTTGTAAAATCCAACTTTGAACACCAGCTTCCTGTTGTGTAAGAAAGTGTGATTCACGCTTGAGTGGTCAAAGAACGTGGGCTCCAGCAGTTGTTTATGTCAAAAGAACTTGGGGCTGAAAGGGTTAAATGTTGATTGGCCAAATTGTCAACCAACTTTAAAGATTTGGGGGGTCTTTACCAAAGTATAACCCTACCTTTAAGAAACTAATTTCTCTGTACTACAACTTTAGTTTGATTTCCGATTATCTTAATCATTAATGGCAGGTCGTGTTGAAGATCATCAAGCATTGCGAGGAGGAAGGAGGCAGTGCAGGGGAACTCGTCCAGGGTGTCCTCCTCGGTCTCGTTCAAGATGACACACTGGAAATCACAAATTGTTTCCCGTTTCCAAAACATGCAGATGAAGAGAACTTTGATGACGGTAAGAGTTATACACACAAAAATTGCGCACTTCTTTAAACTATTTGTGGTAATATTTACAATACACCAAGCTTGAAAAGACTACAGCTGTGATAATCAAAGCTCTTGGTCATAACCCATAGCAGGCCTGGACCTTCATCTTTGGGAGGCGGGAAATTTTCATTTCGCAAAAGACACTTCCATTTGAAAATCATAAAGTCTATGGCAAACTTTTTAATGGGCACCAAGGCCAAGACCAGGGCAACAGAGAACATGGCCTCTGTGGCCTCCAAGTAATTCCTGGCCTGCCTTAGACTGACGTAAGAGTTACAACAAATCATAGTGAACCCAAATGAATTAGATAAAACAAATGCAATGTCGTAACCGGGGGGGCTGGAGGCCCCCTGCTAATAACATTAGTGGTTGCAGTGTACAGTTAACATTTAATGTTAAAATTAGTTAGTGGCCTGAAGTTTCTACCCTAGCAGAGTCTATCTTGAAGGCTAAATGACAACACAACACACATAAACATGTATATAAGTGTAACAAGAGCAGACAAGTGGAAATACATGAATAGAGAGAGAGAAGCGGAAAGCATTCAGAAAAAGCAGGGGGGTAAACAAGGATTATGGAGACAAAGGGGGGGTTGTGGAGGAAAGGGGCTGGTTTGACCACAAGAAGTTGGAAACACAAAGGACAAAATGGAAGGTTGGAAGAGGGAGAAAAAGTAAATGATTAGTAAAAAAAGGCAGACTAAAAAGGTGGATATCTGTGGGGGAAAAGAGAAGGCAAAGACAACCACAGGTCCTTTTGGTTGGTAAGCAGTTTGCAACAGCTAATTATATTTTTTCATTTAATGTTGTGATTTTGTTTTACTCTATTCTTAATTTGTACAGTATTATACCAGATGGAGATGATGCGGAATCTACGACACGTCAACATTGATCATCTGCACGTTGGCTGGTATCAATCAACACAGTACGGCACCTTCCTAAATAAGGCGCTGCTAGACTCCCAGTTCAACTACCAACACTCCATAGAGGAGTCAGTGGTCCTCATCTACGGTAAGAGGAGATATATATGGGAGAGTTAAACTTGTTTTTGGCACCGTTCTAGGCTTGAATCCTACTCAGGTTTACTTGTAGATCATACAACCTACTGACCTTCCATAAAACAACTCGTAACTTGCACTCCAGTTCTGAAAGATCTGCATTATCCATTCCTAGAAGCAAGCACAGTTGGGGTGACCGCGCCTTTTTTGTTTTGCGGCCCCCAGGATCTGGAACAGTCTTCCTTACAACATCAGGCAATCACCTACAATACCCACTTTCAAGACGTCACTTAAATCTCACCTATTTAAGAGAGCTTACTGTACGGCACCATGGGCAATCAGTTGGAATATGGCGCTATCTAAATGTTACGATTGATTGATTGATTGATTGATTGATTGATTGATTGATTGATTGATTGATTGATACTTACTGGTTGATGAAGAACTCACTAGCTCCTCTACAGTGGTGCTTACATTGGACATGGGGGTTGCTGGGCCCAATTTCATGGCTCTGCTTACCGTAAGCAAAGAATCGGCGCTTCCGGAAGCAGGGAATTCTGTGCTTCACAGGTTAGCAGGGAATTTTTGCTTGTGTGCTTGCGTAGTTCATTCTACGCTTACAAAGCTAGCGCAGAAACTCGGCGTTTGCTCGTTAAGCTGAGAATGGTGATCGCAAGCGCAGAATTCGGCAGTAAGCTGAGCCATGAAATTGGGCCCAGGTGTCATAGGTAAATGTGTTCCCTAAAGAGTCTGTCCCCCATATGGGAAATTAACATTGGCTGAAGGAGGATGATTCAAAAGAGGGCGCTATCAGAAGAAGTTGGTACACTTGCCGTATGGGGGGGACAGAATCTCCTGCCACACCGGTACTTCCCTTCTCTTCGATCCTTTTAATAATAATAATATCGGCTCTTATATAGCGCAATTCCAGAGAATGATCATTCATTGCGCTTCACAAATTATTACCCCTGGTCACTGGGCCATTTATTTCATTCCTGAAACCATCTCAGCTTCCTGGGGAGTATACAGCCTGTGCTGCCAAAACGCACTAAGCTAAATCATTCACAAGAACCATCTCCGCCCTCACAGGTACCCATTTATACCCCTGGGTGAAGAGAAGCAATTATAGTTAAGTGTCTTGCTCAAGGACACAAGTGTCATGATCGGGATTCGAGCCCACACCCTGATGACTTGGCCATCAGAACTTGAGTCCGCTTTTGGGGGCAGAGGGGTGTTACAATCTCACCAAGGTTTAGGTACTAGATTTCAGACCTGGTATTTCAGCTTTTAGAGAGCAAGGCTACTTTCATTTTGCTAGGGGCACTTCCATTTGGAAATCTTAAAGTCTATGGGAAACTGTTGAAGGGGCACCAAATCCAAGACCAGGCGACAGAGACCATGGCCTCTGTTGCCTCCGTGTAATTCCAGGCCTGGATTTGACTGTCAACCTCGATCTTACTTGTGTTGTCTGATGAATGATTCACTACATAATCAGGCTCCATCAGAAATCTCAGACATGCTTCAGATTTGTGTGGAACAGAGACGGCAAAGATCTTGCAGCTCTTAACATGTTGATCCCACAACCCACTGTATTTCATTTGGTGAGAGTGCGTTTTCTGCATTTGCCCCAAATTGTGGAATAAACTGCCTGAACACATCAAGAACAACAGTGCATTCATCACTTTCCAGAAACTCCTGAAGTCATATCTGTTTTAGGAGGCCCAACTACCAGAAATAACGTTATCTTTGAGCTTCAGCGCCTTAGATTTGGTGCTTTATAAACGTCCTGTGTATTCTTTGATTTGACTATACTACAACAGTGCAATTGACTGATCGTCCACGATGCTCCACATTTTCATACGATATGGAATGCATTTTACATTATAAAGAGCCAAAGTATCTCTCTTTGCTTTTTCCAAGTCACTATGAATCCATCTTATTTCAATCCTTTAGATCCGCTGAAGACGTCGAAGTCCACGCTAAGCCTGAAGGCCTACAGGTTAACACAGAGTTCCATGGAATCCTACAAGGATTATGACTTCACACTAGAAGCGTAAGTTACCTTCTCATTTCTTAATCAACTTCAAATTCTAGCATTTGCTTTCCTTTATTTTAAAGTCAGGACAGGATTATGACTTTTCAACAGAAACGTAAGATACCATACCTTTCCATCTCTTAACCCAACCCAAACTTCAAAATAGGCCTTTAAAATAGGGAAAACAAAACTGTCAGCTTCAATCTAAAATCTCAATGATTGTGAAGTTCATATCAATGTCAATTCTCCAGAGAAATATTGCAGCAGTCCAGAAGATAGCATTAGAAGACCCTGAAATTAATGTTGATATGACATGATGACAATGCACTAATTTTTTTTAAATTTGTATTCATTAGTTGGTTGTAAGGTATACTTAAAGGCCGATTTAAAAAAAGTTACAAGGAGGATTTGCTTTCCCGTTATGTAACATAGTTTTTTCGATCTGCAGCTCTTATTATCTTATTTCTTGTTGCCTAAATTTACTTTAAATGCATCTTGTCACTTTTGCCGTAGGTCCTCACTTGATTATGTTTTATAACGCATCCTTTGCATATATTCATCTACTCAATCGAACGTGTTTGTTTGTCTGTCCTTGTCTGTGCTTTGTTTGCCTGTCACTGTCTTTGTGTTTGTCTTTAAACTGTTGTTTTCTTCGTGACTAACTGTTTTGTTTTTTGTATTCACATATTTAAAGGCATGTTTTTATAAGCTTCGGCTTTCGTCACCATGCCTCCATCTGTACGTTTCTTTATATTTGCGTATTATGTAATTGTTTTTCGAGAGATGGAAATAAATGTTTACTGATTGATTGATTGATTGACTTATTGAAAGCTAGAGGATGAGATCAATTGACCTTTCTCCTCCAACAAATTTATTTGTGTATTGTTTTTGTTTACTCCTGATGCAGTCTGAAGAAGACGGGGCTTTGCTACGAGAATGTCTTTGAGGAGATTCCCATCGTCATCCATAACTCTTACCTTGTCAACACACTCCTCTGTGAGCTCAAGGAAATATCGCCACCCACGGGAGACAACTTCCTGAGTTTATCGTCGGGGTAAGTGAGGGAGGAATGCAAAATTAAAACCCTCTTACTGTCGGCGTGTTTTAAAGATGCATCCACAATATATCATATTGCAGTCCATCATTCAAAACCAATATGGATGATATTGAATGGTCAGACAGTAGGAGGGTTGACTATGTACTTTGTAGGTGTCTTTACAGCATGATATCATATTGCAGGCTGGCATAGTTCATCTATCATTCTAAACCACAGTGGGTGTCATTGAATGGTCAAACAGTAATCAAAATGCCTTCTGTGTTAAGGTTGAGGGAGCAAGAAACACATGCTGTTACAACAACTTTTTAAACCTCAATCGATATTGCCCGATCATTCATAACTTGTTTTGCTTCGACATTCCCAGGAACATGCTTGAGAAAAATTTAGAGTTACTGATGGACTATGTTGACGACCTCGCCCAGGAAACCAACAAATACATGAATTATCAACGAGCGATGACTAAACTACAACAGAATAAGCAACAGTATACATACAAAAGAGTAAGTTTAAGAAAGAGGTCAAGGGGTGATTGTCTTCTAGTTCAATTTCCCTCCAGATTTTTCTTGAAGGAAAATGTAACCTTCCAACTCTCCCTAACAAGAGCCAGTCAATTCACCAACCATTGGAAACAGTTTCGAATGCAAGGATTGTTTGAGGTGGGAACAACTGTGTCGATGCACTCAACTTAAAATGTCATATTTCAGGCTGGCGTAGTTTATCATTCAAAACCACAGTGAATGATATTGTGAATGGTCAGACAGTAGAAGGGTTGAATTTGTAGGTGCATTCAAAACATGATATCATATTGAAAGGCTGGCAAAGTTTATCTATCATTGAAAACCAGAAAGGATGAATTGAATGGTCAGACAGTAGGAGGGTTGACTTCTTCACTATGTAGATTCATTTACCACATGATATCATACTGCAGGCATAATTTATCATTCACAACCACACTGAATAATATTGAAAATCTACTCCGCGGCAGTAGAATATATAGCAAGACAAGTTCTCAAAGAACAAAATGTACCCAGCAAGTAGATATACACATGAATTATACCGCAAACCAAATATATATGAAGATATTCATGTCGAATAGTGTTGCGTCCTTGTTTTTAAAAGAAGATCATTCCAATCACTACCTTCCTTTTTTAATGGTCCCCACCTCTATTTGTCTCCCCCTTCCTCCAGACACAAGAAAACAGCGCAAGGACAGCGCGAGGGGAACCAGCTCTCCCCGAAGAGGACCTCACTAAGTTATTCAAATCTCCTCAGCCCCCTCTCCGCCTGGAGAGCATGTTAATGGCCGGTCAGATGAAGAATTACTGCACGGAGATCAACAAGATGGGAGCATCCAGCTTCGGGAAACTCTTCATGGCCGACGCCCTCCAGAAAGACAACCCCGCCTCTTAAAAATGTCTCAAGATGTTAGAGAGAGAGATGGTTACTCGCCAACACCCCATTCTGTTTTTTGTTTGTATTTGTTTTCTCGAAGATCTGTTGACAGCTTGGTCCCTACTTTAGTCACTGCTTGGTTCCTACCTTAGACAAAACAAACCCTTCTAGCATTTCTCACTCTGTGTGTCTATTGAATTTTTGTTTACGGGACCCATTTAAAGGATACAAATATTGCCTGCTGTGATTTATCAGGATTTTTTCATTTATTTCCCTCCACACCGAGTCAATGAAAGACATGAGCTGACTGGAAATGAGAGGCTTAATAATAATAATACACTAGCGCTTTGTCACAAAGGGTGTCTGAAAGCTTTTTTTTTTTCACAAGGTATGTGAAGCCATGTTTGAAATATAAAAACCAGTTTGTCCACAAAGCTTACAAGGTGATGTAGTGCAATCTGCAGCCAACCCTTACCCGAAAACACCAGGGCGAACCCCTTCTCTTACTGATAACTGTACTTGGTTATTTTACATACGTATGCATTGCACAACACACCTCCGGCTTTACATCCCATCCAAAGCACAAGCCATAATGTTGTCTTGCTTAGGGACACAAGTGTCAAGACCAGGACTCGAACTCACACTCTGCTGGTCAGAAATACCAGATTTTCAGCCCAGTGCACTTGACCGCTCAGCCAGGACACGCTCCACGCTACAAGGTATCCCATGTCAATCCAAAACCCGTTAGTGCTACATTATCTGTTGTGTACAGGGTCTGTGAATCCTAACGATTTAACAGCCTTGAAGTTCTTTTGAGTTGGTACTTCCCAAGTCTCTGTTACCAGCTGTGTCCCAACCTAATGTCTGTGGTGAAACTTGTGTTTGGCGCCCTCTAGTGTTCACTATGTATATTTTTGTGTGAAGAATGTGATCGAGTTTACATGGGCATGGGGGGATATCCTCAATAGGGTTTCTTAAGAAGCCTGGTGTTTGTGAACAAAAGTTGCTATCATGCTATTTGAAACATTAAAAAAAAAAACTTGTTACATTATTTTCATTACCAAAACCATGAATCTTACTAACCTGAGCGGGTCTAGCTTCTTGTTATGGGTTTTGTTTGTTCCCTTAAATGTATTTCACAAATTGAATCTTGTGTTGTTTCTAACTACTAGAATTGTGCCAGTCTCTTCAGAAGCACTTGAGTCTTATTGCATAAATGATTATTTATGTTGCAGAAATTTACTTGGGGGGCGTTTCTCCCTCCCTCAAAATGTTTTTGTAGTAGTACAGAAATGTTAAAATTTAGAGCCACTTCAAATGTCAGTCCTACTTCAATAAAGAAACGTAATAATTGAAAAGAAATGTGAATTCAATTTCTCTGTGTGTTACTTGTAGGTACAGTGGTCGAATTTCTTATAAATAAACGTCATTATTGATAGCTGGGAGGGGTGGATTTAACAGCTATGCTACCCCCTACCCCTCCCATCCCCGTGGCCCCCAACTGCCACCCCTTCCAGCAAACAGCCCACCGGACAGAAAGGAACAAGGGAAAGCCAGCAGCCTTCTTAGGGACTAGAGCGCCTCCCCCACTCTATACCATGCCCAACAATCATGTGGGAGAGGGTGTGTCCCCTAAAAGATGTTCCCATAGATAGGTTGCAGTATGACGTAAGTCGGCCATCTTTACGGGCAATTTGGAACACACAGTCATGCGTTTCGCGTGAGAACGGCGTGCAGCACGCGCACATTCACCAAACTCATTGCATGATTGGTTAGTGAATGACGCGGCTGCGTTAATAATTTGAGCGCTCGACGCGCCTGCAAGCCAAAATGCGATTTGCCCGTAAAGATGGCGTCTACTGGGAACTATCTATACATTAATACACTCTTTTCCTCTCATACAGAAAAAAAGCTAAAACCCTCCAAAGAATTCCTGAGATTCCCAAAACACAATGAAGACACATTAGGAGGAGGTACACCATGCCCCCACCCCACCCCCCCTCGCCAATAAATATATATATATACATAAACTCCAAAATGGTTTACGCGATTTGTTAAGACTTGATGGGTTTTGTAGGAAGAAGCAAAAATTAAACCCATTCTTTACATCGGGCAAGTGTTATAAATCAAATCAACGTCCAAACATTGAGTTACCGCAGACAGGGATGGCGGGTAATCGGGACAGCAACAGGGCATGGTGGATCTCGAGGACGGGACGTTCAAATCCGTCTAGGGTTCAAATATTTGGATGTTGGGTTGACCTCAGACTGGACTGCTTAATATAAGCAGACATCTGTGCTAGAGCGATATTGTTGGCTTCTAATTTCCCCTTTACTTAAACTTTCTAAGCTTGTTAAAAACATGTTAAAACGAAAACAAACAAAAAACTCAAGTATAGCCCCTATCCTTTAAAAAAAACAAAAAAAAACGTACATTTTGTAAGCCTGTGTGTCCACCTAATGACACCGAAGACTTTATGAAAGGAGGGCGGGGTGGTGTGACAGACACAGTGGAATAACCAGAGGGAGCAGGCCTCCCTCCCACTCAGAGCAACCCCCACCCCACTCCGCCCCCCCCCCCCCCCCCCCCCCCCCCAACAACAACAACGAGATCGTGAAAAAACATGATTGGTTAGATACGTGAAATAGCCCCCACCCCACGGCCAAATTATGTTTACCCCACGGCCAAATTATGTTTCCCCCATGAAACTTGCTGGTTACGCAACGAGACAGTCAAAACAACGGGTTGACAAAGTGAAGTTGACCAGAACAAGTGCATGTCTGGGGGACAGATCACTAGCCTAGTTAGAAAAAGACAATTCAAAACAACTTCTAATTAAATCAACTTAAATCAAGTTTAATTAAATCAAAATGAATACAATTAGACTCGGCTACTTTTTTTAATCACACTGGCAATTAATCGGCACGTGCACGCGATATTTCCATCATTGTAAAAATGACAAATATCACAATTCACTTGTAATTTATCAATTAGAATAAGTTAGTCAATAATAAACAGATTAAAATAATAAACTAGCTGGAAATCAACTAGAACGAGTTAAATAAAGTAGAGGAATACATTTTAACTTTAGTTATTCAATAAATAAACATGGTTAAAATAATAAACAAGCTGGAAAACAACTAGAACGTGATACAATAAATTAGAGGAATACAGTTTAACTTTTTAAATAACAAAAGGCTGAAGACAATGTGCTCTTTTGGAATGAAAAACTTAATAACAATTATTGATTATAATTTATGAGTTTCCTTTCGGATAATAAATATCACAACATTAGGCCTAATGTAAATTAATATATAAAAGAATGCTAGGAGATTTAGACGAATTCTCTAGTAGGCCCTACTGAATAATGCATCTGAACCTACATGCTACATGTAGACACTGCTGATAAACTGCGCATTTTAGTATTATTATTACACGGCAATGTTCTAAACCGTTTTTTCGAAACAAATTTGCTCGACTGCAAAGCAACGCCATTTGCGTTTTCAAAATCGGTTCGTGCCGATGCAACTTGGAATAAAAGTCTAGAATGCACACTGTTTATGAATAATCTGAGGTTCATGATGCCTGAGATCGAACCGCGGTTTCGAAAATGCTCTAGTAAAGTATTTTTAATCATGCGATTTTTTTGTTTAGATTTTTTTTTACTCCCTGCCCAAAATGTGGATGATAAACATTTGCTGTAAAAGTCTACAGAAATTTTTTTAATATGCAACTGGAATTATTTTGAATATTCAATAGTAGGAAAGTTTGTAAAGTAACTTTAGCTTTGTCTGTTTGTTTGCTTAGTAAATGCTCGTTCTGTTGTTTCTTTGATTGACTGGGAGTTTATTCACGTTCCTTTGTTGCTTTTTTTTGTTCCTTTTTTTTTTCTTTTTTTTTCTTCTTTTTTTTCTAATGTGTGTTTCTTCCACGATATTTTGTCTGTTGTTGTTATTGTTGTTGTTGTTGAAGTTTTGTTTGTGTATTTTGTGTAAAGTTGTCAATTGTCGTCTGTAACACTCTGTTAACTTTGAATACATTTTGCTTATTTATTTCTAGTCTACATGCCTTTGAATACACCTTTGCTGTTGTTGCGACTGCGCCTGCGCACAAAGCGAGAGCCCAGTCTATGCTCTTAGTTTCAGATGTACTAAAAGGTATTAATATTAATAGCAAGATTTCATAGCTCTGAGAAAGGACAAGGAATGATTATTTACAAACACTGAAAACCGATTTCAACCTGTTACAGCAAACCGTATCCCATTACTAAGACATACTAATTAATATGCACGAGGTTGAGCCTTTAACTGAGGTTATTGATGTCTATAACCAGGGTTGATAACATAACCAGGGTTGGTACAACCTGTAACCGGAATTATTGAATTTCACACGGCGGCTTTCTTGATTTAAAGGGTTCAACCTCGAACAGACTACATAGTTTCAACAACATAGTTCTAATACATGATACCTATTATACCCATGACTCCTTACACCTCGATAGTGAGTGAGGCCAAAACGAAGCCATTTTACTATTAGTACCATGACAAAGAAGGAGTCCCTGTACAGGCTCTCCCTGTCAACATACAGTATGCTGGAAGGGAGTGGCAACATGGCGGCTCACTGGCTTCAAACACGGTATAGTAGAGATCATGTTGTTCTAACACGTGATCTAATACTGCTTAGAGTAGCACACGTAAGCGGTATAATAGTCAATACACTCAATAACATGTGTATTTACTCATTATATAAATTAGCTTTGAAAGAACCGAGTGCAGACGCCATCGGCAGGGGGAGGCTGGAGGCTAATAACAACAAACGACGTCATACCTCAATATAACATCCCCCTTACCAATTTTACTTCTGACCCCTAATAATAATAATATGGCAACTGCACTGAAAATTAATATCTTAATGACGTCACCAGCAAATCCAGGAGTCGCAAAAGGATGGTGCCCCACCGTCTGAAAGTTTTTTTTTTGTTTTTTTTTGTTTTTTTAGCAGACGATGTATTCGTCTAATTTCACCCACCCCCTTTGCGACACACTGGATCCGCCCCTGAGTGAAAATTACTAAATAACTACAAGAGAGAGAGATAAAAAAATCACTAGATATCATCTAAATTAAATCAAATCTACATAGTTCACTGGTACTACAACATTTTGGAATGTATATCTTGCACAACAATATATGTGATTCAACACAAGTCACATAGATTGACAAACATTAGTTATTTCATATTGCACCTTCCCGGCCTCCGTACCGATAACAATAGCATTAGTATTTCATACTACCTATCGTTACGAGTAATTAATATTTACACTGATTAAACATGTTTTAATTACTAATCTATGTAATTACTGAACTTAACACCTCCAAGAACTCAATTAGTCAAAAGCACCGTTCAATAAGAAGTAAAGTTGATCATGCAGTATTACTATTAGCAATGCCCACAGTATAAGAATGAGTTAAATTCTTTCAATTTAAAGTTACATTTTCCAACAATTTTTGTTTGTTTGAAAGTTTCTAAAAAATTGAACAATATAAATAAAAATTGACGTCATTGTGATCCTTATTGATCCTCTGAGCAAGAATCGCAAAATGTTATGTCCGCTTTCCTGACTCACTCAACATAAACATCGATGTAAATGTGACAGCACCAGTCTATTTTTTTAAACCAACTATTGTTTTGAAACTGACCATCGTTTTGATATTTGACATCATGTATAATATACATTTATAATTATTTTTTCTCAAATTCAATAACACTCATCCAACCAGAGAATGGAAAGGAAAATAGTCTGGCCCCCATGGAAACAATCATCGGTCATGTACACTAAAGACTACACGGAACATGACATAGATGAAGTGGGTGGGGCAATGCATGATAAAGATCTAAGGCATTAGACAACAGTACTTGATAATGAACATATTATGAATAATTCAAGTATTTAAATTTCAGCTGCATAAATTAAACATGAATACCATCCTCATTATCATCGTCCTTGTTGACTGATTATTCACTCACTTGTAACATTAAAACATATCAAATTATTGTAATTCTAGGTGACTTCTTAAATCATTGGTAGAAAAACATGTTCTTTGAGCTTATCGAATCTACCCGATTGTGTAATTTTGTATGGTGTCATTCTGGCTTTCTTTTTTCAGCACAACTCTCTACAAAACATGTTTGAGAATTTAGTGCAGTTGGAAAACATTTTCAAACTCCACCCATAATTAACGAACTAGATAGCCACATAAATTAACTAAACCGAGCAAATAAGCCGTGTTCCTTCAACCAATGGTATAAGATGTCTTGACTACGATTAACTAGTTGCTAGTTATCTCTACTTAGGTTATAGGCAGCGTTTGAGCGGGTTTAAAGTATGTCTGGTTTATGTAAGCAGACGCACTAGATACATAGGCAGTACGTGACTAGTTATAATCTCTAACACAGTCTCTATAGATTGAAATAATACTGTTCCAATTATATTTATGATGCGTCACAAGCAGCCATCGGAGTTTTGTGTTTTTCATTTTAAATTCTGGATTTTGTTTTACAATATTTATTTATAGTTTTTCATAGTTTTCTGTTATATATTTATTGTCTAACTACGACTACTTTGAGTTGATTGCTCGAACATTGTGAGTGCAGGCTCCGGACTGGTGACGGTAACACTGCCTCTTAGACGCACAGACAAAACAAATATCATTTACAGGTATTTACATTAAACCAAAATCTTTAGCCCCTTTTTTAAGTGTTTCGGCTGTGGTCTATGCTCTGTCCATCCTATTGAAACTCAAAAGATAGCTTTGCTAGGGAAGATGAAACCGTAAACCAAAGCCGTAGCCCTAGAGTCGGATCCATCTTGGCTTGCCATCCCTATGTCTGCCATAAGTTCCTTTGTTTCCTAACATAACTGACCAATTTGACAAAAATTCCAAACAATTCTGACATCATTATTTCAGCTTTTGTGTATAAACCTGAAGTTTCACAACATTGCCTTTGTTAAACCCTTTTTAATAATATTATCAATTCAAAATCAAATGTTCACTGTGAAGATTTTGTCTTTCGCCCTGATGGCAACTGGTTGTTTGCCGACTGCTGTTTGCAAAACAAAGGCAGTGTAGTTGCAAAAGATTTAGGTCTGTGAGAATTCACGAAAAAATTAAACTGAAGATGGTGGTAAAGTAAATAGTATGGAGGCATCAGCTGTGATGGCAAAGAGTGATTGAGATATTTGAAATGTTTTCAAAACGCAACATTATACCTTTATACTGCAACCATTTTGATCTTGTTCCAAAAAGCAGTAACGACTGCTAACACTCATTGCACAAGAAAAGAACCAGACTAGTTTGGTTACACTGATTTGGATTTGGAGAAAAAAATCAAGATGGCGGCACAATGAGACCTTTCATCAAAGTCATAGTTATGCAATGGGCATGACTAAAATTCAGAAAATATTCGGATAAATGAATAAAAAGTTATTTTCGTAATATTGCTTTTAGTAAAGAGATACTGAAAATAATGAGGAGATTCAGAAATCAATCGGATTGCCTTTAGTTGCACAGAGAACAGAAAACAGCAGTATATAAAACAGCCGTCAACAATGAAAAATATTTCAGCTAAAAGTAACACTCGATCTTACTTTTCAGACAAAAAAAACAGATTGTAAAATCTACATCTACATTATAATATGAGTTGTTGATAAACACGTGGGATTTGTTGTACATGATATGCAAATTGTTCAAGACAGAATGCAAATCCGTACACGAATCCACAATAAATATATTAAGTCATACAACAGCCATTCAGGCTATTTAAATCGTGCAACAGTCGTCTAATTCTACTTCAGTTTATGATATGAGTTGTTGGTTGAACACTTGCGACCTTCACACACTACAGCTACGGTCAAAATAGTAACATTTATTTATAAAAAATATTTCATTGGTAATTTTGTTTTAAACAAAGGAATGAAAATACAGTTTAGAAGAAGATGGTAAGTTAGAAAAGGTTTTTTGGGTTGAAGTTGATTTTTTTTTTTTTTTTTTTTTTTGCTGGTGTTTTAGTTTTTGTTTGTTTTTTTGTTTGTGATTTTGGGGGTTTTTTTTAAGGGGAAAGTCAAATTTGTTCGTATCAAATACGATTTCTGTTACCTTTTTATCAATAAGAAAGCATGAAAGGTAATTTCATTGTTGTTTCGAAAATCATCTTTTGACAAACAAGTCCGATGGCTGTATTTTATAGCCATACATACGACTGTTTGGCGTCATTACGTTTGCGTTATACTCAACGGCTTTGTCTCTAAAATATACAGATATTAAGTGAGTTTTATTTTAATAAGAAATACAGATATTCAATAATGGACCTACTCTAGTTTCCTTTGTCCTCATGCCTCAGTGACCAGCATCTTTTCCTCTCATGTCCATGGCTAATATTAATTTGCAGATTTAGACCCCCCCCCCCCCCCCCTTTCACCCACCAATCGTAGAGCATCCACCCGTCCTGGTGTTGAAAGCATCCCGGTCGCCTGCGGACGTCCAGCAGGACACATGTGCTCTGGACGCGGGGTAGATCCTTTGGGACTCACTCGGTGACTCGTCCATGCAGTAGTGTTTCCTCGACACAACACCTAATGGGGTTCATATCACATTATTACACACACAAAAAAACCAAAAACACAAAAACCGGTTTGTCCCTTTGCAGTGTTCCAGCAGGGAGCAAGGGTCCGATGATGTAGCGATGAGGGTGACGATCTCTCGGCGTTCTCTGCTACTAGCTTTTTCTTTTAATATGTAATATTTTGTTTTTTATGAAATTACCACTTGTGACAAAAGAGTTGAATGGCGGCGTTGGATTGGCTGCCAGGAACGAGTTTCCTGTGGCGGTTACGGATGCAGCTCGGTTACCATGGGAATATGACCGTCTGTTGTCATGTTGATGATTTTGGGAACAAAGAACATCCCGTTGCTTGGAGAAATTGTCATGGATGTCATGATTACAAGCAAGCCAGATCGTGACTGCACATTCTTAAATTCATAATGTTGTTTCTATATTTAAAAAAGTGAGTGTACATAAAAAGTGAACGACACTGGATAATGTCTCGTGTTCTTTTCCAATGGGTCTTGTGTGGGTTTTGAAAGCGTGTACTTTCTTGACATGTGGAGTACTCCAAAGTGACAAAGGACTGTTATTTCTCGTCGCGTAATCCACTAAATCGATCCAAAATTATTACACTTTCATGAAGAGGTAAGGCGAGGAGTCCGTGCTCGCGTGTAGGGCGGATCGATCGGTTTGGAGTCCCTTTGTTGTTGTTTGTATATCCTCACTGATTTGCTTTCCAGGTTTTTAGCGTGCGCCGTGGATGACAGATGTTGGCCACGTAGAAAGTAACACACCACAGATGGACCTTAAAATGGTGGCTGCATTAATTTGTGTTTCGCCGGTACATATTTTTTTTTATGGTTTTGAACAGGTGTTGTTTTAAGGGATTGGATAACACCGGCGTTTGGGAACATTTTTTAAGAAATGTCATTGGGAAATGCGTTGCGCTCAAACACCAGTTGAATGTTCATTGTTAATCGATAATAAGATGGTTATTTTGTACATACGACACTTATACATCCTCTGCGAAAAGGGAACGTACTAAAGTTATGATTGATTAATGTTGGGAAATTTGCTGTCGCAATTTCATGTCACACTGCAGGGTGATTTGAGATGTGCCATGGGCGAGTTACTATTGGATTGTCTAGAACACTCACGTACAATGTTTTTCTTGAGCATCGACGGTAGGAGCAGCCCCCTTGCCTCGGTCTCACTCTTAAGATGCGTTGCGATGGTAACACAGCACCTGTCTTCCAAGGAAACCATCCCCCGTCTCATGCTCGCCAGTGTCATCTCGGTCTTAGCCGCCGTGGAACAGACAAAGGGGTAGAGTTCGGTGGTGCTGCTGTTCAAACCAGTGAAGGCCTCCCCGAGACATCTCCCGTCTTTGTAGTACGTCAGGGTACCTTTAACCCCGTCGAAGAGTAGCCCGATAATGGTGGCTTGTTTCTCCGGGAAGGGGTCCGTGAATGGTGTCGATGTCCCCCCGTGCCAAAGCAACCCCTTATGGGATAAACCCCAGCTCTGATCGTCCTCCCCTAGCATGTTGATGAACTCATCGATGTGGAGCCTCGTCCGCCTCGTCCCGATTCCGAACATCATACTGGTGCCGAATACGCGATGAGACAGCCGGACCTCCCAGTAAAACCGTCCCCAATTCAGCACCCTGTTGCCCCGCACCCCTGCCGTACCGTTGGACCAGTTGGGGTGGAACAGCGCGGTCTCGTTTCGGCTCCCGTGGACTTTCACTTCGTGCGATTTGTCGGTCGAACTCCACGACCAGGCGTCCTCGCATCCATCGTACAGCGGTGGTGCAGCGGTCGCCATTTTGAATGATGATGACGATGTGTTGTCGGATAGTAATCAGGGCATTGGTGATAATAATATGTAGGCGTTGGAAGGGAGTTTTTCTGCGTGCACGTACAAATTTCTGGTATGGCCCGTAGGTCTAGATATAAAGGGAAGGTGGGATTTCAGGCGACGATGTTTCCAACCCCGATGCCGGCACATTGCTGGTGAGAAAGAATAAACCACCGCCCTGCCCCAGCACACGGAGCTACTTTACATGATGGTGTCGTGGTTGAGCTCTCCAGCCAGGATCTGAGTCGTTTTCAGCCGGCAAACATGTCGTATTTATACGAGAAATAGCTGCCCACATAACAAGTGTCTGGTAATTGCGCTCTCGTGTCGCCGTCGCGTGCCGAGCCGGCACGGCGGGCAGTGATTGGTCACCGTCGGACCAAGTCGCGTGCGGTGGGGATCCATTCTGCATATTTAAACAGTTCTCATCGCTCTCAGATGCAACTTTTCCGCTAAAGATACTCGCAAACACTGATCCCTACTGTCAACATAATCAATACTCATAGTTCCCGTCTCGTGGGTAAGATACCGGTACCTCTAAAAAAAAAAAAAATATGACAAGGAGTTTAGGCTTGGTCGATTTACACAGACCTTTGGGGTTTTAATTTGGGAAATCTTTTGTTCGCGGTTGTAGCACAGTCTAGCGGGGTGCTTGGGGTGATCTGAGAGGGGGGACAAAGGCGCCCCAACCCGGCGCATATGGCTGGCGATGAGACGGTGGACCAGCATACCCTATAGCCAGGTCTTCATCACACCATCAACGCCATGCTCAAGAAACAACTGTGCAACCTGGCTTGTTGGGGACCCATTGGCGATTTGTCTTTGTGTCAGAGTCTAATTATGCTCATTTCCGACACACACAAAATGGGAGAAATTTGATGAAAACTCGCCCAGCATTTGGCCTCCGCTTCCCAATAACCCAACCAGCATATACTGGGCAATCGAAAACGATCGAGTGGTTCAAATAATTCTAAAGTTTTGTTTTGTGAACATTTCAAACAAAGAAGATGCGAAATGAGGCATTGCATCATGGGGTATCGATGTTTTCGTAATGATGTGTGCACAATGTGATATTATCTACTATCACTAAGTAGAACTTAGTTATGGGCCCAATTATAAAGAGCTGCTTATTAAGCAGTTGCTTAACAATGTTCTGCTAAGCGAAAATGAGCGGGATACCAGTTTTAAAATATGTACATGTGATATGGCATTCTGGCTGGTAACCTTAGTCTAGTAAACATAACTTTATTGTACTTAGCTACTTCTTGTGCTTAAACAGCTATGTGAACTCGCCTTTCTTTAGTTCTGATAGAACTTGTCCTACGGAGAAAATTTAGGAACCGGGAACTTCTGTTTTTGCTTAGTGGATCGGTGGAACTTATTGTAAATATCTTCATTAAAAAAAAAAATTGACGTTTCGACTAGCATATTCTAGTCATCATCGGGAGACTGGTTCTTTATCCTCAAAAATAAATTCTACTCAGTGTTCATGAAAGTTATTATGACGGTGTTAATGCTAACTGAAAAAGGGTAAGATCTTGTTGAATTTTACATCTCAAATTGAAGGTGCCATAAAATACAGGATTGGTGGAGCTGACAAAATAGTCGCAGACGGTGTTCATGTTTTGTGTGATCAACCATACACATGAAATAACAAACCTGTGGAAAATGTGGGCCTAATTCGTAGTGTGAGTCGGGAGAAAATAGTTAAAAACCTTAGACAATTTTCAGCTATGTAAACACTTTGTCGATGTCCTATACCTATGGTTGTAGCAACCGACATCAGCCGTTGCGTTGCGTTTTCTAAGGTTTTCAGATACATTTTTCCCGAGTATGACTTCATTTCAAAGGGGTTCACGGATTTTTGTTTTAATATAAATAGCATGAACTTCATATCAAGCTTTAAGCTTTCAGACAAAAGTTAAACAATGATGCTTTTATCATTTCCAACCCTGGATATTACTTTTGAGGCAGTCTTGTATAAATTAAACAAAACATCAAACTTCTCCTAAAATAGTTATTAAATTTGCGGGTCTTACATTTGCGGGTCTTTGTTTCAAACCTGAAATTGTACTGACTCCAGAATAATAATTCGAATCACTCGCATTTCAGAGGGTTCACGGGGGTAAAATTATTCTGGTATGAAATTCATACTAATCAGCGGCTTTCAGACTAAAATTTAACAATGATGTTTTTATCATTACCAATCCTATATATATACCTTTGAGGCAGTCTTGTATATAACAAAACATCAAACTTCTCCTAAAATAGTTATTAAATTTGCGGGTCTTTGTTTTAAAGCTGAAGTTTTTACTGACTCCAGAATAATAATTCGAATCACTTTCATTGTCCAACCCCCTCCCCCCTCCCCCACGGCCCACATAAAACCCTAATCCCGTAGGCCTATACCCGCATCTATAACAGCTTTCTCCTGCGGCCCAAACAACCGTGGCATGGTTTCCAATGATGAAATAAACTCCCCGCTGTTGAACTTTGCCCCGTTAAATTGAGAATATTCAATTAATTGGAATTAACTCTGTGAATAAAGGTGTTTTTATTTTCGTTGTTTGTGGGTGGGGATGTCTACCCAATGAAACCGAGGACTTTATTAAAAAAGGATCCTGGTGTTTTTTGACAGAGTGAGGACGTCCTCGCTTCGCTTTCGGATACAAAACCTTGTAGGGACATCGTTAAAAACAAACCAAGTCCAAGCAATAGACTGTGCAAGTCTCGCGCGTATCGGAGCGAGAAAACACGTCAAGTGAAGAACATATTTTTTCTGAAATCAAATCATTGTTTTTAAATTAGATCTATGAAACAATCTGACCAACAAAAATACTCATTACAATTTGCATAAAATGAGTTTTAGCTTTCATAATAAACACACAATTCATTTGTTAGTTTTTGTTGAAACAAACTAAAAACTCTGGGACAAGGATGCTTATTTGATCTGAACTTTTTAGGAAACCCTTTTGTAAATCCATGCCTGAATACGTGCAACCACTAAAAGCAGGTTTAAACGCAGACGCCCGATGATCGCACGGGCGTACAATTAACGTGTGACGCAGTTTAAAGAGGACGCTGACGCCTCGACAACCGTAGACTGCAATGAAAAGGCTCAGCGTCTGACAATTACAGCGTCTGGTGATAATCATCGCGCGACCAAAACAAATTTGGTGATCGGAGGTGGGCACAAATTCTTAATTTTTTGCAAGTAACCGGAAGCAGAGGTCAAGTTTAATTATTGGGTTTTCTTCGTTGCATTGTTGAATTGATTTTACTTTCATATTTTGTATCACTTAGTACTACATTCCCAACAACATATTTAATTTTCATGGTCATAAAGTACGTTAAACTAAAATTATAGACGAAACAAAATCTTGCCAAGGTAAAACTCCATATGGTTGGGACCACGATGGTCCCGGAAGTTCGCTTACGCGCGAGACTTGCACAGTCTATAGACCTTATGCATATGACGTCATTTGAGTAGGGCGCCCTCACCTAGAGGTCAAAAGGAAGATGCTCATTGGCCAGTCTTGTGCGCCGCGCGTACAAATCAGCGCGTTTCCATTGTTTCATCATCAGTTTACCTCTAAGATGGCGGCTTGGTGACGTCAATGCATAAGGTCTATATGAGAACAAAGAGAATTCCTCTATCTACTGGATTCAAACTGGGGGCTTATGGAAGGACCCCTGTGTTGTCTTTTACACAAAGTAACAATGGACCCTGCAAAGTTTTTCTTTGTTCATCTTGGACCCAACTGAGGAATTCTTTAGAGAAGGAAATAAAACAAGGAAATAAAACAACAATATCAGCAGGACCCCCCACAAACCCGATATGTAAAGGTTATTGGTGAGTGTGTCCACCACGACACCATGCCCTAGTGTGCAAGTGATGATACATCATCAGATTTTGTAGATCACATCCATCCTCTAGTTTCAACAGACACCTTTTTTTTTTATAGAGTCATTCATTTGTACATTCACACTACCGTGATGACTTGATGAGTTGCGTCCATTTGACTCTATCAAGCGTAGTTAGAGAGAGAGATGGACCGCTCAGTGTATTGTTATATATTTCTATATCAAATAATAAACCACAAGGGAAACTGACTGGGTAAATTTTAAATGATTTTGGGTTGAACAAGGAAAATTGACTAGAGCGGGATTTGAACCAACGACCTCCGGATTGACGTACCGGCGCTCTACCAACTGAGCTATCTAGCCCTATGATGGCGGTCTCCCTATTTTGTCAGGTTGCCTCATTTAAATCACTGTAGCTCGCAAGCCTGGAGAAACCTGTAAACAAGGGTGATTGCTGTGTGAACCAGAAACACCAGGGTTAACCCCTACTCTTCTATGATAAGTGTTCTGGGTTCTTTTTTCGTGCACTACAACCAACCAGTGCACGCTTCATCATTTTGGTCGCGTTTCTCGTGAAAACATCAGCAAATTTTTGTTCTATCGAGCGAGTTCATAAATCATGTTCTTATTCCAATCTTACAGCATATCGAAATAATAACTGGTGGATAAATTGTTCTCACACTTCACAGGATGATTGAAATTGTATAATATAACAAATAAATTGTAAGCATTTAGGTTAAAGGCACAGTACACGTTTGGTAATGACTCTGAAAATTAATGGCAATACAAACTTACTTGGAAAGAAGTACAGCAGCTTTGGGTAGTCTAATGTATTTTGAGAAACTTTTAACTTCGAAGTACTGCGGTTATGGAAAAATATATCACTTTTTATTCTCCAAACTTTCTGTCTTTCTGTCAGAAACGCTTCTCAGACTGTGTTTTCCTATGGGGAATATTCTTCCTGCGTGGAAATATTCGCTCCGGTTTTTCGGTGATATCTCAAAAACGCGACCACCTTTTGAAGTGAAATTTTTACAGGTAAGTTTTATTGTATATACCTACATTTTCATAGGATTAACACAATCAGTAGGCTCCAATTACCAAACGTATACAGCACATTTTAACAGACCTTATTTTATTCCAATCAGTAAATGTATTATACAGGATAGATACCAAAAATCATCATCATCATCTAAAAGCTTACCAGTTATTATATAAAGGTCATACTTGAATAATTTTTCCTGTGAAATGTTTTTCTCTGAAATGAAAACTGTATAGGGCCTATATGAAACCATATATCTATATTTAAAAAAACGCTGCAGCTGATGTCGGTCGTTACAGCCAAAAATAAGGACAATGTGTTTACACGTTGAAAATTGTGCCTGGTTTCTCACTATTTCGCCGGACTCACACATTAAGAATGAAACACAGATTATTTCTGAGCAGTTTAAAAAAATGTTCGTCTCTATTCACGCTGAGATTGGACCAGTATAAGTTAACGGATTAAGTCCAATTTTTCACAGGTTTGTTTATTTCAAGTATAGGGCCTACGGTTGATCACTTAAAACATGAGCACTGTCTGTGACTATGTTGTCAGCTCTACCAATCATGTATTATACCTTTAATACAATTTGTTATCATCAAGACAGAGTACAACAATGCATAAACCCATGTGTTAGCAAACTTGCTGCTGGTGATTTGCGCGATATGTATGAATCAAAATAAGGTACTTTTGGAAAAAATCAGATGCACGCATCAAAATGCACGCATCAAAATGCTCGCATCAAGATACGGTGCATCAGATTTTTTCCAAAAGTATTTCGGGAGAGAGGCGGCGGTTTTGAGATTGGTGTTCATTCAGGCCTACAGGAAGCAACTTGTTGGTAGACCGCTAAGAAAATTGTGTAATTCTCATGTATTGATCATTATTCAACACTGACCATGGACTTCCGCGATACACCAATGTAAAACATAATCATCTCAGATCACACTGTTTACTGATTTTGTTTTGTTTGTCTTTATGTTTTTCAATTTTTTTTTTTTTTTTTTTGCGGGGGGGGGGGGGGGGGGGGGTGTTGATTTCAGAATTGGAAAAAATGTCCACAACCGCAACTATCGCAAAAGTAATTTGTTCCGCAATTGCCCAACCCGCATGCCCGGCCGGTGTCCCATTACCCGAGCACATCGAAGGGGGGATTTCACATTTTATTGCGGGTACTCTTAAAACAAATGCCGCTATTTGCCGGTCTGGCTCAGCCAATTACTGCATGGCCGTGAGAAGTCCGGCATCGGAGCGGGTGCAGCTTTGACACAAAGGCCGTCTGCATGGCCTCGGTGGCCCGTGTCTGTTCTCACGGGCCAGCCCTATGGTGTTGGTAAGATGGGACAGGGGTTTTACGGTGTTGGGTCGCGATTGGTCTGTTTTAGCCGGGGTAGCAGAGTCTGCTCCTTGGCCCGTAGGCTGAAGCCCATGGCCGGGAGAAGGACGGGGTACTTACGGGGGGGGGGGGGGGGGGGCTTATTCACCTTTTACATTAGAATCCAACCTCTTCTCCCAGCTAACCAGCTACCGATGTATTTTTTTTATAAACTATGATATAACATTTTCAGCAATTATTGTGTAATGCTATTTTCAATAAAACATTACATGAACAGATTTAGTTTGAAAAGGGGTTAGTTCCGTTTACATAAAGTACCGGCAGGGTGGTATTTTTCTTCGTGTATGCGTTTGCTAAAACAAAACAAAACAAAGCCAAGCATGAAACAGCTGTGGCATTGTCAGTATCTGGTAGGCATACACTCATTATGGCCAGTCTCCACTCTCAAACTCCACTCTCTGCCGCTCGCCCCCATCAAAGCCTTATGCATGCCATTCATTCCGAGGGCGTTATACCCATCCCTAAGACGTTGATGGGGTACTTGAAATACAAAATAAAATTAAAAAAACAACAACAAAAACAACACTGACTATATATGACAACTTAAACCAAAAAAAACAAAAAAAACACCACTAGTAGTGGCAGCTTGTCCAAATCGTGACCAAATTGAAATACAAAACAACAACAACAACAACAAACAACAACAACACCGACTATGACAACAACTTAAAAACAAAGCAACAACAAAATCACCACCAGCAGTGGCAGCCTGATCGTGTCCAAATTATTATTTATTCTTTAAAAACAAAACAGTAACCACAACGACGAAAACAACAACAACAACAAAATCACCACCAGAAGTGGTAGCTTGTTCAAACCATCTCCAAATAATTATCATTTCTGAAGAGATTGTTCCTTGTACCCGGTAGCCTACATTACTTTGAAAAAAATTACAAATTGAAAAAACACCAACATTCATTAAAACAACAACAAAAACGACAACAATTTTTGTTTTTCTCTCTCGCTCTCTTTCTTGTCATCAGCAGCAGCAGCAGTAAGAAAAACAACAAAGGCTGGAACTGGGTGTCAAGATAATTTCAAGTCACTTTTGTTGCATCCCTTTGTTATTGCGCAACAAAGGAGGACGGGTTCTAGTAAGCCACCAATTACTGCTTACAGTGGAACTCTGCACTTACAGCCCATAATGGCCCTTTTCAAAACAAT
Source organism: Leptasterias polaris (assembly GCA_037783415.1). Taxonomy (NCBI): domain Eukaryota; kingdom Metazoa; phylum Echinodermata; class Asteroidea; order Forcipulatida; family Asteriidae; genus Leptasterias; species Leptasterias polaris. The sequence goes on from JAZGTN010000055.1 coordinate 1,647,085, forward strand.
GACTTTGGCTTATTTTGGTAAGAATTATTTCGTTGTGCTAAGCTATTGTTGTGCTTAAGCAGCTCTATTTGGGCCTAGGTCAGTTGCACCATGGGATGTTCATTCAACGCCGCTTTTTGTTCACTAGTTCATTTTCTCTTTCCTTTGTCTTGTTCCTCTCTTCTTTTCTTGTCCTTCATGCGCTTTCCATTTCTTCAGTAATTTGTTATTATTCATTTACATTTTTACAGGGAAAACAATGGAATAAGCTGGTTTATTTTAGGCAGATTGACCGTCATGACACGCACCAAAGAAATGCAACAAACAGACAAAAACAAACAAATAAACTAAGCAGTGATTTATAGAGAAAGTAAGCACGACTCATTCAGGAAAAAAGGGTACCTTTTAACTTTTAAGATCAATTTCTCTTTGTCATCCTTTTTATAGAAGGATTAATTTTTGGTAAGATAGTTTTATAAAGCAAGCTGTATCATTTTCCAGAGGGAATCCATCATAGTTTATATTTTGTATTCATGTTTTCTAAAGAGATTGGGCCCAATATCATAGCAGACAAAAGTGCTTACACAAAATGGTAACCATTTCAAATTGTTGTGCTTTAATATGAGTAGCTGTATGCATTTGGGCACTGGTGGCGAGCACCATGCAGGATCGAGGATCACCTCCGGGTCCGCATTGTTACAACGATTCGCATCGTCGATAATTATTGGTCATTTAAAAACAGACAATCATACAAACGTTTTGTGCGTATAATCACGAATAGCGAAAAATCTTTGACCGTGCAGCAAAGTTAGGGCATTGGTTGAATAGTGTGCCTAGGATTGAAGAAGATGTAGCCTAACAAAGAATCATCTCAGCGGATGACAAAAGACTCTGGCTCGTTTTTTTTTATTTGGATGTCAACGAATTATGATGTCTTCTCATTACATAAACGAGAAGCTGCCGGCACGTGCCATCGTGATCTCTTTGTGTCTTTGAGTCAGTGCGCCATGGAGACTGGGGGGGGGGGGGGGGGGGGGGGGGGGGGCTTAAAACACACCCCACAAATATGCAGTGTGGCTAATCATAGAGAAAGGACCTCTCTATGGGCTAATCGAACTGGAAGACCACGAACAAAGGAACCTTTTATGTTTGCTCGGGGGAAATATCTCCCCTGCAAACAACGGACTAATTAGACATTCAAGCAAGCGGCGCACTCCTATGTTAATTTGGCTTTTGTCTCGGGGTGATTGCGGTTGCATTTGGGGGGGGGGGGGGCATTGGTGTGTAGAGCTCAGCATATGGTGTAGGCACAAGGGGTTAATGAGGGTGTGGGTGATATAGGTTGATGGTTTCGGGTTTTCTCCTTTCTTTCAGAGTCTGGCTGGTGTACGGGGGAATATAAAGCGATTGTGGGTACTCATGGAGACAGCTGCCTGTGTTTTTTAAATTGCGGGTCAGTATATTTGCATAATTGAACGGTAAATTGGATATAGCATAAGATTGCTGTCGACTGACGGTGTAACCTTTGTTGATAATGAATTTGCAAGTCAGGAAAAGATCAGTGGCGAACTATCCAAAGCCGAACAAAGACAAAGTGCAGGTCATAGGGTCAATTCGACCTGTTTTTGTTTATTAAATCATCAAATATCAACAATAATCTGTTGTCAAATTGTCATAATGTTTATATTATTGAATTTGCACAAATTGAATAGTTATGTTAAAAGTAGCTACCTTAACCCCCTCCCTTCCTCCCCAACCAATTCACCATGGCCTATAATTTCGATTGTCAGACATAACACCAAATAAACCCTTTACGATCTTGTGCAGTGCTTTTTTTCTTTTTCTCTAAAACGTGACAAGCAAATGCATGAACGGGTTGTTTTTGGTGAGATTAATATATAAAAAAACCTCCGATTGACTCTTAGAGGTCTTCATTCACTAGAGATCATACAAAGCCTCGCTCATCTGTCACTGTGGCCGATGGGGTATACATTTGACACGTAGCTTGAACGTCGTTCTGTCTGCTGTGTACGCCCTCTATGTCAGTTTAGGACAAATAGGAATCAACACCACGTGACACGAGCGAGAGGCTAAAGACATGTGTTATACTGCTATAGGGGTGCACCACACTAAACACGCTCCCCATAACAACCAATGTCAAATGATAAATATTTTAAGTATTTTAAAGTTTCTCAGCCTCTTGAAAACAAATAAATTTTCTGACAACTAAACTTCGTTCTGTTCAAATTTCGGTAGGTTTAGCCGGTTGGTCTTTGAGCTTTGAACATGGCCATATTTACAAGGCTATAGTGTACCTCAAATGCTCCAGGTTCAAAGTCAAAAGCCCCAGGGGCACAATATTGGACCATTTTTCAATAATCAACAACAGCCATTACCTTGTTGTGGATTTACAATTTTTTTAATGAGACTACCGGGGCATGAGCTCTAGTCTATTTTGTGTGAAGCACCGAACCCCGTCATGCACAACTTATCTATATTGCGCCACCAACGGTAGATTTGCGAAAAATGTGGATGATGCACGGATGACGAGTGCGTTTTGGAAACAATGAGCAAGTTCGGTTGGCTGACTAGAGTCGGCTAGACTTAACCAAGTCGATCTAGATGTCCCTCGGACGCTGCACGGTTGAACTAGCTAGTCCAAAAGGATCAACCTAGCTCCGGAGCACTGTTTCTCTAGTCAACTAACGAAGTTACGTCCCTTTGTCAAGATGGCGTTTTGGAACAATTATTTTGTTTTCTCTTCGATACGACGCGTCGTCGCCATGTTGGTTGCCATATTTGCCGAGTTCAATCATGCGCTGGTTCAATCAACTAAGGGTTCGAGTGAAACACACATACCACGCATGCGTGATTTAAATGACAAATTGACTAAAGGTTAGCACCCGAACCAAGTCTAGTCTATTAATAGTGTGAAGCACCCCGTCATGCACAACTTATCTATATTGCGCCAAATGTGGATGATGCACGGATGAGGAGCACGTTTTGGAAACAATGTTGTCGTGAACCAGTTACCTTTCCTAGATTCAGAAAACTAAAGCGAGACGGTTGAATGGAACCAATCATTCAGAAACGACCACATTGATTATGATAAAACCACTGAAGCCTACTGAACAATGTATGAAGTGAATTGCCTTCAACAAAGTAGTAAGAATGCAATTGCTATTCGTGTAAATTTAGGAAGAAACGGCAAAATACCGAAGTGTACTTTGTTCAGAATACGCAAACCCACAGGAGGGCTTTTGCCGCAAATGGTCTTTTTCCAGGACATACCCAAGATGCCATGAGATATGAATCATTAAACAAAACTTGCGTAGGGGGAAACTTAAAAATAAGTGAACCAAAAGTTTCTAAAAATTAATAAAAAGTATATCCTTTGGGAAAAACAATGAATCCATCCTGTGACAGATTCACTCCTACAAAACTAAATCAGGAAAAAACAATATTTTTTCAAGGATTGTTAGGTTTTTGTTTATTTTACACAAAATTGCTGGCATGCAAGTTCACAATTTCAGTATATTCTCAGCCATAATTAACAAATATTAATTAATTAATTAATTAATTAATTAATTAATTTGTTGTATGCTTTCACTTATCTGATCCCATGAAAGAATATTTGTTCCATTGTCACTCCTCGCCATTGCGTTGTCCCTAATTCCCAGACGCCATCAACTCTCAAAAAGTTGGATTATTAATGAAGTACCCGTAACACAATTATTACGATCGTGAACTAATTGTTGAACCTCAGGGAACGAGGTTGAAATCCGATCATACCGACAGCTCTCCCCCTTACTGTACAGTGTACACGTCTTCAAAGTGACATCCAAGTCTCATCCTTCCCTGGATTCTATAGTCACGTGGGAAACCTTTCAGGAAAATTATGATCCCTTTCTCCCATCTTAGATTTATTTTTATTTTTATATTTCTTGATGCAAGTGAACTTAATCATTGTAGCTCGCAGGCCTGAGATAACCTGTAAACAAGGGTGCTTGCTATGTGAACAAGAAGCACTAGGCCCAATTCCATAGAGCTGCTTAACGGCCGATTCTGTGCTTACGTACGAGTTTCAATTTCATAGCGCTGCTAACCGCAAGCACACGAAAAGGCATGCTAACCTTCCAGTTCTTGCTGCACGAAAATGAATGACGTGACAATGCAAAACCATTGTGTTAGCGCAAGATGGCCGCCTTATTTTATTGCTAACCTTTGAAATACGCTTATGCTTCAGCAAATATTTCGGCTACACTACAGTTAGCACGAAAATTTGCTTACCGTTAAGCAGCACTATGAAATTGGGCCATGGTTGTTAAGTCCTACTCTTCCATGATAAGTGTTTTGGGTTATTTTACGTGCCAATAATAGTACACGGGAGCTTAAATGACAAAGAAATTATGATAAAGTATCTTGCTCAAGGACACAAGTGCCACGACCGGGACTCGAACCGGCGACCAGAAACACCAGAGCTTGGGGGTCCGGTGCTCATAACCCTTGACGATGACAAATGAATGACAATGATAATGACAATGACAAAGATTGACAATGACAATAAATTGTATTTCCCTCTACGGCCTCCGCTGAGGCAAAACAGAACTTTCACAAATACAACTTAAAAGAAAACACCAAAGTTACAGAAGGATAAAGGCCATGACTTGCCACGGCCTCTTCTAATAATAATAATAATAATAATGGACATTTGTAGTGCGCCATATCTGTCAGAAAGACACTCCTGGCGCAATGAAAAAGAACTCTGCTAATGACGGTACTTAGAGCTTAGACTAAACAAGTGAGTTTTCAAGTTAGTTTTGAAGCTGGAGAGAGTGTCTACTAGTCTGAGGTTCAGTGGGAGAGCATTCCAAAGAGATGGTCCAGCATGTGAAAAAGAACGGTCTCCCCAGGTATGTTTAGAACGAGGAATGTTGAGGAGCATGGTGTTTGTAGAGCAAAGCTGTCTTGTAGAAACACTTAGCTGTATTGAATCCTGGATGTATCTAGGAGATGTGCCATGTATTGAATGATAGATGAGGAGTAGAACCTTGAAATGAATGCGTTCATGAACCGGGAGCCAATGAAGAGATTGTAAGATTGGAGACGACTCGCCACTACCGTCTCTAGGCCACGACTGTACACGCCACCAACATAATATAAATTCTCTATGGATTTTCCTCGTTCTTGCTTGTGGCTCTTACGAGTTTCTCTAGTCAACTAACGAAGTTACGTCCCTTTGTCAAGATGGCGTTTTGGAACAATTATTTTGTTTTCTCTTCGATACGACGCGTCGTCGCCATGTTGGTTGCCATATTTGCCGAGTTCAATCATGCTGGTTCAATCAACTAAACGAGTTCGAGTGAAACACACATACCACGCATAATTGACTAAAGGTTAGCACCCGAACTTGCTCAATGTTGTCGTGAACCAGTTACCTTTCCTAGATTCAGAAAACTAAAGCGAGACGGTTGAATGAAACCAATCATTCAGAAACGACCACAAAGTAGTAAGAATGCAATTGCTATTCGTGTGAATTTAGGAAGAAACGGCAAAATACCGAAGTGTACTTTGTTCAAAAATACGCAAACTCACAGGGCAACACTTGCGTAGGGGAAATTTAAAAATAAGTGAACAAAAAGTTTCTAAGAAATAATAAAAAGTATATCCATTGGGAAAAACAATGAATCCATCCTGACAATTTAACAGGAAAAAAACAAAAAACAATTTTTTTTTTTTTTTTTTTATTTTTTTTTTTTTTCAAGGATTGTTTAGGTTTTTGTTAGGTATATTTTACACAAATTTGCTGGCATGCAATTTTCACAATTTCAGTAAATTCTCAGCCATAATTAAAATTTAATTAATTAATTAATTTGTTGTACGCTTTCACTTATCTGATCCCATGAAAGAAGATTTGTTCCATTGTCACTCCTCGCCAATGCGTTGTCCCTAATTCCCAGACGCCATCAACTCTCAAAAAGTTGGATTATTAATGAAGTACCCGTAACACAATTATTACGATCGTGAACTATTTGTTGAACCTCAGGGAACGAGGTTGAAATCCGATCATACCGACAGCTCTCCCCCTTACTGTACAGTGTACACGTCTTCAAAGTGACATCCAAGTCTCATCCTTCCCTGGATTCTATAGTCACGTGGGAAACCTTTCAGGAAAATTATGATCCCTTTCTCCCATCTTAGATTTATTTTTATTTTTATATTTCTTGATGCAAGTGAACTTAATCACTGTAGCTCGCAGGCCTGAGATAACCTGTAAACAAGGGTGCTTGCTATGTGAACAAGAAGCACTAGGCCCAATTCCATAGAGCTGCTTAACGGCCAATTCTGTGCTTACGTACGAGTTTCTATTTCATAGCGCTGCTAACCGCAAGCACACGAAAAGGCTTGCTAACCTTCCAGTGCTTACTGCATGAAAATGAATGACGTAACAATGCAAAACCATTGTGTTAGCGCAAGATGGCCGCCTTATTTTATTGCTAACCTTTGAAATACGCTTATGCTTAAGCAAATATTTCGGCTACACTACAGTTAGCACGAAAATTTGCTTACCGTTAAGCAGCACTATGAAATTGGGCCATGGTTGTTAACTCCTACTCTTCCATGATAAGTGTTTTGGGTTATTTTACGTGCTCAGCCAATCATAGTACAAGGGACCTACGGCTTAATGCTCCATCCGAATGACAAAGCAATTATGATAAAGTATCTTGCTCCAGAAACACCAGAGCTTGGGTCCGGTGCTCATAACCCTTGACGATGACAAATGAATCACAATGATAATGACAATGACAATGACAATGATTGACAATGACAATAAATTGTATTTCCCTATACGGTCTCCGCTGAGGCAAAACAGAACTTTCACAAATACAACTTAAAAGAAAACACCAAAGTTACAGGAGGATAAAGGCCACGACTTTCCACGGCCGTCGCTAGGCCATGACTCGCCACGACCGTCGCTAGGCCGGCCACGACTGTACACGCCACCAAAATAATATAAAATTCTCTATGGATTTTCCATGTTCGTGCTTGGCTCTTACGATTTGACCTTCCAATCGAGAAGAATAAACAGAGACTTGATTCTAATTAGGGTTGTGTCAAACCGGTTGTTTTACATTAAAACCACATTTCCTTTGATATGCTTAAGTCTATAACAGGGCTAAGCCAGGCACTCACTTAATACGTCACAACGTTGCCCAATTTCAGTATGCTCGTACAATAATTTGTTGTCATAATGACAGCAAATTATACTTTCAAGACATACTTAAATGGGGTCCAGAGTTTGCACTTAAAACAAATACCTTGACTTCTTGTTTAAAAACTACCACGTCCGCAGCAGTATTTATAAAGTCATCACGATGGTGAGTTTCCTTGACGAATAAGGCATCCGTAAATGGGCATCATGAGAGAGGCTGACGTCATGCACGGAGTGCTTGGTTTATGGGCCCTTTTCGAAACTGCGGCTCGGGCTTTGACCCCCGGCCCAGGCTCCATCAGTTATTTTGAAAACGTGCACACTTCTATCAAGGGGGCCTCATACAAGGCGAACGGATCCTAAACGCCGAAGCCTTGATCCCGAAACGGGCTGTGGCCCTCAGTCGGTCATGAGCCACACCGGAAGAGCACTTTTACGAAGAGGGCAAACTATTTGACCTCCACAGATTCGCAAGGCATGGCATTTTAACAAGACACATTGGACCCATTCTCTCCCAATTTAAATACTTCGTCACGTCCTAAATATTTGTTTCCTGCAGTCTTATACAGAGAACAATATGACAAGAGACGCTCTTTGTTGTCAATTACAAACATGTACAACCGTAAAGCAACGCGCCCTTTCCCTTCGGTGGAGCACACTGGTTTCTCTATCCATGCGATTCCCCCAAATTATGTTAGCAGACACGACCCTTTATAGGTGTGATGTCTTAATTTAGATCACATTAAACTCAACACAAATAAACGAAGGTCCAAACCAGAAGTTGATTCAGAACTAACAAACTTAACTTTATTATTTACAACAGTACGGACAGCAGGTACACAACCATTATAAAGTGTAAGACAGCACTACCTTTGCCGGCCTCCGGAAGTACTGATTGACAATAGTGCACCACCCCACCTAACGGAACGAGAACACCGAGTATGGTGTGGTGGTCACAATATATAGGCGCTATAACAATTGACATAGTTTACATTCCAATTCCCAAGGGACAAGGATATCTTGTATTCCAAGAACAATGAAGTATCTTACAATAGTAACAATTCTTGGAATACCTTATAGCGTCAATACATTAAACACTTTCTGAGAATACTTAATGACGTCATCACATAGGTAATGTTCAGAAAATAATAAAAACATATTTTTTTAAATATTAAAACAGTTTGATAACAGGAGTGCAAAGTATTATTCTTAGTAAAAAATTTATTTCATGTGTTTGCATGTTAAGATTTTACTAATTGCTATACATTTTTTTTAAATACAAATGTTTACTCTTTTTGATTTAAGTTCATGCAATTCAGACCTCGGGCGGCAGAATAAATATTTTTAGTATTATTAGTGAATGTTAATCAACCATGAATATATATAATCTTACGCAATTTGTTAAGTATGTTATATGAACAGCGAGAGGGGTCCGAATAATAAGTCTTGGTAAAATCCCCCAGCCGAAATCTTCCCACAGTAACCATCACAAACCAATGTCTTCACAATCTAAATTCTCTAGTTAAGATCTGAAACTTTACATGGCGTAGGAAGTAAGAACAGGGCCCAAGTTTTATACAGCTGCTTAAGCAGAGAAATTGTGCTTAACAACTTTCTGCTTAGCAAAAACAAGCAGGACGCCAGTTACAGACTCTACATGTGACATAGCATTTTGGGTGGTAACCTTATTCTGGTAAGCATGATTTATGTTGTGATTAACTATTTTTGTGAAATAGACTTCTGATTGACAATGCACGGTGTCCTCGGCAGGAGTCAACTTTTACAAAACAGCCATTCACCATCCAAGCAACAACAACAAATTCCATGAAGGAAAAAACCAGCAAACTTTCATGAGAAGTATCAAAGGGAGGGTTCGTGCACGAGTAAACAGCAACACATTAAATGTGAGCTGACCCAATCGATGGTCTCTAATAATAGCACCTCAAAACACAGTTACACAAAGTGAAAGCTTTGCGTTTCGTTTGAAAAATCTACAGCTATTCAGGAAAACAACCATGTGAAGTACATCTCATTTGAGAGAAGGGTCGGTATCTGAGAAGAACCGGAGTGGATATATTAGAGTCTCGACGTTTCGAGCAGTGTGCTCTGCTCGTCTTCAGGAAAATTTAATCTAACCCTCTTTTATAGTTGATTTTACATACCCAAGCAAAATTTGAAATATAAGTCGCTGATGGATAGACTTTTCACCCAAAACGACCAGGGAAGTGTGACTGAAGAAGAAAACATTGTTGATCAAAAGTTGAACATTGTCAACATTGTCGACATGAGTTAGTATTTGCCCATAAAAAAGTGTAATTATTAAAACCAGACGGCTGTTTTGACGTTGGTTTCTTTCTTTTATTCTGTGAAACGGTATTGAATTTCTACCTAAGTTATTGGATTCTTTCAACATCATTGATATTGAGTAGAAAAACAACCTTTTATCAAGCGAGATTGTTGTTCATTTGTTGTAATTTGTTTTGGTTTTTCTTCTTCTCAAAAATGTGCTGTACTTTTTTGACAAAGGTTTAATTTTTCTTAAACTTGGCGTTGTGTCTTCTGAGAAGAGATTGACGTGCAGGCGTCCTCAGCAGGAGTCGACTTTTACAAAACAGCCTACCCTACTCACAATCCAGGCCAACAAAAACATTCCACGAAGGGAGCAAATCAAAAAAGCTTCCATGAGAAGTAACAAAGGTAGGGTTCGTGCACGAATAAACAGATGTGAGCTGATAATAATAGATGCTCTATTGCACCCCAAAACCCAGTGACACAAAGTGAAAGCTTTGCGTTTCGTTTGAATAATCTAACAGCCATTCATGAAAAAAATATACCAATCAAAATTTGTTTCATGGAAGTGGATGTGTTGGTATGCACGACTTCCACTAACTATAGATCTGATACTACTCCATAATGCATCCTGTGGAGACGCACGAACATTACGGGACAATGTTGAACGTACAGCGGTTCGAGCATGACTAGTCTGACGTCACCGCCCAAGTGTAAGGGTTATAAAAACGAGCTGCAGACAGACATGTGCCTCAGTTTAAAACAAGACCCTGGAACAGTAAGCAGTATCAGAGCAGACAACTAAGGTGCATTTGAATGCCCTGCCCAGGGGTCTATTGTTAATCAATATTACCCCAAAGTCAAAAATTAGTATCAGAGCAGACAAGCAAAACTGGATACCACTAATCAGACTGTACTCGAGAAACTTGTAACTGAATTGCTTTCTACAAAGAAGCTACATATAAACCTCGACACTTGCCAAGACTAAACTCTTTTTCGTGGTTTTTTTTTACCGGAGAAACTTCTACCTTGGCTAGCGTCAAGATGGAGACGAGTAGATTTCTGCCCTTCAGTACCAAATTCAGATTGCCGATTCGTCTGAAGAAAAAGTAAGTGCACGCTCTCTTTGAGAGGAGAACAACACATTGATGTTATTGATTGTTTTCTTGTTGTTACTTTTGTTGTTTTATTATTGTTGTTGCTGTCGCTGCTGCTGCCAGTGGTCCTGCTGTCGTTGCTGTTGCTGTTGTTGTTGTTGTTGTTGTTGTTGTTGTTGTTGTGTTGTTGTTGTTGTTGTTGTTGTTGTTGTTGTTGTTGTTGTTTAGTTGTTGTGTTGTTGTTGTGTTGTTGTTGTTGTTGTTGTGTTGTTGTGTTGTTGTTGTTGTTGTTTAGTTGTTGTGTTGTTTAGTTGTTGTTGTTTAGTTGTTTAGTTGTTGTTGTTTAGTTGTTGTTTAGTTGTTGTTTAGTTGTTGTTTAGTTGTTGTTGTTTAGTTGTTGTTGTTTAGTTGTTGTTGTTTAGTTGTTGTTTAGTTGTTGTTGTTTAGTTGTTGTTGTTTAGTTGTTGTTGTTTAGTTGTTGTTGTTTAGTTGTTGTTGTTGTTTAGTTGTTGTTGTTGTTTAGTTGTTGTTGTTGTTTAGTTGTTGTTGTTGTTTAGTTGTTGTTTAGTTGTTGTTTAGTTGTTGTTGTTTAGTTGTTGTTTAGTTGTTGTTTAGTTTAGTTGTTGTTTAGTTGTTGTTGTTTAGTTGTTGTTTAGTTGTTGTTGTTTAGTTGTTGTTGTTTAGTTGTTGTTGTTTAGTTGTTGTTGTTTAGTTGTTGTTGTTTAGTTGTTGTTGTTGTTGTTTAGTTGTTGTTGTTGTTGTTGTTTAGTTGTTGTTGTTTAGTTGTTTAGTTGTTGTTGTTTAGTTGTTTAGTTGTTGTTGTTTAGTTGTTGTTGTTGTTGTTTAGTTGTTGTTGTTGTTGTTTAGTTGTTGTAGTTGTTGTGTAGTTGTTGTAGTTGTTGTAGTTGTTGTAGTTGTTGTAGTTGTTGTAGTTGTTGTAGTTGTTGTAGTTGTTGTTTAGTTGTTGTTGTTTAGTTGTTGTTGTTTAGTTGTTGTTGTTTAGTTGTTGTTTAGTTGTTGTTGTTGTTTAGTTGTTGTTGCTGCTGTCATGCTGCTGCTTCTGCTGTTGCTGTTATTTGCTAATAAACCTGTTATCGTATTTTGCTTTTATTGTATTTTGGTGAATGTTCGTCCCTTTTAAGAAGAGGACCTACCTCTTTCTCGTGGCTCTATCTGTTATCGTTAGTTTTTAGGGTTTTTTTCATTTACTCTTGGGAAGGAGGTTACTGGGATTGTTTTTCATTAAACGCAGTCGTGCAGCTTTTCTAATTACCAGGTACTAATTTTCACCAAAATGTCAAATTGAACTTTTATAGACTTCTCACGTTCCTAAACTTGATTACTTCCACCTATAAACAGTAACACAGATAGAAAACAACATAGGCGGATGCCAATAAATTACAGTATGTCTAAAACCGGCTTGACTTAATTTAGTATTGCATCAAATTATTAAGCAGAGTTAGGGCCTACGCGACACCGGGACAAATTTGCCAACAGTCTTATTAAGCGTTTGTTTTCTAGGCTTTTTATTTCGGTTTCCTTGTTTTCTTCCCAGCATTTTAAGTTTCCATCTTAAACAAAGAAATTCCACAAAGTAAACTTTTTATTCCCAACTGGTTAATGAAATAAACAAGAGAGAACTTTACCCTCAAGCTCTTTTATTAATAAAGTGTTTGTTATCATGCATCCTCAGCATGCAAGAACCAAAACATAAATTGGCTTATAAAACAACATATTCGGCGTATAAAATGTGAAACGAGTTGAAAGATCTGTAGAAGAAAAATATTTTCACTTAGAGCATGCCATCTATGGGTAAGATCATATGCAAAACCGCCACTGATCGACCTTTGCCTTGCTTTGCCTTGCCTAAGACGTGTTCATCCAGTGTTGGATGCAGCCCTCTTCATGTGCTTGTCATTTTCTTCTGTCTTGTGCTTGTCTTATCCATGTTATAACCAGTAAGGATATGATGTCATCTTTCCACTTCTTTTTATGTCTGCCTCAGGCGTTTCCTCTTCCCTGTTCAATGGTTACTTTACTCGATTAAATCCACCGCTATAAACACTAGAAAGAATCTGATTCCTTTCACGAAGTCACAATTTAGAAATGCATTTCTTATCATTGTATAGGAGACGTTCACCGCAACAACAACAGCAGCAGCAGCAGGAGCCAAGCCTCGATATGGAACAACCGCCATCTTACGACGAGTGCTCAGTGTTCTTTTACGCACCTCCGTCCTACGAGGAGAGCATCCGTCAAAGGGAGCCACTTCTCCTACAACCAAGACACGGCATCAACATGATGAGCTGGCTCAGTGATACTTCAACCTCGTCCTCCATGACAGCGAGTTCCTCCTCTTCCTCCTCCCCCTCCTCCTCTTTATCATCCTCCTTCCCATGCCCAAGGTGCGCACCGACAGCCCCGCCCCTCTCGCCTCTATCGACAGCGATCGACGCTTCGTCAACACTTTCATTATGGCTGTCGGCCGTGTCTTCTTCCAACTCGAGAAATGGTGAGAATTTATCGAGGATGGGGAACAGAAATCGAAGCTCAGGTGAGACTCGTACGAATGTTATTTGATTTTTGGGAAAAAATGTATAACAACAATTTTTTAATGGTACAAATTCATCAATACTAATTTGTCTTGGTTTTGGCTTCAAAGATCATTCCTCCGCATTTGGACAACCGAGCAAATTATTCAAAACCGAACAAACAAACAAACAAACAAACAAACAACAACACTTCAAAACTAAACTTTAGCAAACTCTTAAATTTAAAATATCATTGTTCAGAGATAAACCACTCGAAGGAGCTTCAGGTTGTATTGTTCATAAACTCACGACTTTATCTTCTTGCTTTTTTGTTTTTGTTTCAAAAATAAATAAATAGAATCTCTCATAAGCAACACGTCAAAGTCTGACGTCATCGCAAGAACACATCCACGCCTGCGCAGTTGGACACAGTGCTTGAGGTGGGTGGTACAATACACCCTAGAGAAGAATTTCAAAAGTACGATCGCACATTTCCATTGCCTGGTAAGTACAATAATATATAACAAAAAACCGAAGAGTCTCTAGAAAATGTGCCCCACCACCACCCTTCACAGACCTAGGAGAGCTTAAAGTGTAAAGATCAAACTTTAAAGCAGAAGCAGATCAACAATATTTTTATATATTTACTTGTGCTTTTCTGACGGAGGTATTGAAATGAAATATGAAATAGTTTACATTTACAAGAAGTGTCAGGGAAAACCCACGGTAGCCCATTTCACAGGAAGAGACTACCACTGTTTACATCAGCTTTCTCCCTAACCAGTGGTCTACTAGCCATACCAGTTAAAACAGCCAACAATTCACTCCAATTGGTCCGGCTGGCTAGTTCAATGTTGAAAAGCATCTCTATTTAATATGAACTAAATATGTACTATAAGTGAACAAACTGACGGACTAGTGAAACATCAACCTAGCCCTGCTGGCTAGTCACCCCAAAAAGTTAAGGGCAAGGCCTGTGTACATGCTATAAAAGGTCGTCTCTAAATAGTACAAATGAGAACTCCCATTACTATTATTTGGGCTAGACAGCCCATCAAACTACACGGTGCACCCACCCTTCCGCTTCGTATTCCAATGTCAACCCCAAATCATCGACCTTGTAATTGATGAGCGGATGTACCCCCCTGAAACCTGCCTTCCTCACCGAGGAGAATGATAGGGTGATAACGGACCACATCCCGGAAGAAAATCAAGACAACCCTCCCCGGTTCCTCTTCCCCTCCCAGCATGTCCGTTGGGGGGGGGGGGGGGGGGGGGGGCTAACTTTATGCTATTAAAGGTCGGTACATTCTTAAAAAACTCCCGGTGACCCATTCCCTGTGACCCATTCCTGGGAAAGTGGTTTACAAAATGAGATTATAGCTCGGATATACTGCATCAGTTTGACCCATTTCTGGGTCGTTTTGACACAGATTTCGGGTCGGTTTTCCCAGAGTGTATAATACTATTATCACACAGGTTTTCTGGTGCTGTGCAGTCTTGCTTATTTCAGTCGCTGCAATCGAAATAGACAGCGGTTTCTGTTTTGCGATAGTTTGGGGTCAAAAGCAATTTTCTGGACTTGGCAAGTTTTTCGGACCGAACATCTCCCTCGACGATTGCTCACGATATAGATTTTATAATCAGTGAGTTTTCCCAGATACTCTGTGTATAATCTCTGTCTATAACGGTTTCGAAACTATTTCGTGTACACAGTTAGCCTTGTCAACGGCTTTGTACTCGACCACCTGTATGGTTGTACAACCACTTGCTAGTTGATTTTTTTTAAATATATACTGTGTAATGCCTTGAACCAAGTCTAGTTTCTGATACTAAATGTAATTTTTTTTGATGCACGACTCATTTCAGGTGAAAAACGCCATCCGTGTCTCTCAGCAGCACGGACCAAACTCCGAGATGTACCCGATTCGTCTAGCTACCCTGGCCGTCCCAAAGCCATCCTCACTTAGCCTAAAGACGTGGACAGAGTTCATTCTCTCAATGGGCTTCAAATTCTCCCAAACCAACAACTTGAACATAAACAACAACAACGAAGAGAATGACAGTAGTTTCTTAGCCCACGTGATTGCCAGTTTGAATGAAAGCAACAACAACAACAACTGGGACGTCAACAGTAACGAGTTGGGAGATTTATCCGTGATCGTTCCAGCGGGTCACGTACCGGGCAGACTGATCAAATACCGGCATGTCTTGACCGGTTTACTCGGTAAGAAAAACTAAATATTTATCCCCACACCCACCCTGATGGATGTGGCACATTGATCTCAGTGCAATACCAGGCCATTTCCTTGACACGCATTTCCTGGCAGGCTTATCTGTGTGTACCTCTTATGGGATTGATTAATAATCAAATATTAAGCTCATTTCCGCCGGGGTCTTGATTGTGTCGTATGCAAATACAATATTTCCCACATGATTTCACACAACTGAAGATAAAACACAAGACTGGTAACAGGCATGAACAAATACTAGTTTTAACCTGATAACTTCCTTTCTTGGGGTTTTATAAAAGTAAAAGTAGATCAAAAAATTAAAAACGTAACATCGATAAAAGGAAAGGGTTGAACCATATAGAGCCTGACGGATTGTCTAAAAGCAAAGACTGTCGCGATGGAGACCTCCTCATAAAAGGTCATACCGGGCCCAATTTCTGCTATAAGCGGGATACCAGTTACAGATAAGCCTAGTACATGTGACATGGTATTTTCGCTGGTAACCTTATTCTAGTAAGCAAGATTTGTTGTGCTTAGCTAATCGTTGTGCTTAAGCAGCTTCATGAAACTGTACCACCACGCTCGCCATTTGAAGAGTCAACTGGTAAAAAGCGTGTAAACTCTGCCTCGCCTAAAATTCGCACCACACGGTGCAACATATGGACATTGCCCCCCAAAAACAGCCCAACCAATTAAGAATTTTGTGATGGCAACGTCGGGTGGATGGGTCGATACTCGTCCTCTAAGTTTCTGTCAAAAACCGAGGAAGTAGCATTTGAAGGACAATGTGAATACATGCTGGAAATTGTTCAAGGCTTTTTACTAGTTTCTCCTGACTCACATAACGGATTTAAGCCCAAATTTGTCACAGGTTTGTTGTTTCATGATGGTTAATCACACCATCACACAACACATGAACACTGTCGTCTGCGACTATACGTCTGCTCACTAACCTGTTAAATACCCTTAAATATAAAAAGTCGATTTACTATTCCCCAAAACATTAATGTAATTTCCCGTCAGAAACCTTGAGTTGCCTGGGTTTTTTTTTATGTGTGTGAATGAATTCATCTAAATCAATGAGTCACGCAATTTTTATATAATAATAAACAAACAAACAGTAACCCATTGTATGTGTGGCGCGAATCGCTACCAAACTTAAAATACACAAGCAGCTTCCCCCGGCACTGTAATAGGAGTTCCAGCTGTTTGTGGCACCATTTTCAAACGGGATTTTTAAATTCTGACTCAACAAAAATCCCCCCAACCCCCCCCCCCAAAAAACCTATCCCTCGGGGTCGGAACCACCCGGGCAGTGCAGGTTTGCGCCTCCATAACTTCTGATTGAAACATAGAATAAGTATCTGACGCAAAGTCAGTGGTTTCATGAATCACCCCCAAGTTCAGGAAAAACCCTCGATACTAGGGCTCCTGGGGTCGATTTCACCAAACTCTTCCTAACTTAGGACTAGTCCTAGGCAATGCTAAGAGATAGGACTAGTCTTAAGTTACTCGTCCTAACTTAGGACTAGTCCTATCTCTTAGCATTACCTAGGACTAGTCCTAAGTTAGGAAGAGTTTGGTGAAATCGACCCCTGGACCCGGTACTGCCGTAAGGTGAGTCACCAGTAGCAACCGGTTTCTTGCTCGGTGTTTCTCTGAAAGAAAGAACGAACATTGAAAGGACTAGTAGCGAGTTGCGGTCAGTTCTTCAAAAATTGTGTTGGAACAGCTTCGTTTTAATAGAACTCCCCATTTCTTCACGCGATGACTCAGTAAATGTGGTTGGAGGGCTGGGGGCTTCCTATGTCATAATTTCGGTTGCCATATCCGTTGTGTACACCGATGACTGACCCAATAATAAAATGAGAAAATTCAAACATGAAGTCATAAAATGTTTATTTTATGGAGAAGAGGTATCCCCTAAGAACTTAATAACGAATACCGTGCGAGTTCATCGTTATAGATTAACAATCCACGACAAAAGTGTATACCATCTATTTCTACCTCCATGATTATACACACACAGATTAAAAGGGCAACGAACTGGATTGTTAATAAAAGAATTATTTGGCTCAATTTCGATCTGAAAGCTCACTGATAATAATAATATTTCTGTATCCGTCACGTAAAAACGTGCACTAAACTGCGAACACATGGAAGATGAAACGTTTACGGGAGGCACTGCGAACACAGATGAAATGTTCACGTGAATACTCTTCCAAAAAGAAGAGGGGGAGATAAAAGAAACAAAAACAAGATGTATCGTTATTCCTTTAGACACATCTTCACAAGTTCCAAGAAAATAGAGCTTACTCAGTCCTTGATTGATTGGCACGTTCTTGACAGATTGTAAACAAAAAAGTTGCGTTCCAAATGACTAATTCATCCTCAAGCAACTTGCGGTTTCACAAAAAACCACAGCAATCTTAAATTTGTGTGAAAGAATTACCCAATCGCACTTATTAATATTAGGGTGGTAATAAAAACGTGATGAGAAAGGCAATTAATAATGTTTACTGTAAAACGGGAATGAGTAAGAACCGAGGTTGGTTTGGATCAGTGCACACAAACGGTGATCCCAGATTGAATATATTTTATTGATGGGCTACACTTTTATTGGATTGAACTTTTTAATAATTATAGGTGAAACCATACAACATCGTAGTCTTTTACTCAAGTCGTAACGTGACATTCCGGATGCCGTACGTAATGCTAGCAATTAACTCATCACATTTTCCAAGAAAACAAATAATTGCTGACAACTTTCTTGTGAAGAAACCTGGGGGTCCACAAAAGTGCCTTGCACTGTGACCTAAAAACGGTGAGGAGGGACAAAGGGAACATTAAGTGTGAGAGGAAGACCCCGAAATTAGTTAAAGTTTTGAGGCATGCCAATTCGTGATTGATCGTTGATTGAGGGGCCGAGCCAACTTTCGGTGACGAGAACTGCATCCAAGTCATTGGACATGATGAGCATATCAAAATCGGAGTTAGCTGTTGAGTAAAGTGACTCTTATTGACGTAAAATACGAGATCTGTGGTATTTCTGGAGGTCACTCAGGTTGTTGGTTGGGACCTGAAATCTACTGATCACTACCTAGTGCCACAGGCCAGGATGCGGTCCGAGGTTGGATTCGAACCGGGGCCCATCTGAGATGGATTACATTATGTCAACCACTAAGCCGACCATGACACCATTAAGACATATTAAGATCTGTAATTTCAAAGTATAAAAGTTATTGTTGTGAACTAACTTTCTCCGGGTTCTTTTTGTCATTAACGAATGATCCGCTGAGCAGACAGTCCCAATATAAAGTTAATCTGATGGTGATCTTTTCCTGCTAAGCAAGCTGTGTTTAATAAAATGTAATGCTAACCATCTTTATGGCATTAGACCGAGATGTCAAGGCTGGTACAATCCAAAATTAAAAACTTATTGATGGTTTCTATTGGGAAAATTTATTAAAGGATCCGTAGTTCACGTACTGTTTTTCTTTCTATTTTGTTATTTCAAGAATTGCCACACAATGCGATCAAGACTGCGGCAAACCTGTCAAGAACAGAGGCCGAAAGGATTATTGAACTGGTAAGTTTTATTTGTTTGGTGTTGGTTTTGGTTTTTTGAGTGTTTTTTGTTTTTTTCGGGGTGTTTGTTTGGCCCTTTCGATGTTGGGTTAGGAGACAGTTGTAATTATTTGGTTAAGTCGTAATAAAGTCATCTTCCGTTTTGGCACAAAGAAGTTAATTACATTATCGAACTGACTGTCCCCATCTGCTATGTTGTTTTTATTCAGCAGTTGACAGCAGACAGTAACGGTTGGCAAAGACTTATCGAAGCTGCCAGACCGGGGGGGGGGGGGGGGGGGCTAGCTGAACACTAAAAATAAGTTAGGATGCCCAATTCTACGACCATACATTATGAATGGCAACAATGGAATAGTACATCTCCATTTCATGTTGGCAAAACTCCACAATGATCGCCCTTCCAGCATTATACAGTACTTCTATAATATGTACTGTGGGAATTTTGAAAGTCTTTTGCCCGCGTGTGACCATCAATCTCAACAAAAGCAACGTATTGCCCTAACTCTACATAATCTTGACCCAAGAGACAAGTATCTTCAATTCAAAGGTTCAACGTTTCACTGTAATTGTACGGCTACTGGTGTCCCCTATTATAGTCTGACAAATAAAAGTGTGAGACTATGAGCGTAGAAATGGCGCCGGTCTTTTTCTACTCATCAATGATTTATCAGTAAAGTGACTGTTGGGTGACATTATTTATACTCTATTTTGTTCTCTTCACGTTAAAGCTTACACCCCTCATCCAGTCTCCTCCTCACGCGATGTCTGTGGAGCACGCCCTCGTCCGGCCGATATGGGACATTCACAGGCGGCCTGGATGTTTCTTGATGTCCTTGGACTTCACAGAGTTTCGATCCGAAGGGAGTAAGTTCCTGAAGGTTCCAGCTGGGGAGGTTGCTAGAAGACGATTTCATCTTGCCAAACTAATCTTGGAGATGTTTCTAAGGACTTAAATCACTTAGAAAGATCCCTTCGCTACCAAATCCAAGTTGGGGACTGTAATGGTGAACCCATGTTGTTCCTATTTTACGGGAAAATAGAATTAGCTGTTGCAAACTGATTTTCAACCAAAAGGACCTGTGGTATAAATGAAAAAATTAGTGAGTGGCCAGACGTTTCGACCCTAGCAGAGTCTTTCTCGAAGGCTAAAATTATATTTAATACGGGATGGAACCGACGATCAAAATAACATGATTTTGGCACAAGAAAAACCACACTTTACAGGGGACATAAAAGGAAGATGGTGTATTATTTTAACTCTTCAAAATATCTTAAAATAAAGGGATTTACTTTGTATTTATTTATTTCTATTTTATTTGGCAATACCATGAACGTTTTGGTTACATCTTAATTATTTCTAAAAGTAGACAAAGAAAACAAATGACCATGCAGTATGACAAGAAGACAGGACAACGTTCCTAGCTCTGTCTGGTTTATTTTAAAAAATACAGAGTGAGTAGACGTAAATAATTTTGTCGAGCTGCCAGTTTGTGTATGTTTGAATGAGTTTGTTAAATGTTTATGTGTAAACGGAAAAACAATTATTTTGTACAGGGATTTACATTATCAGAGTTTTCAGTCTTCAATTCACCAACAAATTTAAAAAAAAAGCTTTTATAATATCGGGGAAATGTTTGTGAGCAAAAAATGTTCCTCTTCTTCTTTATTATTATTAGTAATGTTTCACTTTGGATTTGCATATCGCAAACATTTTTTAACAAAGGTGGTTCCCATTAACTCACGATTGACCTCTTTGTTGCCGCTCTCAGCGATGGGGGCACTACTTGGTTTTCTTGACCTGTCGTTGCGGTTACTCTGTCAGTTAAACAAGCATTTTGAGCTCTATTCTGTCAGGTTTTCATAAAGTATTTTAACTATTTATGCAATGTCCAGTATGATCGTACATTTATGACAAATACATTACGAGTTATAATTGTTCTTTACAATGTGCTGGGTGCATTTGATATTTATTTTATTACACAAAGTTATTACCACTGCGTACTGTTTGAAACAGAAATAAACGTTTTAAAGCATTCAAACAAACTTGTGTGTGACTGTTGAATTATTTCGAGTGTTTTGTTTTTAAATTTAGTTATGCAATTAATTTAATTTAAAATAAAATACATATAGTTCTTTCATGAAGGCAAACATCAGTTCAGACTCTCATTAATCCCCGAGTTTCAGCTGTTCCCATGCATACTTCGAGAGAAAGAGAGGCATTTCAAATAGCCTGGTCTCAGTTTGCACGAAGCGCATACTTTACACGTGCACACACCCTCACAAACCCAGACTTGTGGGGTCCTGCTATTGTTGTTCTATTATTCCCTTTTCTGAAGAATTCCCCTGTGGGGTACAAGTTTAACAAAGAATACCTTGTGGGGTCCATTGTTCTGTTGTGTTTTGGACCCCACAAGGATGGGTGGGTATGTCCACACGCTTCACAAAGATACTTTCCAATGGACGGTTAGCTGGCATGGTACTGAAAGTCGATACTGCTTTAATAGAGTGCCTTTGAAGTTACAAACGATCCGAATATAAAAGAAATATCATACAAGTTCCTGGTTCTTTAGATCATTAAGACAGTTTTAATGTGTTAAAATTGTTTTTTGGTTAAACTAATACACCCGCCTTTACTCCTTAAAGGCACAGTACACGTTTGGTAATGACTCTGAAAATTAGTGGCAACAAAAACTTACTTGGTAAGAAGTACAGCAGCTTTGGGTAGTATAATTAATTTTGAGAAACTTTTAACTTCGAAGTACTACGGTTATGGAAAAATATATCACTTTTTATTCTCCAAACTTTGAATCTGAGAAGCGTTTCTGTCAGAAACGCTTCTCATCAGACTGTCGGGGAATACTCTTCCTGCGTGGAAATATTCGCTCCGGTTTTTCGGTGATATCTCAAAAAAGCGACCACCTTTTGAAGTGAATTTTTCATAGGTTAGTTTTATTGTATGTACCTACATTTATATAGGATTAACACAATCAGTAGGCTCCAATTACCAAACGTATGAAGCAACTTTTAAAAAGATGCATTTTGAAAGCAAATCACGGTCCGGCGCGCGTGGACGACGGATTCCAATGTGAGGTTTCACGTGATGGATGCGCGCACAAAATAGACAGGCTCCAAACTTTACATGCACATTTTCAATAAAAAGAGCGTAAAAGCTGCATAGGTTACTGCGCAAGAAACCTACGGTGGACAGGGGCAGTCTAACATGACTGAAGTGAGACTCGCTGCGTACAAACTTTTTGTAATGGCACATTAAGCCTTTGATCGGGGCACAAGTGCCACGGCTGGAGTCCGAAAACTATCGCTTGAGATAAACAGGAGGTGAGAGTCATTGCTGACAAAGCAGGGTCTGAAACTAGAGAATCCCATTGACCATGTTACCTTTGTTTACAGAAATAGTGACCTTGTACATTCTAATGCATTTCCTGACAGGCAAGATACTACACTCACCATATGGAAAAATTTACATTTTGTGTCATAATTTTCACATAAATTCAAGAGTTACAAAAGCAACAGCTGTACAGCTTTTGAAATGTCCCCCTTTCTTCATATCAAAAGTGGAGAAAAATCAGACAGTGCAATCTCCATAAAACATGAGATTTATTGTAGGCTTCCATTGAGCTGCGTACAAACTATGCCTGCAGGAAGTCTAGGCTCTGTGGCTCTTTTGTAAACATGTGATGTCACAGGTCACATGGTCTATAGAAGGTGTGTTGAAACGGTGGTTCAACGGTGGTTCAACTGTTAAGCAAATTCTAATGAGCTTCTTTCTGGGAAGAGTATCACTAGAGAAGTAGATCAGAGCTAGGTTCCTTTAAGACTTATGATTTGTTGAAAAAAGGTCCAATATTGTACCCCTCTGAGACTTTTCACTTTCAATCTAGAGCAGTTGGGGGCACAGACACTAACCCTCTAAAACGACTAAATTTTAATTGCTAAAAAGGCCAATTGGGAATTTTCTTTTCAAGATGGAGTCTATTTGATACGAGATTGGGTCCATAAACTCTACGACTGGGATCTTTCGACAAGATCATAATTACAGCACGACAGTATAAAAACACAATGAAAATCGCATCTCTTTTCAAAACGACTTTATAACACATGCATTTTCGCACAAAATGTAAAATCACATTCTTCAGTATTATATAACAATGGTTGACAAAAAACCATGAACCAAATGAAACCAAACACAAAACACAATGTAAAAAAAAAAAATCCAATGTCTTGTACGAGATTAAGTGTATGTACAAACAATATTGCATGGCATTGTATACACAGGATGACGTCATTGGATTAATTTGAAACTTTCTCTTTGATATATAATACAGTGTGATTTTAAACGAGAACATTAATATAAGTAGATATTACGTGAGAATTCTCACAGCGTGTTGGTTCTTCCTACGTAAGCTTTACATGTTCATCTACGTCTCCATGTTATTGATGAACCTTGTAATCGTGGGGGGAAAACAATTAAAAATATATTTTTCTGAAACGAAAACTCGGACTCGGAAGTTTTACTTCAAGTTCTTCCTAACCATTAATCTCAAAGACACAATTAATCTCAGAAACACCAACCCTTGGATGGGCAGCTTAAGCCTCCATATAATGAGACAGGCTCAGGTTTCAACTAAAATGATTATAGACGCAAAACGTTTGGTTGGAGACTAGGTGATCCAACACCTCAAAACACTCTTGTAGGACAATTCATAAAACTGACATTATCTACACACAAAATTTCATCAGTCGGTACTAAATTTACGAAACAAGAATGCAAATTTGTCTTAATCAAACTTATTCTATAATAAACCACAAGGGAAACTGACTGGGTAACTTTTAAATGATTTTGGGTTGAACAAAGAAAAATTGACTAGAGCGGGTTTGAACCAACGACCTCCGGATTTACGTGCCGGCGCTCTACCAACTGAGCTATCTAGCCCTATGTTGGCGGTCTCCCTATTTTGTCAAACTTATTCTGTCATCTTCCTCCAATGTGTTATTCTCAGTACCACAAACTTATGACTCTATGCGTGCAAAATGTACAAGTTATCAAGAACTTATTTGATCGTTTTAAGATAAGTTTCGTTTTAAGATAAGTTTTGTTATATCAATACTGTACCATAGATGTTAATATTTGCATCGGGGATAATGACTATAATTTAGTTTTTACCCTACACGATGTGTGTTAAGCACTGTATACTCAGTACTTTCCCCCCGAGTACTGTACCACCCCTCCAGTAAGATGACCGCATCTAACATGATAATTTTTCATTATGCACCAATAACAACCCGACTAACCAGTGTTGTTCACAATACCCCCTTTCTCGCACACAAAACAACTTAATAATTCACATTAAACTTCCTGTTGACAATTTCTTCAATAGTTCTCACAATGTATAGAAATAATCTCTACAATGCATAGTAAAATTATATGGGGGCTAAAACAAAAGCAATAACCACCTACGTTTACAAAATAACACATGGTTGAATTTATTTAACTGACATTTGTACATATTGTGTGAGAGCATAATGCCAGGTAGACGAACAATAACCACTATGAGAAGAGCTAAAAAATATTGGCTCACTAAGTATTTTGTTATGTTTGTTTGTTTTGTTTTCTTTTTGGGAGGGATCCTTGCCTTTTTGATGGGGGATTTAAATTTAAACTTTGGGAAACGATAATTTTTTGTTTTTAATGCGTTGGGCGGATTTTTCCCCCCTTTGTCAACTTTAGTCTGGTGTGTATTAATTTAAAACTACCTTCGGCTTGTTTAAAAAAAAGTTCAAGTTTAATGACAACATTTCACCAAGATGATGATTTTCGATCACTTCAGACCAACGAGCTTCCGGTTGATATTCTAAAACCGACTTGTAAAACAGACTATTCCTCCGCACATTTGGCACAAGTTAGCCACCGACCACGAATGGAGGGTTCGTTTTGCTATACACAAAAACGGTAAAAAAAAAAAAAAAAATCCCCTTGACAGATGAGATAGATGGAACGATGACCAAATCGAATCAAAGACCAATAATTTGATAATCTTTTTTAAAGTCTCCTCCTGCCTTTAACATGCTCCAATCTGCAGCATTTGTTATAAATCATTTGAAACCTTGTGTGATTCCTGTCACAAAGACTTCTAAATGGTATAATTTAGATCCCCAAAATTAATGGCAACAATTATGAGATTTTAAAAGCATATTAAGTGTATAAATATTAGAAACTATTACACAGTCTTTGCTCCCTTAACTACATATAGAAACATTAGTGTAAGTACTAAAATTAAAGACTTGGAAATAGAATTTCGTCAGTTTTTTAAGGTTCACTACAAGGAATTGACTGAAATGATTGTGTACAGAATGCAAACGAGGTTGTTCAGAATTCAAACTGTGGTGTACAGAATGCAAATGAATGTGTACAGAATGTAAAATGGGAGTACAGAATGCAAATGGTGGTATACACATTGCAAACGATGGTGTACAGAACGCAAACGATGGTGTACATAATGCAAACGACCGAGTACAAAATGCAAATGACAGTGTGCAGAATGCACACGATGGCGTGCAGAATGCACACGATGGCGTACAGAATGTGACTTCCTGAAGTGGACTTGAAAAGAGAAACTTGACCATACACATTATACACTGGAATTTGTTATAGCAGGAATTTGTTATAGCTTTACATGGGAAATACTTGTACACGATCGTCACCATAGTACTAGCCCCGTGGGACTATCGCTTTTGTAGACACACTGAGCTAGGAATAGTCCTATGATATGGCTACCACACTACCTGATCTTGATCTTTATCAAAATCCACACAGACATATCAAATTTGTCTCCTGAAGACGATCAGAGCATACTGATCAAAACGTTGAGTTGTCAACCACCGGTTCTTTTCAGAACCAACACTACTCAAAAAGAGATTTACACATGGTGCTACCGCAAACCTCACCTGAGGGCCATTATTATTTTCCAAATTCATACAGACAGGGAATCGCGAACATTAGACCCTGTTTCCCATAGCAGAGCAGCACACGACAATTGCACACCAAAATGCTGATATATCCAAAATGGGTTTATTGTATTTTACAGACTCTTTCAATTTTCTGTTGAGCTCAACAGATTTGTGTTTGCTCTCTTTGCGGTTATATTCATAGGTATATTATGCAGTTAGTATTCGTATTTAATGTGGGAGTAAATTTAAGCTTCAAGTCCAATACACAGGGAATGCCAAGCGAAATAATATAAAAAAACCACGGACGATACTGAAATATCAGTGTGTGTATAAAGTGTATAAACACTTCGCAGTTTACTCATCACTGGTGCACAATAGAATATAGTCAACATAAATTGGACAAACACTAAAATGCAAATATTATTGTATTAATCTTCACATCGTTAATAATTCAAGTTATGCCACTAGTTATTATTCTTATAATACTGTACAATGTCTAGCTTCCACGACAAGAACGGCGCTTAGTTTCATCAAGGCGCTAAGCAGGAGACGCTACTCAACTCTGCTAAGCCTTAACTAAGCAGGAGACCAGTAATGAGGGAAGAATATGGCATAGTGTTTCAGCTGGTTTACCCATTCCTGCTATAAGCAAACGCTTAGTAAATTTCTCTTATGCTTAACAAAATGCCCGATGGGCAAGACTTAGCATTATTTAGGTGCTTAGCTGCTTTAGGACCTTTGGCCTTGATCTCATTTATATTCATGTCAGTGGTGGCGCTATTCAGTCTATCTGACCAATCACTACTATTTACAAAGCCGTTCGTTAGACTAAACAGGCCTAGCTATAAAATGATAACAAAATGACGTCTTAAGACAGTAATGCAATCTTTCTTCTGATGCTACAACTCCTTCGAAAATTGCCTTACATTAACATCATCTCAATCTCCAACAAGGATTCAAAATTAAATCATTAACTGTGTGACGAGACCCAACAATAGTTGTTGTTCATTAACATTAACTGTGAGCCATGTGCGATTATTTTCTTTATAACAAACTCCAGGAAAATGACAAGTTGGAGAGTCTTTTAATTTCACCTATAACCCTTCTATCGATACGTGTCCTAATGGGCAATGATGCAAGCATGTTACTTCACATGGGCAATTGCCTCCATGCCCCTAGTCACTAGCCTTGGTGCCCTATAATTGACTTGCTTTTACAAGCATCAGGCCTGCAATGCACAAGTGAACGATGACAAACCATGGAGTTTCCTACCTCCATGGACAAACTCAATCATGTAAACACTCCAGAGACCACAGTGTTTGAATCTTTTCATATGACGGAAATAACAGCTTCTTTTGTTCAGCAAGCTGACAAAAAACAAGTCTGAATTCAGATAAAAGCCTAAAATTTATCACCCCTGAATGAAGGAAACCCACATTTATTTTTAATTTTGTTCCTTCTTCATCATTTACTGGGTTGCAGCAAAAAGTTTTCCCCATTGGTAGATTTAAGCAATGGCACCAAATCCCAGCGGTTATTCCACAATCCAAATTTCCAGGTACACATATCAAGGGTAAGATGAAACTAAGCACAGAGAAAGGACAGATTTCTCTATGAACTAAGCCAGTAAAAATGCGCTTTTGTTTATCTACACACGTGTGTTATTTTGTGTTATATCATTAAACTTGTTTAAATTAGCATACACTAGGGAACCAGTGATTTGTACACATTTGATGGACAGCAGCACCACTTTGATAAGAGGACCAGTCGCCTCTCTGACTAAGAGTAGACTAGCCTTACAAGTCCATCACACATGGCATATTCAACCTGCTCAAACAACCAACCATGCATCAACCAAGAGATGATCATCACTACATGGCCAATGCTTATTTCAAACCTACATGGCCAGCTAAAAAGGGCCTGAAAAATCTCTTCCTCTCATTTTTAAAGAAGCTGTCAGACTTTTCTTAAATTCAAATTAAGATTGTTGAAGAAAGCAATAAATAAAAAAAAGGAACACAACTGATAAGAATTAGGAGGTATGCTCACACAACACTGAAGCTTATCTTATAATGGGAATGTCTTCCACACAATTAATGAAGTTAACTTATTACACGAGGGAACACATTTTGGGGCAAAGCAAAATCACTTAAGCTGTGTAAGTGTTCCACTTCTAAATAAATCATCTTAAATCTGTAAGTCGCAGTTAATTTTGCATACTCCTGGTATATTCATGTATCACACTGCATCCATCTTTGTCTGTGCCCCTGTATCCTGGTAAAGGGTAAAGCAATGTAAGCTGTAGCGTACAAAGGTATCAGACTATTTCCTTGAAAGGTTCAACTTTTCTACACATTTGTCCACACAGAGCTACGATTGATCTTAACTGTGTATCAATTGCAGAGTGTGATGTCACAATACAAATCACTGTGGCAATATTGACAACTCATCTTAAGATGAATCTCGGTATTTGTGAAATCGAGCATTGGGCTTGATCTCACAACGAAGCTAAGATTGATCTTCAAAAGATGTGTATCAATCTTAAATTGCTTAGCAAAGCGTGATGTCAGGGATACGAATCACTATGGCAATATAGACAATGAATCTTAGTGCTTTGTGTAGTCGAACCCAGGAGTAAATGTATAAAGGTCACAGGGTAGTCATTGTCTTTTTCCTAACCATCTAAAGCTATGAGGCCAAAACGAGGCTAGAAGGGAAAAATCTTATGACACAATTTACCTATCAATGCCAAAATTATGATCATAGGGACTTGCATGTAGTTCATTTCTGCAAAACAGTAAATTTCAGAACATTTTGTGGTTGTTGGTGGTGTACAGATACATTTTGAAGACCTAATCAACCCATTTTTCAACATCAGTTTTTTTATCTGTGCTTTTTTTTTGATGCGATAGAAGGATATTTAGTCAACTCTGAAATTACAAGGTGGCAGCAGAGTGATTTTGTTTATGACTGTATCACAGATAATCTTCATTACGGAGTAGTTCTGAACTGATCAACAGGGTTGAACCCTAACAGGGTACTTGACAAACTCATGGTAGACTGTGATTCTTTTAAAAGATGACGCTGGAGGTAACTCTTTAATAATATTGGTTTTCTTCACCGTCTTCGAGGGGCTCCTCTTGACCATAAGCTACCGCTTCCTCGGGTGCTACGCCCTCTTCTCCTTCCGGAGTCTCAAAACCATCCTGGGGGGAGGGAAGAGAGGACAGGGAGAATCAATGGGTGGTCATCTTAAAGATATCAGATTCGCTCGTGGGTTGGTTTCATAAGATTTGGAGAACCCATTACCAAACCAAAGTAAATTTTGCGAAATACGGTATTGTACAAATCTTGAAAATGAAGAATCAAATTGAGAAATTGTAAAATGGGCAACAAAATCATAAAAATTTATGTCAAAATTGTACATATTGAGAGGTTTGCAATAAGCCCCAAGTACATAAGCCAGTAGGCCACCATCACTTAGGTCAAACAATTGAAAAAATACATGCAGGTACAAGTTGCGCACAACTCTCATCCAATGATAGACCCCTTGCACAATGCCCAGAGAATTAACATGGGCCTATCCTATCCACCATTCTGGGAGTGCACTCAAAGGAATCGATTCTTAAAATGGTGGAAATGGTAGGCGCGCATTGTGTGGAGGTGTGTTCCGCATTGTGCAAGGGGTCATTGGGTCCTCCTTTGATCTCAGTGAGGGCACCAATTAAGCTTTTAATGTCAAACGAAGGGAGTCTATTTAGACCCCTATCATAGACTGGACAATAGACTGGTCCCTCTTTGCAATATTAAACATTTGTAACTGCATCAACATGGGGAGGAAAACAAAGATGACTGCAGGAAACATGATAATAGTCTGAACAGATCAACAGCATCACCAAGCCAATCAATACGAACAGGTACATGTACACAACAAAGAAACAAAGCACTGCCTTAGGTACAAGTTTAAAGCAAATACTGAACTGCCGACAGCAGTTTTACCCGTGGCTGATGAACAAAGCAAGGTGGTAAAAATCCAAATTGATGGAATACATGTAAAATACAAGTAGAAGACAAAATTGAAGACAAGCGAAATACATCAAACATCATTTCACAAGCAAGCAAAATCAAAGCAGTTCAATGTAGACCCCTTGCATTGGCTGCGCATGTTTCCTTTGCCTGAGAGTTGTGCGCATGTTTTCATTGGCTGAGAGTCATGCGCACGTTTCCATTGGCTGAGAGTCATGCGCACGTTTCCATTGGCTGAGGGTCATGTGCACATTTCCATTGGCCGAGAGTCATGCGCACGTTTCCTTTGCCCGAGAGTCATGCGCACGTTGGCTGAGAGTCATGCGCACGTTTCCATTGGCTGAGAGTCATGCGCACGTTTCCATTGGCTGAGAGTCATGCGCACGTTTCCATTGGCTGAGAGTCATGCGCACGTTTCCATTGGCTGAGAGTCATGCGCACGTTTCCATTGGCTGAGAGTCATGCGCACGTTTCCATTGGCTGAGAGTCATGCGCACGTTTCCATTGGCTGAGAGTCATGCGCACGTTTCCATTGGCTGAGAGTCATGCGCACGTTTCCATTGGCTGAGAGTCATGCGCACGTTTCCATTGGCTGAGAGTCATGTGCATATTTTTATTGGCTGAGAGTCATGCGCACATTTCCATTGTTTGTCATCAAAGATGAATGCCAATGCAAGGAGTCTATTGAACTGATGTTATATAAAAACAAGATACCAATGTCTAATAAAAATGGATTGAAATTAAAAACAGAGATGACTTGGTGAATGCAAACAGGTACTCTGATCACTAAATACAATAATATACAAAATACATCTCGCTTACAGTAAATGAAGCTGCAATGGCGCATGGAAGGGCATGCACGACCTGTTTCATAAAAGCATGCAACTGGCAGGGATGAGAGTTTATGGAAAATGAAAAATCCACAAATATTGGTGGGGGGAGGGTTTGGGGCTACCAAAACCATCACCACAACCACAACCCGTATCAGTGGAATCAATCTATTTTTTCAAGTGGGTGGGGGAAGCACCTCTGTAATGGTATGTTTGTATAGTCAATCAAATTCAAAAACCTTTAAAATGGCATGGATGTAACTGAAATATAATTATGAATTAGCCTGTCAAATAAGAGGAAAGTGAAATGCACAGCAAGAGTTTGTGCTGCTTTTCCGTTTGCAATGGCACAAAAAGTGAGAATCCCAAACATGGAAATCAGCCCATCATCAGCTGAAAAGTTGCATGCCTGCATATAACCCCACAAGAACACCAATGTGTCAATCTTGCTTAAGGGAGAGAGACAACACAACTGTAACTAGTTCCTTGTCTGAAGATAATTTCATGATGAAAATTAATCTGCTTTGAAACTTTATCTCCAGCCTTGATGCGTTTGGCTCAGTTTAACTGCGTAACTCAGAAAGACTCGGGAGAAGAGTTTGTGCACAATGAGGGGTAAAAAAAAAAACGATCAAAATGCATCATGTGAGGGGCAAGTCCAAGAATTAGTGCAGCAACAGTTACAAGCTGCACATTCAGAAAGTTAAACCCAAGCGCTCTCCCTGAACAGTGGTCCGCTGACCAAACGCTAGTTAAAACACCTGAGGACCAGTCAAAATTCTCCCCTGAAGTGGTTTGGCTGGCTTGTTCAGTGTTGAAAAGCCTCCCTGTATTTAGTATGAAATATGGACCAGTGAAATAAAGAGGGCGGGCAAGTGAAACGACAAGCTAACTGGTCCTGCTGGCCAGTCACTGAAAAAAGCTAAGGGCAAACCTTGTACCCCCTCTGAAAAACAATGAGGTGATTTATATTCTAATGTGGAACATCTTCAAGGGGAATGCCCCCATGACGTTAGTGTTATTAGTCCTTGAATAGATTATGTGACAACAGTGATGTAACAACGGTGTGTTACACTGGACTGCAAGGGGATCCTTTTTCTTGGACTTGCCCTGAAGCGCTTAAAGATTTGAAACATGTCAAAATAATTGCAGTGTTTTGGTGAAGGTCATAAACATGCGGAAGCAGTGATCATACACCAGTTTGGAAGGAAGACAAGGGTCACAAATGGGGAGGGGGGAACAGGGGGAGGGGAATTGATTGACATAGTAAAAATGATGCACACAAATAGAAAAAAAATTCACAAATACGTACTAATAAAAAAAAAATCCACAAATGGAAAAAATAAAGTATCCGTAAAAACAGAAGAAACTGGGGTAGACTAAAAATCCAGAAATAAAGGGGGAAAACAGCTATAGATGTGAGGAGATAAAAAACAAAGCACAAATAAAAAATAAAGAAGAAATGAAAACAGGCAAGGGATCTACAAGTGGACACGTTTGTCTAACCCCCTAATATTGCTCATTCTGTTCATCAAAGCTTCCCGGATCGCTAACAGTGTCGTCTTCAAAGTCCTCAGGGGGTGCAAATCCGTCCTTAAATACAAGAAGCATTCAAAAGGAGCGGGTGGAACAAGAAGGCAAAAAAAGGGAAAGAGAAAGAGAGAAAAGAAATATATGGGTGCCTGAATTGGTTCTATGCTTGCTCTAAAAATTAGTATTACCCATTCAAACACAAAGTCTTGCTTTTATGTTACACATGCCTCATAATTGATTATGATTGTGACAGGTGGACGGGAGAAATTATCATGACAGGTGAATTTGTTCTGGCTGAGCAGGGGCAAAAATTAATAAAGTTAGTCAAATGTATCCTTTGAGAACAGAAAAACAGATCGGGCAGGCGTGGGTTGTTTTCACTCATTTACAGTGAGCAGTTTTGTTGCACATACACCAAACTATAAATATTTCCAACTTTGACTTTATTGGGCGCTTAAAGGTGCTGCATACGTTTGGTAATTGGAGCCTACTGATTGTGTTAATCCTATATAAATGTAGGTACAGTACACACAATAAAACTAACCTGTGAAAATTTCACTTCAAAAGGTGGTTGCGTTTTTGAGATATCACCGAAAAACCGGAGCGAATATTTCCACGCAGGAAGAATATTCCCCATAGGAATACAGTCTGAGAAGCGTTTCTGACAGAAACGCTTCTCAGATTCAAATTTTGGGTAATAAAAAGTTATATATTTTTCCATAACAGTAGTACTTCGAAGTTAAAAGTTTCTCTAAATTAATTATACTACCCAAAGCTGCTGTACTTCTTACCAAGTAAGTTACCAAACGTGTACTGTGCCTTTAACACACAACCGTGCAATTATAATGCAACACTCACTACAGGGCTGAGAGTCATTGCTAATGAAAAGGTCTGAAACTAGCAACCAAATTTCCTGAGTTGAAATGATGACATTTTCACCTATATGTAACCCTTGGCGTTATAGATCTCAAGGAGCATTTGGGATTAAAGTCATCAGCACCAGAGATATACATGTAAATCAAAGAGCATGATTCTTGCTATCAGAAAAAAATAATGGCTACTTTTAAAAAGGTCTGAAATCAGATAAACATCTGCAATTTCTCAGCACATATTGTTCAAAATATCCTCTAATCCACAGAGCTTTCTCTTAGTTCTCACCTTAGTGTGATTTCTGTAGTACACCTGTAGGCCTATGCAGTGTTATTGTTAATGGGAACCCTCACGCCCGTCCTATATATTGTTATAAGTTGCATCCCTCTGAATTCACCTTAGTTTACATAGAGTCTATTCAGTCTTAGAAGTTGAATATCATACCTACCCACACTGTACTTGTTAGTCTATTTGTGTTTTTGTTTGTCTGGGCAAACCAACCACAAGCTTTGGCTTTTCTGGCTATGCCCCCATTTCCAATTATCCTCTTACTGTTCTTTGATATTGTTATGATGATTCTTTGTTGGAATGGAAATAAATGTCTTGAAATGAAAAAACTTATCAGATATTTCCCAGCGCTTCACTTCACAAAGAGTTAAGATTGATCTTGAAGCGCAGATCAATCTTAATTGCAAAGCAACAAGTGATGTCACAATGCAAATCACTATGGTGTCATGGCCGAGCGGTTGCATTGAATTTAAAGTTCTGGTGGTTTAGTCATCAGGGTGTGGGTTCGGGTCCAGGCCATGACAAATGTGTCCTTGAGCAAGACACATTACTATAATGGCTTCTCTTCACCCAGGGGTATAAATGGGTACCTGCGAGGGTAGAGGTTGATATTGTGTTTGAAGAGCCTTTGGAGCGCCACGGCAGCCCGGGGCTGTATACTCCCCAGGGAGCTGAGAAAGATTACAGGAATGTTATTGGCACAATGACAAGGGCACTAATGTAAAGCCCATTGAAACGTTATTGTAAAATGAGCTATTTATAAAGAACTACTGACAACCCATCTTAAGATGAATCTTAGTGCTTTGTGAAATCGATCGCAGGTCCAGTAAAAAAACAATCCCTTGATCTGATGGATCATTAAATTTCTAAAGCTCCGTTTCTGAATGCGACTTTGTACTTGTGATAAAACTCTGGATGATTTGTGCTGGTAAAAGGGAATGTGGGCTACACAAGGTACATACATTACATGAACATGTGTGCAAATTATTTGTTCCAAACATAAGATGGTGTTCTCTGTTACGCTGTGCATTGTTGTCATTTAGAAACAAGAAAACTATAGTAGGCTTCAAGAACAAGTTCATCAACTACATGTACTACTAGGCAGATACGTACTAAACACATGTACCAAATGGAGGCACAGTCTTTTAGCAATGGCACACGCATATCCTTTGCCAAAAAAATGTCACTGTACAAAATGATATATATATTTTTTTTTAACCTTACCTCTGTGGCATAAAGGATTTCTAATATTCTCTTGACCCCTGGGATCTCTTCGTTCTCTCCCTCTTGGCATATGACCTCAATGTTCCTCAGCTTCTCAAAGTAGAAATCTCTTTCTTTCTCTAAGCTCTCTATTGCGATCTCCGCTTCCTTGACCTAAGGGAAGAGGATCCAAGACCAAAAACCCAGTAAGCACAACAAATCTGCTTAGCACTGACACAAATTGTAGTAGAAACGCTACACAAAATGTATCAGTTGCTACTCAAAAATCATCAATTGCTACTCAATTGCAGCAATCAGTGTGCACAAAACTTGTTCAGTCTAAATATTTAGCTATGCAAACTTGCTGGACGAAATCGTTCCCTGAAGCACAACAAATCTGCTTAGCACTGAAAAAAAAATTGCTGAGTAGAATAAGCTTACCGGCCAAAATGATACATCATTTATGTTCTTATTAGGCCATACGGGGTAAACTGTATCTTGTCGTCCCGTTCCGACCCCTGTGGGTCTAAGATAACTCTTTTAACAGAGTAATTGCTGGAGATTACGATTCCGAAAGTTCTCCACAAAAACGCCAGTCAAATTTGAGAAATTATCTACCAAACATTGCACTAGATAATCGACAGCGATCGAACACTGTTTACGGTTGTGATACGTCGGCTCGTTACATTTTATTTGAAATACCTGCGCAGTCACCATGTGATCTAAATTCGCCAATCACATCCTAGGTCACACGTCATGTGACACCCCAAAACAAACATGGCGGCGCCCATGCCTCGCTCGGTGAGAAAGACTCCGTGATAAATCCGAAGTGTTTTGTTCACCTAAAATCTGTCAAAGCTGAGAAAGCACAATATATTTTCAGGGAAGAGTAAAATCATGCATGAGGCCGTGTTCAAGCGCGTCGTCATGAGATGAGATCATGTGTGTGAGATCACGAAAAACACAGCATCTTTTGATAGTAGGCCCCGTACTCGATATAGGCCTATACAGCATACAGTGCATAAAGGACCTCATGCGCTAATTTTTATTAGAGAACAAGGACATGCAAAGAAAATAGGACCGTAACGCAGTTAAAATGTTCAATGTAAATAAATGTTAAATAAATAATAAATGTTTGTAAATTATTTAAAATGTAGCTTCTCCCCGTGTTAAGTGAGAATCATGTATTAAGGCAAGCTTGAAGAAATGAGGCGTCATCATAGGGCCTATATACAGTTCTAAAGAGGGTGGGGGATACAAAAACAATTGTTAGGGGCAGGCCTGTAAAATAAATTATTCTTCTAACCCTTTTTTGGGGGGGGGGGGCGATTTTTAATGTTTTTTTATTTATCCATTTTATTTTATTGTTATCTTTATTTATTATTATTATTATTTTTTTTTGAAAGAAAAGGACATCGGCACGTTATAAATTAGCGGCGCCCGTCGACGAGAGGGAGGGGGTGGGGGCGCTGGATTTTTACTTTTTTTTGATAATGAAGGCCCAATTCCAGCCAATTTTGTAAATTTGTGTTTTTGTTTGGGTTTTTTGAGGGCACCATTTTTTTACATTTTGTGTGGACTTTTTCTTCCTTTTTTGATCTTGGTGGGTTTTTTAATTATTTATTTATGCCTTTTTATTGATGCTTTTTTATTTATTTATTAATTTTTTTATCAAATGATAAACCATAAGGGAAACTGACTGGGTAAATTTTAAACGAGTTTGGGTTGAACAAAACAAATGTACTAGCTAGAGTGGAATTTGAACCAACGACCTCCGGATTAACGTACCGGCGCTCTACCAACTGAGCTCTAGACCTATGTTGGCCGTCTCCCTATTTTTGTCAATAATTATCCTTGTTGGGGGGTTACCAGTCAGAAACTATTCAAAAAGTGTAGCCAGGGATCGCATCCAAGTACGATACAACCTGTGGGAAGCTGCAGCCAGATATTGAATTCACCACAAGGGAATTTGACTGGGTAAATTTTAAATGATTTTGGGATGAACAAAGAAAATTATACTATGAGCGGCTCACCCCCTAGTTATGGGCCTGGTAAGGGAAAATCCACAAGAAAGGGGTGTGTGTGGGAGGGGGGCGGCGGAAAGGAGGGAGAATCATGAGAAAAAGGGAGACGGTGTGCCTATAGGTACTTTCCTGCCCATTAATAGTGTTCCGGCGAGAGACATCGACAGAAAAATGATCAGAAAAGCATTGAAAACCATCCTATGGATGTTGTTTTCAGTGGGAGACAATGGTCTCCCTCGAAAAGTGAAAAGGCGATAGTTAAACATACTTTTTCTTTGAGGTCTGCATGCACCCTCACAGAAAAGGGGGTTATAAGTGGTAAAGGGGAATGTTTTATCTTAATAAAACAAACATTTCCCCCTTTTTTATATTTTTTTTAATTTTAATTTTTTATAGTTTACCTTAGGCCTTATGATATTTTTTTTGCAATAACAGTGATAGGTGTTTTAGGGGAAAAGTATCCTATTAATTAGAAATCAAAGGTCAAAAGAATAAGACAAAAAATTGTCAGTTCCTTAATTTTGTTGACAATAATTGGAGCGACTCATCATTCCATCCTTGTTGTTCAATGACTAGCCTATACATTTTTTAAACTAAGCTCTTTAATTATTCTTGGCACAAAACTTTGATGGCTAACCATTCAGTGATGTTAAAAAGACACGATAGTCTAGTTTTTGAGAAATAGGCCTACAGTTTTAAACATGGCCTAAACCACACAATTGATGTTGTTGGACGCGACGCAATTTTATTTATTTTATTTTTTTTAAATAAAGGATATAGGCCTATAATATGTTTTACGGCCCACACACCAACGGGGGGAATCGATACGGCGCGCTGCCCATGGTCAATACCGTGTCTCAGCCGCGCAATTTGATTACCGTGTCTCAGCCGCGCAATTTGATTTGTGTGTGTCGGAAGACTTCAGTTCGCACATTGCGCGCGCGCATTTTCACAGATTGCGCCCAACAATGTTTTTAGCAAACTTTCCATGTTTTTGCAAATTTGACTGGATATTTTTTGGAGAACTTTTAGTATAGTGTTTAGTATGTCTACAACTCACAAAATATACCTTCAAAAAGTAGACCCACGGGGGTCGGAACGGAAATCATTTTCCAGGCATCTTTTCGTTTACACCGTACGGCCTATATGACTGGTAACCTGTCATTTTGTTGCTTAGCAAAAGAGTTCCTGTTTAATACTTTTATGAAACTGTATGAGAACTATAGGATGTTTTTTCACGCCATAGTTGTTTCTTGCCTTTCCTTTCATCTCAGTGCAACATGGACTGAGTTCTTACCCCAAACTTAGCATTCGCAAAATCAAATAATTGTACCCGGTCAGTTTCCCTTGTGGCTTATTACAAAAAATATATAACACACAGGGTTCCATTCAGGATTTTTCCAAAACTTGGGAGCATTCTGGACCCAAATTTTGAAAGTTTGGTTCTCCAAAACCTATGTGCGCTGTTGCCAAAAGGAACAAACAAAAGAGGGACAATAGGAGGTCCCCAACTTCAGGTGTTTACACACTTGAGCGTTTGTGTATTGGTTGCAGTTTGCCCGCATCAGCACACTACACTACACTGAGGAGAACCCTAAATAATAGAGCTAATATTTTAAGTTAAGCATCCACCTTAAGTTTGAGCTCAGCGACTTCCATGTTTTCCCTGTTGCTCTTTTGGTTAATATTCCTTGTTGCAGCGCCGGCGGCCGGTTTTGGCACTGCTGCTGCTTTTGTTGTTCTTGGCTCTAAAGATGAAAAAATAAAACAAAATACAAAAGTAGTATAATAATTAACAAATTTTATTTACTTTCAATGAACACCAATAAATATATGACAACACATGAGTGTTGCCATGTTCGGAGCTAAGATCACGCAGCTGCTAACAAAACAAATCGCCTAAGCAGCACCAGGTAACCAGCCAAGATGTCATGCATGAAACTTGGGTGTTAACTGGCTCCCTGCTGATGGCTGCAAGAAATGCATTACCCATTTCTGAAAACGATGACATTGGCCCATGCTGATTGGGAAGGAGGGAGGCACTGCAAAAATATCAACCACATGTATTCATGACAAGACAATATGCAATTTGCAAATTAATGAATAACAAGGAGCTGAACTCAGTGCCGGATAACATGTGTGCATACCCTGTTCTGAATAATAAATCTGCCATTTTACATAAAATAAAATGTGATATAAGCAAGAACTGTGTGATTAAACAACTTTCGCGCATACAACAATATTATGCAATGTTTTATTGAGGAGCTGCATTCAAGGTTTACAGTTCTCTTACGTTTAGGTGCATTACAAAGTGCTGTTACACTGCGGTGCTCACCGTTATATTTACTGCTACCAAAAACAATATAGATCTTTTGCCTGCTGCCACCATCTTGGTCATGTTCCTTGTATCCAATAATAGTCATGAATGCTAATAGTCATTGTACACACAGGAACCAGACTATTTGTCCTATCAGCCTCGGTTTGGTTACAATGATTTGAATGGGAGAAAATTAAGATGGCCGCAACATGATAAAGGTCTATTGCATTATTACTTTTATCCCTTCCTCCCTACATTCAGAGCTGGGAATTTAAGGATTTGGGTTAGTTAAAAAATTAAGGGTGCATGTACATTTCACCATGTTTTCTCACACATCCCTGCTATATCCACATAACAAAATCTACGCCCCAGACGTTTTCCCAAAATAATGTCACAGTTATAAAATATAAGCCAAGACTTTTATTGGGTGCTTAAGATAAAACTGTGCAGTATTTAAATACAAAAGATCACACTTATTGTACAATGTACAATGCAAAACAGAAACAGTGATGATGACTGAACATAAAGCGCTGTCACCGACTCCATTTGGTGATTTTTGGCTCCAGTCCGACTTGAGCAGCCTACATGTAATTTTGTGAATTACAAATTGACTTTAAAAAACACCACTGACTTCAGTAATAACTTTTTGACACACAACTTTGAATGACTTGTGACAACCTGTGCATTTTGAGGAATTTCAACATAATTATTTTGAATTGAATTTGTTCACAAGAATGAAGCATTAACAGAATACCAAGGTGATTGGCGACGCTCACACAAACACACTCAACATAAAAGGGTCTTGTTGGAGAGAAAAAACAACAGTACACAATTGAACAGGTCTACGCAATTTATGAGGTGATGATCTTGTTGTGCCAAATAAAAACTCGAATGAACCAAACTCAACGGGATATTTAACACTCTACTTACGGTAGTCTCCTTCTACTTTGTACACGTAGCGTGTAAGGAACAGACAATGACATTATTATTGAAAAACAAACAAAGAAACAAAAACAACACAAACAAACAAAACACAGGAAGACTATCCACAAAACAGGTGCAGCTGAAGGTGTGTGAACACTAACGGGATGTTTATAAATCCTTGTTCCGACCGTGCTACACAAAAGACCCCCTTTTGACAATGTCAAGTTTACCTTCGACGGAAAGCTTCTTCTGA
The DNA here is from genome assembly GCA_037783415.1 of Leptasterias polaris. Lineage (NCBI taxonomy): Eukaryota > Metazoa > Echinodermata > Asteroidea > Forcipulatida > Asteriidae > Leptasterias > Leptasterias polaris. The sequence goes on from JAZGTN010000055.1 coordinate 1,687,250, forward strand.
TGCATCGGAGAAGAAATTTTTGCTGGCTCTGAAAGAAGGTCGGTCAAACAAAAGAACAGAGACAACAACAGACACATGCCATCAGACAGGAACAGGCACACAAGCAATCAGTGAGGTATGCAGGAGAGAAATGTAATGTTAAGAGTGTTAAAAGAGGGAAGCCAAGGTAAAGTGATTCACTTACTTTTCAGTAGATAAAGTGGAAAAAGGGGGGAAAAATTGAGGTCTCTATCCTCACGTTAAAATGTCACTTTGTTTGAAAACTTTCTAGAGCCATTTTTTGTTCAAAGTCAAAAAATATTCGATGACGTCACATTTCAAATATAAGGTCAGTTCATCGAATGGGACGTAAAGCCGTTGGTCCCGTGTGTTGTGTAATGCATGTAAAAGAAAAGAGAAGGGGTTCGCCCCGGTGTTCCTGATTTGATTGGCTGCATATTGCGCCACAGCACCTTGTAAACCATTACATGATGCTATGTAAAAGGAATAGGTCTCATACTTCAAAAACGTAGCTCCATATATACCTTTCAGGAAAATAATGACTGTTGAAGCGCCTTGAGTGTCACTGAGTGACAGATATGCACGCTATATAAGAAGCCGCATTATTATTATTATTATTATTATTATTATTATTATTATTACATTTTTCGAATTTTCAGTTTATTCCAAAATTTTGTTGGTACTCAATCAAACTAGCATTGAATATAACCTTCTGACTGACACACAAAATTCTTCTTTGGAATGTACCGACCTATTTGTTGTTGATGTCCGGTGACGTCATGTTTCGAATTTTGCTGTGACTGTTTGAACGAACATTTTTACACCATTTTCACAAGAGGTTAGAGGCGTGTACCGTAATTTCTTGCGTACAAGACGCGTCTTATCTGACGTTTTTGACCACAAAATCATCACTGCGCCTTGTATTCCGGTGCGCCTTGTATGATGTCGCTTGAGATCAAAATGACCGCGGCCGACGTGCAAATAATCTAGGCCCTATTTAATGTAGCTGCGGTCAGGTTAATAAATGCGGTCGCCAACCATCAACTCACCACACATTGTTGACGTAGTACATTATCAGAGCTCAACTCTCCAGACAATGTCGCCAGATTTTCATTCCGACAATGACGCGATGTATTGAGCCGCCTTTGTGGCCACGTGTCCCTATACATAACGACCGTGAATTCATACCAACAATGCAGCAACGTGTTCATCACTTCTTTTGTGGCCGCGATTTCGTACCAAAAATACTGCATTCAGATTAATCAGAACGATTGCGGAAGCATTCACCCAACCTCTATTGTGTGAACGGTGATTCACGCATTCACCCAACCTGTGTGAAAGGTGCGACCATGTCCATGGTTTACTTTAATCAACTTTATAAAAATAAACTGTAATCGTTACTTTTTAATTGATTGTATTTTATAAACGAAAAAACAATTATAAATCACGGGAAGTGACCCTTTTTCGAAACTAATTCTATGGTAGACCTTCAGCTTAGTTAATTGTTTCGTTTATTTTAGCTCAAAAGTTAGACATAAAATAACTGTGGAGAAAACAAACCAGAAAAACGACGTCTTTGAATAAATGTTTGTGGTATAAAATAAAGAAAAGAACTTCTCATTAATTATAAATGTCACGTCCCCATCGATATCGGAATGGCAGGAGATTTTTCCTGTATGGTAGCGCCCTCTGTTGAACAAACAGATCTCTTCAGCCCTGCGGTAGCGCCCTCTGTTGGTCACCTGTAAACTCCCTTCAACCCCTTGTGACACACGGGAGAAGAATCTCCTGAAAAAGTCGCTGAACGGTAGGTTGTTTCAGTTTAAAATGAACTTTTCTACATGTCTCTACATGTTTCAAGCACATGTGATTTCTATTTATTCACATGTTGATTAGCGTGGTACTTTTAGGGTAACAAAATGACCTCTTTTTGGCGATGTACCGATACGGTCTGCTGTTTGCAGTCACAGTGCATGTAAGATCATGCGCCTTGTACGGCGGTGCGCCTTGTCTGTTGACGCTTGAATTTTTTTTGGTAATTTCACGGCCCTGCGCCTTGTACGCCCCGCGTCTTGTACGCAAGAAATTACGGTAATTGTTTTCCCCACTTTCATGAGGTCTCTATTTATTAGGAAATACTGAATTTGACCTTGGACCCCCTCTTTAACATTCAGGGCAAACTTTGGTTAATGCAAGCTGGAGAATAGTCAGGCAATATGTCGTTGGAATGTCTGTGTTGGTAGGAGTATCAAAACATGGCTTCCCTACAAGAAATGAACACTATCTACTACATGTATGTATTTCATATTTCATGTATTTTTCACAGATAAAACAAAACGGTATGAGTAGAAAATGTAAAACACTGAAGCAGACTCTAGGGTAACGCTAGAGGCCAAGTTTCTTGACCCCGATAGAAATTGTGAATCTACAAAAAATATCACTCCCCCAAAAAGTTATTTATAATACTGATACCTAAGTAGTAAAAACAAATAGGAAATATTATTCTCAACAAAATAACAATAACTGAATAAAAGAGTGTGTGGAATTTTTTTTTAATCCCCAAAATTTGTCGAGTGGGATTAGGTCAACATATAACTGTCCACTTACGAGTTTTCAATGGCACCTTCTTGTGGGCTACACTTGCAGACCCAGTTGATATTGTCTGACCATGCCTGGCACTACTTGCGTCGTACTCCTGGCCGCCGTAGTTGGCATCAAAGAATTTCTTAAACCACTGGACGAATTCAAAGTTGTCCTGAAATCTCCCCTTGATCAGCTTATCTACTGGTATAATCTTGTTGGTAGAAATGGGAAAAGGAATTGAAAAATTGAAATAACCACTTCGTGCCGGCATTTTTTAAGTTGTCCATGCCTACCCATCCGCAGCATTATTGTTCGGAACTTCTTGAGCAATCGTTTTCCTTTGAAAATATTGTTGCCACAATGAAACCCTGACTTGACAAAGGGAAGACAACAAAGATTCCGATAATTAGTTCCGGGATTTGACGCTGTATGAGAAAATTGGGGAGGCACTCAATGTTATTTGCAGAACCTCAGCAAAACGAAGTGCATCACGGTAGGTGCCTGCCTCAACATGCGACACACTGAACAATTTTGGGTGGATAAAAACGTCAGCCATCCACATGGCAGTAAAACATTAGATAAGCGAGCTTAATCACTGTACTAGCCAAGAAACCCAACGGAGAGAAGACAAGGAATGGAGTTTCAGTTTTAGATGTGGGAGGAAAACCCCAGCGAATTATTCCAGGGAAAACCCACACAGTCAGCATGGTCAGGTAGGGACTGAGAACCCAATCCATGTAGTAGATGTAGTAGATACCACTACACCAACCCAACCATCCAAAGAAACAGCCTCGGAACATTTGAATGTTATCCACTACTCACTTTATCAATGCCAAGCTTCTTGAACGAAGATTGTACAATTTTCCAGTTGTTGATGTATTGGTGTTCCAGTTTGGCGTTAAAATTGATCTTTTTTAAAGTGATACTAGCTTCTGGGAAGAGCAGGTCAAGGAACTGTGCATACGCCGCACCTGTTAAGTAAGAAACAAACAAATATACATTATATTATACCAGGCCTGATAATGTACTTCACGGAGGCAACAGAGTTACATTTGTAGTTGAGTCAGTTGCCCCTGGTCAATGCCTTGGTGCCCTTGAAATGTGCAACATAAATTTACAACTTCCTCATAGAGGTGCCCTTTACCAAGAAGAAAACGCCTTGGTGCCTTTTCCCTTTCAACATGTTAAAAATTGAACATCAGGCCTGCATATCAAGTTACAAGCATAAGCCGTGTTCGCATTGGATTAATGTTTTACCGAGACCGTGGTTAACATTCCAAAAGGTGAAACTTACCAGCGTCCGCACTTGGATTAATGACGTGGGTAAACTACATGTAACCGACACGACCGGTGAAACTATAACTGACTAACTTAAGACAAGCACAAGAGGGCGCTATCGCAGTGACCTTTGACCGGAGTGCATGACAGTGAGAATGCAATGAGTGCAACCAAGCTTCCGTGTAAGCACATGTGCGTGTACGTGTCATCTCACGATAACATGGCGGCGGGTCGAGGGACCGGATGTGGCTTTTTACCGGGACGGCTTTTACCCAGATCGCGTTCGCACTGGACTATTCAGCTCGGTTAAACTGACCTGGTCAATTTAACCCGGCAGAGGTGGGTCGGTTAAACTACCCATTCGGGTCGGGTAAGTTACCTGGGAGGGAAACTTCCTGGGCTGTTCGCATTGGACTTAAAATGGTTAAGTTTCCCATTTGCTCGGTTACAAATGTAGTTTACCCAAAATAAGTCCAATGCGAACACGGCTTTAGAACAAATATTAATTATATTAAACAGTCTAGATTGAAATGATGGCATTTCCATCTTTTGATAACCCCTGGGCTCGATTTCACAAAGAGCTAAGAATTTTTTTAAATTACAAATCCATCTTAATTGCTAAGCAAAGTGTGATGTCACAATACAAATCACTATGGTAAATACTGACAACTCATCTTAAACGATGAATCTTAGTGCTTTGTGAAATCAACCCCTGGAATTATATATTCCAAGGAGCTTTTGGGAACAGTATCCTCAGTGCCAGAGAAAGTAAATCAAAGAGCCCGCCTTATTTTATTTGGGAAAAAAATACATAATTTGTTTGTATACTAGGCAAACTTTAAAAGGCCTGAAGTCTGAAGTTTCTCATCCCTGATCCCAGCTTAATGCAGAGTACCAGAGAAATTCATGATGAATTCACATTAACATATAAATGAAGTGCTACCCAGCGTTATGAAATTGGCCCTTAGGTCACAACAAAACTTCCTGTCATATTATTGAGGTTTTTTCAAATCCAAACTGTAAACACACCTGGGCCCAATTTCATTAAGCTGTTTATCAGAAAACTTGACAAATTTCTTTGCTGAGCAAAAATTGAGTGGGGAACCAGTCACAACAATGCAAAGTTTATGTAGTTTTGCCTGGTAACCTGTTTCTGCCAAGCAATACTTTTCTGTGCTGAGCAAGTTTGTGTGCTGACAGGCTTTATGAAATTGGGCCCTGGGTCCAATTTCATAGAGCTGCTTAAGCACAAAAAGTAGCTAAGCACAAAAAAGTTATGCTTACCAGAATAAGGTTACCGGCCAATCTACCATGTCACATGTACACTTTGTGACTGGTATCCTGCTCATTTCTGCTTAGCAGAAAATTGTTAAGCAATATTTGTTGCTTAAGCAGCTCTATGAAATTGGGCCCTGATGGCACGCCATTTCTTCTCTTCTTGTGAGAGCCTTGAGCACCCCTTGGGTGGATATGTTTTTGCGCATTATAAATGTCTTTATTATTATTAGAAGTATTTTTTACAATTACCTGTGCACAGTTCCTCTATTTTGTTGTAATTGAGTACTAATGACGTGTTGACCCAAGCTAACATGACATTGCGACTCATGTTGTCTGTTGTCTGACTCGATGAATACACGTTCACCACGTTGAAATTTGACATCTTGAAAACTGTGTGACGAGATTGTTATGCCTGAGAGGAAACAAAATTCACAAACAACAATAAGGTAATCAGGTTTTTTACTTTGACATTGATGTGTATTAATTAAAGAACTACATGGTGTACTTGAACGAAGATGGCAAGTGATCTTTGCTGAAATTCATTTAAAAACATATTTTCAATCAATAAGGAAATTGAGTTCACATGAGATTAAACATTTTTTAATTGTGTAAAAAAAACAATCACTTTGAATACCTTTCACAGGTGTGTTTTAGAATGATTCGCAAAAATCTCTGTTCTGTCATCACTCACGTTACATGTACGTAATAATATGTGGGAGGTCCGTATTGTATAGCCGCTTTGTTGCAGCATGGAGGTTTCAAAGCAACATCCAACACATTACGTCAAAGTAAATTGTCATTTTGACTCACGCCTTCAACTGCAGAAGTGTTTCTAGTTTTTCAAAAACCTGGAGGTTGGGGCCTAATTTGTCGATCGATAATTACACAAAATTCAGAAGTGTACAAAAACACTGTATTGAAATTACATTTAATTGATGACACACAAGCACATTATATAAACAAGTTAAAATAGTATTCCCCTTTTTGCTCAAGTAGATGTTTAGTGTTTAAAAGCACTGTACACTCCAGTACTTTCCCCAGTTCTGTGGGAAAAAATCCAAGGGAAATCACTCGGTGGGATCGATCGAACACAAGACCTTTGCATTGCTAGAGCAGATGTCTGACCACTAGACAACCAAGCTAGCCCGGTGGCCAGAGGCAGTTCAAATCCTTCATGTATGTTCTTTATCCCCGATGTAAAATGAACATCTAGGGCCTCTTAAATAAAAAGGCTATTAAAAAATAATAATAATTGTAATTATAAAAACTGGATTTACAATAGAACCAAATTACCAAATGATACTACATGTAGGAATAAGGGGAATAGGGGAAAAGACATTTAAGTGGTAAGGACAACAACATAAATGGAGATCAAGTTAGCTCGTCGCTTTGTCCGTCAGCCCTTTTCAGTAAGTCTGTTTTGCATATGAAATACATGTAGGTCATGCATTTGTATGAAATACAGATGCTTTTTAAGACTGAACTAGATAGCCTAACCACTTGGAGAGACTTTTGACTGGTCTGGGCTCGATTTCACAAAGAGTTAAGATTGATCGTAACTGCAAATCCATCGTAGTTGCTTAGCAAAGAGTGATGTCACAATACAAATCACTATGGTAATACTGGCATCTCATCTTAAGATGAATCTTAGTGCTTTGTGAAATCGACCCCTGTAGTTGTTTTAACTAAATGTAGCATTTGGCAAGCGCCAGTGGACAACTGTTAAAGGGAGAACGCTGTTGTGTTAAGAAAGAAAGATGATCTTCTAAATATTTTTCATTCCAGAAGAAGTTCTGAGCCACAACTTCTGTGGTCTAGTAAGTCATGTACATGTTAGTGGGGAATTCAAACCATGCCTGTTTTCATCAACAGCTACAAATTCAGTACATGTGCAGGCCAACAATTAACCTACATTGTACAATGTACAACACCCACCCACAGCAACTTGCCGATGGCACTTGCTGGAACATTAGTTGCCACTTGATTTCTTTCGTGGTGACCCTTGTGAAAGTACGAAGAGAAATTTACATTTTTTTACCCTTGTGGAACTACCCTTTATCTGGTAGAAATTTGCTGAGGCCCTGCAAGAATGAGGTTCAAGGTCTGCACGTAGTCAGCTAATTTGAGTGAAGGAAGATCATGCAACCATGGGATGCACCAAGGCATTATTCACTTTATGACAAACAAACTACATATGTTATACAGTACTTCAACCTTCCGACTTGCATTTATTATATGTTCCATGTTTGACAGGTAGAGCTAGGCCCAGATTTGCTTGACACGTTTATTGCCCAAATATCTGCTTACTGATCAGTTTCTATTTTATAAACCCTGTTAACTACATACATGTACATGTAATGTAGGTCTGTAAGCGTGGGAAGGTGTGTTTACTTGCTGGTGCTTAATGCAAGCAAATTGGTTCAATAACAATGCAAAACTATGGTGAATGTTGTACGTATTTACAAGCAAGGGCGTCGATGGGTGGGGGACGGGGGGGACGGGGGGGACATGTCCCCCCACTTTTTAGACTGGGGGGGACAGCATATCAGATGTCCCCCCCACTTTTTGATTGACTGTTCATTAGAAATATGCAACAACATATAAAAATATACACCATTTTCTTGATTTAATATTTCATTAGTTCAAATAAAAAATTAAGGTAAGTTCAGTGTTATTATTTTTTATTCTAAAAACAAAATATAAATTAAAATAAAAGAAAAACGAAAGAAGAAACAAAAACATCAAAAACTCTCTCAATTTTACTGAAGAAATTGTCGCAATTTGGTTACAATTAAAAAGGATTGTGAATAATGCTTGTATTTGGTAGAATCTCGGTTTTACATAAGGGAAACCCAGGCCCAAACCCCATTTCGGATGATGTTATTGTTAAATATCACCCCCTGTATAAACTCGCCTCCTGGTCAAACAAAAAATAGGGAACAAGTGTAACACAGTGCTCGCCCGTCCCCCCTACTTTTCAGTAGCGATCGACGCCCATGTTTACAAGCAAATTTTTCTGCTACCATGCCTAAGCACAAAGGTACTAATAGGTAGCACTATGAAATTAGACCCTTGATGTATTTTTAGCAGTGTGGTTCCATATCACTGCAATTTTTTTCTAAGACATTATTTTCTGCTTTATGTATGGGCAATTCAAAATCGCACGCTACACTGTAATGGACATTATTATCTATACTAAGGCTTCCAAGTGGTACAATAAATCAGTGTATTTAATATCTTCAGCGCAAGTACCCGGATGACAGATCAATATTGTTTTCGTATTGCTCTGTCATCCGGGAACTTCGCGCAAGTACCCGGATGACAGATCAATATTGTTTTCGCTGGTACCCGGTCACTGTACCCAAAGTGCAAAACTGGTGTCCCTCCTGACAACGGAGCGTAGCAGTTGCGCATTGAACTACACACAAAATGGCAGCTTCCACCGGTGCAAGATTTGCGTCTGTTAGGCTCCTATTAGTTAGTAGCCGAAAATGAAAAGACGCCGAAAATACGATTAAGTCAACTCAAAAATCTGTGAAAATCTTTCGCGACTACTATTGGATACATTAACAAGTTTATGATAAGATGGTAAGGTTCTTGTATCAATTAAATGAAGCAAATATTCTTTAAAACGTTAGACTTTTGTGAAGTTTTAGGCCTATTTCTGTCTTTTTTAGCATTTAGGTAAGCTAAATTTTGTTATTTCGCTAGTCAGCCTGATATAGATAATAATAATAATAATGTATGGCTTTGTTTTCGTGTGATACAGGAATATATTGCTCTCGCTATGACAATATTGGACTCGTCTTCGACTCGTCCAATATTGTCATAGCTTGAGCAATATATTCTTGTATCACACTCAAAGCCATTCAATATTATGTAAATATCTTCAACTAATGCAAACTTGAATCCTTGATTCTAATTGGTCGATCCATGGCAACAAGAGTTTTATATTATACTATATTGCACAGTCCATAGCACCTGAGTATTGCGCTTTTAAGCTGCGTATCAAGTTTGCTTGAAGATAAAATTGTTATCACATGCGTGATTGCGTGATTGCGTGCTCGTGTAATCCGGGAAAATATAGCGACCTTGTTGGACATGAGATGCAGTTCAAGCGCTCACTAGGGCCAGGGTTCTGCCCAGGATTTGTTTAGTGCCGGAAATTTTTTTTTTCCTAGTACAGTCAAGTCAATTTCCTTTCGATCGTGCACGGAGTGGTTACACACGTGCGCCCTGCAGCTGTGCCTTGAATGTAGGCCCTCAGTGCACGCACGCCTTTACCGCCATGGGAAAACAATTTACAGCATCTATAGCATGGTGCTTACTCTGCAGTTCATTTCCGTTGTATTAAACGCTATAGAATAGGATTCGCAACATGATGAAACTGGTATCATGTTATTCCAAGCGTAAAGCTATAATCAGCGTGACTGGAAAATCAATGCGGGTTTCGTGCGTTGGATATATACATCGTACAGGCGGGAGGAATGCTCGATCCTGGATCATTAAAATAGACTCAAACCAAAGAAGTAGGCTACTCGAAACTTTGGATAAAACTGTTTACTGGTAAATAATTTGTTTTACACGTTGTTCAAAATATTTTGAAGGAAATGGGCAAAAAAAAGGGAAAATGTGTGGTGGTCGGAAAAAGAAAAAATTCTGCGAGTGCCGGTCGGGGAATCATGAGTGCCGGTCGGGTTTTCCGGCACCGACCACCGTGGGCAGAACCCTGTAGGGCCTATATATTTTTTCTGTATTCTACGAGTGGCGTATGATAATAAAAAAAGGCAAAAAGTATGATGAACCTTCCCTTCACCAACAGCATACAAAATTCCTGGGCAGGTTCTTACCTCAAGCCTAAACAATAACAAACAAAAATAGAAACATTCTCTTCTATCAAGCCACTATTATTCATTAACATCACATTCTCTCCTCAATATCCACAATCAAAACAAAAAACAACCCAGGAGCAACTAGATGTAATAATTACTGTCAACTTCTTGGCGGGATCCAAAATCGAAGATGCACAGCAATTTTTTCTTCTCTAATATAGAACACAGCGCACATATGCTGCACAACAAATTATGACTAGTCACACTTCAGTCTACAACATGCGTGTACATCAGGGGCCATATGTCTAGAGAATACCTTGGCAAGTTGAAGCTGAGTCACTGCATATCTTATTGTGTGTGAAGCTGTACGTATGTACATTCCAGTAGGATACGAATGATTACAGAGGGTGCATGATAATGCTGCCTCTTGTACTTGTAAGAACACATCATTAATATGCACATAATACAGGGCTCATCCTTAGAGTAAGGGTATACTTTTTCAGGGAACGATTTCATCCAGCTTTTTTTGCATAGCAAAACATTTAGACAGTACTTATTTTGTGCACATTGAATACCAATATTGAGTAATTTTTAGTAGCAACTGATACACATTGTGTAGCATTTTGCTCCGCTATACAAGGGCAATCGTTCACTGCTTTTGGTGATTGTCAAAAGACCAGTACCCTTGCATCCCAACATGCATAAAATAAAAAACCTGTGAAAATTTTGGCTCAATTGGTCATCGAAGTTGCAAGAAAATAATGGAAGAAAAAACACCCTTTTTATAGCATAAAATTATGTGCTTTCAGATGCCTGAGAACCTGAAGCCTTTCTCATAATTCAAAATTTGGGGTGAAAAATTTCGTCTTTCCCTAAAACTACATTACTCCAAAGGGGGTCATTTCTAATAATGTTTTATAATTTCAACAGCTCTCTAAGTGCTCTTATTCTTAATCAAGTAAATTGTTAAGCTCATTAATTTTTGGAATAATTACCAATGGTACATGTGTGTTCCCCCACATTATATGTACATTTTCTACTGGGTACTTCGAGCTCCATACCTATGTGATGTACATGTACGTTTGATATTTAAGCAGTCAACATAAATCAGGATACTTCACATGTCCTACACACTGTATGTACAATATGTACAATGTACCATGGAGATTCCTACCTCCATGAATGTACCATGTACATAATACAGTACTAATGAAACCATAGAGAAAGGACAATCTATGATGAAAGATGAAACCCTGTCAGTCAGGCACAATGTTATGTAAATCGGCCATTAGCTTCAGATTACAAAATAAAAGAGTGTTGATTTATCCTTGATGAAACTAATGGTCACCATGGAGGAAGGAAATGCATAAAGTTCGAACACAGTGGAAAAACTTCACTTCGCAACCTTACTGTACAGTATACAAAGACTTCATGTCATTTGCTGCCCCAGGTTCTACACAGTGCATGTAGACACACTATGCCATTACTAATTGGATTACTATGAGGGTTTACAGTTAGTCATCCCCCACAGCTGACCAAGCACTTACAAAAGAAATCAATGTCCAAGGACAGCAACATACACACCATTCAGCGAAAAACATGTTACTATTAAATGTACAAGGATCATAGATCAAGGCTTTCTTTATGTTTGGACCAAGTGAAAAAGTGAAGAAAAACATTCAGAAGGTACCATTGGTGTTATTTTTTTCTAAATTGTGAGAATGTAGATGAATCGTTTTCAGTAAGGCCAGTGAAGTCTTTAGCAACCACATAGTCAAATTTAATTTGTCATGTTGTTTTGAAAACGTGCACGCAAAATGGCAAAAGAAGGCCGAAAATGTTGACTGACAATAATTGGTTTCTTTTTTCAATCATGTCCTTTGGGAAAGTCTCAAAAGTTTGAATGAAAGAAATTTCCAAATTGGATCGGTTACATGGACCATTTCTGCTGGATCATCAGAGCATTCTATTTGAACATTCAAAAAGCCAACAATATTGCATAACTGGTGCAGGAATGTCTGTCGTTCGGCACAATGTCATGGGTCCAGCAGAATGTTCTGGCAAACCACTTGATTGCGGGTGCTGTGCATGCCTTTGGAAGCATTCATTTGTGCCTCAAACATGGACTACTTGCCAAATTTACACGAACGTTAGCCGTGGAATTGGGTGCATGCTGGTCTAGATTTATAATGACAAAAATTGTCTAGACCAGCATGCAATTCGTTTCACAGCTATCACTCACGTAAAAAGCATTTGTGGAGAAGCAGTCCATGTCCAATTTTTAAGACACTCCGTAGTCATCCAGGTAAATGTTGTCTGAACCTCTTAACCATTTAGTCAAAGTCTGTTGCGAAAAATGTGAGGCTCTTAAAATGAAACAGTGAACATTTGCCATAGTGAAACAGCAGTTCATATTGACAAGGGTAAAAAAAAAAATCAATTATTGACAACTTTCCCTCATCATTTTTCAGATCAGTTGACAAGAAACTAAAAACCAATTGTCATTGGCCTAATGAGACAACGTGCTAATCAGAGGGGTCTCGGTGACTGTATGTCTTTTGATCAACCCTTTTTTTAATTTGGCCACCCTATTTTGAAAGGTGTAGGACCAATGTTTGGTTCTTGTCAACGTACATGTATAATGCTGAAATTTGAGAAAGATCCACGTACACACAATAGACCTTATGCACATGACGTCATTTGAGTAGGGCGCCCTCGCCTAGAGGTCAAAAGGAAGATGTTCATTGGTCAGTCCTGTGCGCCGCGCGTACAAATCAGCGCGTTTCCATTGTTTCATCATCAGTTTACCTCTAAGATGGCGGCTTGGTGACGTCAATGCATAAGGTCTATACCGTCACCTGACAAAGTTTCAGTTGAGTACAGTGTCTACTTGTTGAGAAAACAGTGTAAAAAAACTGTCGTGGTATTTTCATCAAGGATGTCAAATCCATCCAAGTACAAGGTAGTATTGAATATTTGGCCTAATGTACAAAAAAAAATCAGACACGTTGACAAAAAATATTATATGACCCTAAAAGCAGCTTGACTTTGGAAAACACTACCTAAGAGTGTACTGTTTCAGGCCAAATGTTTTTCGAAGTAATAAGTCTTTATTTTATGAAGATTGATATTTCTATTAAAACAATTCAAAGGGCGCCAAGGCAATGATCAATGGGGCATAATGTACAGTATGTATGTAGACCTATTATTAGGCCAGCAGTACATGTTGTACAGTGCTGGAAAGAAACAAATGGTTACTTTCAAATGCAAGATCGAGCCTCACATTAAACAATACCTACAGTACTACTAATATCACTCCCTGGACCAGCATTACTCAGGGTCAGGGTGTCATTGAATGATGTCTTTCAACAACCTTACATTATAGGCTAATACATCAATAGGCCTAATGCACAAAATTTAGGCATTAGAACCATGGCACATGAGGAAATTTACACCCAACCACTTTTCTCCAAGAAGAGAAAAAAATACATTGTCGTGTGTGTGGGAGAAGGACATAATGAAAAGTTACCAGAGAAAGGGTGTAAGAATATGAATGTGCAAAATTGTGTTTCAAGACAACCGAATGTGAAAGTTAGATCAATTTTCTGCCATTCACTATCATCATAAATTCAATTCTGCATGGGAATACCAAATACATGTAGGAAAACATGTCTTTGGGATAATACATGTAGCAACAAACATTTTACAGTTAGGCCTATAGACCCATAGCACAACGCGGAACGCACGTTCGAACATGATGCGCGCCCTTCCATTTTGGGAGTCAACTCTATGATTCTTGTACAGTTTGACTCCCAAAATTGAAGGGCGCGCATCATGTTCAAACGTGCGTTCCGCGTTGTGCAATGGGTCTATACCGCATGTTTGTTTTGTGAGCCACTTTAATGCTAATATACATGTACGGGCTTTTGTAACTGAAAACTGTTTGCCTGGAAGAAGGGCACACAACGACATTTTAATTATCACATTATTTCCCAGAAGAAAGACTCTTGTGCTGAGACGACCAAAGTTTTCCTTCTACATGCAGTGAAGTATGTTGCCTCCAAATTGCCTGATGTCCATGTTTCAAGGCCGGAATCTGAGTGTAGTTGAGCAAGTTACTTACTACACTAGAGATGCAAGGTGGCATATAAAACTAAGGAAATAAAAGAGTGGCGACGAGTTCTTAAACGGCCGTTTAAAACCGGCAGGGTCGTGGCCGTGCGATGAAGGCCCGAGCCGAAGGCGAGGGTCTTTATCGCACGGCCACGACCCTGCAAATTTTTAAACGGCCGTTTAAGAACGAGTCCCTACTCTTTTTTTCCCATTCACGAATGCCCTTTTGTTAAAAAGCGAAAAAAAAAGTAGGCCTATAGACAATATGTGACAATCTGTTTGTTTAGCGAATTTGTAAAATTCTGTTTTGTGTGCGTTGGGTTGTGTGTTCGCACGGATTGGCACTTGTGGGGTCCTGACAACAATGGAACAATGGACCCCACAAGGTCATTTCAATAGGAACAATTGGACCCCACAAGGGAATTCTTCAGAAAAGGGAATAATAGAACAACAATAGCAGTACCCCACAAACCGGATCTGTAAGGGTGGGTGTACGCGCGTGTACAAAAATAATACGCGCGGGTATTAATAGCTAATAAGTAAATTAGCGTAAATGAGCTTGCGCGCCCAACACGCGAAGCCAGCCGGTCTTAAACAGCTCCAGCTATGTCTTTATCAGCCGTTTAAACACCCCCACGTGACGTGCTCTCCACCAATAGGAATAGCGAAACTGTCTGGGGTATTTATGAATAATTATTAATACACAGTCTTAAAACTTCATGTTCTTCTTAGGGGCAACACGTTTTCCCCCCTCAGTAAGGGAAACAGATCTATGCGAGCCGAGAAATGAAAATTTGTACTGAACCCATGTCAAGTGGCACCAAGGCAATAAGCCTTTTTGAGTTATGGCGGACACTATGCTACAACACTATAAGGTTTGGGTAAATTTGTCTGTATACACCCAAACTAAACAGTGTACTCCTATAGTGTCCGCCATATCTCAAAAAGGCTAATGATTAGGGCCGAGGCATAGAAGGCACTGAACTGCTTTCATCGCCTCTAGATGTTGAAGTATCAGCCCTGATCAAACAAACTAGCAAAATCTTTTGAAGATTGACTAGTAATAAATGATGAGTTACTTAAAATACTTGACCCTAAACCATTTTCAATCTCAAGATTACTTTTGAGTATTTCACAAAAGTCAAAAGCTAGCAATTTTCAATCTAGCCCACCTTTAGTATTGGACTATATAGCTCTCTTTTAACATCGGTCACATCATAGCCGCCATTCATAGTCCACCCCACTTGCTACTTATGACTCAAATCCGAATGACAAGTCTTTAAATTACAAGCAAATCGTACCACCACTTTGCTTACAATACATGTAGTCAATTACCACCACCCTCTTGTAATATTGCTCCTACAAAAATTCTGTCTCTTTCACATGTACTTCCAAAACTAGTTGCGATAACTGTAACCCATCCCATCCTCCTGACACTGACAGTCACAGACCGTTGGGAGGAACAGGATGGAGGGTGACGATTATCAAGTAGTTACAATAATTATACACAAGCCCTCCATCCTCCAGACAGTCGGAATGTAATCCCCATTCTCCAGACCAGTGGAGGAAGTGTTACAATTATCACAGCTATTCCTAGCCCGCCTTGTTGTTGGGCTGTTACGGCTCTCTTAAAATAAAAGAAAGCCATATAACAGCCCAACCAGGTGGGCTAAACTATTCCATATTTATAACATAACGATTCATAGTCACTCAGTCAGTGCCCACTTTTTCACTAAATAAAAATTTTACAAAGATCATCATTTTAAATTTTAAAACACATTATGAATTGATTAATGACATTGACAATATTACTACAAACAAAAATTAACTTGCTTTGTTTTTTTGTCGTCAACGTTGTTGATATGATATAAAGTTAGTGTCAATGGTGACAGTCAATCAACAATACTATGACACTGACACTGACACAGTGACAGTGGGCTAAAATTCCGCAGCACGCCACCACTCTAGCTCCCTCAATATCTGGCCGATTACTCTAAATTTTAGTCTTACCTGTCAAGATGGGTTAACTGAATATATACAGCAAAAAACAGTAAAATTGAACAATTCTAAAGGCCTTAAAAAGGCGTCAGAAAATCGCAAAAGCTTCGTCGAAAATAAACACCATTTTGTTTTCGTTTTCCTGCTGTGTGTGTGTCCGGGTAAATGTGCAATACTCCAATGAGTCGGTCATCGTTCATGCGCATTGGAAAATTCAATAGGACTTGTTGATTTATGGAATGGGTAAGCCAGCTACAGTGGCCTCTGATGTGATGAACATACCCCCATTGAAGGATGATTCAAAAAGGGAAAAATAGCCCAAATTTCACATAATCATAACTATTGCCGCTACAAACATACCCCCATTGAAGGATGATTCAAAAAAGGGAAATAATAGCCCAAATTCCACATAATCATAACTATTGCCGCTACAAACATACCCCCATTGAAGGATGATTCAAAAAGGGGAAAATAGCCCAAATTCCACATAATCATAACTATTGCCGCTACAAACATACCCCATTGAAGGATGATTCAAAAAGGGAAAAATAGCCCAAATTCCACATAATCATAACTATTGCCGCTACAAACATACCCCCATTGAAGGATGATTCAAAAAAGGGAAATAATAGCCCAAATTCCACATATAAATCATAACTATTGCCGCTACAAACATACCCCCATTGAATGATGATTCAAAAAAGGGAAATAATAGCCCGATATTGCCCTTATGAACATGAACTTACCCATGACTTGTACTAATGAAATAATCCAAAAGAACCTTTCACGTGACTAATAATGTAAAGCAGGTTTTAGGTTCATAAACTCCTGAATATTCAGTTTATGCAAACTATTCGACAATAACTGCCGATTTTAATATTCAAAGAAAATTAAATATTCATTATGACCTTTTACTAAACAGGTAATGGGAGAAATTTGTAGAACTATCAAACCAATTTTGGTATCAATCCCTCATAGCCTAAATCCCTCATAGCGGTAAATAGGCTATGCTCTTGTGCATATAATTTGTTCTCTCTTGATACAGGTTCAATTCCCGGTAAGTACATTGCATTATTTAATTGCTTGCAAATGTTCAATTCCTTCCACAGAGAGTGAGTGAATGATGGGGAGAGGTAGTGGGGGAGGAGGAAAGAAGGGGGAGGAGGAAAGAAGGGGGAGGAGGAAAGAAGGGGGGGAGGAGGAAAGAAGGGGGGGAGGAGGAAAGAAGGGGGGGAGAGGGGGAAAGAAGCGTGTGTTTTTTTTTTTCAAATTTTAGGATTTTACAAAAAATAATTTTTGGTAAAAATCGGTCCCCTATGAAAACTATTTATTTTACATTTTGGGGTACTAACCCTATCGATAGAATACATCCTGAGGTGTATAGGCCTATTGGTAAAAGAAAAAAAAAGAAAAAACGTCCAGAAGGTGGTGGCGTGCTCCGGAAAATTTTCCTGACAGTGACACCTACCTAGTGACACTGCAGTGTGATATTTTGTTAAATCATAGAGATAAGTGGGGGGGAAAACTAATTACTTAGTGATGGTCGAATTTGGAATCTTTTCCACGGCCATCCCAGCACAAAAAGTTTGTTTTTGTCCTTACTGAAAATATTTCACATTAACTTTCTGCATTTATGTGGCAAAATGGCACACAGCTTTTAGTTTTACAAGTGACGAGTTTTTCCTGGTGTCAAAAATGACCAAACCACAAACACACACAAAACTGCATTCATAAACTGATAAAAAGTGACAGTCTGACTCAAGAATGAATATGACGAGTCAATTGCGAAAGAAAACATGTCTGTTTTCACTTCACAAATTTCTCAATATCTAAAAATACGTTTCACGGTTAAATATACACTTAAGTGTTGTTCCGGATTCCAATAACTGAATGTAACCTACAATATAATATAGTATTAATTTAAAACGTAATACAATAAACAAAAACGAACAAATAAACACGTTTAAAAACTGAAATCGTACCTGAAACTGGTGGATCATTCAAATAGGTTTAGTGCGCTAACTAAACGGGGGTTGAAAGTGCAAATTGCATGTCAAATTTGAGCATGCGCATTGTTCACTGCTGATGGAGTGCCAATGGAACGAGAAATACGATTGGTTTGATAGATTTCCTGTTCACCAATAGAATTACACGTAAGAACGGACTAGGCCACGGCAATGACATCATCATCCCGTACTTGCCGTTCACCATCCTTCTTTTTTTACAGGAACTTGACTCGATGAAGAAAATGAGCATAATTTATTTTTGTAGGACAATCACCTGAATTGGTCAATAAACACTTTCAATTCACTGATATTAATATTTATTATTCATTTCAAACAAAATCTCCATAAAAGGAGAGGATATCATAAATTATAGGTAAACTGGTAGGCAAAATACAAATCAATCAATAACCATCGACTAACTAACTAAACACAGGGCCCATGGGACGGCAGCAGGAGTAAAGATTGTCAACAAAATTACCGAAGCAGCCGACCAAGAGTGTCAAGGTTAAAGCTATCTAGTCATTAAAATAAATTTATTATTAAATCGCATCGGATCAATAATTGAAACAATACAATCTGTCACCGTCCTTCACACACACACACACACACCAAAGCTAAGGACGCCACCATCCGACGTGTTTTTGCCAGAATTTTTCACAATGTTTCAGTGACAGAAGTAGGCTATCAGTAAGCGTTCAAGATAATTAGATTTTTCGCCTTTAAAGTGTGAATTTATTCCCATGTTGTATAAAAACTTGTAAGTAAAGATGCCTGACTTGATACTATGACTGGGTACAGTATCAAGTCAGGCACATCCACTTGAAATCAATGTCGTTAAAATAAAATAAAACAGAGTTGTGTAAACAACTTCGAGTGTTCGTTTTAAGAGATTATTATTCAATCTTAATAAAGAAGACGTTTATTTTTTAAATAACAACACATTATGTAATAAGTAAATGGTAACTAAATAAATAAATATTTGTGATCGCTAAAAACCAAAAATTTGAAGACATTGTTATGTTTCAACAGCCAGGTCGTAGCACGAATAATTACGGAAGCCGGATAGTGCCAGGAAATAAGAAGTGAAATATTTTTTTGTACCATTTATCTGGCGGCCGCCACTTAATTAAGTGGCGGCCGCCACTTATTATCCGGCGGCCGCCACTTAATTATCCGGCGGCCGCTACTTAATTATCTGTACCACACGTTTTTTATTTTGCGGATTTTAAGAGGACATGTCATAAGATCCAGAGGGATAAGAGGACATGTCAAGATGGCAGATAAATGAAATAAAGTTTTGATGAGATGTTTGGTGTAAGTGGATTGACTAAGTAGGTTGCACTAGAAGGGTAACTCGAAGGGGGGGATCCACTGAGAGACATCAAGGTCATGTCCTCTTACCCCCCCCCCCCCCCCCCCCCCAAATGATCCTATGACATGTCCGCTTACCCTTAACCACCCCCTACCCCTCCCGGATCCTATGACATGTCCTCTTAACCCCCCTGAATCCTATGTCCTCTTACCCCCCCCCCCCCCGAATCCTGACCAGTCCTCTTAAAATCCGCAAAATAAAGAACGTGTGGTACAGATAATTAAGTGGCGGCCGCCGGATAAATAAGTGGCGGCCGCCGGATAATTAAGTGGCGGCCGCCGGATAATAAGTGGCGGCCGCCACTTAATTAAGTGGCGGCCGCCAGATAAATGGTACAAAAAAATATTCTCGCGCTCATGAAAAAAATTCTTCACTTCTTATTTCCTGGCACTATCCGGCTTCCGTAAATAATAATATTACTATACTTTTCGCATTAGAATAAAATAAACTTGGGTTGAAAACCGACGCAGTAATAACGTCATTCTGAAAACCATAATTATTCTGGCTTATGGCACTTATTAGTATAGGTTTCTGACCATAAAAAAATATACAAAATATTACACTGAAGGTTGAATTTATAAAGGGCCGAACAGCGTGAAAATAGGATGGTAATTAGGTAGAACTGGTTTACGAATGGGAATGAGGGTTGGAAAGTGACATCAAAGGGAACCTTTCCTTTGAACTCTGTTGTTGCTTAGGTCGTTTGGAAAGTACCGGCATCCTAGACCGAGCCTTGACTTTCTGGATCGCTCGATGCCGGCTGCACTGGTAGACTTGGTTCCAAGTCTGTGCTCGTGGTTTTTAGTCTACCTGATAGCCAATACATTATTGCCTGAAATAGCGCCCTCTTGTGGATTAACCTCCGTCTTTAACCTACGATCACATTGCGAGTTAGAGCGCGTGATAGCCATCTGCGCCGGGGGGGGGGGGGGGGGGGGGGGGGGGGGGGGGGGGGGGGGGGGGGGGGGGAGGGGGGGGGGGAATTTTGCGTGGCTAATGCAGAGAAATAACCGCGATCTCAGACTTGAAATCAAGTCTAGCTGCACGGGAGCTATATGACGCCTGGACTGATAAATACTTGACTCAAAAATTGTTTTCTTCAGATTTTAAAATTTATGACGAGGGGACGCTTACAAATAAAACGGCAAAATAAAATTATGATGTATTTGATGTAACTGTTTGGTAGAATCTTTATCAGTACAATGTTAAAGAATCAAAATATTATTTGATGGACTGAGCCCTCCTTGACCGGGTTCCTCCATGGGCAAAACCGCAACATCCGAAACCGAAAGCTATGCTATCCAGCAGTCAATTAGCCTGGGAATTATTATTTTGCAGCAAGTATTGAGCAATGAAGCGTGGAAGGCGTCCACCAATCACAGGTCGTTTTGTATTTCAAGGTCGGGGGCAGCACTTGCAAAATCCACCATTTACCTAGCGCGCGTAGTATCTTTGATAATACGTACAACGTGTAGCTGCAGCAGAACCAGTGCTGCAGATTCGCGATTGTTACATTTGTACCTGTGGTAAATCCATGGTTACGAACTGAAATCTACCAGATTAAGATTGCAAGTTATGTTGGGATTCTTCTAACCTTTGCTTATCCTTGATGCAAGGTGTGGTGAACGAAAAGACAGTGCTCAACATTACGTTTATCAATATCAGTGAGTCACTTCCCTCGACCTCTGCTGTCTGTGTGTTTGCCATTGAAAAGCAACATGTCTGATGGCCAATACCATTCATAAACAGGGTAAGTACCAAATAATGTGACGACAATTTTTGTTTTGTGAGATTGTATTAATGCAATTATATCTAAAATTATCACAAATATTTCCACTTGCTGTTACAAATAGTGAAATGGTGTCAGAAATTTGTGGAAAATATTTCATCATGTCAGAAATTAGTGATTTTTCTGAATCAGCGTTATCAAAAGATCCCCGTGAAAAGGTGGAATGTTCTGGGCCGGCTCATGGCTCTTCCGGGTGAGCCAGAGTGGTGCTGCTGAGTGCTGGTGTCAAAGAAAGGCGATAACTTTGATATTTTTTGCAACGCAATATTATGGATTTAAACACCAAACGGGCGTCTTGTGCCTCCGCCAGTGATGCATTGATTCGTCAACGTCTCCCGTCAGAGTTAGTGCCTCTTAGGAAGTCTTGTAAGTACAATGGAAATGATTAAAACGCGGCGTTTTCAGTGCATAAAAAATCTAAGTATTTATCTTAATTTACCTGTATACCCGTCCTCCCAATTTTAGCCACTTGGGGGCGCAAAGTTCGAGCCCAGGAAATGCTTAAAGCAGTTGAGTCATGTTAATATTTACATACAATTTTCTTGGATATTCTGTATTTCCAGGAAATGTTGATTGAGTTATTAATTAGCCTTGGACCCCAAATGGTTTATTTGCTGTTAATTTTGTTATTAATTTTGTGTGTTATTTTTTGGTCGTGTTGAAGCTAACAACTGTATAAAAATTATAAAGAAAATTTAATAAAGCAAGTTCATCAACATTCAGTTGTATTTATTAAATCTGTTCCAAAAACAAGAACTTGGAAAAAAGAAAAAGAAAATTATTATAACAGTTTAAATGGTTAATTATGTACTGCATGATGTTAAACGAAATAACAACCCCCACCTTTAGGTCTTTAGGATGACTGTTTATAAATAATAAAGCTTTAGTGTGGTATGGTGAACTTGCAATTAAAATTATTTAGTTATTAATGGCAATTAATTGAATTGGTATGCCTAGTGATCCTTCCTTCATGGTGATACAATGTAGCGATACACTGACATCACATTGTTGCCAATGAACCCATACCAGTCATACCTTCAGACGCCTTTCTTTAGCATAGAGGTCTACCTCCATAAGACAGCTGATGGAGAAACCAATGTTCTTTTTCATGGCATCGATCTAACTGTACATTCATGTTCCCTACTGTGTCAAAAACAATAGACATTAAACACATGACGTCATTTTAACAGGGCGCCATTACTGTGTGTACTGTGTGTACTGTGCGTACTTTGCGTGTCCATGGTTTCATCGTCATTTTACCTTTAAGATGGTCAATGCATGCCATTTATTATACACTTTTTCCTGAATATGTGTCAAATGTATTGACTGTGCAAGTCTTGCGCATATTTGAACAATGGGACCCATTAAAGTGCGCAAGTATGTTTCCTTCATGTGTTAAAGCAACATACGCTGGACCAAAGTTGTCCCCAGAATGCTCAAAAACATGCAAGACTTGCACAGTCTATTGGTAGTTTGCTGTACATGTTCAACACATTCAAAACCAGGGCTCGAATTTTACACTGGACCACAGGCCCGAGGCCAGTAATTTTAGTGTTGGGCCAGTAAACTTATGACCTAACAAGTCCGATGGTCTTGTGTTTTTCAATTGAATAACAGAAACAAATCAAGTGTTGACTTTGGGTCTGATAAATTATCTTTCAATTCCATGAGTAATCAAGTATACTTCATACCATTAAGACAAGAGGTAAATCTTCTCTTACTTGTCTCAGTTTGGGTTCATATAAAAGCAGTCAAATGTACATGTATGTTAAACTTTGTCAGCAATTTTTTATTTTCACATTTTGAATCTGGTCTTGTAAAAAAAATTCTCGTCCAGTAAAGATTTTGAGCTATGTAGCTCAAAATCTTTACTGGACGAGATACAAGCCCTGTAGTCTTGTGGATTTTCTCCCCAAATTCGAGCCCTGAAAATGCACATATAATTTATTTAAGTGCATGTCCAATCCATAGTTATTGAATTATGTTAGAAAAAAATATATATATATAAAATAATCAAAAATGAAAATTTGTTATTTTTGCTTGAACTGCACTCTTTTATTTCTAGTTACTCTTAGTTTTAAATTGCACAAACTAGATTGTATAGCTCTCTAATTCCACTCTTTACCCGCACTTGTGTGGCAGCTTTGCAAATACTGCAATGTGTGTCATGTGCCTGTTACTAGTGTTATCACTGGCGTGGTGTGTATGCTATTCACTGATTTAAACCCCAAGAGCTGACTTCATTTCTAATGTGTAAGAGTGCATTTTTAACTTCTCTTTTTTTAAAGACAAGTCTCGGTAGCCTTGAGGTTTACTTATAGGCTGTGCAAGTCTCGCGCGTATCCGAACGAGAAAACACGTCAAACGAAGAACATTTTTATTTCTGAAATCAAATCTTTGTTTTAAATTATATCTCATGACAAAATCTGAACAACAAAAATAAATCATTACAATTTCATGAAATTAGTTTTAGCTTTTAAAAAAAATACGCCAAAGTGTGTTAATTATTATTAAAAACAAATTAAAACTCTGGGACAAGGATGCTTTTTTGATGTTAACTTTTTAGAAACCCCTTACGCAGATTCGTGAAGGTCAAACGGGTTTTAAATTGACCCGTATCGCAGTTTAAAGAGGAATGCCGACGCCTCAACACCATAGACTGCAATGAAAAGGGTTTGCTTTGCAATTACAGCATCTGGCGATTATAATCGCGCATCCAAAACAAGCTTTTACATAAGTTTTATGATCGGATGTGAGCACAAAATTCTTAATTTTTTGCAATAACCGGAAGCTGAGGTCAAGTTTAATTCTCGGGTTTTCTTCGTTATATTGTTGAATTGGTTTTACTTTCATATTTTGTTATCACTTAGTATTGCGTTCCCAACAACATGTATAATTTTCTAGGTCACAAACTACGTTAAACTAAAATAATTGACGAAACAAAATCTCGCCCACGTAAAACTCCATATGGTTGGGACCACTATGGTCCCGGAAGTTCGAATGCGCGCGAGACTTGCACAGTCTATAATGTGACCCACTGGTGACATGAAATTATTAGAATAACTTTCAAATGTTTCCATCCCCTGTAGCCTTTATAAATACAGTAAAGTTGTACTCATTTATTTCCATTTTGAAAATTGGGGAATAAATTCTGGAAATCTAAATTTAATATCATCATGTACATGTAGTACTGAGTGAAGCATCACCAAAATTCACACCAGATGAATTTCCAAGAAATTTCCTGAGAAATGTTTGTTAACTTTTTTCTACGTGAATTTTTAACCCTGGTAAACCCCAGGGAAAGGGACATAAAAATGTGTCTTGATTTCAGCGTGGCAGTACAGTTTAAAGCAAGATGCACGTCACATTGGCTCTAGCATGCTGTTTGTTCATTTTCCCTAGGCATGCCAGTATTCTTGCATCTAGTGTGAATTGAACATGGGGTGGTGGTGGGGTTGACATTCCCCAAGAATTTCCTGAATTTATATTTCCTGGAAATTGGACTTGCAATGCACCATGGTCCATAATATTGAAACTCGGATAATTAATGGGTCTAAAATTTCATTCCATAAAGGTAGGTTCATCGTTTGGTTGTTTTTTTTCATCGTAGTGCTTATTTAAAGGCAAACTATAAAGAATACAACAAAATTAACTTGCTGAAAAAACAGCAAAAAAACTGTCGCGGTATTTTCACTCTAACGTTGAACTCATCAACTCATTGTTGTGGCCAGAGATGCAGTTGGTACTCGCTGACAGCGAGTACCAACAGCATCTCTGGCCACAACATTCGCAAACAGACGTCAACCCTCAGAAATCTGAGAAACGATTCATGCATGATAATCGTTTCTCAGATTCAAATGTTTTTATTGATTTCTAATCAACCGCGGCATTTCAGATGAAATAGTTGGCAGGATGCTTAAAATTGCTTACTACCATTACCATCTTTACAGTATAATAAGTAAGCATTCAGATAGTACAGATTTGTTGACAGTGTCATTACCTAACGATGACCCTACCTTTAAAATGTGTATGGCCTGTCTTCTTGATGAAAGTCAAATATTGGTAACAAACCCAAGGGATATGAACCAAAATTTAAATCCTTAAAGCTAGCTGGTCATATTAAGTTTTTGTAGTGGTACATGTAACTTGCATTCTTTTGTCATCGGTTTTCATTTTCATATTTTCTTTGATTTGTTTGCTTTTTAAAAAATTTGTTCCATGCATGAACCATCCCGGATCTCTTTTTCTTTCCAGAAGATTACATGCCTGCAATATCCACCACGTAGAGTGAAATCATTTCCCCAAACGGCCCAGCCAAGACGCCCCGCGACCAAAATTCTTATTTTGACTGCATGTAATTATCATGAAGGAAAGATCCCGGAGTCGTTGGTCCTTCTCCTCATGGAGACCACGTAGTAGAAAGAAGGCACGAGAGGCAGCCCTAGCCCAAAAGAGTAAATTTTGTGTTTGTCATTTCATATTTTATTGTGGACTAGTGTGTTTTTTTAAATTAATTTTTTGCTCCCACCCTTCCCTTTAGAGTGACTAGTTAATTAATTACCTTGTAACGTAACTGGTGGCTGGTGTTTTCTTTTAACCGCATGAATTAACACTTTAAAGATGTTTATTTTTTGTTCTTTGTTGTGTGCCCAGAAGAAGAGTGTAAGGCTGTACAGATGTACGCCTTTGTTCCAGGCACACAAAGTACTTTTTTCCAGTAACAAAAGGACGTAAGCAATAAAATGGCTCCTAAAAAAATGGATAACTGTTGCATTTTGGTTGCTTGAATTATCCGAAAGATATGTTTCCCATTCCCATGTAAGATTTAAATCTTCCTAGATGATGACTAATAATTGGCAGAAAACCGATCAAACTTTCACACTTACATGTACATGTATTTGTCTTGAAACAAAATTGTGCACATTAATTGCTTACGCTCTTTCTCTGGTAACTTTGTGTTACGTCCCTTCTTCGGAGCTTACGCCATTCCCTTCAGTTCTTCTGCTATTCCTGCAAATATCCTGTAGATTTTAGTTACTCATGCCATTTACATGTAGAATTGTAACCATCTCATCTACAGTATGTGTACATGTAATGAGTAAAGCTAGCTGCTCTCGGTTTATTTTTTTCTTAGAGCACATCCGATTCCATTTTTATCACTCACTCTTACTGTCTGGAGGCATCGCGTGAGGACCATCTTTTTTATTAATCTTTAGAGTGTGACGTTGGAATGGTACACATTTATCTTCCTATTAGACACTGGTTTCCACTCCTAAGTATTTCCTTGAAATAAGTTGGTTGGAAATATTGTTTTTAACAAAAACAAAAAGGTTTCAAGGTTTACTCTGTTGACATTTGTAGAAAGAAAACACAAATGTTTCAATGAATTTTTAGTTAAAAAAAACCCCAAAAACAACATATTTATAGTGTACTAGTTTGAACGCTCTTATATATGTCAAAGCTCCAATGGAGCTTATAAAAATAGATAAAGTGTACCCTTTAAAAATAAAACAAAACAAAAACTACTTTTTTTAGGATCGCATTACCCTTTGACAAAATTCTGTCTGATGGCTAATTGTGCCATCACTTTCTTCATAAGCTTCAAGTGTACACTGTATGTGGGGTGTCGGGGCCGAGTGGATAAGAACACCGAACTCTGGTGTTTCTGTTCAGCAGGGTGTGGGTTCGAGTCCCGGTCGTGACACTTGTGTCCCTGAGCAAGACACTTAACTATAATTGCTTCTCTCCACCCAGGGGTAAAATGGGTACCTGTGAGGGCAGAGATGGTTCATATAATAATATGCACCTCAGAATAGGCTACCTAGATAGATGGCGCTTTATAAATGCTTGATATTATTATTATTATTATTATTATGTACAAATTTATTTTAAAAAACCAGTGTTGTGCTTTGAAATTGAAGTGCTAGGGTTTTTTCTTTCCCCGTTTTAGTCCATGCAGGCTAGTAGTTACTTACAATAATTATGACAGCCTTTTTGTGTGTTTTTTCTTTGTCAATGTTTTAACTTTCAGTCTCCTTTCCCCCTTCTGTTGGCTCAATCAGCATGTGAAAAAACATTGAAAACATAACCATCCTCTTTGTTATACCTACATGTATTTATTTGTGTTTATTTTGATGACTTAACTTTTAGGAAGTAATGAGTCAACAGCTACACGTGGGAAAATGTTACTTTTGTTTTCCCTAATTCTTGCTACAAAGGATACCTTTGTTTTGGAATGATATTGACGTATTTTGGTTGTTGGTATACAATAAGCGTGTGTACACATATGTACATGTAGATCTGTGAAAGTTTTTCAGCATCACAGGGCTCGAATTTGGGATAAAATTCCACGAGACCGCAGGGCCTGTAGCTCAAATCGTTTACCGGACCAGAATTTATTTTACAAGACCAAATTTCTAAATAAGAAAGAACTTTCTACACAGCTTAACATTATCACTATTCTTATTTGAACAAGCACAAAGAGAAGATTAGTCTCATTTGTCTTATAATAGGTAAGTATAGGGCCTACATCAATTCTCAACAGAATTGAAAGATATTTATCAGACTCAAAGTCAACATTTGAAAATAATAAAATGACAATTCAAAGTTATGTGTTCAATTGAAAAACACAAGCCCACCAGACTTGTCTGGTCAAGAGTTTACTGGCCCAAGGCTAAAATCACTGGCCTTGGGCCTGTGGTCCAGTGTAAAATTCCAGCCCTGTCATCAGAGAGTCAAATAAGGTGACAAGCAAAAGTGCAAAACAGGTGTAGTTTCCTTGTGGGACTCAAAGTCAACCCACTCTTTGGCTACATGTACATAAATGTACATGTACATGTACGTATGTGTATGAGGAAGGAGTTACAAAACACCTGTAGACCTGAGAGTCAAGCTGTAGGCTGTGATCAAGTTCACCAAACAGGCCACGTACTGTACATGTACATTGTACAAGTACATGTATCTGTTGAAACTGGGTGACAATGTTCATTTAGGAACAATGTGCAGAGTCTGTTTTGGACGTGAAATGGAAGTTTACAATTATCTGTGCTGACAATCTGCACGTTTACAGTCGGTCTCTCTTTGCAGTGTTGTACATGTAATGGTAACAATGTACATTAGTGGTGAGTGATTTAAAAGATCAATTATTCAGGCATGCAACTTTTCCTCTTTTCCGCTGATTTCCTCTTTTTTATTCTCAGTTTTACCATTCAAAATTGAAAAATACTGTACAAAATCATTGAAATTTTGTAATTTCCTCTTTTTTTGGTGAAGTTACAGTTGCATGCCTGATAAACAACAAAGTGCTGTGATGACAGAAAAACTTAGATGATAGTTATTTCTATAAATTATGGCACAGTACGTGAATGAAGTCTGCTTGTAGGCTGAGCAATGCTTCCCTTAGTTTAAAACGAACACAAATATCAGTTGCACTCGACTTTCATGTAGCTTGAGTTTACTGTGGTTTAGTTTGACTCGCTATCAATACTTTTGTCTTATTTTAAAAAAAATGTTTTCTTGCTTGTGTTTTTCCTATCAAGTAATAAACCCCTTTGGGAAACTGACTGGATAAATTTTAATTTTGGGTTAAGCAAATTCACTGAATTACTGAAGTAGACAGTGTTTAGGCCTACATGTATGTTTACAGGGAAATCCCCTTGTCTACCCAGTTGAGCATTGTTAATATCCATTGCAGTGTTGTGGACTTTCTTTGACAGTCGACACAGTTGAGAGACACGGTTTGTGTCGTGACATGGGGGTTAGATGCATTGTTTGAGCAAGAATTACATTTATGTAAAATTTTACATACAGACATGTACATGTATATTGTACACGTACATTTACATAGCCTTGAACAGGTATGGTTGTGTGTTTGGGTGTGTGAACACATTTACAAAAACTATGTATAGAAAATTGTACGAAAATTACAGAAAGAAATTTGTGCGAAAATTACACTCCTTTTCCTGCTCTAATCAAAGTCGGTAAAAGAACAAGATACAGAATGCTGACACCGTTTCGAAGTTAAAGCAACCTGTAAAACAAATTCAAATGATCCGGGACCTTGTTGTATTTTTTAAATTATTTGTTAAGTATTTATTGATGAACCATATTCTTCTAGTGAAACCAAGAAAACCCCCAAACGCCAAGGCTTGTACAGAAGTACCATGTATGTACGTTTAAGTTCCCCATGTCTCTTAACCTGTAAACAGATGACGGAGAAATTGTCAGCGTTCAATTTTTTTTACAAGTGTGTATGTCTTAGTGTTTATGTCTTCGTCCCCTTTCATTGCATCTGATAAAGTACATGTAGCTGTTGCTACGAAAGCTCAGGCAGTTTTATTTGTGTATCATCAGTCAGTCTTAAAGTTCTACCACTCAACATGTACTGAAGGGCCTTGTCCTTGTAGTGTGTACACATGTTTTTGTATGTTCTGAGTGGAAATGCTGTCTGGGTGTGTGGATCTTAAAATGAATATCATCTTCTGAGAGTAGTAATTACATACGTGCATCCCATGCAGACTGTGCTGTTTTTTGATGAACATACATGTATGTACATGATTAGTACTAAAGTAGTATCTCTGTTCTTGTATTGATTTAGGAAATCAATAGACCCCTTGCATAACGCCGAGTGCACCGAAAAATGCGTGTATACCATTTCCGCCTTTTGGGGAGTCAAGTCAAAATGATGGCCTTCCCATGAAATCCAGTTCTGAAACCAACGACATTGTACATTTAAGCCTGAGAACTATTGTCTCTAATCCGTAGAAATTATCACTCAATCACAAAGCCCATAATAATAACCGAACAATATCATAAACCGACCCTATAAAACTTTCCCAACATTTCATCATAAAAATGATTAACAGCAATAAATGGCCCCAAAACTGTACTTTCAGCTCAGACTATCTCTGTACCGTACATGTTAGCAACGCGCCATTTTGTTCCGCCTGTCAGAACCTACATTTTAAAGAACGCCCTCAACAGAACTTGTATACAGTTTCACTCGAAACAAGAGGTGTTACTATTCATTAGTGGCGATTTTTTTTGTTTTTGTTTGTGACGACACGTACTCTTGACTACACAACTAGAGCATCTTGCAACCAAGACTAGGTGATACAAACAAATTTACCCAACCCAAACACTTAACCGTGGCCTTGTAATGTGTTCATCGTATCAAATATTGAGGATAGTCAATCCCTAGGAGCTTTCACAATAAGCTATCCAATAGTTACATTTTGTCAGTGCGTGAAGGCACTTTACATGTAATTGTTTTTCATTTATATGTGTTTGGATACCACGTTTAAGTGGCAATAAGCTCTTCAGGGAGTGGTGTCGGATATATTTTGATTGATTGAAAGAATCATACCAAGATTAATAATTAATTTTGAGGTGGAATGCCCTACTGTACACATCTAATAATCTCTATTTTTAGTAGAATTTCAAGCATCATTCTTCCAGACGTTATGTCCATGCACTTTGTAATAACGTTGTCAGTTTCAATCAAGTCTCTACTGAATTTATGGGAAGTGAGAGAGAATCAATTAAAGCTTGGCCGTAGTACATGTAGCCAATGGCAGAGTTACATCTATGTTATGTACACCACAAAAGTGCAATCGTCTGAGTTTACATTGTGTTGTACAACTGCACTTTACGGGTCAACGGATTAAATGTTACATATTTTTCAAAAGATTAGACCATTGTTTTATAGTTCTTGAAAAACTATCATTGATTTCCGTATTTCCAAGATGTGCTATCATTGATTTCAATATTTCCAAGATACCTTAGCTTCGATTTCCATATTTCCAGGATATGTTATTATTGATTTCTGTATTTCTTAGATATGTTATCTTTGAGTTATGTGTTTCCAACCTTCATGTGATGTAATGCACCAAATTTATATTACATGAATGAATATATTTTTTTATGGCCTTGTACTCTTGAAAACCAAAAATGTTTGAGGCTGAAGCTATAAATCTCCTTTACTTGTTTATGTCTAGGTGGCTAGCGCAGCCTTCCACCCCCACCCCTAGTTCCCCACAGACCTAACATTAAGCTGGAACCATCTTGTTGGGCTCCTGCCTTTAGACTGGTTCACATTCAAGAGTCACCTTTGACCTCCAAGCTCTGTTCATAATGATCTCTAGGGTAGTACCCTATTAGGAACTTGGCCAAGATAGCTGACAGCATAGCTGAATTCCCCTTAGCATAGCTGTGGTATTTTCTTCCCTTGAAAGTTACAGTAACTTCATGCAATTTCACTGCAGTCTAAATGCTAAATTTTGCTTAAAGGTGTTACTGTCAGTAGGCCTAAGGATATTTGGGGTATTGCCATGTGGTTAAATCTCTCTTTTGAGTAGGAACCTTGGACTCAATGTTTCAGACAGTATTGCTGTCAGTTGACAATGTACTTGGTACACTTAAAATGTTTTTTCTTTACTAACAGCTTCATTATACTGTGCCATTTTGGGGGTTTTAATTTATTTATTGTGTGTGTGTGTGTGTACAATCTAATGGCAAAAGGGAACACCGTCCAACTAATTGAAGACAACACTAATAGGCTTAGAACGTAATGTGCAACATAAATGACTGATAATCAAAATGGTCTTGCATATTATCCACTGTGCTTTTGAATGATTGATAAACTAGGCCAACCTGCAATAAGATACATGTGGTGAATGCATATAAATACAGTACACAGTCAACCCTCCTACTGTATGACCATTAAATTTCATGTGCTTTTGAAAGATAAATAAACTACAATGTATGCCGACCTGAAATGTGATAATGTGGTGGATATACACAGTCCACTGTAAAGGCCTATTGTTTGCAGTTGTGCCAAACTCGCCCTGTATGGTTTTAAACGGTTGGTCAACTGGCTGGAAAATGTTACTGAGAGTCATAGTAGGAGGGTGAATAATGAGTCGTGCAAGATCTTGTACTGAACACAAAATTCACAGCAGCATACGCATTTCAAATCACAGTATAAATAGGTAAAGTTTTAAGGCACAGTATACGTAGTGTTAATCTAACATGCGAGACAGCATTTTGTCAATATTGCCCCCAAATGGAGGCTATGCAAATGTTGTGCAGAAACGCCGATTGACACTGCACTCCATATGTGCTTTCTGATCCGTTCGTGTACTGTGCCAGGTTAAGAGATGAAACTCGGTCCGTATTAACTTCCGTCGCAATTTGAAGGATGTTGGTTTTAGTGGGGTCGTTTTCTTTCTGGTGTTGAGGTGTAGATTTTTTAGCTTGCTTCACTGGTTCTCATGCATCAACTCTGTCGATTTTTTTAATGCAAAAAAACTGATGGATTTGGGCTTGTATAATCTGTCAATTTTACTGCCACGCCAGATCCCACGGCACTTTACTAAATCACTTAAACGCCTCACCTTCTAGCTATAATGGACTCTGCTGGCAGGTTTGTGATTGTATTGATTTTTTTTTTTTTATTATCAATTTTTGGGATTCCAGGGACCTTAGTACTTGGGTGTATAAAATGTAGTTCACAGAGAGATGGAAAAAAAAATTGAAGAAAACAAATTCAGGGTTATTCATATTTTTCTAGCTGTACCCTCCACTAGATATGAATTGTAAAAAAAAAAAAAAATGACTGAATGATATGTCATGTACATGAATAGTGCATTCAGTATTTACCAGGCTGGATACTTATGCTTTTAGGGTATTATACAGGATTGATGGAGCTGACAAAATATTTACAGACAGTGTTCACGCTTTGTGTGATTAACCAAATTACATGAAATAACAATAACTGAAAATGTTGGCTTAATCCAGTTTTTGAGTCAATGAGAAAGAAGTAAAAAAAACTACATATACAGTTGTATATATGCACATTGTCCTTAATTTTGGTTGATGTTTTTTATCCTTGCCATTCCGTTATAAAACCTGTAAGGTCAAGGTCGTTTTCCTTTGTAAAAGGGCAACTCTATGAGGAGAATAAGTATTTTCTACTGGAACATTTCAAGGGGCACAACGGCAAATAGACCCTTCCCATGAAATATGCTAATTACATTCACGCATGCGTACAGACACTATTGGTTGGCAAACGCCATAGAGATGTGCACTAAGCAGACGCACAAACGCATACTGCGTCACGCGACCATCAGCCCCATACAAACAGGCGCGATGCTCCATCATTTTTGCCAACCAAAGTGTAAGTGCGCACGCGCGATGTGCAATTTACGTATTTCGTGGGAAGGGTCTATTTGCCTTCGTGAGATATCAGGCCTGGTTTATAGGGGGCACTATTGAAACAAAAGTGTATGATAAAAAGATGTTTTTTACTGCCCATCCAAATGTCCAAAGGTCCCCTTGCTGTGGTCTCATTTGCAATTCACCTTGTTTTGTTTTAATTACAAAAATCATTCCATACAGCTGTACTTGTACAAGAGCTGCCAACTCTCCCCGATTACTACAGAAGGCTCCCTGAACATAAACAAATCTTTCAAAGTTCTGAAGAAAACATTAGAAAATCTCCCTGATTTAATGGAAACTTTTTCTCTATTATGTTGAATGTATTTATAAATATCTCTCTGATTGTTGTACAAAATCTCCCTGACTGCAAGATGCAAATGTTGGCAGCTCTGATGTACATGTACATGACATGTACGTTGCCCTACGAACATTGCCCTATGATGGTTTATCTATTACATGTGAACTTCCTAGTTTTGTCTTTAAAGTCAATCACCTCCGCTTCATAGCATTCATCATCTCTACAAAATTACTGATCCTTTTGTTGTACACTGTACTTCTGTGTTGTCAAATGACTACACGTTGTACTTACACAAAAATCCTATAGAAATTGACAGCAACGTTTACTCGTGGAAATTCATGGTGTTTCATTTTCAAGAGATGATTAAAGGCACCGGACACATTTGGTAATTGTCAAAGACCACTATTCTCATTTGGTGTATCCCAACATATGCATAAAGTAACAAGCCTGTGAAAATTTGGGCTCAATCGATCATCAAAGTTGCAAGAAAATAATGAAAGAAAAAACACCCTTGTTGCACAATTTGTGTGCTTTCAGATGCCTGAAAAAGGCTTCAGGCCTGAAGTCTTTTTCAGATTCAAAAATTTTAGTGAGAAATTACCTCTTTCTCAAAAACTACGTTACTTCAGAGGGAGTCGTTTCTCACAATGTTTTATACTATCAACAGCTCTCCGTTGCTCGTTACCAAGTAAGTTTTTATGCTACTGAGTAATTACCAAACGTGTTAACAACCCTCCTGTGTAGTATTGTGATTTGGGGCCAAATATTTCCCTTTTATTTGTGTTTAACACAATACTCTCTTTGTTCAATCATGGAGTTTTACAATATGAAACGGTTACACATTCTTTACTCAAACATCCTGTTAAAAATTGGCAGTACACATGGCAATTAATGGCTCTTTCAGTTTCAATTAAAAACCTTGTAAACAAAAGTTCATTTAGTTTTCTCAAATATATGACTTCATTTCAGAGGGAAATATTTCACAGAAAAATAAGGTTGTTGCATGAACTTCATAATCAGTAAGCTTTTAGAATAAAACTAAACAATGATGTTTTTTCATTCATACCAATCCTGTATACCTTTAAGTAGGCTTTAAAAAATTTCATTGAAACGCACATATGCAATTTTTTAAACAAATTGGCATCTTCATGTTTTAGCCTTAAACAAAACGAAAATTATTTTTAAATTGTCAGTAATTTCCCTCACTTGTGTTTCAATTACACTTACAGCAATCGAAATAAGCAAACTGTTATTCGGATTCTTCAAATTGCTGTTCTCTTGACTTTCCTAGTGTTTAAGACAGGTAATCTTTCCAGGATTTGTGGTGACCAGTGTAAAAGGATTTTTAATGATACAAATGAGCAGCATTCAAAGTGAAACTAATAATTAATTTTTTATCTTTGAACATTGTTTCTTGGAGTGTGTGGGTTTTTTTTTTTTTTTTTTTATTTTATTCCAAAGATGCATTGTGTAAACTCTGTATGAAAATAGAGTGAATAATTCCTTTGGTATAATATTGTTAAACTCAAAGCATTCACCCAAGCTGAACCTCAAGAGGGAAGTACTGTACTATTAAAGCCAGTCCTTTTTTCTTTCAAACTATTACAAGTCAATATTGTACATGCAAATATTGATGGCTGCTTCTCCCATAGGCTGTGTGTGGATATTCCATCAACAGGATCTGTGGTATGCTCTATTGAGTTATGGATAATGTGCCCAGATTCAAATGATCTCATCCATTTGGTATACCCCAAGCATGAGTCATGCACACAATGTATGTTCTGGAACTGTTCAAGTGGCCTATTCAACAGGGTAGGGGGGTGGGGGGGATCTAGATACGTTTATGTGTAAATGGATTGCAGTTGTAGTTGAATACTGGGTGAACTCATGAGGGTTGTTTGTTCAAGGAGCAAGTCCATTGGACTTTGACACAGGTTGTTAAACTTAAAGACAAAGTTCTGTGTTGGTAATTAAGTACTGGGTTGGTACAATTGTAATTACTCCCCTCCCCCCCCCCCCCCCACCTCCACCCTCCCCCCTACAAAAAAATGAATAAATAAATAAACAAAATAAATTTATAAATAAATAGATAATAAATAATAACAAATTAAAAAGGTAAAAATACAGGATTGGTAAGGGGGAAAAAACATCAATATTGAATTTTGGGCTGAAAGAAAACTGATTATGAAGTTCAAACTGGAACCATTTTTTCTGTGAATATTTCCCTTTGAAATGAAGTCATACATGTATTTGAGAAAACTGTATATCGAAACCTTTAAAAAAAAATGCAGCTGATTACAATTGTTACAACTAAAATTAAGGAAAATAATGTTTACATACTGAACATTGTGCATGGTATTTCACCATTTTCTCCTGACTCACACAAAGGGTTAAGCCCAAAGTTTTACAGGATTGTTATTTTATATGGATGATCACACAAAACATGAACACTGTCTGCGACTATTTTGCCAGCTCTACCAATCTTGTATAATACATACCTTTAATCTTACGAGTGACTGTTAGTTCACGTAGTAGCTTTATTGGACTTAGACCCTCGCTAATAATCGTTGAGATAACAAGAACCAGAAATACAGATACATGTATTTACTGAAACTTGTTACTCATCATAGTTTGCCTCAGTTCATAATTTCAAACCAGCATTTTTGTCACTATGTCTATAGGCCATCTAAGTCTATAGGCCTACAGGGCTTGAATTTTGGGAGAAATATCCGCAAGACCACAACAATGTGTAGTTTGTTCACTTGTTGTATTGAATTTAGAAGGTATTTGTTACATTTGTACAGACCCCTCTGTATTGTTATTAACCTTTTTTCCCCAACCCTTTTTTCACACAAAAACAACACTCTTTATATATTCTTGATTCAAGCTACAATGTACATGCAAAGAAAATTACAGCACAATAGTAAAATAAGTCGATGTGGTTAAATGAAACGCATCAGCTCATAAATTGTCTTGGATTTTTAAAATCTCTTTACCCATTTTTTATTGACATGCTACAATATATAGAGTATAGTCATTGACATGGAATGTGATGCCCCTGATGATGTTATTGATGTCCTGGACCTTAGCCTGGTAACTGCCCCTACTTTACTGGGTTCAGTAATTGCCCCATGAGGCCCTGTATTACTGTAACACCTGTCATCATATTCCTAATTGATTGATAGTTGGCAGGTTGTTGGGAATATGTGGGTGGAGTTAGTATGCCTGTGTGTATTGAAATGATGCTGTTAGTGCGTTCATCTTTGTGCGTTCATCTTTGTGAGGACAGAGCAGTAAAATGTTTACACCAATTGCTTGGTTTACAGGCACAATACAGGAATGACAACCATAAAGAACCAACTTGATGAATTTCATTCATCTTTGTGCAGATAGAGCAGTCACAAAATGATAATTGCTTGGTTTAAAGATGTAGTACCATGAATACAGGATTGACAAGTAATGTCAATCAACCATGAAGAACCAACTTGATTGATTTCAATATGAAGGCTCACCTACAATGTATTAATTATCCAGTTCATACCAGTACCAATCTTCCAGAGAAATACTTCCGACTAAAGTAAATGTACTGTCAAGAAAATAGAATTTTAGGAACCTTTTGTTCTCCCATTATTTATACTCTTTATTCACCAAGTCTTTATTTGTTTGTGCACAAAATCAAGTTGTTGAGGACGTCCTTGGTCTGGCTGACTTAGATGATCCCTTTTGTCCTTGATGCTGGGGACGTTCTCGGTCTTTCTAACTGACAGGATCTCTTTTGTTAAAGTCCTTGATGCTGGGGACGTTCTAGGTCTGTGTACAAACTAACTGTATCCCGTTTGTAAGAGTCCTCAGTGTTTTGGACTTCCTTGGTCTGTCTAACCATAGAGGTCTACCTACATGTACATGTAATGGGGTCCATTTTGTTAAAAAATGTTAGTGACAATGGGTAGCCATCTTACATGTATTTCTACCTCCATGCTTGCCCACATCAGTCCAACTGGGTATGCTATGTGTACGTAGATTTATGTAGGTCACTCTTGTAAACTCTACAGTGTATGTTATTTAATGTCACAAAAACTGTCTTTGGAGACATGATTCCATATACATGTATAAGCCGAATTGAGTAGGTCCATACAATTTATATCGTATATGCTTGCGCATTTTGGTTCACTTGGACCCGTAATCGGAGATAACGAAGAAACTGGTTACAGTAATAACCGAGAAGTGGTAATGTTTTAACCATAACAAGAAATTAGATTTACTCGACGTGTCTAGACTTAATATTGAGCACTGCGGATAGCAAGGAATAATTGGTTTAAGCACCGGTGGACGAGATTGAAAATGCCCGACTCTTAAATGTAATCAAGAGTTGGTCGCTGGAGAGAGAAGAGACTTGAGGCAAGGAGACTGGACAAGTCATTTAAAATGCAGATGAGCTCGTTCCAAAAAGAAAATTGATGAAGTTTGCAGTTTTAATCTGTACGTTTAAAACGCTCTTTCCTTGCTTAATGGAGAGTGTGAAATCATGGAGTAGGAATAGACCTTGAAGTCTCTTTTAGAAACTGTGCATAGTACATGTAGCACATTATGAGGCTTAAGAGATGAACTCATTTGCTTGTATTTGGTGAGTCAGGCAGAAGAAAAAGAACCGTTTTTGAATTAAAGTTCTCTCTTAATTTCATGCAGCGTTAGAAAACGGGATGTTCTCCCAGTCAGTTCTCTGCTAACTTTGATAGGGAGGTACACATGTACACATGCAGGTTTTTGTCTTGATTGAAACAAGTAGCTCTGTCTGCTCCAGATACGTGATTTGTATTGGAAAATACTGAGGAGCTACACATGTAAAAGTTATTTGGACAAGTCCTTTGTGTGGGCGTCAGTTAGCCATCAGTGGCCCATATATTGTTCTGTTAACCCAGTTTGTGTTTTGAATCAGTGCAATTTGCCAAAGATGATGTTTTGTATGCTGGTTAACCAGTATGTTAGTGCAGTACTGTACACATGTCATGATATGCTCTGTGCATGATGCATATGTTGCAGGTCTTTGGTCTCAGAAGGTCTGGCTTCAGTGCAAACAATTAAGCCCAGAAGGAACACATCCTTAAAAAGGCACTGAACATGTTTGGTAATTATCAAAGACCAGTATTGTCACTCGGGTGTATCCCAACATATGCATAAAATAACAAACCTGTGAAAATTTGGGCTGAATCGGTCATCGAAGTTGCAAGAAAATAAAGAAAGAAAAAACACCCTTGTTGCACAATTTTGTGTGCCTTCAGATGCTAATAAAAGGCTTCATGCATGAAGTCTTCTATTATTTTAGTGAGAAGTTACCTCTTTCTCAAAAACTACGTTACTTCAGAGGGAGTGGTTTCTCACAATGTTTTATACTATCAACAGCTCTCCGTTGCTGGTTACCAAGTGAGTTTTTATGCTAATATATATTTTGAGTAATTACCAAACGTGTACAGTGCCTTTAAAAGGTACATGTAGGGTCATGGATTGGTTTTGTCAATGTACATGTAATGCTGATTTATTATAGACACAATTATGAAGGAAGATACAATAAAAGTCACATGTTTCAGCTCTGAATATAGATAGTTCCCAGTAGACGCCATCTTTACGGGCAAATCGCATTTTGGCTTGCAGGCGCGTCAAGCGCTCAAATTATTAACGCAGCCGCGTCATTCACTAACCAATCACGCAATGAGTTTTGTGAAATGTGCGCGTGCTGCACGCCGGTCTCGCGCGTAACGCATGACTGTGTGTTCCAAATTGCCCGTAAAGATGGCCGATTTACGTCATACTGCAACCTACATGTATCTATAGTGTCTACTTGCTGAGAAAACAGCAGTAAACTGTCACGGTATTTTAACCAATGGCAATGATCTGAACTTGAGGTCGTTACATCATGCATGTAGGTTCTAATCAGAACCACCTCAAGAGATTTATGTACATGGTGTCAACCCAAACTTCTCTAGAATGTAAACTTGTGGAATATTTCTCTGCTAAGCAATTTATATAAAAAAAACTATACACTTTTGAAATTGCCCATTGTTTTTTTGTGTAGCAATATAGATAAGATATTTTCATAAACTTGTTTAAGTCACTCTTCCTGCTTCTTTTGGTGCCAGTTTCACTGGATTGGATTTCATGCTTGACTGCACATGAGGCAATTAAGGGGGCAGGTGAAATTTGGTATGCGCAAACTGGTCAGGGCTGGATAAGAAAGAGACAATTAAAAAGAACACGATCATTGTCTTGGTTGCAAGGGTGTCAGTAGGCCTACTTGGTACTGTTGAAGCATGGTGCGTCCACAGTTCACACCCCAGCAAAGGACCTTCTTGGTCAGTGAATTTACCCGGACGCAAAGTGCCACAGATGTCTTGCGAAGTTTTTTTTCGCCGCCAGTTCCCAAACGTAAGATGCCCAACTCGTGCAACAGTGTATGCTAACAATAGGAAGTTCCAAAACGCAGGAACGAGCCACAACCTCAATAAAGGTAATTCTGGTCGTCCAAGGACTGGCAGATCACAACAGAACAGTTGGCGCATACCAAATTTCACCTAATCCCCTTAATTGCCTCATGTGCAGTCAAGCGTGAAATCAAATCCAGTGAAACTGGCACCAAAAGAAGCAGAAAGAGTGAATTTAAAAGTACATATGAAAATATCTATATTGCTACACAATAAAACAACGGGCAATTTTAAAAGTGTAGTTTTTTTTGACTCGCACTGTAGATTTAATCCAATCAAACGCTGGTCGCAACAAACAACCTAAAGGTTCTGTTGATGAGTTCACTGTGTATAAAGTGTGGATGTGGTCCTGGTTGTACACAGAGTATTTGTGTAAATAAACAGGTTCTTCCATACTGTACAAATGTCAGGGATACCCTCATGTGTACGTGTACACTTTACATGTTTATAGGCTCAGTTACAGCCGTCATGACCATGGGCGAATCTTGTCAATTCGGTGCAAGAAGGTCGTAATCCTGTTTTGGAACAAGTTGTATCTTGTTTGTTCTCTGGCAAACATCCCAATTTGTTCTGTGTACAATGGTGTAAAAAGACCTTGTCAGATGTGAAGGTTGTGGGGCAACTTTGGGGAATCGTTCCAGTTGAATTGATATAAAATATTAGATGTAATGTAAGGGTCCTCGCTTTAAACAAAAACATGACACAGGCCTCGAACTTTACACTGGACTGTAGGCCCAAAGGTCAGTGATTTAAGCATCAGGCCGATAAACTCAAGACCGGACAAGACGGCAGTCTTGTGTTTTAAAATTGAATGATAATACCTCGGCGTGTAATAACTTCAAAGGGAGGGTATACCTTAGCATAGAGAAAATGTTGCTTATCAGAAACAGGTTACCAGGCAAAATACCTTGTAAGTGTATATGATTGTGACTGGTTCCCTGCTACTGTTTGCTTAGCAGAAAAAACAAAACTGTATGTGGTGACTTCCCTTGAAGATTAATTGGTGATCTGTTCGCGCCCAATTAACATGGCACAGTTGATGGCACTGTGGTGAACATTACCCCCAGAGAAATAAGATATATTTATGCATTAATGTAATTAGTTTTGATTTGTCCGCTCTAGTTTGCTTCAGGAGGCCATCTGTCCTGTTGATTGAATGAGTAAAGTATGAAGCGTGTGACGGTTTCGTGTGGAAATGTCACCCCAACCTAGTTTTCTGACAAATATTGCTTTAAAAATATTGAATTACATTGCAAAAAAACCAAACTAAAACAATATTTGCAAACTATAAAATGTATCAAAATTTTGACATTTTGGCTTTTGTTCAGTAATGAATTGCACAATTTTGTAAAGACTGAATATCTCTTTTTGTATCCGGTATGTTTTTTTCCCCGGCAGAACAGCTTATTTCCTCTCCTTTGTGGGTCATACAATGTCAGGCTTTGAACTTTGCTCTTGAACGGGGCACAGCAATTTTTCTCTTGTACGGGGCACTTCTATGAGGAAATTGAAAATTTGTCTTGCAACTTTGCAGAGGGCAACCACAGCAAAAGTACAGGGCACCACAGCAAAAGTACAGGGCACCACGACAATTGCTTTGGGTGCTGTGGGTTAATTCGAGGGCTGAAATGAACATGTAGAAAGAAAAGAAAACTTTGCAGACTTTTTAATGTGTTTGGCACATTGCAAAGCTCCTTCCTCCTATTGCAGTTTTTCCAGTAATCCATCTGAAAGTTAAATTTGAATAGTGTCCGGTACAATGACTTGCTCTAGTCGGATGTGTCCGCTTAAATTTGAATTCCAGAGACTAAAGAGCCAGTTGCTATGCTATGGTGCAAGCTTTTGCGTACAGTAGGTAACGCAAAACACCCATACAACATTCTGAATGAAGGTGTATGGCACAACAATGGTACTGCAGTTTGCTCATTTGGAGGTTGCTGTAACAAAAGCTTACCCCGAACCATTTGGCAGCAACTGTCTCTATAGTCTGAGGAATTCAAATTTAAGTGTGAACTTGTGATTAAGCAAGTCATTGTACCAGACTTGTCCAAATCGCAAATGGATTTATTACAAACAACCTGTTAGTTGTAATATGAACAAACTTCAAATCTGTTAAATAGCTTTAGTGTACACCTTCCGGTACTGAACGGCATCCACATGTGCAGTGCATGCTCAGCATGATTAAACAAAATGTTGCCTACACACACACTCCTACATTGAACAATACACAGAATACAAAGATAATCTTTATAGCAGAGATCTGCACACAATACATTAATAATAATATTAATAATCCCGGAGTCTTCCACTGCGTACCAATATTAAGATACTCAAGATGCTTAAACAAATAGATAGGTTGCAGTATGACGTAAGTCGGCCATCTTTACGGGCAATTTGGAACACACAGTTATGCGTTACGCGTGAGAACGGCGTGCAGCACGCGCACATTTCACAAAACTCATTGCGTGATTGGTTAGTGAACAACGCGGCTGCGTTAATAATTTGAGCGCTTGACGCGCCTGCAAGCCAAAATGCGATTTGCCCGTAAAGATGGCGTCTACTGGGAACTATCTATAAAAACACTCAAGACAGGCTTTTTGATATATTTTTTGAAATTACATGTATGAGACCGCTTTACGTAGCACCTTATAAGATTTTGCTGTGGTGCATGCATTCAGCAGTCGCATTATTTCCCTCGATTGGATCTGTAATATGCCCCCCTACAGTGATGTAATGCACCCTGGGGTAAGGAAATGTATCGGAACATGTGTAGTACTTACCATCACGCTGCATGGAAGTACATTATTTCATGCGCAATGCATCATTGATTTTGTAGCGGAAGCTATGGTTTTACACATTTTGAGACAGCTTTTTTATCGTGAACTTTTCAAAAAGGTCAGTAAATAAATTATACCCCCCAAAAAACACAAGGGAAACTGACTGGGAATTTGTTTAAATGATTTGGTGTTGAACAAAGTAAAATTGACTAGAGCAGGATTTCAGCCAATGACCTCCGAATTAACCTGCTCTACCAACTGAGCTATCTAGCCCTATATGTTGGCGGTCTCCCTATTTTGTCAATATCTTTGTTGGGGGGGGGGGGGGGGGTGCTGATAGATACAGTTTGTAGATAGGCTAGATAGCTCAGTTGGTAGAGCGCCTGCACGTTAATCCGGAGGTCTTCTAGTCAATTTTTCTTTGTTCAATCCCAAATCGATAAGTTATACAATACAAAATCTCTGCATGGGGAATAAAATAAAATAGAATGCACTACAGCTTTAAAATATCAAGACTTCTCCTAATTTCAGGTTTTTCAAATTCATTGACCTCTCTTGCTCTTCAGAT
This sequence comes from Leptasterias polaris, assembly GCA_037783415.1. Lineage (NCBI taxonomy): Eukaryota > Metazoa > Echinodermata > Asteroidea > Forcipulatida > Asteriidae > Leptasterias > Leptasterias polaris. The sequence goes on from JAZGTN010000055.1 coordinate 1,730,834, forward strand.
TTTCTTGAAAGAGTTGAAGATTCATTCCACTTTACGAACGAGAATGGCAAAGCTCTTGTGATAACCTATCTCCTAAGATTTCTATTTGTGCGGATGCGGAGAGAATCTGTAGACCCTTAAATATAACCCCCAATATATTCTGGAGGTGCTATCCCTAGACAAAGAGGAATATTTCTGCCCATTTTCTCAGCATTGTTCACTTGTGTGCAATCATTCTCCATCACACTGTCCCCTCCGATCACCCAATCAAACTTGTCTCATCTCTCCACCGGTGTGTCTATAATTGAGATGGTTCTAGATGCTATAGGGCAATTTATCAAGTAGGTCAGGCATAGCTCATGTCACCGACGACGTTTCCTGGAACGCAAGACACCAATGAGTATACATACAACCGTATGTGTGTGTAATTGCTATGTAGTATGCAGTATCCCGCACCGGGCTTTACACAGTCAGCATGGTCAGTGTGAAGGATTATTAATTCTTGATTTCACGAGTCTAAACAGCCGTTGCCATTCAACAGAGCCTTGGGATAGTGAAATGAAAATTAAGAGCGTGTATTTACTTCTGTGTGGAACGCATCTTGGGTGATCGCCATGTACACTGTGGCGTGTGCATTTACAATTGGCGCTTGTGTACCGTGCACGTCTACTGTACGTGTGTGTGTGTACAGTGTATGTTAATCGATGCATAGCTACACGTAGTCAATATGCGATTAGGTAAGCAACTACAACATTTCTGTACTAAAATGTATGTTTTTTATCTGTTATGTGAAACTGCATTTATTAACATGAGATCCGAGCAATATGCACAAACAGAAACTAAACCGTACTTGTTCCTGCAACCAGCAGTATGTGATCCTAAAGTAAACATAGAAAGTTAATGTTGATTCTATTTGAAAAAACGGTGCTACAGGTATGTTAGCTTTCTTTGACGCAATCTCAAGGTACAAGTTACTTGTAAACTCTTTGTTGATTAATTCTGCACTACTACTCATTTAACACTGGTATTGTACTTGTATGCTTGCTCTCTTTGAATCAAGATAAGGTACATTGTAGATGTGCATGTGTTTACATTACATGTACATGTATCTTGCTACGCTAGCAATGCTAGATTCGTCCACTGCATGCACAAGAAATGCACCGTCTTCAGACAACATCACTGGCATTCTCTTCCTGGACAGAACTACACTTCACTACATGTACACATCATTCACACATTGTCCTTTAAGTTTACCATATTCACTGTTTGCCTCGGTTATTGACTCTTTAGTCCGACACCCCTGTGTTCTGAAAACCCTCTCGTGATTTACATACACGTTAGGGTTAGAGTTGGTGTTAGGGTTTGGGTTAGGGTTAGAGGAATTAGTGTTTGGGTTAGAGGAATTAGTGTTTGGGTTAGAGGAATTAGTGTTTGGGTTAGGGTTAGGGTTTGGGTTTGGGTTTGGGTTTGGGTTTGGGTTTGGGTTTGGGTTTGGGTTAGGGTTAGGGTTTGGGTTTGGATTAGGGAAAAGGCAATTTAGGGGTGTCAGAACATTGATAGGGGTGTCTAAGAGTAACAGACACTTTTGCTGCACTTTTCCCCTTGAATTGAAAACTGCCATTATGTGAACCTATAAATACCATTAGATAAAATACAGTCAATTTTTATCTACAGCTCCACCCCAGTCTTGTATTTATTTTCCCTGTCACAACAGAGAATGTGGTAAGGAGATATTTATGGGCTGATTTTGACAAGTAGTGTTTCAATTTTCACAAGGCGATTGTGTTTTCAGTGCTTTAGTTTTATTACTGTATGTCTAGCGATAAATCAAATAGTTCATCAGGGAGACTCTCCAGTGATTCTGTGTGGGTATACTAAGTACACATGTAGTTGTATTGATTTTCTTGCTCGGATGATGAAGCTTTGTGTTGGTGCTGTGTGTCTATGTACCTGAATCGTAGATCTGTACAGGTACGCTGTTACTTGATAATTTACGGAAATAGACAGGAAAGTGGTGTTCATGTGTGCATACATGTACTATGTACACTGTACACAATAGGCCTATTGTGAAATCATTTCAGGAGATTTTAAAGACCCTACACATGAAAGTATGTCTGTTTGTGGCACATGTACATGTGAAGGTAGAAATATTTCTACCTCCATGATGTCTGTACATGTACATTACTGCTTCCACTCACTTACAACACATGTATTCAAACGTGTGACCGTGAAAATTTTTTAAGCGTTGGACGGCCCTATAGTTTATAATGGTTGTATAGTATTTAGGAACTGAATATCACAACTTGGGTTTTCTGCATCCAGATGGAGATAATTTTTTCAGCAAATGAGACCTGGAAATTCATGGCCATTTTTGGTTTGCAATCAGTCGTTTCCATTAAAACATAATGAATCTCATGTGACTACATGTACGTAGTATAGGTTGTCATAATTATTGTACAAGATGGTTAATTCACTCAACAGAAATATCAGTTTTGGGGATAGTGCTGAAGAGACCTTCTCTGTGTGTAATATGTACGTAAATTGTATGTGGTGATTCCCCCGTCGGAAGATTTAAAGGTATTATACAGGATTGGCAGAGCTGACAAAATAATCACAGACAGTGTTCATGTTTTGTGTAATCAACCACATACATGAAATAACAAACCTGTGAAAATTTGAGCTCAATTGGTCATCGAGTTCACGAGAAAATAGTGAAAAGAGACCTTATGTGTTTTCTGTTTTTCAAACATCGAGTTTATTATCGCGCGCGATAAAAACTATTGTTTTACTCATTTCTCAGAAACGATAGCATTTTAGGCAGAAATATTTTAAGGAACTCTTTCTACCATTACTTACTTTAAATCATGTAAGTTATGTGTGAATCTGTGAACATTTGTGTTTTTCGATCTTACCAATAGTGTACAGGCCTTTAAGCCTACATGTATAATAACAATGTTCTTTTGAGTGTGTTAGTACTTCTACTTCTAGGCCTATATCTTTGTTCACGTTGCAGCGTAAACACTTACTAAGTGTTCCACTGGCCAAAAGCTAGTTGAAACACCCGAAGACCAGTCCAAACTCACTCCAACAAATGGTCCAGGTGGCTAGTTTAGTGTTGAAAAGCATCAGTATTTTACTTGATTATGGAATTATTAAAAACGCTGACAGACCAGTGAAATGACAAGCTAACTGGTCCTGCTTGCTAGTCACTGAAACAGTGAAGGGAAACCGGGACGTGTGTGTATGTCAGGGATGTGATTCCTCCGTTTTTAACCGGAAATCCATTTTGTTTGCCCCCCAAAAAAAATAATTCCGTTTTTATGCCCCCCCCCATTTTTTTATTTATTTATTTTTTTAAAACTTAAGATCAAACTCATAAAAAATGAAGATAAAACCATATATAACGCCCCAGATTGCAGAGTAGGGCTTTTAAAATCAAAGATAAATGTTATTAGTGGGCTTCATGCTCGCAAGTTTTCGAGCTCGCAAGCTTTGCGCTCAGAGTTCAGGGTTTTTTCAACAGCCTATCACATCCCTGGTATGCTGCTGTGACATCTTACTGCAAAGGAGTGTGGGATTCCTTTCTTGCTTCTGTCTTAATACCTGTATAGCTTGGAGAAAAAGGCAACCAAAAAGAAAAGAAAAAAAGGCAGCTGAGTTTCTTTAAAAGTAATAGATTTCTTAGTAATTCATTAGATGTGTAAAATTCCTTGCATGATTGGCCCGTGAACCACTTGGCTGCGTAGAAAAGTTTGAATGCTTGATGCAGCTCTAAAGTCTGAGCCAAAACCTAAGTTAAGATTGTGTCTATTGAGACTTTCTATAAAACCCTTACAGACGAGGCAGTTTGGCTAGCTTGTGTCCTAATTCCTCCAATAGAGAGGTTTCGCAAGCGTACGGATACGGATACGGATACAGATACGATATCCGTATCCGTTCACTTTAGATGCGCGTCAGATTTTGTTTCGCAATCATAGAGTTATGTGTCAGGACTAGGCCAAAGTATAGACACACATTGGCATAGGTTCTGCGAGCAAAACAAATCCAAAAACATGTTGTGTATGTTCTTGTTACATTGGAGAATTTGATTGAATAGTATTTTTGTTTAACTGATCGTTTTCAGACCCCCACGTATAAACGCGTGTAAAGCATGTCAAAATAGAGACGACTGTTTATACTGTATTTTCCCAATTTTAACGTACGTTTTTAACGTACGTGTATGAGCTCCCGTATCCGTTGTCAACGCGCACGCAAAACACGGAAGCCACGGTTACGCGTCACGTGAACACACAAAGTGTCGACGTATCCGTACCCGTATCTGTATCCGTAGCCTTGCGAAACCTCTCTAATATCCTCTTCTCCTTTGCATCACACATCAAATCATTTGGACTAGGAGGTTGGAATGCCTGACCCTGTGCTAAGCACTTATTGTATGGGCCTACTGGCCCCCGTCCTTCTGAATCCTTCACTTTAGCAATAGAATATAGAAGGATTTGGGACCAGGTAAGAGTTAATGTGTGTGAAAATGCTTTGCTGCTGGTCCCCACTTAAATCTAACTGTTTTTCTTTCAGCTCAATTTAATTCAATCCCATCTATTTCAATGCCGTCATTGTAAGTCAAAGTACTCCCCTGGCAGACATTTGGTATAAAGCAATATTTTCTGCTATGAATAAATGGCTCTAGCTTTGTACTAACTACTACTATTCAAACGGCCAATTAACCTGCTCTTTTTAATCTCCACTTAACGGTTCTTGTGCTTTCTAGCTGGGTAAACAATGCATTTCAAACTCTGAAAGAGTGATAGTTTTCCTTCCTCCATGGTTATTGCTAATACAGAGCTGCCAACTCTCCCTGATTCTGCAGAAAGTTCCCTGAAAATAAACCAGTCTTTTCATGTTCTGATGAACAAATTTGAAAATCTCCCTGATTATGGAATCTCTATCCTTATAATGTTGAATGTAATTCTAAATATCTTCCTGATTTTTGTACAAAGACTTCCTGATTGCAAGATGCAAATGTTGGCAGCTCTGCTAATGACTGGTGATGGAATAGACTCAATTTTTTTGTGTGTGTGCTTCCCTGAAAACATTCTGTGTTTAAAAAGCAGCTCTATGAGATTGGGCCCATGTTGACTTCTGTCGTGGCCGATAAGAACACCGAACTCAAGCTCTGGTGTTTCTAATCAGCAGAGTGTGGGTTCGAGTCCTGGTCATGACACTTGTGTCAAGGCACTAAAACCATTATTGCTTCGTCCTTCGGATGGGACGTAAAGCCGTAAGTCCCATGTGTTGTATAATGCACGTAAAAGAACCCAGTGCACTTATCATAAAGAGAAGGGGTTCGCCCTGGTGTTCCTGGTTTGATTGGCTGCATATTGCACCACAGCACCTTGTAAACCATTACATGGTGCTATGTAAAGGAATAGGTCTCATACTTCAAAACGTAGCTCCACATACACGTACGTTTTAGGAAAAATACTGAGCACTTTGAGACTCCCATCGGGAGTAGATGAAGCGCTATATAAGAACTGCGTATTATTACTATTATTACTTTAAACTATTGTTATGCAGAGTCAATATCGTCAAAGCCTGCTTCTTGATTTTCAGGCCTGACACTTCATGGAGGCAATGGCGGCAATTGCCTTGGTGCCCCTTTGAAATGTTCCATTTGAAATAATTGACAATTTTCCTCATAGAGGTGTGCCTTTTCAAAAGCGAATGGATTTTGATGGATTCATAAGGAGGGTTAATAACCATCAATAATGGGTTCTGCTATTTTCTTCTAGATCTCGTTACAAATTATGACCGAAGATGAGTCTATCAAGCTTGCATCTGCCCTTGCGTCAAAAACCCACTTTCACCCATAGACTCCGATTTCAAGTGATTAACTGATCTTCGTTTCTCCTGTACCCAGGTTCAACGGATGATATACAAGTGTCCTATTCGGCGGAGAATGCCACCACTGAGATTAAGGGGACCATGACGCCCCCTGTGGAGCGTAAGAACAAGAAGTCAACGATACCCCGATTCTTCAAGCCATGGAAATGGAAGAGGAAGAAGAAGACAGATGTCTGTAAAGATCCCGTTCCAGGTACATTCATAAATTCGTTTATTGTTTTTTTTTTACAATAAGAGCGCTCCTGTTTGCAGACCAGGGCCCAAATTCATAGAGCTGCTTAAACAAAAAATACTGTTGAAACGATTTCTGCTTAGCAAAAATAAGCAGGGTACCAGCCACAGATAGTATGTGGATAGTATTTTGGCTGGTAACCTTATTCTTGTAAGCATACATGTAGTTGTACTTAGCTACTGTTTGTGCTTAAGTAGCTCTATGAAATTGGGCTCAGAATGTGGAACTTTGAGAATATTTATAAAAGGGGAACAGTGTCAAAACTCCTGCTCCTTGCTCCTGGCTGGTTCCCTGTCAAGTTACGTCCCGCACGAATGTTTTTAAGCGATATTTTCTACTTTAACAGCCCTATGCAATTAGGCCCGGGGCTGGATTCACAATCTTGACACCAAAGGTTCATCTCAAAAGATGAGTTGTCAATACTGCCGTAGTGATTTGTATTACATCACACTCTACTTAGAAATTAAAACGGATAAACATCTTACGATCAATCTTGACTCTATGTGAAATCACGCCCAGGGCTACGTAGAAATGGCCCTACTGTTGACTTTAAAAAGATGAGCCATTTAATAAATGCTGCTGTAATCCGACAGTGAGACTTAAAGGTGGGGTCTTAGATTGTCTTTTGTCAACAGATTGCTAATATACAGACAAAAGAAAGATACATTCAAAGCGAAAGTGTGAAAGTTTCAGCTGAATACAGTGTCTACTTGCTGAAAAAACAGCAACAAAACTGTAACAATAATTACACAAGAACGTCGAGTCCATCCACTTTTAGCGAGGTGACGGCGGGTACCAACCGCATCTCTGGCTGCAGCATTCTAGAGGGGACACCAACCCTCAGAGATTCATGCATGGATCCTTTGTCAGATTCAAATGATTTGTGGTGAAATTTTTTCCAAAATGTCAGTTAACCCTTTCCTTACCGAATTGTTTGGACATAAACAACTGCTGATAACCGCATTGTTTGACCACTCAAGTGTGAAGCACACATTCTTACACAACAGAAAGCTTTCGTTCAAAAGTCATTTTTACAAACCCCATTATCTCCTTGAAGACATTGCTTTACAGCAAAATAAGTAATAAAAAAGTTCTCACTTATTGATCTGTAATCTCAAACACTTTTTTGTACACAACCATATGGCGCTCCGTAGGTGTTTGGCATTTCGGATCTTTCAACTCCAGTTTGAAGAGATTGCAAAATAGCAACCTTATTTTATTTGACCATCATTGGAAAGATCCGATCTTTCCCTTTCCAATGATGGTAAGCTTGGGTATGGAGGGTGAACATAAACAAAACTACAGCTTTTTTACAAATGGCCTTTGTGCTCAGGCTTGAGTGCTTTTTTGTGTGTAAGCTTGGTCGACTAAAGTTGCCAATGGTAAGGAAGGGGGGTATTAGTGCAGTCGACTAAAGTCGCCTATGGTAAGGAAAGGGTTAAAGCACATGAGGACCAGTCAACATTGACTCTAAATAGTCCGGCTGGCTAGTTTAGTGTTGAGAAGCATCCCTGTTTAATATGAAATGTGGACATGGGAAAACACAGAGTGGACTAGTGAAACAATGACCTGCTGCTGGCTAGTTATTAAAAAGTTAAGGGCAAACCGTGATGTACAGTTTGTACTTTGCTTAACACAGAACGCACAACAGGTGTTTTTGTCATCTAATGTTGCTGTCTCATCTGTCTGCCTTTTTATAATTGAATGCTTCACTTCGCTTCTATTGGGAGAAGGTCAAGTTTCTTATGATGGAATAGAAGTTGAAATTGTATCATTTTGCGGGGGGAGATGATACACATGAGATTCAAACATACAGTACATGTACGTGTACGCATGTACCAAGCAAGCAGCTTACATGTACCTGCCAGGGCCCAATGTCAGAGCTAAGCACCAAATATATGCTTATCAGAACACGGTCACCAGCCACAATGCCATGTCAATGTGTAATTTCTGTGACTGGTATTCTGCTCATTTGTGATTAGCAGAAAATTGTTGAGAAATGTTTTCTGCTAAAGCAGTTCTATGAAAAGGGCCCTGGGATGTAACCTGTAAAGGGCAAGGCTGCACGTAGATCTATGCCATGAGGTAAAAAGGCACTCCAATTATTTGGCATACAACTTCTCAGCTGATTCAGGGCCCTATTTCATGGCTCTGCTTACCGTAAGCAAAGAATCGGCACTCGGCAGGGAATTCCATGCTTACATGTACGTCAAGCGTATTTCACAGGTTACCAAGGGATTTTTGCTTGTCGGTGTGCATACTCCACATTCTTCACTTACACAGCAAACGCAGAAATTTGGCACTTGCCCTGTAAGCGAAGAATGGTGGTTGCAAGCAATGGTGGTAAGCAGAGCCATGAAATTGTGACCAGCTGATTTCTGTTTTTTCTTCTCCCTCTTTTAGTGTTAAAGAAAAAAAGAATACAAAGTAAAACACTGTACGAAGTATTGTGTGCTGACAGGGGGAGTGGGCTGTGCGAGGGGCCATGATGCAGTTTCAACCCTTAGTTAAGCTTGGGCGATACCACGATATTATTGAAAATCGCGATACAATTTTTTAAACGATTACGATATCGTGTCTGGTTTTTTTAAATCGCAATATCGGCAAATCGCGGTTTCGATGAAGTATCGCGATGCATTTCCTAATCGAGATGATATGAGCTGTTTAAAAACATAAAAAGGCACCGACCGCAACCGCAAGATTCCCTACTATTGATCCCCGACTGGGATTCTTTGAAAAGACCGACATCAAACAGACGGTCTCATACAGACCAACATCAAACAAACGAAAACTGTGCGGTATTGCTCACGCACGTACATGTACATGTATAAAAACGTTCCTCGGACGTTTCCCGACCGGACCACGAGGCGATTTCTCACAAAGGGAATTTCCCTCGCCTTTTCGTTCCCACAGCTACACGCCATTCCTTCACCCCCTAACTATAAAGTTTACCACATTAGGAGCATGCAAGCACATCTGCGGGATCGAGGTGATGAATACTATGGCAGTGCTGTGAGAAGCACTACGTCATAATTATTCACGCGATCGGCCAATGGGAAAGCTGTGAGAAGCATTACGTCATAATTATTCACGCGATCGGCCAATCGGAAAGCTGTGAGAAGCACCACGTCATAATTATTCACGCGATCGGCCAATCGGAAAGCGGCCGGTCAGGAATCAGCCAATCAGCCTGTGCCAATTGCGTTCGTGGTGCTTCGGGTAACATGAAGAATAAAACCATGGCTAGAATGGAGAGCCTTACAGCCTTTATCAAATTTCCTTACATCAATAACCAATTCGCGGCACTTCTGTTTTAACACTATTTTTAAATCTGAAGTGGGTTCCCTCATCAACGCACGTCACAAATTAACCGCGATATCATCGAGAATCGCGATATATTTTTGACGATGTATCGTAAATTAAAAATGGCAATATCGCCCAAGCTTACCCTTAGTATTGTCAACCCTGCCCGCTTTACTTCAAAATGTATGCCACCTACATGTACACTGTATGACGTCCAAAATAAGACAATAACAAATTCTTGTAGTGAACACAATGTTATTCACCTTTGTTTATGTGTGACATACATGTATGATGTATGTAGTCTTGCATGATACAAGACTTGTGTATCTGATTCTGAGGCCTGTGCTAATGGCAAGTCGTACATGTATTACTATTAAGGTCTGTACAAGGTTGGGGATTACTACTCGAACAAAAGCCATCCCCATGGTGAAGTTGTAGACCGATTCTCTACAACAAAGGATTCGTTCTTTTGTCTGTTGTTGGTTTTTTTTTTACCTCGTATCTATCCTTCTTACACAGCTGTCTGCAATGATGACAAATCAGGAAAACCTGAAATGCAAGATGGCGACCCAGCTGCCACAGGTAAACACAAATCAGTTTCTGAACACCATGCCTAAATTGGCGGCTATGGCTACGGCTATGGCTACATTTCTTCATCATCATGTGTTGATGTATAGGATGTTCTTAGCAACAGTCCTAGCCGTAGCAGCCAATTTGGATACGGCCTTACACAAAGGCAGTGCCTGAATTGAAGGCTTCAACAGTGGTATGACTTGGGCCCAATTTCATAGAGCTGCTTAAGCAGAAAATATTGCTTAAACAATTGTCTGCTAAGCAGAAATGAGCAGAATACCACTCACAAAATGTACTTGTGACATGGCAGTTTGGCTGGTAACTTTATTCTGGTAAGCATACTTTTGTGCTTAGCTACTTTTTGTGCTTTAAAAGCAGCTCTATGAAATTGGGCCCTGGTCACTGAACAGCCGTAGCCAAAGCCCCTTGATTTGGACATGACCTCAGTGTCATATGTGTTCCTCTTTCACCCTGTGTAGTAGTTAGTGCATTTATAGATTGATTTCAGCCAGTCAGTCAGTCAGACATGGTATTCTTCTTTATACTTAGATCTGATTTCCGATTTTTGGGCCCTTAGAAAAAACAGCAAAATTGTTGTTAACCCTCCTACTCTTGGTAACATTTTCCAGTGAGTTGACCAACCATTTGAAACCATTCAACTGCACTGGTTGTGTATGATAGCACAACTGTGCACATAACATGTGTGTACTGTGTAGATGCATTTACCACATGATATTACCATACCTTTCTCTATGGTTTATCTACCATTCAAAACCACAGTGGATGATATTGAATGGTCAGACAGTAGGAGGGTTAAATAGCCTGAAAAGTCTATAAAAGCCTGTACCATATGCACAGTTACAGCCTGAGTACTCAAAAAATTGTTCCGCTTTTTTCCAAGCGCCAAGTTATCATGCCCGGTCAGTGTAGTGTTTACTGCACCTGTACAGTACATTCCATTACATTCCCACAACAGAAGGGTACATGTACATGTAGGCTTATCATTATTTCAACTGAAGGATTATGGCCGTTCTGAATCCAGTAGGGAAGACCTTTGTTGTCGTGCAGCCATCTTGTTTTTTCCTCCATTCAAACAACTATCAAAACGGAGGCTGGAAGGAAAGGAAATAGTCAGGTACCTTTTTTATACAATGGAAATCAACAGTGATGGCTGCAGTTGGACACAGGGAACATGGTGGCAGATAAGCTTTGGTGCCCTTCGAAAAATTCCCACGTTCGGATATTCTGCTTCCTGCGTGTAATGGAAATGCCACTTAGTACTCAAGAATGCTAAAGAAAAGGTCTGGCCCGGTTCAAGATTATAATTGCATGCTTGGCCGCCTCATCTTCATCTCACCATACCTACATTGAAGTCAGTGAATTTTATCAATTAATCTTATTAGCGGTGCAATGTCAAAGGTACTCAATCAATTTCTTTTTATGCATGACAAAATTCTACTTGTGAAAATTTGCAAAATGCAAAAATGCAAGGATGTTTTTTTGCCATTTTGTTGCCAGACCAAATCAAGGCACTTGCGTGTGGAAATCTTGTCTTGCCTTCTCCAATTGTTGTTTCCTTTTTTTATTATTATTATTTTTTTTTACTTCTCGTTTTGTTGTTGTCATGGTTCAAATTTTGTCCCATCTGTGTGTATTTTAAAAAATTCTTCATAATGATCGTATTTCAAATTGTGGGACAAAATTAAATCAGGAATCAATGGTGTGGTACGCGTATGCATGTCTAGACAAAGGTGTGTATTAACAAGAAACACAAAAATGGGAACGGCTTCGCTAACGTCTTGTTGGCAGTTTCTAATGGTTGTAATTGTGTTTAAGTACCTGAAACCACCCAAATAGGTTTCAACATGTGAATGGGCACGCAGGCTTACTCTAAAAATAACTTCAGTTGAATCAATTGATGATTTTTTATTTTTTTTTAAAGTTATTTTCATTGAAATCAGCCCTCAAATTGACGAAAAAGGTTACCAAATTTTTCTCTTATTAAAAAAAAAAATAGAAAGTTAGGCTAATTAAAAATTTATTAACACTAATCAACTCAAATTATTTACATTATAAGCCTGCATGTCCATTCACATGTTAAACACTTTTTGAGTGCTTTCAGGTATTTAAAAAGAGGTTTACATCCATTGGGAAAAACTGCTCACATAACAGTACAAAAAATGTACTCTTTATTGTGTTTCTTGTCTTGCACTTCTTGAATATTATTGTTACGGTCAGGGGACATTTCACAAACGCTCTGCGTCAAGCAGAGTGCAAGATCAAACTGTTAGCCCAGCACAATGAGTTTGGGTACTGCCCACGCGAAAAAACAAAACAAACGCAATGGCGAAGATTAAAGAGGGAAGAAAAAAATAACATCCACCCCCTCGCACAATGTGATGATTCAAAGGGTAGCTTGTCATTGCTCGTACAAGCCCACCTGCTGCCTACACGGTCAATCATTATCACAATGCTATTATTAGACGTACAGGTACACCTGTCCCTTCATTAATCCAACCAGCCATAAGACAGGATCGGAAGACGCGTTACCTTGAAGGAATTCAAGGGAAGTTCTTGAGATTCGGTTTAGAAACTCCGTGCCCTCTTTTAAAGGATCAATATAGAATTAGTTTTTTTGAAAGAGACAGAAGTGTAACTTGATTACCTTCAACAAGTTTTGATGAAATGGTTGCTCGCCGTACATCTTTGATTCAAAGCATATTAGTGATCACACACAAGTGTGAGTAGAATACTGAAAAATATAGCGCGTCTGCGTCCCATATCCAACAAGGCCGAGTTGAATTTATTATTATTAACACTTATTTGACAAAGACAAACAAAACAAAATTACAAAAGAGCAAGTTCAAGAAGATGAATAAAGAATCTATTCCGCGGCATTAGAATAAATAACAAAATCTACCTAGCAAGTAGATATATACACATGGTGTTACCGCAAACCAATATACATAAAACATACAAATTTAAAATAAAATGGGACACAGACGCCCTATAATTGTATATTTTGCCATATTCGTGTGTGTGACAATGAATTTATACTCCAGCAAACTTGATGGGTACACACACATGTAGCTTAAAATAACGCATTACACAGAGTTTAAACAGCATGTCATAGAATATGGTTTGATTTGGGTCGTGCAATATAGGTGTACATGTACATGTACACACTGTACATGTAGGCCAATGTCACACTCTTGTTGCTATGGATCAACCAATCAGAACCTAAGATTCAAGTTTGCTTGACAATAAAAACAGATGTGTTACTGTTTTCAAAATAGGCTCAATTCTTTTACCTTTCAAGGCACAAGAAATTTTGATGAAATTCAGAAATTACAAATTTTGTGTTCAAAAATTCTTCCAGAGACCCCCCTTTGCATGATGCAAGGGACTTGACTTCATGCTCCCACTGGCACTTGACCACTGGCCAGAATCCAGTAATTCTAGCAATGGACCAGTAACCCAAGTCCAATGGTTCCAGGTGTTTTCAAGCTCATACTTTTAAGAGTGACTTATTCGTATTTCAGTTTTTCAAGTCTATACCTTGAGGTGACGTTTGCGGTAGCACCATGTGTAAATCTCTTTTTGAGTAGTGTTGGTTCTGAAAAGAACCGGTGGTTGACAACTCAACGTTTCGATCAGTATGCTCTGATCGTCTTCAGCTTTCTCCTGTTGACGATCAGAGCATACTGATCGAAACGTTGGGTTGTCAACCACCGGTTCTTTTCAGAACCAAGAACCAACACTACTCAAAAAGAGATTTACCCATTGGGTGCTACCGCAAACCTCACCTCATTATGCTCCCACTATGCAAAGTTTCAAATCCTACTTAAGTCTGTACCTAAATAGTCAACTTTAGACAGGATGAAGTACTCAGTCATATTAAAAAATATGTTGTAGGCCTTGATAAGATCTGAGCTACATGTGAAGAGACCTGTGGTCTACAGTGGAGAATATCATGAAATTTGACCTCTGATGTTTGAGGTAAATGCACATAAACAACTACATGTAGTACAAATGTAACCCCTTTTTGCCCTTAATATCACAGACAGGAAACATTTATTTCATACTGACTCAATGATAAGATACATACATTGTAGAAAAGCAAATAATTAATCAATACATGTGTATCACACTATATGATTTAACTGAACATTTATGTACATGAGTCAATATGTAGGAAGATGCCTTGTTTGTAGTGGAGAATCCACACTGTTGGTTGACTATGTACATGGGGATTGTACAAGTTAGTACATGTACACATGTACATGTACATTGTGCAGTGTTGGCTATTTGTACTGTGTGTACATGTACATACATTGTACATCCAGGGTTCATACTGTACATTGTTCTTTTAAAAGGCACTTGTAAGCAGTTGCTTGTAAGGCATTATAAAAATAATGAAATTTTAATAAAGGGCACCTACATATGTATATGAGAGAAATTATAAATTCTACTCGAGCATGTCAAAGGGCACCAAGGCAATGACCAGGGGCATAGAGGCAAATGCCTTCTTTGCCTCTGTGAAGTATCGGCCTGTTGTGTACATGGTGTCCAAACGTCCTTGCTCTATGGTCCAACGTCACTAGTTGCCTTACAATGGTCTTAAAATGTGAGCAGTGAAGGACCAGATATGGTAAAATATTTTAGATTAAACTTTTCTGTGGTTTTTCCTTGGGGAGGATCAGTACCGTATTTTCCTGCGGATAAGACGCTCGGCGGACAAGACGCAGGACCCTAAAATGACCCCCAAAAAATTCAAACGTCAACAGAAAAGGCGCACCGCCGCATAAGACGCATGTTTAACAGCACACAGAAGAACACCAGGCGCCACCCGGTGTCGGTACATTGACACAGACGTCATTTTGTTGCCTTTTGGAGCGTTCACACTATTCGAAGCATGAATGAAACTGTAACCACATGGGCGTGTAGAGCCATGCAGAAAAGACCTTCGTCCATCCATTCAGCCAACGCTGTGCATTGTTAATAATATGAAGTCCGGCCCAATCAGCGGCCAGAAACGATGGTCCACGCACTGTCTGAAGATATTGCAACACGAACCCAGGCCCTCCTAGCCTGAACATCCGACGTCCCACAACGAGGATCCTTGCTGATAAAGACAGGTTACCAGTCTAAGTCCCTCCGAGCCAGTAGATGTTGCGCCCTCTACCGGTGACTAATACCAAAACTAGCGTCGCCTTTATATATATAGGCGCGGCCTACCTTACGCAAATAATCCCGTCACACCCGGGAAGACTTAACAAAATGTTTCATTATATATATTTTTTTAATTTTTTTATTTTTTTTTTATTTTATATAAAATTCTTTTCCATTATTTCAAACCTTTAATTTGTTAATCTCGTTCATAAGATATTTGTTTAAAACATCTCTCCTCTTCTTTAATAATGTTAGTTTTGTTTTCAAGGATCATTACCTTGTTTTCAAGGATCATTTTATTATTTGATAAATGAAATAAACGAAACAGACACATGAACCATCTCTCAAATGAATATTTGAACGTTTAATCAAACAAACGAAAGTGCAATTCGTATAGGTAGGCCAACAAACATTGGTACTTAATTATCCCATCCTTAAATAGTACGTCAAGCCTAAAGCACACTTAGGAGATATTCTGTACAATAAAAACCCTCAAAGTTCACCACACAATAGAGGTTGGGTGAATGCCGTTTGTACAACAGCATTGACAGTAGAGATTGCAGCATTTTCGGAACGATTACGCGGCCACACAGAAATACGTTTGTACGACGCCGACCTCTGTTGGACCGAAAGCACCAACGCATTGCGGCATTGTTGGAATGAAAGCACGGTCATGGGGGATCAACACGTTGCGGCATTGTTGGAATGAAAGGACAGTCTGGGGGATTGCGGCATTGTTGAAACGAAAATACGGTCTCAGTGTCCGGATAGTTGAGCCTTGTTTGACCGCATTATTGAGTAAGGATTCTTCACACAAAGACCGTTGATTTGAACTGGACAAAATAAAGGTATTATTTTACGCAGTGATCATTAAAAAAAAATCAATCGTCAGCAGACAAGGCGCATCGAAAGATAAGACGCACCGATGTTTTGGGGGTCTAAAAAGTCAGATAAGACGCGTCTTATCCGCAGGAAAATACGTTTTTTTTTTTTTTTATTGTACAAAGTTGTATCAGAAGGAGAGGAGTTTTAACATAGAGCAAAAGACAATATTGAAACCTACACGTAACCATGCAATTTGGAATTATTTTAAAGGGTGTGTATAATTGGTAAGATTGAAAATATAAATGTTCACAGATTTGCACATAACTTACATGGTGGAAAACTTCCCTTGAAATAGTTTTGCTTGAAATGCCATAGTTTTTAGGAAATGAGTAAAACAATAGTCTTTATCCTGCAGGATAAAATCAGATGTTTGAAAACAAGTTAAAACATATAATGGAGTTTTCTACTGTTTTCTCATGACTCCGAAGACCGATTGAGCTTAAACTTTCACAGGTTTGTTATTTCATGTTGGCCCCCCTATATGTTGGGTCACATCAAGTGTGGATACGGGTCTTTGGCAATGAATTACATGTACATGTACCAATGTTGTACACACCCTTTAAGACAGCAAATAAGATCTATATTTGCAACCAATAATAGCTTCATCGGAACGGTCCATCAGAAACTTCAATCGATCTTTCCTTCCAAAGAATTCAAATCCATTATCTGAAGGAGATTACGGGCAATCTACATGTAGCAGGAAATGGATTTCTGTTGCAACATCAAGGTGACAACTTGCTGGCAAATTCTCTGGCTAGAGCCTAAACCGACAGACACTGTATCTGCATTGGCCAGGGAATGGCGGTACATGCACGTAAGAGGGTAATTCACACAGTGTAAATAAAACTCAAGCTCAAACTGGTTTTTGAAAGGCAAAGTATACCTTTGGTTTTAAGAACTGTTCGATTGTTTCAATCCTATATAAATGTAATACCACTAACCTGTGAAAATTTCATTTCAAAAGGTGGTCACGTTTTTGAGATATCGCTAAAAGTCCGGAGCGAATATGTCCACGCAGGAAGATGATCCCTAATAAGAATACACAATCTGAGAACAGGTTCTGACAGAAACGTTTTCAAATTCAAATTGTTGGGCATAAAACCTGCTATCTTTTTACATAACCACATTACTTCGAATACTTGCTGATTATGAAGTTCATACTAGAACTGTTTTTTCTGTGAAATATTTACCCCTGAAATAAAGTCAATTTCAAGAAAACTATCTGAAATTCCTTTAAAAATAATGGTTTTTCACTATTTTCGCCCAACTCACACAACGGATTAAGCCCAAATTTTCACAGATTATTTCATGTATGGTTGATCACACAAAACATAGACATTGTCTGTGACTACATGTATTCTGTCAGCTCTACCAATCCTGTGTATCTTTAAAGGTACAATAGGTCCTGAGCTTGTTCTTTTGGCCAGGATTTAATAGTTCTAAAGTCGATCTACTACCAGCTAGAAACAAACACAGTGGATGTTATTGCTGAACAAATGCACATTATAATTGTGTTTTCAATTTAAAGATAATTGTGTGTATGCCATCGTATTATTATTGCCAAGTTTCATAGTGTATATTCCTACATGTAGCTCTATTGGCAACCCCCTAAGGTCTAGGCCAAGTGGAAGTTATTTAAAATCCTATTGTTTTTTTTTGTTCCACGAATCATCCAAATATTCTGGTTGAGATTAAACGAAAAAAACACTGATTGAATCATATGAAATATGCTCGACAGGACTAATTTAATAAACAATTACTTCTTTTTTTATTTTAATTCTGTTTTACTTCATGGCAGAGAAAACCTGTTTGGTCTAATGATTTGATTATCTCCTTTGAGGGCTCTAAACAAAAATACATCTGGTATTGATTGTATTATGGCAACGCATGGGCGGAGATTGAATCTCCTTGGTGTTAAGTGTACAAGGGTTCTCTACGTGACATGTGTATGTGTATGATCATAGAGCAAGGACCTTGCTCTATGGTATGATGAGCTAGAGTATGATTTAGGTGTTATCTTCACATAATAATAATAGTAGTGGCTTCTTATATAGCGCTCATATCCGTCACTCAGTGACGCTCAAGGCGCTTCAACAGTCAGTATTTTCCTGCAAGGTATACATGTGGAGCTACTTTTTGAAGTATGAGACCTATTCCTTTATAGCACCATGTAATGGTTTACAAGGTGCTGTTGCGCATTATGCAGCCGATCAGACCAGGAACACCGGGGCGAACCCCTTCTCTTAACGATAATTGCACTGGGTTCTTTTACGTGCATTACACAACACATGGGACCAACGGCTTTACGTCCCATCCGAAGGACGAAGCAACAATGGTTAAGTGTCTTGCTTAAGGACACAAGTGTCACGACCGGGACTCGAACCCACACTCTGCTGAGCAGAAACACCAGAGCTTGAGTCTGGTGCTCTTATTCGCTCGGCCACAACACCTCACATGGGAACGTGTAATACTCAGTGCTTAAAGGGTTTATACATATACGCTTGGTAATGACTCTGAAAATTAATGGCAATAAAAACTTACTTGGTTAGAAGCACAGCAGCTTTCGATGCTATAAAGCATTTTGAGAATCATTTCACTTCGAAGTAATGTGGTTATGGGAAAAGATATCAGGTTTTATGCCCAAAATTTGAATCTGAGTTAACGTTTCTGTTAGAATTGTTTCTCAGATTGTGTATTCTTATAGGGAATATTCTTCCTGCGTGGACATATTCGCTCCGGTTTTTCGGCGATATCTCAAAAACACGACCACCTTTTGAAGTGAAAATTTGACAGGTTAGTTTTATTGTGTATAATCTACAATTATATAGGATTAAAAAACAATCGAACGGTTCCAAAAACCAAAGGTATACTTTGCCTTTAACGAGTGATACTCTGCTTCTTGAGTCGTAATACTCGGTGCTTCCGGAGTCCAATGGGACAAAAACCACCACAACCATGACAATGGACTACTCACTCATTCGAGTTTATAACCTGAGATTCCGGCATACCATGCCAGATTATAGGCTGTGACCTACGGCTGAGGTTTTTCGTTTTTCAGTGAACGCATACTCATACTTTCATATTTTTTCTTAAAAGAGGACAACAAGGATTTTTGTCTTTCCTTCGTCAGGTTTATTTTAATAGCAATGATAATCTCAAAACGAAATGATTACTCCAGCAGTTCAAAAAATTAGTATCCTGCAGAGGCCCCGGAAACGACTTTGTTGTAAATGGTGCAAATACAACAATTAAAAGTACACTGTACAATTTTGTTAAATAGTAATATAAAGGCCTATTTTAAGAGTGAATGAGATGTCAGAATTTGCTCTGCCTCTGTGAATTCACTGACAGTTAATGGACATCCCTTTACTGCATGAGTGCCCTGAAAATTGACAGAGGTGCGCTGGATTGTTCATGAGAAACTGCAGCCGGTTTTTAGACTTAACTGGCACTACGCACTAACGAGTGTCACTTTGATTGTAAGAGCATTTGTGAATCTGATCAGATATACATCTACGTGTATTTATACATTTAGAAGGGTACATGTGTTGTTTGTCATTTGTCATTGGTATGAATTGTCACTGATTTTGACAGTTCATCAAAAATGTCAACACCTTTTTTCATTTCTCTGTTATTGTACTGTAGTTGCATCTGTCTCTTCATTGATGTGGGCTTTTTCAAATGAAATTTAAGAGAGTCGGATTTTAAATCAAATTTGACTTCATATTTGTATGTCAGGGTTCTGCCCACGGTGGTCGGTGCCGGAAAACCCGACCGGCACTCATGATTCCCCGACCGGCACTCGCATAATTTTTTCTTTTTCCGACCACCACACATTTTCCCTTTTTTTTGCCCATTTCCTTCAAAATATTTTGAACAACGTGTAAAACAAATTATTTACCAGTAAACAGTTTTATCCAAAGTTTCGAGTAGCCTTCTTCCTTGGTTTGAGTCTATTTTAATGATCCAGGATCGAGCATTCCTCCCGCCTGTACGATGTACAATATATCCAACGCACGAAACCCGCATTGATTTTGCAATGGTTTCCAGTCACGCTGATTATAGCTTTACGCTTGGAATAACATGATACCAGTTTAATCATGTTGCGAACCCTATTCTACAGCGTTTAATACAACGGAAATGAACTGCAGAGTAAGCACCATGCTATAGATGCTGTAAATTGTTTTCCCATGGCGGTAAAGGCGTGCGCGCACTGAGGGCCTACATTCAAGGCACAGCTAGCTGCAGGGCGCACGTGTGTAACCACTCCGTGCACGATCGAAAGGAAATTGACTTGACTGTACTAGGAAAAAAAACAATTTCCGGCACTAAACAAATCCTGGGCAGAACCCTGGTATGTGTCTTTGCATTTCAGTTTTTTTTAAAACACCTCTTGCTGGTTCTGTATTCTGGTTGGTTGAAACACGGTCATGATAGTGCATGAAATTTTCGACGCACGTCAATACATCTCACTCGTGAAATTTGCGGGAAATAGTTCCCGAATTGGGCAATATACTTGACATCTTCGTTTGGTTACAGTGCCCTCTCATGATGTAAACAGTGATCAGCAACTAAAAAACTGAACACAAGGAAAACTAAAAGAGGTCCTTTAATTGTTGAATTGCTTATGAGTTAATGTTGAATTTAAAACAGTCCAGCCGTGTAGTATGTGTTTCAAAAAGAAGTTTCCTACATACATTATGTATCAACCATAAATTTGACATGGAGATGATGGAACCAGTGAAAAACAACGTTTCAATAGCATTTTTGACTGGAGTTTTTATTTTATTCTGCCAGGGATAGCTACTGGTCTCCAGAA
This sequence comes from Leptasterias polaris, assembly GCA_037783415.1. Taxonomy (NCBI): domain Eukaryota; kingdom Metazoa; phylum Echinodermata; class Asteroidea; order Forcipulatida; family Asteriidae; genus Leptasterias; species Leptasterias polaris. Next base: position 1,751,695 of record JAZGTN010000055.1, read on the forward strand.
TACATTGTCTACCATTTCCTTATTTAACGTTATTTACGATCATCATAAATATTTACGATCATCGTAAATAACATCGTCAATGTGAAGAGTGCCGCAAATACACAATTCTACAAATTGCCTCCGGCACATTTTACAAAGTCATGCAAAATACCGACATCTATCAGAGCACATCAACATCTATTTCATTTGAAGTAATCTAATTCCATTTGTGTTCTTTTTTCTTCTTCTCGCTCTTCAGAACCAAGCAGCACAATTCCAGAGGCTTCAGTTTCAACAGACAAGGGAGACAGTCATCTTCCTTCATCAGGTAATTCACATAACAGAGCCAACGGGCGAACAAAACACCCTCGACATCAGCACATAAAATACAACATACGAGAAAGAAAAAAACCCATACAGCAATCCATAGTGCCCCTAACAGAAAGCAGATTGGATGGTCACTGTCAAAGGTATCACATTGCCGGTTGATGTACGTCACCGGGGTGCAATTGAGTGCTCAGACTCTAACGTTCAGTCCCATCTCCCTTCAAGTCATCGTTGTTTGGCGAGTGAGCTTGCCATTAACACAGCCTTTCTATTTTTAATACTTGCTCCCTCTGTTATCCCCTAATGCCGGGGTAATCTGCCAATCTGGCAGTGGGAGTGTTTCTCGGCAGCAAGTGGGGGATACCGAGCCTTTCTATCTGTTACACTCGCTCCCCCTGTTCTCCCCCTGAAGACTGCTACCTCATCTCGCAATTTCTTGTCGCCAAGCAAAGTTGATAACAGAGCCCTTGCGGTGTTTCCCCTCGGTTATCCTCCAAAATTTGAAATGTCACAGTTAATAATCTGGCAATTACAGCCTTTTCTTGTCGGCAAGTCCGGGTTGTCGTTAACGGGGCTTTTCTATCTGTGCTACCGCTTCCCCTTATCCCTGACATTGGAACAAGACAACTACTTAATCTCACAATCACAGCATTTTCTGATTGGCAAGTGATGTTCTCCTCAACAGAGAGATTCTGTTACTGACACTTCCTCCCTCTGTTACACCCCCCCCCCCAACCCTCCCCATCATTCAAATGTGACTGCCATATAATCTTGCCTGCATCAGCGTCTTTCTTAATGCTGCTGCTCTCCTATTACAAGATGACTTTCCTCCTTTGGGACTCAATGCTGAGACACTATCTCAGATGTTTATAACCAAGGAGATCATTGCTCATCCTCATTATTACAGGTAACTCGGTTTGAGGAATATAAGTCTTGAGTGGTCGGAATTTTGTTTGCTTTGATAAAAAAATAGGTGGAGATGTTGGACAAAATTAAAGGGAAAGTATGACACTGGATTTTCTAACCCAATTTGCCTAATCTTTTCCGTTGTGATTTTGAAAAGTACCGAGTGCCTAATATTATCAACATCGGTGTATAGGTCATCATCATAATCTCCATTTCAAGAAGAAAACAGCGAGATTTAATATATCTTTATACACTACCTTGAGCAGACATGATACTCTTCCTACTTGAGTCTGATTTCCGATTTTTTTGTCCCTGGGAAAATTCAAAAAAATTGTGATTAAATAGCCTAAAAAGTCTTCTAAAGCTTACACCTTTTGTACATGTAGATCAGTCCTTGTGATCGATAAAATATTCCTACTTTTTCAAAGGACCAAATATGTTTCATTGCCTCGGTGCCTCATGAAATGTTCAAATAGAAATTGTAAATTTCCTCCTAGAGGTGCCCTTTACCGAGGAGAAAATGCCTTGATGCCCTGCCCTTTCAAAACCAAAGCATCAGGTCTGAAGGCCTACCCATGTACAGCCCTGGAATAACATGTTGGTCATGGTCTCTGTTGCCCTGGTCTTGGCCTTGGTGCCCCTTCTAATGTTTCCCATAGTCTCTCCAATGGAAGTGCCCTTTGGAAGAAAAAAAACGGCCTTGCCCTCTCAAAGATGAATTTTTAGGACTACATGCAAACCATGAAGTCGAAAATAGACAATCACTCCGAATATGCACAAAGGTTACATTGATTTACTTCTCATGTTCACATGAAACTAAAGTTTATATTGATCCCATGCACCATTGTCACATGCAGCTACACTGTCTGTCTCGCCTTTTTGGGAGTCAAGTTGAACGTGAAAAATCATGGTGAGCATGTAAAGCAGGTAAACACCATGCTGCCTAAAATCTGGACCACACTGTATAACACACGGGAACGTTGCTCCCTAAAATGGCACGACCAGTTGTGATTATGACGTCATGTGAACTCGGTCACCTGGTCAATACTCAGCGTTGTTGGTCCCCTGGATTAGTTTTTATTTTTTATTTAAAACATTTTTTTACTGAGAGATCGCCTAACATCCCAAGGCCACTGACAGCCACTTCAAGGTGAGGGCTACATTTAACCGATTTGGGCTGTTGACCTAAATCAACTGTCACCAGGGGCACATTGCCACCTACTCTTGGGGCTGAAACAGGGTTACCTCCTTCACAGTCCTTAAGGATGTACATTGTAGGCATGGGTATCATCCACTAGGAGCCTGTCTGGTAGAGCAGAATGCACTACACGTACATGTGTTGTACCTTCCAAACTTTTTACAAAGCAATTATGGTCAAGTTCCTTGCTCAACATGCTCAAAGGCACAAGTGTCATGACCGGAATTCCAAACCCACACTTTGCTGCTGACAACACCAGAGCTTGGGTCCGGTGAACTAGACCACTCGGCCACGTCACGCCACAATAGTGCTCGACAAAACCATGCCACTCAAACTCTACATTCTCTCTGAAATGTACAATGTAAGGATTGTTTGCAGAGGGTATGTAAAGAACACACCACTCAGACGTAACAATTGTCAGGAAATCTACAATAACATTGTTTGGCGAATCATTATCATTTGACATGTTTGAGATTGATAAGAATAACCTTTGAAATACAGTGCTTCAAAAATCTGTTTGTGAAACAATTTCGTTGGTTGTTTTTTTCCCTGGTATCACTTCATGTATCAATAAGAAGTACCTGTTGTGTACGCAACCCCTTGAACATTACATGTATATGTTGTTACAATTCTTAGACTTAACAATTCACCTTACAGTCAATACCTACTTACATGTAACAGGGACAGATAACACAGGTCAGAAGCTGTACAGGTATTCTGCTTGTTTTGTTTTGGGGTTATTTAGTTTATTTATTTTTTTAAATCTCCAAAGGGTTAGAAAATGTGGTGTTGAAGGCAGGTGGTGAGTCTATGCCTTGATTGCATTCTGATCCTCTCTTTTCACTTATTTCCTTCTATTTACTGTTTCTGTTACACTTGTACACTATGTAGATATTCACTTCATGTTTTTTTTATGAGATACATTGTATTGCCTAACTCACAAGGCCACGGACGGCCACTTCAAGGTGAGGGCTACACATAACTGATTTGGGCAATCGACCCAAATCAATTGACACCAGGGGCACGTTGCCTCCTACTCCTGGGGCTGAAACAGGGTTACCCCTTTCACAGTCCTTAAGGATGTAGGCATGGGTATCATCCACTAGGAGCCTGGCTGGTAGAGCAGAATGCACTACCTTCCCAACTTTTTCAAAGCAATTATGGTTAAGTGCCTTGCTCAGGGGCACAAGTGTCATGACCGGGTATCGAACCCACACTCTGCTGCTGACTACACCAGAGCTTAGGTCCGGTGACCTAGACCGCTTGGCCACGCCACGCCAAATCTTGCTAATCAAAACATTCACAACGAACCAACCAGGACCCACTTTCATGGAATGCTTTTTACTTGGTTTTGAAAGCCCTGCTTTGCAATATGGAACATTGTAAATGGTTTTATCTTGATGGTTTTTGTGAATTTGATCTGAAGGCCCCCCCCAAAAAAAAAAATTATATTAATAAAAAATGTTGTGCAAATCGGCCACAATTTTCGCATATCGGCATGTAAGTCACGCATATTCGCATGCAATTCACTAGTGTCGGCATGCCATCTGTGCTTATCGGCATGCAATTCGCTTGTGTCGGCATGCAATCTGTGCTTATTGGCCATGTCGCCATGCAATTCCTGCCTATTGGCATGCAATTTGCGCGTGTCGGCGTGCAATTTGCACATATCGGCACGCTATTCGCGCATGTCGGTATTCAATTCGTGCATATTGGCCTGATACGCTAAGCATATTTCTACTCATACCAACGTCGTGTGCATGATGCCACCCTTTAAAAGCAGAGTCGTCTATCACTGACAGTCCAGATCAAACCGTGCCCTAAGCTGATTCTCAAATGCCCTTCAATCATGACAATGAATACAAGAAGTCATACTATCCCTGGGTAAATAGGACGGAGATTATCCGATTCACCGATGTTAAGCTTCAATCTAGGCAGGATTACAACCTGTCAATCCTAGCCAGTGACAATAAAAAAAAATTGTTTGTCGCTTTGCCTGGCTCTGCTTTAAAGAAACGAGCATTCACTTATTTTCTTTCACTCATTTGATTCTGTCACCTGAGCTGTGGGAATTTTTTTCAAATTGAAGGAATTTTGGAAAGTCTACTGTGAACTGAATAACAAGCTTTTGTTTTAAATAAGACATTTCTGTTTGGCTGCTAGATGATCAATTAAGAAAAAACATGCAGACTTTGCTCCTTTTTGTTCATCACCTAAGTGCTTTTTCAGACTTCACAAATCTGTTCTAGAATTTAACACAGTCTCATGTTTTCCTGAAGTTTTCTCGATCGTTTTTGTGTGTGTGAAATTTTAGACAGTTTTGGTGGATTTTTCCCAAATCGATTGTGTAAATGTTTCAAATTTTGTGTAAGGTTTTTGAAAAGATTTAAACTTAGGGTATCCTTTTCATCCTTGTTTCCTTCCCTCTCCCCTTCCATCCAATCTGCGCTGAAGGCTTTTCAGTTTGAGCCGAGAAGAATCCCCTGGGCTGTTTGTTCATCAGCGAGATCGACACTCTAGTGTTAAGACGCACACCATGACGTCTTTGGGCCATTTCAAAAGAGAAAAGATCGGATGGGGAAATTTGAGATGGCGACATGAAAGACCAAGTCAGTGTCTACATACAGACACAAAGGAAACGTGTTATTTATTTAACGGTATTGGCCAGTGAACAGAAAACTAAGATGCTGAGGACTCTCTCCCCAAAAATACATCAGCAAGATGCTCATCAAATTGCTTCTTCAGTCTGATGTGGTGCTCGAGACGGATGAAATGTCTGTGCAGAAAGATCTCTAGAGTTAAGACCTTCTTTTGAAAGAAGATGTCTTGGAAGGAGCTCAGGAGTATGTAGATGATCTCAGCATTATTATCACGAGACACTTGTGTGAGAGAAGTCGACTTGAAATGAGGAGGTGGAATTCTAACATATTTTCTGTCCTCAAGAGTTAAGGCTCTGAAGACGTTTTCTGCAAAGTGTCGGTTTGGTAAAGTGTCGGTTTAATAAACTGACATTCTTCACACTGTCATCTGGGGAGGCGGATACTTTAGCGAGAGAAAGTCGGATTGAAAGAGAAAGAAACTGGAACGTACATTATCTTGGGGAGTCTTGTACTGGAAGAGAAGCTGTCTTGAAAGTGGCTTTAAAAAGGAAAAGGGGACTTTGCTTTTTAATCGTCTTGGGATTGGAAGGTGGAGTTGTTTCCGATGCAGGTTATCTCTGCTGGATTTCCTTATCATCACCCAGTGCCACTCAGTGCTTGGAAACAGAGAGGAAGTCGCACGTCGCACGTCTTATCGTCTGGTGATCCAAGGCAGCTCGGTGTAGGAAGACACCGTCCCAAGTGGCTGTTGAATGGTCTCATTTTCTCCCGATCTTTTTGGGATTCCTATCAGACCTTTAAATAGGTGTAATGGGTAAGAGAAGATTGAGTATAATATTCTGCCTTGGCGGGCGTCTTAAAAGCTTTGACCTCAATATTGAGCAGTTTCAGAGTAAATGGATCATCAACAACATGGGAATACACAGCCATCGTCTGTAAATCTCTTTGAATGTAGACAAACAGGTTTAATGCATTTGAGCAGAACACTCAATACACATTTGAGAGGTTTCATGCGTCACCAATAACAACAATACATCGTGTCTATTCTTCATCTAGAAACACATCAAAGAGAAAAATAAATATTAAAATTGCTGTACGGAGAAGTATTTATTATAACAGAGAGGAGAAATGTCAGACTTTTATCTGAATTCAGACTTTTTAAGTCGGCCCGCATATATACATGTACAAAGAAATCCTGCTCTTTGATCTACTTCTCTCTAATGCTGATGAGTACATTGTTCTTAACTCTGTCAAATCTAAACCCCAGGGGTTTACCAAAAGGTGGAAATGTCATCATCTCAACATACCTCCTAAAATTGGATCCTACACATGTACATGTACATGTAGTTTCAGCATTTTTTGTCAGCGATGACTCTCATCCCTGACTCTCATCCCTGACTCTCATCCCTGACTCTCATCCCTGACTCTCATCCCTGACTCTCATCCCTGACTCTCATCCCTGACTCTCATCCCTGACTCTCATCCCTGACTCTCATCCCTGACTCTCATCCCTGACTCTCATCCCTGACTCTCATCCCTGACTCTCATCCCTGACATAAATGTTGATTTTTTTTTACTTGTATCACAGATATTCTGTTATTGAACATTGCATTGCTGAGGGGAATTGCCAAGAATGTTTGATTTTTAAACAAATTTGTCCCATTACAACTTTCTTCATTAAACATTTCTTAGATTGTACATCCTTGGTTTCATTACAAAAAATTGATAACAAAATTCCGATTATGGATTATTTACCCTGTGTGGACATAATCGCTCCAGATTTTTGACAATATCTCAAAAACGCTACCACCTTGTGAAATTTTTACAGGTCAGTTTTAATGTACATGTAGATATCTTCAAAAACCAAAAGCATACTTTGCTATTGATGCCCTGCTTTGGTGTTTAGCCTTGCGTCTGGATAACTCTTAAATGTGGTGTTTTCTGTTTTTATTTTTTATTTCCAGAGGCGACAAAATGCCAATCTGCAAGTGGTTTGACCGATGTGACAAAGGTAGAGATCAACCACACTGACCCCAGCTCTCCTCCAGTCACAGGGGCAGCAGCCACGCCTTCCTTGGCACCGCCCTCCCCTGGAGGTATTGCACCCCCTTTACCTGAGAAGGCGGGGAGGGTGAGCCCTGCCCTACCCCCAAAGAGGTCACCTGCGCTTCCTCCGAAGAAGAATGTGCGCGGGAATGTACAAATGGGGGGTAAGTTTCACTTCAGCACTAGATTACCACTTTCTTTATGCTTTCCACAGAAATGCATTTTAGTTTTACTGGTTGTTAAAAACCTGAAATGACAAGGTTTCAATTTCATAGAGCTTCTTTTAAGCCGACAATTCTGCTTTAAAATGTTCTGCTTGGCAAAAATTAGCAGGAATACCAGTCAAAGATGGTACATATAACATGGTAGTTTGGTTGGTAATCTTATTCTGGTAAGCATAATTTTGTTGTGGTTCGCTACTTTTTGTGCTTAAGCAGCTCTTTAAATTGGGCTTGTGTATTGAGTACAAAACATTGATGAGTGGAAGATGTTTTTTTATTTTTTAAAAATCTAGTTCATTGTTAAATTGCAAAAGACTTATTTATGTCACAGCTTTTGGTTGGACGCACTATTTACAATAGACCGATCCATTAAGCCCCGCCTCCTTACGAGTTGACCAATCACAGCCACGAAACCTGATCACCATTAGAGCAAAGATCACCAAACGGCTCAACTGGTGATCAGATTTCGCGACTGTGATTGGTCAATGAGAAATGGGCGGGGCTTAATGGATCGGTGTATTCAGTCTTTAGTACACCCGTACATGAACGAGAGACGCACTATGTACATAAAATCCATTATAATTTGTTTAGCACCAACGCCAATGATTTTTCAATTTCCGAGTGTTGCAGGTTTCGAAACAAGTCTGTGATTTTGTTTTGAACTAGAAATGTTCTGTTTATATAGATTCTAGTGGTACCACTGATGAAGTCTGTAGAGGATTTTGTTTTTCTTCGTCTGGACCAAGATGTTTTTGTTTTTTGATTTGTTGTGAGGGCAAGGTTTACCTCTTGCTGAAATGGAAAAATCATTAGTGGTATGCTTGTAATTATGTCTTTTAAAGACGACTATTTTCAGGATTTGTAAACCTACTGAAATTCCCCATAAATTTCTACCTGTATCCCATAAGAACCTTAATCCACACTGTAATAGCAAGGTGCTCCCCATGCAAAGCTAGCATATCAGCTCAAATTGCAGACTGATACATGCGAATAAAGGCCGGTACCCCCCAAAAATATCATTTGATATTTTAGTTGATTTTGATTTTTTTTGGGGGGGGGGGGGAGAACAAATTTACAGAAGTCATCAATAATATTGTTTAGGGTTTTTTTAAAACTTAAAATCAAATGAATCAAAAAATGAAGATAAAACCATATACAACGCCCCAGATTGCAGAGTACATGTAGGGCTTTTCAAACCAAAGATAAATGTTGTTAGTGGGCTTCGTGCTCGCAAGCTTTCGCGCTTTGCACTCAAGAGTTCAGGGTTTTTTTCAACAGCCTACAGGTATCACATCCCTTCAGATTGCACCATAGGGCTTTTAAAACCAAAGATAAACTCCAAGTGAATAGACATTCAGAGGACCTTGTTTCAGTTCAGAGTGCTAAGTTAAAACTTCCAAAGTTTGGGTCCAGAATGCCCTACAGATTTGAAAAATCCTGGGGAGAACCCTAAATAGTGAGACTGGCTGATTCAAATGGACAATTATTAATATACCCAAAGTGGAAAAGTCACACTTCATACTGATTAACAGTATGCTATAAAATGAGAATAAATAAATAAATAACAAATAAATAACTTCCTTGAATATTAATTCTTTAAAAATGACGATCCATTTTTATTGCCCACATGGTTTACATTGACAGGCTCTCCATCTGTTAATCATGCCGGATTTGCAGTCGACCACGCTGGGCAGAGGAATATCAGCTTCGGCAGGTAAGCAATCTCATCAACAATTCTAGGCAGTGGACGTCAGCGCCATGACATAAAATCAATGCATGCAAAAAGAGCTGCACCAAACTTCATGGAGCTGCATAAGCAGACCATAGTGCTGAAAACATTTGTTTCTGCTATTAAGCAAAAGTATTTTTCTTAGCAAAACAAAAAAGGAGAAACAGGGAACCAGTTGGAAATGATTCATTTGATCCATGTTATTTTGGCTGGTAACTTTTACCTGGTAAGCAAACATTCATTTGTTTTCGCTTAAAACTTGCAGGGAGTGACGCTGGCAGAAGCGCCTGTCACAAGTCAAGAAAAACATAACAGCACCCACATGGTAAATCCCAGCCATGCTATATTCCATGATATCCTCCCCGTACCATAACATACAGTCTAGAAGGGGTGTCAATCAACAGGGGTCGGTGACTTGGGTCAGAGGGGCTGAGAAAAAAATAAATAAACAAAAACTCCCATTGCGCCTTTGCATTGGTTTGTACACAAAGCAATGGCCGCCTGGTTAATGTCAATGACACCGAAGTCCGCGAGTGGTCGCCAAAAGTCCTGGACCCATTGAGTTGATTGAAAACATCTGTTCCCAAACTAGCTGGGAGTCCTTTGATGTCTTGCCGTCATTTCTGCGGTTAGAAAATGGGAGATAAGCCCTTGCAAGCCCTCTTAAGTGATTTATTACGTGTGACAGTCACGACTGCCGATCAGCCGAATATAATGTTTGGCTGAAACAGGTGCCTCCTTTGAGGGTTTTAAGCAACTCGATATAATTGGGCCCTGGACACAGTTTCCTAAATCTATTTGGCTTTGTAGGACTTGGCAGCTGTTGGCTTAGGCTGTTTGTTGCTAAGGGTAGCCTATGCTTCAACGCATGTCAATGGTGTGATCCAGCCACAGCCATAGCCGATGCTGCAGAAACCGGCTTATAAAGCCTGATTAACGTGGCATTTTGGCTCATAACCTATTATTATCTTAAGCAAGATCTGTCCTGGCTAAGCAAATATTTTCGCTTACCAGGCATCAATGCCACCGCTAAATGTATGCGTACGATGAAATTTTGCGCGTGCGGTCACCATTTTCTGCTTACAGGTTCAGCGCTGAATTTCCACAATAACTGTGTAAGAAAAGACTGCTTGGGGAGTGTCTCAAAAGTCAGGCACGTTCTAGGCGCAAAGAATGTTCCCGTGGGCATACACTCACAATCAATCGGACCACCAGCATGTTTCACTAGACCACATCATTGTGCTGAAGTACGGGAGCAATCCTACCTGAGTGAATACGCACATTGGTATTTTGAACGTTTCAATGGAAAGTTCCGGCGGTTCAATGGAACAGTCCATGAGCACGCAGTGGAATACTTATCCATCCAATTAGAATGTTCCCTAAGTAACGTGTGAAGTACGCAAGCACACAGGGTCAAAATCTTACCTATGAGTGACATGATTTGTCTGGGTTTTTTTCAATTTACAGTAATGTTCAAAACATACCCGACGCTGACGGAGATGGTCATGAGAGGTCTGATGCCGGCGGACAATGCAACGGTGACATCAACCACGATGACCAGTCAGACGAGGACAGCCTTAGCGACTACGAGAACAACAAAGAGAATGAGAACGACAGCTACAGTGATGAAGACGTTAATTGTAAGTCACTTCACCTCTGATTGATGTTTCTGTCTGTTGGTTGGTTCAGGGGAATTTGTAATCCTCTATGAAGAGTCTTTGATTGTTTGTTTCCTTCCGTTCATGAATGTACTGTTTATAGAAAATTGAAAAGGTACAAAATAATAAAATAAATAATATTTCTCTTTTGCCTGAAGGAAATTGGAACGTAATCGTTTAGAGTGAGGGAGAATTTATTATTTTCCCAAAGGGAGAATGAAGCCTAGTCCTTTAGAATGAGGGAAAAGTCATTATTTCCCCAATGAGAACAACCAGTCATTTAAACTGAAGAAAAAGTCATTATTTTTGCCCAAAGGAAGATGGAACCTAGTTTTTTAAACTGAGGGAAAGGCTCACTATTTCCCTAAAGAGAGAATGAAGCCCAGTCTACAAATACAAAAGGAAAAATCATTTGTTTTCCCAAAGGGAGACTAAAAAAAGAACTCCTTACACCGATGGAAAAAGGTCATCATTTGCCCAAAGGGAGATTAAAGCCTTGTCCCTTAAACTTTGGTAAAAAGTCAATATTCACCATATGAAAGAATGGGACCTACAATGTATAGACCATACACATTGCTGGCCGCCATCGCTTAGGTCAAACAATGGAAATGTAAACGCACTGCGCACAAATCTCGGCCAATGATAGATCTTTGTTGACCTCAGTGAGGGCGCTGTTTTGGGCTTGTGATGTCATATGCAAGGGATCTATAGTTTTTAAAATCAAGCAAATGGTAATTACTTCAAAAACATAAAAGTCACACAACATCAATGACACAATAAGTTAAAAGAGCACAATAAGATACCAAAATTTTGACAGCCCCCCCCCTCCCATAAAATGGAAGTACATTTGGCAGTTTATTTCGTGGCATGGAAATAAATGAAGTGGAAACCTGATGGATTTATACAAAATGGGAGAAAAAGACAAAACAAAAAAAGCAACTCGGTATACAAACATTAACCAAACTAAACCATTGAATACGGCGAGACGTTTGTGTCAAGAACTTTAAAACAAGTTCTCCATCAGGATCAAAGACTTCAGTTCCAGAGTGTTCCCTGCATGTACCTCACCCCCACCCTGGCCTGGAATTTCATATCTGAGAGGGCAAGGCCATTTTCATTTTGCAAAGGGCACTTCCATTTAAGAATCTTAAAGTCTATGTGAAACTTATGAAGGGGGCATCAAGGCCAAGACGAGCCAACAGAGGCCAAGGACTCAGTGTAATTCCAGACCTGCCCTTCCCCACCATGCAAAGTTTCAAAATCCTAACGAGATTCTTTGTCTTTGCAATGTTTGTGTGTAGCTGGTCTAGTGGCCAAAGTGATGCGTAACGACAGTCTGGCATTCCATCTTCGTAACCGACCGCCAAGGAAGGTTCTTGTAGAGAGGAACATCCTCCCTCAGCAGAGTGACGACGAGAAGCGACAATTGAGGGACGCCGTCGGGGCTCAACTAGTCAGGTAAGAACGAACAAACTGTTAACGTACATGTAGCTTAATAGATTTCCATTGGAGTTTACCAGATACAGGGCTCAAATTTTACACTGGACCCCAGACCTGAGGCCTGCAGTGTTAGTGTCGGGCCAGTAACCTTTTGACCGCACAAGTCCAGCGGTCTTGTGTTTTTTAATTGGATATCAATGAAGCATAAGACCTCATTGTGTAACATCTTGAGCCAAAAAATATTATATTCAAGTGTTGACGTTGAGTCTGATTCAATACTTTTCAATTCTACTGAGTAATGACATAATGAAGTATAGGCCTACCTTGTACCCAAAGACAAATGAAGCCAATCTTCCCTTCCATGTTATCAAATAAAAACATCATAGGGCTAGATAGCTCAGTTGGTAGAGCGCCGGCACGTCAATCCGGAGGTCGTTGGTTCAAATCCCGCTCTAGTCAATTTTTCCTTGTTCAACCCAAAATCATTTAAAATTCACCCAGTCAGTTTCCCTTGTGGTTTGTTATTTGATATCTGATATAAAAAGTTGCATCCCCTTATGGTGATCCCCTGGCTGCCGCTTCCCAGGTTGTATCGTATACTTGGGTGTGATCCCTGGCTACACGGCAGTTTACGGTTGAATGGCTTCTGACTGGTACCCACCGAACAAGGATATTGACAAAATAGGGAGACCGCCATCATAGGGCTAGATAGCTCAGTTAGTAGAGCGCCAGCACGTCAATCCGGAGGTCGTTGGTTCAAATCCCGCTCTAGTCAATTTTTCCTTGTTCAACCCAAAATCAAATAAAAACAGTTTAACTTAAATGTATGTTAAAACTGGGTCAGGAAGTGTTTTTCTTATTTTGAGTCTGGTCATCGAGGCTGTGCAAAGTGGCTGCTATGGCTTCGGCTAGATATCATGCGTTGAAATATAGTCACATCCTTAGCAACACCCTTAGCAACAGTCGTAGCCGTAGCTGTAGCCGCCAATTTCCACACAGCCTTTCATTGATTTTGAGTGGCAGAAATACAAGATGGCTTCTTCTTAATAAAGGTGCATTATGGCCACGTTCAGCACCACCTTGATGTAGGTCGAGTATCGCACGGGAGACCGTCCCACGTAATTATCGCGGTTGGTTGGCAAGATAATTTAATCAAACGAAAAGATGAAACCGATAAACAGGATGTGCTTCTGAGGAATCCGGTTATAGGATGACAAAGTTTCCTGTTGGTTTGATATTTTCTGAAAACCAGATGACCGGAATGGAAGGTAGTTGTTTTTTGTTAGTCGGTTTAGATTGATGTTGTTGTCAAGCTGCCTGCACGTCAGCAGTAGTCAGTAACTGGAATGACTTATTCCTGATTGCCTTTCATTTTATGAGCAATTTTGTTATTTGTTAAACAGTTGCTTGTAACAAAATTGTTTCTGCCTTTATATCCTACTGTTTTGTGGGGTGGGGGGGGGGGGGGGGGGTTTCAAAAAATGATGGAGGTGTTCTATCTGGTTAATTTTCTTGATTGGCAAGCCTTGAAATAAGATATTTTACCCTTAAACCAACCTGATACACTAACCTTATTTTTTCACTTTATCTGACTCTATCATTGTTTTTAACATCCTTAAATGCATTTGAATTACCAACCATGGTGTGTCCTTGCTGATCGGTCAAGCACACCGGACTCAAGCTCTGGTGTTTCTGGTCAGCAGAGTTTGGTTTCGAGTCACGGTTGTGACACTTGTGTCCCCTTAGGCAAGGCACTTAACCATTATTGCTTGCTTCTTTGGATAGCCCTGTGCATTGTGTAATGAACGTAAAAGAACCCATTTACACTTAATTTATTTTTTATTTTTTATTTTTTTTTATGAGATATTTTTTTATTTTTTATTTTTTTATTTTTTTTATGAGATATCGCCTAACTCACAAGGCCACGGACGGCCACTCAAGGTGAGGGCTACACATAACTGATTTGGGCTATCAACCCAAATCAATTGACACCAGGGGCACGTTGCCTCCTACTCCTGGGGCTGAAACAGGGTTACCCCTTCACAGTCCTTAAGGATGTAGGCATGGGTATCATCCACTAGGAGCCTGTCTGGTAGAGCAGAATGCACTACCTTCCCAACTTTTTCGAAGCAATTATGGTTAAGTGCCTTGCTCAGAGAAGGGGGTTTGCCACGGTTGTGCTGGCAGTGGCTACTGAATACACCACAGCACCTTGTAAACCTAGATGTACATAAGGTGCTACTATGTAGAACAGACTCATAATTCAACATTTTCAAAAACCGGTCTTAAAAATACTTGTTTTTTCAAACACCTTGTGTACCTTAATGGTAGATATGTTCGCTATATAAGGCTTCGGTACTACTATTGTTATTTTTAACCATCTTCTGAATAAATGTTTGTCCAGCGTCTGATCATTTTGGGTGCTGTGTTTACTATATTGTGGAGTACTTTGATAGATTCAGATGGGTCTATAGTCAAAGACACAAGGCAGTCAGGGTTGAAATTTTTTCATCTTCCGAGCGTTCATTGTGATGTAATTCTTGTCGGGTCATGTGACATTTTCAGCTGAACATGTCCTGAATGGATTTGTTTAATAATTACTTCTTCTTTTTTTCTTTTTTTCTTCAGGCGGCTGAGCCAGAGACCGACGCAAGATGAACTCGCTCAGAGGAATATTTATAGAGGTAAGAATGATAGTCAGATAATGTCCAGGGCCGAATTTCATAGAGCTGCTTAAGCACAAAAAGTAGCTAAGCACATCAACATTTTGCTTACCAGAATAAGGTTACCAGCCAAAATACCATGTAACATGTACAATTGTTCACAGGTATCCTGCTCATTTCTGCTTAGCAGACAATTGTTAAGCAATATTTTCTGCTTAAGCAGCTCTATGAAGTTGGGCCTAGGCCTAGAAGTTTATTTTCTGAAATGGCAAGTCCTTTTTCATTTTAGGCCTGAATATGTGATGCTCCATGCCCAGACCAGACGCTTCCTGTGAAAACTCCAAACTGGGTTTATTTGCTCATCAAACAGATGAGAATTTTTACTTTTAAAGTAACACCTAAATTAGGGCCTGTAATGTTTCTCAACATATGGAATGTTGCAAAAAGTTAATTAGTGGCCTGACGTTTCGACCCCTAGCAGAGTCTTTCTCGAAGGCTAAATGACAACACAACACACATACAAGCAGACAAGAGTTGCAAGAGTAGTCAGAGTAGTCAAGTGGAAATACATGAATAGATAGAGTGGAGAGAGAAAAGCATAAAGCATTCAGAAAAAGCAGGGGGTAAGCAGGGATTATGGAGACAAAGGGGGGGGGGGGTTTGGAGGGAAGGGGATGGCTTGACCACATCACTTTGATATCATGGCAAATATTCCAATTGTCATCATGTTAAATGCCATTTGACTATTTCCAATTTGAGGATGTCTTTATTTATTGAGTAGGGCGTTACACTATCATCATGTCTGTGCAAAAAACCCTTGTTTCTCAAAAAATAGCACTTGCATTAGGCGCAAGTTTGAAAATGTCAAAACATTGTATCTAGCAAAAAAACTGCCGGAATGTACACACAAAACAAGTACACAGAACGAGCCGCAAAGTTTTTGCACAGAAAATTGTCATGCATAATTGAGATACGGCGGGGCTAAATATTTTAAGAAAAGGAGGGTGTTTTTGTTTTTGTTTTTTTAACTGTTTGCTTTGACTAACCAGAAGGAAACTTGAAAACGAATTTCAATGTTTTCTTTAACTGTTAAATGGTCAACTGGTTGGACCTCCCAGGAAAAACATGCATTTAGTTAGCCATGACCGGTCAGGATGGAGTTTAAACTGAAAGATTACTGAATTCGGTCTTTTTGTTTGTTTGTTTGTTTGTCTTTTCAGAACAAGTGCCAGAGAGACGAGAAAAGGAGAAACTGGAAGAGAAGAGGAGGATCTTAGTCAGAAAGGTCAGGAATTTTTTTATAACTATTGCGATAATTCCTACATTGACATTGTGAAGAAAACAAAAATATGAAAGTTTTGCTTTTGACTACTGTGTAGTTTAGAGAGAACTGTTTACTAAATTTAAGGTTAATAGTTGTATTTAGCAGTTTTGGGTATTATTTCTCCTTACCACAGCTGAGTTTCCGTCCAACAGTCGAGGAATTGAGGCAAAGGAACATCATCAAATTCAATGAGTATGTTGAAGTCATGGAAGCATTTGATTACGACAGAAAAGCCGAAAAACCCTGGACAAAACTGACGCCGCAAGACAAGGTAATGGAGAAATGTTATCATGAAGTGTGGTCTCTAATGCACTCAAAATAAGGGCCCAATTTCATAGAGCTGCTTAATGCCTTAGGGACCATAGTGGCCAGAGACGGCTTGTACCAAAATGAACATAGCGGTCGCAAACGGCTGTTCGATCTGACCTTCTTCCACTCAAACAAAAAGGCTAAAGTAAAGGTCATGTCCTGAATTGAAATTTCCCAATGTTTTCCATGTAACCATAGTAATGTTTCTAAAAACTTGCAAAAATTCACCAATTAAATTCTGTATTAAAGTCAAAAGGAGAAACCTGCAGCCATCTTGTTATGAATGTGTTTGGTTTATAATTGTTATTTTTTTCTCAGGCGTCAATCAGAAAGGAGCTGAATGACTTTAAGAGTGATGAGATGAACGTACATGAAGAAAGTCGGAAGTACACAAGGTAGGACAAAGCTAATATCTCTTTGGAAAAAAAAAATGTAATTCAACCACTGCGGATAAGAGCACCGGACTCAAGCTCTGGTGTTTCTGTTCAGCAGAGTGTGGGTTCGAGTCCCGGTCGTGACACTTGTGTCCTTATTAAGCAAGACACTTAACCATTATTGCTTCGTCCTTCGGATGGGACGTAAAGCCGTTGGTCCCGTGTGTTGTGTAATGCACGTAAAAGAACCCAGTGCACTTATCGAAAAGAGAAGGGGTTTGCCCCGGTGTTCCTGGTTTGATTGGCTGCATATTGCGCCACAGCACCTTGTAAACCATTACATGGTGCTATGTAAAGAAATAGGCCTCAAAATTCAAAAAGTAGCTCCACATATATACCTTGCAGGAAAATATTGACTGTTGAAGCGCCTTGAGCGTCACTGAGTGACGGATATGAGCGCTATATAAGAAGCCATTATTATTATTATTATTTTATTATTATAGGCACTGTGTACTCGATGCTTTTCCCCCCTGAGTAGTACATAAATGTAACCAGGGTCTGGCTTTAACTTTAACTTTTCCAGGACCAGTTAGCTTGTCATTTCACTGGTCGGTCATCACTTTCTCTAGTCAATATTTTATATTATTTAGGGATGTTTTTTAACACTGAACTAGCCAGCTGGACCACTTGGTGTGAATTCTGGCTGGTCCTTTAGCCTTTTAGCATTTGGCCAGCGGACCACTGTTATGGGAGAACACATTACTCAACTGTGATTCGAACCCCCAACCCCTGCCGTCCTAGATGTCTTCACCACTATACCTATTGACAAGAGACCAGTTCATAACCTATATTTGAGCAGCGGGTATCCAGGCATGTGAATGCTCATTTTCCCTGATATAAGGATGTTCTCAAAACCTCCTTGAGCCTACAGGGATGAGATTGTTCAGACTTTTGTCTGAGTTCAGACTTTTTATGTCAGCCTGGTGAATACAAAAAAGCCTTTCATTTTTCCACATAAAAGAAAAGACTGCCCTTTGATCTACTTCACTAGTGCTTAGGACACTGTTCCTAAAAGCCCTTTGAATTCCAAACCCTCCCTAGGGGTTACCAAAAGGTAGAAATGCCATCATTTCAACATACATTTAGGCCCTACGTCCTAAAATTTGGATCCAACATGTAGTTGCCAGACTTTTTTGCCAGCAATGACTCTCATCCCTGAGCCTTCAAATGTTCTTGAAAGAAGTAAAACATTGTGTCTAAACCTGTAGTTTTTGTATTTCTTGTGATGCACATAGTCTGTAAACCTCCTGAATTGTAACATCTTGGAGGTTCTGGGTCTGGAATAAGGTGGAACCCAGACCTGCAAGCCATTTTTTCAGGAATTTTCACATTTTGTCAAACCTGATCCCTGTGTATCGTCCAATTATGTTTGACCATTCCGGAGACAGATGGATGAGTGTCTGACTAAGGCGGGGCGGTTGGGTTGGCGTTGTTGTATTTTATCCACGCCTTACACCTCTGGGACCCTGGTTTGAATCCCATCGGGGGCACTATGTGGATAGGGTTGTCAGTCCCTACCTGATTGTGTGGGCTTTCCCTGGAATAACTCTCTGGAGTTTTCCTCTCACATCCAAAACTGAAACTTTCTTCATTGTCTTCTCTCCATGGGGTTCTCGGCTAGTGTAGTAATGAACTTCGCGTTTTTGAGAGTCCTTGGCTTCACAACCAGAATTAATAAAATCGAAATATCAATTGACACTTTTCTTTCTTTCTTCTTCCTTGTTACTCTATACAGGTTCCACAGACCTTGATGTATTTGCAAGACACGGCGTCTCCTCCCTATGTACAAACTGTACAATATTGTAATTACAAGTAGGTGTGGATATTGAATGATTGATTGATCTGATGTGATGGCTCATCCTAGACCGGCATTAACACAGCACATACCAGTGATCCTTTCAACTGTTAACAAGTCCCATCACGGCACATTCTCTCAGATTTGTTCTCCGACTGTGGTTAGGTTTCTGCAATACATTCGCAATTGAATGAACTATTGGACATTGATTTAATATTAATTAACTACCCTTCCACCTGGCTCCAGTCTAGGGTTTAACAGAGCTGCCTCAGCGGAGCAGCTTCCTGCCAAATGGGCAAATGAACTTGATGACATGGTGTTTTTGGCTGGTCACTCGTTTCTGTTAAGCGAATCTATTTTGTACCTGAAGCACTTGGGCCAAATTTCATAAAATTGATAAGCGTCAATAAGTGCGAAGTGAATTTTTCTGCCAATTTGCAGAGAACCGGTGACAAGCAATATACATGACATGGTATCTTGCCTGGTAACCTGTTTCTGTGAAGCAAGATTTCCGGTGTTCAGCATTTTGTTGTTGTGCTTAACAGCTTGATGTAATCTGGTCCTGGTTCCAGAAGAAGCTAACAGTTTTCCTTGTCTTCTCTCCATGGGGTTCTTGGCTAGTATAGTGATTAAGTTCGCTTTTGTGAGAAACCTTGGCTTCACAACCAGAATTAATCAATGAAAATGAGCGGTATCTCACACTGTCAAAAGAATGTCGGAGAATGTTTTGCAAGGTCACATATTACTGAAACCCCCCTGATTTGCGCTGTTTTGACAAAATGTTCATCGGGAGTCAATAATCTGTGGAAGATTTTCAAAGGGCACGGAGGGAATGACTGGGGAGGCATTTTTCCTCCTCGTGCCTTGGGAAAGTTTGAAGGGTTGTTCTTGCGGATGGTTCTGTGTTCTGGAATGTCATTGGCGTACTGATCATTATTAATCAGCAAAACTGATGCATAGAAGTCAGGTTGTCAACCTGCGGACTACCAGTGTTCTCCACACTATTTCAAAGTTAAATGTCTAAAACTGTAATTTGAAAGACTGGAGTGCCCAGCATGCAACCCTACTGTATACAATAATGTCAAAGAATGGAGGTAGAAAATGCAAACAGTCTTGCAATCAGAGTGCTAAAAGAAGAAAACAAAATTAAAAAGAAAATTTTTAGTCGGGTGAATGTGTCATAACGGTGTATGTTTCATTCATCGTATGTCGTATTGCTGGCTGACGATGGTGTCGATATCCCACAAAAGCATCGAAAGATCAGCCAATGTAAGAGGCTCATTAAACATTGTACAAACCTTTGGTGGCGTTGGAATGTATGCACATAGCATTCTAACTAATGAATAACGCATTTGAACTCATGAATAATGCGTTTTAGCTCATGAATATTGTGCTTGAACTCATGAAAAATGCGTAAGAGCTCACAGATAACTACTTGGAGCTCATGATTAATGCTTATTTTAACTCATGAGTAATTCAATTAAAGTCATGAATAGTGCTTATCAATTCATGAGTAATGCATTTGAGCTCATGAATGATGCATTTGAAATCATAAATAATACATTTGAAATTATGAATAATGCATTTGGGTCCAAGAATAATGCTTTTTAACACGTGAATAATGCATTGACGTGGTTTTTTTAACTCCTGAGAGACATTGACAATGACGTTTCACGTACAGTCTTTCATATAAAAGCAGTCTCGCCGCGTCGGAAATTTTAATTCTCCCAACTTGAGCGATGGGTCTTATCACCGTTGGTCAATTTCTATTTAAGTATTGCCTTTTTAGTATATAAAGAAGCTGTATGTAATCCTTATTATCGGTGACGCATGTATTGACAATCTAACTCATTGTAGGGAACGGTTTCAGTGTATCATATTAATGGGAAACCATTTTTTGTTTTGTTTTTATGAAATGCCTGCAATTTAATTAAGACGCAAGCTGAGTTTTTCTTGTAGAGTCAATCACGTATGCAGATTTGTTTTCTTTTTCTGTCGTAATTTTTATAAATGGCTGATTATTACCGATTTGGCTTTGTATATGGTACATGTATAATTGAATTTTAGAGATTTCAGTTTAGGTATTAGAATGCAATAAATTAATGTGTTGTTTTAATTGATAATTCTTTCGCTAACTTATATTATTGTTTTGTTTTTCTCTCGTCTCGGAATGTTGCTGTGAATTAAAACAAAACAAATTATCACGATATTAAAGGGGAACAAGAATTTTTTTAAAAACATTCTTGATAAAGTTTTGTCTTCCCCCCCCCCCCCCCCGCTAAAAATATTAATATTTGTAAAACTACTTTGCATTGGCTTTGTATAAGCCTTGTCTATAAATCTTTGTGGTTGAGGGTACATCGTATTTTTGACTTAGAAAAACAATTTTCTTTACGATTTCGGTCATAACACACAATAAATTTCTTTTTGTTCAACATTGAAATAGAGTATTCAACAAATTCTATTTTTTTTGTTTCATCATATTTCTTTCTCTTCATATTTCATTTCAATCTCCACATTATCTAAAGTCCTTCCCTTGTTTTTCCTGAATTGGCCAATCATAGGCTCAGTACATTCTGACTCAGTACATCAGAACTTAACTAACGTCAAACCAGCAGACGGATTTAGACCCTTCTCAGAGGATGTCACTATTGTATTGCTCACCATGTATGCTGGAGTACTTACACGCACACGTCATGCACACATTACTAGAACTGCACAAACATGTGCTGTGAAACGCACTGCTGGATGTCACTACGTGTAGGTATCCAACTTGTGCATAGTACTCCAGCATGGCATACCTCCCGTATTGCTTTCAGACATGATATTTCTCCTACTCTAGTCTGATTTCCGATTTCTGAAAAATCAGAAAAATTGTGACTAAATAGCCTTAAAAGTCTTCTAAAGCTTACGCAGTGTGTGCATGTAGGTCAGCTTTTGTACTCGATGTAATTTTCCTACTTTTTTTCAAGGACCAAACATCATGTCTGTGCTATAGAATTGTGACATCAATTAGAAAGGTCTAAGGCCAGCTGTATCAGAGTTGAAACTTGTAGTTTTGATGAATTTTTTAAACGCTACTAAAATGTTCCTGCAAATTGTTTTTTTAAATAGGGTTGTTTTCACCGTGGAGTGGAGTGACTTTTACAACAGTATCAAGCCGTGTTCAAATTGGCGACTATGGCTACGGCTGGTTCGCTGCGTCATCGTGCATTCAAGTATCGGATGCCCTTAACAACACCTTAGCAACAGTAGTAGCCAGAGTCATAGCCGCCAATTTTGATACGGCCTTAGTTTTCAAAACTCAAGCCAAAACAACTTTTGTGTGGTAAGATCTTTTTACTAGGACAGCCAATATAGATAGTTTTCATGGGGCAGCAATGTTTCATTGTTAATATTCGTTGTGTTTTGTTTACGTTTACTTTGTCATGTGCCAATTTTTCTTCAAGAAATGTGGAAAACTTTCCCAAAGTGTTTTCTAACCAGGGCCCAATTTTGTAGAGCTGCTGAAGCACATAAAATAAGCTAAGCACAACATTTTGCTTGCTACACCAAAATGAGTTACCAGCCAAAATATCATGTCACATGTACGATTTGTGACTGGTATCCTGCTCATTTCTGCTAAGCAGGAATTTTCTAAGCGATATTTTCTGCCTATGCAGCTCCTTGAAGTTAGGCCCTGTTTGTACATTGTGATGATAAAACCAAGGAGCAGATTTCAAATCAACGTGGATACCTTTTTTTTTAAATCCGGAAAAATACTGCAATTTTTGAATTTGTTTTATATTTATTTTATTCCATCATGGGTTTATTATGGACAATTTGCCTAAAGTTTATATTAAAACCTTGCTTTCCATTGACAACCGGTGAAAGGGTTTATGTCACAGTTGATATGGTTACCAGCTGGAAATCTGGTTAAAAACTGTAGGGACACTTGTGGCTGGTAACCTGTTTCATCTGAGCTTTTGTCTGCACGAGACTTTCTTGTGCTTGCCTTTTTTGTCTTTCTTTTTTTCTTCTTTTTCTTCCTCCTTTTTTAAAAACTTTTCTCTTGTGATGGTTTTGAGAAATACGTTGTAAGTATGAAGAACAAAACATTGAAAGACACCATCAGCTGTTGCTAAGAATTTTCATAGACAAATTCTGATGTTTTTATACACCTAAAAAAACCTCACAGAGGGGTCAGTCTTTAACCATTTAAACGAAAACGAAGATAAGTTGTTCATGAACTTCCAATCTACTGATATCTAGACTTTATAAGTATTTTATGGAAAGTGTCAACTAACTTCGAAAAGAAAAACAACAACTTACAAAGGATGTGCCACATTTTTCTTTTTTTAATACATGTTCGTTCGTC
Source organism: Leptasterias polaris (assembly GCA_037783415.1). Lineage (NCBI taxonomy): Eukaryota > Metazoa > Echinodermata > Asteroidea > Forcipulatida > Asteriidae > Leptasterias > Leptasterias polaris. The sequence continues at coordinate 1,774,681 of JAZGTN010000055.1, forward strand.
TGTGTAAGAATCTGTCATAAATTTGAATGATTGTAAATATTTTGATTGATTGCTTGGCAGCATGTTTTCCAAACGAACAATCTGATTGGTTGCCTAGCAGCATGTGATATGATTGCCAGCCATCTGATTGATCGCTTGACAGCTGTTAGTGTGACAATTTTTTTAATTTTTTCTTAATACTTAAAAGTAGTTGATGCTGCGTGTTCTGTTAAGATTGTAATATTAACTTAATTAGTAGTTTTGTTTTATTTTTTTAGAAGTGTCTTCCAAGAGTAGTTTGTGTACCGGTATGTAATGATTTTTATCAGTGGCTGTTCTAACATGACGTATTCCTTCTGTTTTTTGGACGCATTTGGGACAATTACAATGATGCTATTGGACGAAACCAGACAGGTGTCTATTGTGTATTTTCTTTTATCCGAGTGTGAGGTCAAGTTGTTGGTTTTTAAAAGAGTTACACCATGTCTAGGACAAACATTTGAGTAAAAATACTTTTAGTGAAACTTTGTGAAATTTCTATTTTTTAATGGCTTTTTCATCAGTGTATGTAAATTGGAAACATTTGCCGACATCAGGCAGTTCTTGAAACAATGAAATGGCAAACCGACACATCAGCCATGATATAAACAATGCAGTAGGTACTACTGATGTCTTTGCATTGAGCTTGACCAAGGTTTTCAGATAAAGTTTGGGAAATATTAATATTTTATCAAAACAAATAAAATATAAATTCTGCAGGAAATATATCCTTAATATTTCAAAAGGCGTGAAAAATGTTATTTGCGATAATCGTAACCCTCAACCTGGAGATTTACGATTATCAGACCATCAGGATGATGGAGGGTTTTGATTATCGCAACTAGAAAACTCTAAACTTTATCAAACTTTTTATCAACTTTTTATCAAATTAGGCTAAAAAAACGATAAAGTCACATGGGGCAAGTCCAGCATTTTTATCAAATTTTGGTCTAAAAACAAAAAGTAAGTCGAGCATTTTTTTCAAATTGCGGTAAAAAATTGGGCAAAAACTAAAAAAATTATACGGCATTTTTATCAATTATAGGTAAAAAAGGCATGAAAATTGTTAGTTGCGATAATCGTAAATTCTCAACCTGGAGGGTTACAATTATCAGACCATCGGGATGATGGAGGGTTTTGATTATCGCAGCTAGAAAACTTTGGGTCAAATATTGAAAAAAATCACAAGGGGTAAGTCCAGCATTTTTATCAAATTTCGTTCAAATATTGAAAAAAATCACAAGGGGAAGTCCAGCATTTTTATCAAATTTGGGTCAAATATTGAAATAAATCACAAGGGGTAAGTCCAGCATTATCAAATTGCGTTCAAATATTGAAAAAAATCAAATTTGGGTCAAATGTTTAAAAAATCAAAAGGAAAATCACAGAATTATTATCAAATTTCGTTCAAATATTGAAAAAAATCACAAGGGGTTAGTCCAGCATTTTTATCAAATTTGGGTCAAATGTTTAAAAAATCTAAAGGAAAATCACAGAATTATTATCAAATTTCGTTCAAATATTGAAAAAAATCACAAGGGGTAAGTCCAGCATTTTTATCAAATTTGGGTCAAATATTGAAAAAAATCACAAGGGGTAAGTCCAGCATTTTTATCAAATTGCGTTCAAATATTGAAAAAAATCAAATTTGGGTCAAATGTTTAAAAAATCAAAAGGAAAATCACAGAATTATTATCAAATTTCGTTCAAATATTGAAAAAAATCACAAGGGGTACCGGTAAGTCCAGCATTTTTATCAAATTTGGGTCAAATGTTTAAAAAATCAAAAGGAAAATCGCAGAATTATTATCAAATTTCGTTCAAATATTGAAAAAAATCACAAGGGGTAAGTCCAGCATTTTTATCAAATTTGGGTCAAATATTTAAAAAAATCACAAGGGGTAAGTCCAGCATTTTTATCAAATTTGGGTCAAATGTTGAAAAAATCAAAAGGAAAATCGCAGAATTATTATCAAATTTCGTTCAAATATTGAAAAAAATCACAAGGGGTAAGTCCAGCATTTTTATCAAATTTGGGTCAAATATTAAAAAAAATCACAAGGGGTAAGTCCAGCATTTTTATCAAATTTGGGTCAAATATTTAAAAAAATCACAAGGGGTAAGTCCAGCATTTTTATCAAATTTGGGTCAAATGTTGAAAAAATCAAAAGGAAAATCGCAGAATTATTATCAAATTTCGTTCAAATATTGAAAAAAATCACAAGGGGTAAGTCCAGCATTTTTATCAAATTTCGTTCAAATATTTAAAGGGGTAGTCCCGTAATTTTTCTCAAAAAACCCCAGAAAATCACAAGGGGTAAGTCCAGCATTTTTATCAAATATTTTGCCAAAAAATTTAAAAAGGGCCAAGTTCAGCATTTTTATCAAATGTTGGTCAAATATTGAAAAAATCACAAGGGGTAAGTCCTTTTGGTCTAAAAACAAAATCACAGGTAAGCCCCAAAAAAAATTCAAATTGCGGTAAAAAATCACAAGTCCAGCATTTTATATCATTTTGGCCAACAAAATTATACGGCATTTTCATTAATTGAAGTTCAAAAATGAAAAAACACAAGAGGTAAACTACCATAAATAAGTCCAGCATTTGTAGAAAATGTTTGGCAAAAATCACAAGTGGTAGGTCCAGCATTTTTTTTCAAATTTGGGATAAACACGCAAAAAAAATCACAGCGTTCATCAAATTATCAAACCGACAAAAAATGCATCTATGAAAGTTTGATCAAATAACCAAGAAAAGACAAAACCAGTCAATCGTTTAACTATTTTTTTTTATTATTATTGCTTGTGAAAAAATAAATAAATAAATCACAATTCAATTGAATGATTATTATGGGTGCGTTTGATTAGCTTCCCCGGGTCGACCCAGGTCTGACCCCAGTGCGTTTGATTAGCTTTGACGTCATTGTTGTGGCTCACCCGGGTGAGACCCAAGTGCCCTGCTTGTGGAGCAGGTTACTTAGGGCTGACCCTGGTTCATGACGTCACGGCGAAAAACTTTCTCAATGGCCCGCATTTTGTTTGCAATTCAGCGGGACATTTTCGCCATTAAAACAGCGTTTTTGTGAGCAATAAGTATTTTTTATTCGAAGCCGGGTACATTTGTATCACTGTGGGGTTGTAAAATTGTTTAACGTTGCAGCTCATGTCAGGGGCTCACCCGGATGAGCACACCGGGGTCAACCTGGGGAAGCTAATCGAACGCACCCAAGAATACACATTTAAAATGTTGGTGGGAATACAGGTTGGGGTTAAGATAGACCTACAGGTAGTAACTGGGGCGCTGCACTCCCTTTTTAAAAATTGTGACAACTGCTGTTCGTAGCTCGTATGACTGCAGATGTCAAAATGTTTTTAAAAGGAGTAGAGTGCCCGAGTTACTGGGTCTACCTAAACCCCAACCCGTATTCCCACCATCTAAACCCACCCCTGCACCATTCTAGCATTGTGTTCACCACAGAAGTAGCAATACCTGTTGGTTCGTTACCTATTTTTTGATTTAAAATAAGTTTATTCCAACAAGATGTATAGTACCATCCTCTCTCAACTTTATTACTTAAAAGGAAGAAAATCTCGGTGTGAACATGTCTGTCACATTCCCTGTATCTCATTGCAATTAACAGAACTGTTAACACTCTCAACATAAAGGGGGTCCGACTATTACCCTTCTAGCCTTGACTTGGGCCAATTTTAAAAAGCTGCTTAAAGCACAAAAAGTAGCTAATCACAAAACAATTATCCTTACCAGAAAAAGGTTACCAGCCAAAATACCATGCCATATGTACCATTTTTGACTGGTTTCCTACTAATCCGTGCTCAGTGATTGGTTATGCAATTTTTTCTACTCAAGCAGCTTTATGAAATTGGGACCTGTAGAAATTGCCTCGTGTAGAAAGGCAATCAAGAAGTCTGGATGTTAGACCATGCGAGTCTCATACGAATTTGAGCGTTGTAGTGCATTTTTAATTTCCTTCACAAATCTCTGCTTTATGGTGAAAGGGTATGCACATGGTCAGGTTGAACAAATAAATGTTCACAGATTTGCACATAACTTACGGTATAAAGATGGTCAGGTTGGAAAAATTTCCTTGGAAATATTTATGCCTGAAATGTTCTGGTTTTTAAGAAATGAGTAAAACAATTAGTTTTCATCTCTAAGACTGAAACTCGATGTTTGAAAACAGTGAAAGTATGCAAGGTGTATTTTCACAACTTTCTTGTGACTCACTCTGATGACCGATTAAGCTCAAATTTCCACAGGTATTCGGTACTCAATACCAATGTTTTTCATGTACATTTAAGCAACAAAGCATGTTCGAACAAAAGACTCCCAAAAATGTTTAAATACAAGCAAGATTTACAAGGTCCCATTTATGATATGATCCATATCATAAATCTTTATCTCTATAAATATATAATATAACACTATTTAGAAAGACAATTAAAAACTTTAGTAGACATAACAATTGGCAAAACAGATAGAGAAAAATATGTTGGTGTAACCATCCAGTATGATATTTAGCCCTTAAAAAAAAGTAGGACATTTTTTAGTTATGGTGTAAGCTTTATTAGACTTTTCAATTTCAATTTCGCCAATTTTTTCTGAGGGCCAAAAAATCTGAATACAGAGGAAGGAAGCGTATTATGCCTGAACCATACACCAAGGTGTGATAAACACACACTGCCAGTTTGACTGTGCTGCTGATTACAGGATTCTACCTTCCCATTATGCAAATGTTATGACATCATTCCAGAGGGCCATGTGAGATAGCACTCACCAGCCAGCTTACAATCAATGACATCATTCCAGAGGGCCATGTGAGATAGCACTCACCAGCCAGCTTACAATCAATGACATCATTCCAGAGGGCCATGTGAGATAGCACTCACCAGCCAGCTTACAATCAATGACATCATTCCAGAGGGCCATGTGAGATAGCACTCACCAGCCAGCTTACAATCAATGACATCATTCCAGAGGGCCATGTGAGATAGCACTCACCAGCCAGCTTACAATCAATGACATCATTCCAGAGGGCCATGTGAGATAGCACTCACCAGCCAGCTTACAATCAATCTTCAAAGCTCAAGTCAAAAAAGGATCCAAAAGGCGAAAAGGGAGGTCATTATAACTTTATGATGAAGAACAGATGGGCACGTAATCTCTGTCGTTCGTCATAATGGATCGGTAGAATCTCAACCCAACTTTGCCTAATGAATTAGACTTGTTTAATAAAAAAAAATTGCAGTTGCTTAATTCTGTTGAATTCAGCCAAATTAGCTTAAAATCGATCTTCTACCGTTTTAAAAATGAAAAAGATCTTAACATTTGTCTACCAGTCTGAACAAAACATTTGTATAACAAGTAGGGCGTACGATTAGTACCCCAATAAGGTCGCCGATGTTTAACAAGCAGTGTCTGAGGATCTATCAGTATGGAAACATATGGCCACGTTACATGGCCACGTTACTTAAAAAGTTACATATTGCACTACTGTAACGTCCGACTTCGCTACACTGCTTAGAAAGTCCGAGGCGCAGCAACGGCAGTGTCTTTCAGGTTAACAAGAAAGCCACTTTCAGACTCCCTGACAATTTTTGTTGTTGTAATTTTTTTTATCTCTGATAAGGTTCACAGAAGAAATGTCTTTGCACCAAGAGACTATAGTGTGCTTCATCACTCAGTGTTTCATATGCTGTTAAACCAAGATAACAGACTTTCAAAGACAAAACTATGAATTACGGTGGGTTAACCAAGAGTTCTGTGCCAATTTTCAAAAAAGTTGTCCCATCAATTAATTTCAAATTTCAAAAAAGCTATCCAGCACCAAAAAAACAATTGCTGAGCACAGTCAAATCTTGCTTAGCAGAAACAGGTTACCAGTCCAAATACCTAACAATGTGAATTGCTTAAGACTGGTGCCCTGCCATTTGTTGCTAAGCAGATCAATTTGTTAAGCAGTCAAACCCGGCACTCTGGTTTCAGACTGAATTTTAGTTTGACAAGCCCTTGATCTTGTTTTGATTCTTCCTTCTCTGACTGAGGCAAAAAATGCCTTAAGAGAAAATTGTTTTGAGAGTGTGGGGACAGGGTGGAGGGGGAAGTTGTCACACCTCTGCAAAACTACACCCCCTCACAGTAATTAGTTGACGAAGACATCTGTCCTCATCGCTCGACCTGGGCTAGGTTATCAACATTTCTTTTACACTGAACTGCCAAAACCTTCAAAAAACAGTTCAAATAATTTCATTTTAGTTCACTTTATCACAGCTGCATTAGGACCCCACTAGATTGCTATAAAAGTAATCAGACTAACAAATAATTACGGATCACTGTATGCTCACCATTTTAACATTCGTTCTGGCAAAATTACTGAAAGACGGAGTAAAATTTGTCACAAAAAGACAAAATAAGGCACATCACATATTATGGTAAGGACTATAGGGTGCTTGACTTTCTTAAACTCTTATTCTCAGTTAAGGCATCATTAACATCCCCCCCCCCGCAAATAATTTAGAAACATAAATCCTTAGTGCCCGAAGAAAGGGCGCATGGCTTTACGCCCTTTTTTCGGGCAAACAAAATACTTTTGTCCCTAAAGGCCCTGCCACACCTTGACGATTTAGCCAGCATATGCCGACGTATCAAAATTTGTCTAAAACGCTGGCATTTGCTGAACTATCAAATTTTTTTCCAATTTTGGGCTTTACTGGCGTATTCATAATGAGTTGGACGTATACATAACGTAATAGTAACTTATATAGAACGTTTTGATAACTTATAGATAACTTAATACCAACGAATGCTTAGCGTGTTGTCGGCGTTCACAACTTATGCCCAACGATAGTCTAACTTATGCAAATCGTGCGGCAGCCTATAAAAAATCGTGTCGTAGCCTATAAAAAGGCTGCCGCTCAATGATTCAAATCATAACCTTCTGCACTAGACATCGCAGTATCCTCCTGCGAACCCCATTTTTATATACCAGTTCCTCTAAACGCTGTCAATACACCATTATACGGTAGCTGTAAGTTAAAAACACATTCTGTATCAGTAAGTTCTGTGGTCGTCCGAAACACGTCAAAATGTCTATACATACGTCAATATGCGTTGGAGACAAGTTCGACATAGGTTCAAATCATGTTACTCATAGGTTAGAAATAAGTTTTGGGTATCGTAGGACGCCCTGTATTCAGGGCGTCCCTGAAATCGAGGCAAATCTTTTACCTCTCTGCGCGCGATGTAAACAGTCCCTAGATACAATTTTTGTGCTTTGACTTGCCAAGCAAAGAGTCTCCTCTCATTTGACCAAAATTTAGAAACATGTAAGGCTCCACTGGTTAGTTGCACTTGTAAATGTAAAAAGTTGTGGTATTTTAGGCATTTCTGCAAGGTACAAAAATATGTCATACTGTCGGGGCCATAAAAAAAAATTTCCCCAACGAAAAAGTTTCATCAAACACTTTTTCAATTCACAATTCACGATGATCAAATCATGTGACTGAACATTCTGCTGAGCATTCTGGGGAAAAAAATACAGAGGCTTAAAGAAGCCACGTGCCTTATATCATTTTCCAATAGTCTGGAAATTTTTTTTTTTTAACACTATCATTTTTGTTATTAATATTAAAATTTAGACATCAGCTTTGTGATTCGATTATCACTGTTTATTTATATGCTTTATTATAAATGTTAAGAAACATAAAAAGACACAAAACTAAATAAAAATAAGATTTCAAAGCCAAGAATTATTTACATTTTTTTTTTTTTTTTTTTTTTTTTTTAAGTTTTTGAAAAATACCATGGTTATTTTTAAAACTAAAAAAAAATATGTTGAATAAAATGAAGAAAACTGCTGGCTATAGAGTCATACACTAAGTCTCACAGAACACTTGTAGTCACTGCAGATGTTTCTTCCACGTATGGCTTCACCCGGACACCATACTTTCTTGTTTGCATCGAAAACAGGTCAAACTCAAAACAAATGGGACGCTATTGAAGTCATCGAAGATCGGTGCGTGGTGTGAAAGTTTCAATGTCCATCACGTTTTAATATATGTTTGCATATTTCTTATAAACAAAGGAAGGTAATTAGGGCATCAGTTGATTATGGAATATTTTTATTTTTTTTCAATTCAAAGAAAAAGGCATACTACATCGAAAACCGGACAGGGGAGGATACGCTAGACATTATCTCGACGTATGTCGACTTATGAGTAACTTACAAGTAACGTGTGTGAACGTGTGTCAACGATCGCATAACTTACCTACAACTTATGGACCACGTATGCAGCATAAGCTGGCATACGTCGAAAAATTGTGTGCATGCACAACAATTTTCGACGACCTCGCCGTACTACGACGTATACCAGCGTGCTTCAGCATGCTCGTAACTTATACAAAACTTATCCATAACTTATATGGCGTACGCCAGCGTATTTTGCCAAATTTTTCATACGTCGGTATACACTGGCTAAAACGTCAAGGTGTGACAGGGCCTTAACATAAGATTTTAAGCAATAAAATGGCTTCCGACATTTAAATATGACTGTTAAACTTTTGTTACCAGAACTACCCCCCAAGACATGTTTTTCCCAATCCTATGCAGAATTTACCCACCCTATATTAACTTATAAGTTTTAAATTCAACTTTCACGCTAAATTTTGCACATTAAATGCTTCGGCAAAATTCTGGTAGAACTTTGGTTATGTCCATCTTACGGGCACACAATGAATTATGTAAAGCTAAAAAAAAGGTAATCTACTGACAAAGATCTGAACTGATCTGTATGGCTCTACCAATGCCAACACGGTTTCAGATAATACTTGTATACACGATTGTTATGCATGGCCTAAAGGCAAGCGTGATTTCATATACAAATTGTATGCATGGCCCAAAGGGTAAGCAAGGTTTTAGACATTTTTAATACAGCCTTGAAGACACAACTTTTTAATGAACATTTCAGCTAATTTCCATAGAAATTTTGGATTTCAGTTCAATCTGCGGCTGTTTTTATGCAGCACCCCTTTTTCACCCTTTCTTGCTTTGGCACCATTGGAAGACAACCACAGAGGAATGTCATTATTGGATACTGGCCGTTTAGAAGACGTCATTATAAATATAATTGTTATTATTATTGTAATTGTTATTATTGTATGGTACAGCGGTAAGCATGGTTAAAGAGTTGAGTTGTATTGTGGTTTAAGAGTTGATGCTTGCCCTAATGCCTAGTGTAGTTCCATAAACAATTTGGACGCATGTCCTGAAAGCTAAGCGTAGTTTCAGATAAGATTTGTATGCATTTCCAGAAAGGTAAGCATGGTTTTAGATAACATTTGTGTGCATGGCCCAAAAGCTAGGCATTGTTTCAGATAAGAATTGTATGCATGGCCCAAAAGGTAAGCGTGGTTTCAGATACGATTTGGACGCATGTCCCGAAAGGTAAGCGTGGTTTTAGATAATATTTGTGTGCATGGCCCAAAAGCTAAGCGTGGTTTCAAATAAGATTCCGATGAATGTCCCGAAAGGTAAGCGTGGTTTTAGATAATATTTGTTTGCATGGCCCAAAAGCTAAGCGTGGTTTCAAATAAGATTTGTACGCATGGCCCAAAAGCTAAGCATGGTTTCAAATAAGATTCGGATGAATGTCCCGAAAGGTAAGCGTGGTTTTAGATAATATTTGTTTGCATGGCCCAAAAGCTAAGCGTGGTTTCAGATAATATTTGTTTGCATGGCCCAAAAGCTAAGCGTGGTTTCAAATAAGATTTGTACGCATGGCCCAAAAGGTAAGTGTGGTTTCAGATAAGATGTGTATGCTCAACTCAATACCAAGTGCAGTTTCAGATACAAGTTGTGTTTGTATCTCCAAATTACTGCATCCATGCATTTGTAACAAAATTTACCGGATATGAAAGCCAAAATGTGCCTGACAGCAAAAACCGGCTGGGCACATGATTTGTCTCACAGCAGAATCTCAAAGATTCTAAAACGAACTCAAAGATCTCCAGGGTCTGTTTCCATAAGACTGGGCTTTATTAGGAATTACACCTGAGACTTTATTGTTGAATATAAAAAAGAGAAATAGCACACCTCTGTTTAAAATTTCTATGACAAAACCAGTAATGTTCTTACAAGAGCACACCCGAGGGTAAAACAGTTGTTATGGATACCATGACATCATCTCAGCAGCGACCTATCATCAAGAAGCATAACCGTTGGGATTGTTGGACTGCCAACGCCACTGGTCCTCACCTGAAGCAGAAACAATTAAGGAAAGTTGTATAAACAAAACGAAATAAGCGGTTTACCAGTTATGAGCACTGTACACTGTTATTATTATTGGATATTTCTGGTAATGAAACCAAGGATGCCTCATAAAGTGAACGTATCACTGTAGGTGAAAACTGTCACTAAGGGTGCTTGCTATGTGAACCAGAAACATTGGGGTCAACCCTCTACTCTTCCATGATAAGTGTCCTGGGTTCCATGGGACCTACGGCTTAAAGGGTGTTTACAACATTGATAATTGCCAAAGACCTTTATCCACACTTGATGTGACCCAACATATTCATGAAATAACAAACCTGTGTAGGTTTAAGCTCAATCGGTCTTCGGAGTCATGAGAAAACAGTGAAAAACCCCATTATATGATTTTTTTTTTTTTTTCAAACATCGGAATTTATCCTGCCGGATAAAGACTATTGTTTTACTTATTTCCTAAAAACAATGGCATTTCAAGCAAAACTATTTCAAGGCAAGTTTTCCACCATGACCATCTTTATACCATGTACATGTAAGTTATGTGCAAATCTGTGAACATTTATATTTTCAATCTTACCAATGTTGTACACACCCTTTAATGTCCCATCCAAAGAAAAAAGCAATTATGGTAAAGTGTCTTGCTGAAGGACACAAGTGCCCCAACTGGGACTTGAACCCACACTCTGCTGATCAGAAAACTAGAGCTGGAGTCTGGTGCTCTTAACCGCTCGGCCACGACAAGCCACAGTACATGCCACTTAGGCTATTTTGGTAAAAACTGCAAACTTTCACAAAGGTCACTTCAAGGTCACATGATATGTTGTAACCAATAAAAGTGTATTATTGTAATTCAGCCCTGCCAATACAGTCTAAAGGTTGGGCCAATTTAATCGACTCGGGACACTGCTGCGGTTAATGAGTTATACTGGTTCTGAAAATAACTGATGATTTAAGAACTTGAAGTTTCGACCACTTTGCTTTGATTGTCTTCAAGAGAAAAAAATGAACCCTGGCGTTGATGCTGGTTAAAGTACCATGTGGGAGTATCTGCTTGATGAAGCAGAAAGGGTACAGGATCCAATGAGAGTGTGTAAGTTCACTGAACTGTGTCAGTCAAGACTAAAGTGAGGATTGTAGCACATGGATAAAAAAGTTGCAGTCCCCTGCCCAGCATTCAAACGATGACAAAACAAGTTCCCAATACAAAAGGTTTCTGAAGGCAAGGCTTTGCGGGGTTGCCCCACACATACACTAACCACAGAAGTTCCGATTGCTTTTTTCAAAACTTGTTACATTGAAAATTAGATTTTAAAAAAGGTAAAAAGATCAATGAAACCAGATTTCAGTTGGAAATCTAATGTCATCAGGGATTACCCAGCGCATCCAGCTGGTTTGACAGTCTAAAGGTATAATACAGGATTGGGTAAGGATAAAAAACAGCATTGTTCAATTATAGTCTGAACGCTTGCTAATTATGACCTTAATACTAAAATCATTTTTTCTGTGCACTATTTCCCTCTGAAATAAAGTCATATTCGAAGAATCCGTATCTGAAAAAAAAAAAAAAAAAAAAAAAAGCTACAGCTGATTTTGGTCGTTAGAACCTTAAAAGAAGAACAATGTGTTAACATGATGAGCACTGTGCATGGCTTTTCACTATTTCCTCCTGACTCACACAACGGATGAAGCCCAAATTTTCACAGGCTCAGTTACAAAACATGAACACTGTCTGCGACTGTCTTGTCAGCTCTACCAATCCTATATAATACCATTTAACAAGAATGTGGTCTCTCTGCAGGCACTTACAGATTTTGTCCATATTTCTCATAGCTTTCCACCCCAGTTCCTTCTCTGCCTTGGTGGTGTCTGAATAACAAGCCCCCACATCACCTCCACGTCGTTCAACGACCTTGTACTTGATCTAATATACAGGGGTATGACCAAACAAAAGTGAAAAAAATCATAAACAATGGGTAATGGTCTACTCCTGTGCCCAATTTCAAGAGCTGCTTAAGCAGAGAATTCTGCTTATTAATCTATTGCTAAGCAAGATGAGCAGGATACCAGCCACAGATGGTACATGTGAAATGGTATTTTGGCAGGTAACCTTATTCTGGTAAGCATATATGCTTAGCTACTTATTGTGCTTCAAAGTTCAAGGCAGGGTATACTTTTAGTAATTGTCAAAGACCAGGGGTCGATTTCACCAAACTCTTCCTAACTTAGGACTAGTCCTAGGCAATGCTAAGAGATAGGACTAGTCTTAAGTTACTGGTCCTAACTTAAGACTAGTCCTATCTCTTAGCATTGCCTAGGACTAGTCCTACATGTAAGTTAGGAAGCGTTTGGTGAAATCGACCCCAGTACCCTCACTTGGTGTGTCCCAACATATGCATAAAATAACAAACTGTGAAAAGTTGGGCTCAATAGGTCACATCAAGTGTGGATACAGGTGTTTGGCAATTACCAATGTTGTACACACCCGTTAAACTCTGTACTCATTCAACTAACCTCCTTCCCAGATGCTTTCTCCAGTGCCTTCACAATATCCAGTACGGAATAGCCGATTCCGGATCCAATGTTGTAAATCTTGAGGCCGCACTTTTGGTCGAGTTTCTTCAGTGCTGCAATGTGTCCGAGAGCAAGGTCCACCACATGGATGTAGTCTCGTACTCCTGTACAACAAGACAATTTAAAAAGAAAAACAACATTTAGAATTGGTCAAACACAATGTAAATTGTTGCCATGCAAGGGAATGGGGGTGTTCTTTTACCAAAATCGTCGAGTTCCAATGGTGAGAATAAAATTTTGCTTCAATACGGGAGATTCACAAAACAAAAGCACCCTCTACAGTTTACCCAAGGGGGCAATTTTTTCTCAAACGCTGCCACAAAAAAATAATCAGACTCGCAACTCAGCAGCACAAAGGCAGCGGGGGACCTTTAAATGGCTGACATGAATATGAAAAACATTCACCATCCTCACAATAAAATACCACATGATGCTTCAATTCCCGCAAATACAGAAAAATACAACCTTGCTGCTTTGCGAACCACGGAAAAACTTACAACACCTCGGGTCTGGCGAGATGACTAAAAACTCCCCAACTTTTTTCAAATTAAATATTATGAATAAATATACCAGTAACTGCAACTCAACTTGATTTTTTGTTTTGATCTGATGTGATTGGAGTGGCCTGACCCAAATAATAAGTATGTCAATACCAAATCCTACACAATCAGACATACATGTATACAGTACTGGAGGATTTTGGGACTACTGGGAATGTTACAGAGGTTATTATAGCAAAGCTGCAGAGTTGTACAATGCGCTAGCACAGAGGTTAATTATAGCAAAGCTGCAGAGTTGTACAATGCGCTAGCACAGAGGTTAATTATAGCAAAGCTGCAGAGTTGTACAATGCGCTAGCACAGAGGTTAAATATAGCAAAGCTGCAGAGTTGTACAATGCGCTAGCACAGAGGTTAATTATAGCAAAGCTGCAGAGTTGTACAATGCGCTAGCACAGAGGTTAATTATAGCAAAGCTGCAGAGTTGTACAATGCGCTAGCACAGAGGTTAATTATAGCAAAGCTGCAGAGTTGTACAATGCGCTAGCACAGAGGTTAAATATAGCAAAGCTGCAGAGTTGTACAATGCGCTAGCACAGAGGTTAATTATAGCAAAGCTGCAGAGTTGTACAATGCGCTAGCACAGAGGTTAATTATAGCAAAGCTGCAGAGTTGTACAATGCGCTAGCACAGAGGTTAATTATAGCAAAGCTGCAGAGTTGTACAATGCGCTAGCACAGAGGTTAATTATAGCAAAGCTGCAGAGTTGTACAATGCGCTAGCACAGAGGTTAATTATAGCAAAGCTGCAGAGTTGTACAATGCGCTAGCACAGAGGTTAATTATAGCAAAGCTGCAGAGTTGTACAATGCGCTAGCACAGAGGTTAAATATAGCAAAGCTGCAGAGTTGTACAATGCGCTAGCACAGTGGTTAATTATAGCAAAGCTGCAGAGTTGTACAATGCGCTAGCACAGAGGTTAATTATAGCAAAGCTGCAGAGTTGTACAAGGCGCTAGCACAGAGGTTAATTATAGCAAAGCTGCAGAGTTGTACAATGCGCTAGCACAGAGGTTAAATATAGCAAAGCTGCAGAGTTGTACAATGCGCTAGCACAGTGGTTAATTATAGCAAAGCTGCAGAGTTGTACAATGCGCTAGCACAGTGGTTAATTATAGCAAAGCTGCAGAGTTGTACAATGCGCTAGCACAGAGGTTAATTATAGCAAAGCTGCAGAGTTGTACAATGCGCTAGCACAGAGGTTAATTATAGCAAAGCTGCAGAGTTGTACAATGCGCTAGCACAGAGGTTAATTATAGCAAAGCTGCAGAGTTGTACAATGCGCTAGCACAGAGGTTAATTATAGCAAAGCTGCAGAGTTGTACAATGCGCTAGCACAGAGGTTAATTATAGCAAAGCTGCAGAGTTGTACAATGCGCTAGCACAGAGGTTAATTATAGCAAAGCTGCCTACCTGTCCCATCAGGGGTATCGTAGTCTCCTCCGAAGATCTTCAGCTCATCTCTCTTACCGACAGCGACTTGGGCAACGAACGGCATGAGATTGTTGGGCGTTCCTGTGGGATCCTCGCCAATCATTCCCGATTCATGTGCACCCACCGGATTGAAATAGCGCAAAATCACTATATTCCAGTCCTGGGAAGTTTAGAGGGGGAAAAAAAGGAGTTTAAACTTTCAACCGACATTAACCCGTTGGAAGGCGATCATTTTCTGTATAATCATCGCCATACACCCAGTATGTGGCAAGATTGTTGAATTTTCTAATTATTACTTTTTTTTCAGTCAAAAAGACTGGAAACAAAATACAACACATCAATTTTGTTTTGTTTTAGAAAATGTAGAAATGACAACATGGGCACCATTGAAAAATATCAATTAAGGACACAACTTTTACTATGACCTTTTTGGTTAGTGTTTGGTATTAAGCAACCTGCGGCCGCTACGGTCTCTACATGCCCGATGCTTCGATCTTGAGAGTGCAAGGGCACCAAGGCATTTCCTCCTTTGTAAAGAGAGCCTGCCTATGAGGACATTGTAAATTACTATTGGAACAATCAAGGGGCACCAAGGCAATGACGAGGGCCCTCCATTGCCTCCGTGAAGCATCAGGCCTGTCTCTACAAGGTTAAAATAATAATAATAACAATAACTAGTTCTTATATCGCGCATTTTACAATAACGTATCAACACGCTTTACATTAGTGCCCTGGCCATTGGGCCAATAACATTCCTTTAATCTTTCTCAGCTTCCTGGGGAGCCCGAGCCGCTCCGAAGCTTTTTCGTACACAATATCAACCTCTCCCCTCACAGGTACCCATTTATACCCCTGGGTGAAGAGAAGCAATTATAGCAAAGCATCTTGCTCAAGGATACAAGTGTCATGAACGAGATTCGAACACACACTCCAATGACTTAACCACCAGAACTTGAATTCGATGCTCTAAACCGCTCAGCCATGACACCCTACTCTCTGAGCATTCAATATCGTCCAAGTGCTTTGGAATGATACACATGCACTATGCAAACCTGCAATATGATATAAACAAGTGAATGCTACACATACATACATGTAGTACACATATTGTTTCTGGATGCTTCACCATACACAACCCAAGCAGTGGGTACAAATCACCTATATGTAGGCCCAATTACATGGCACCGCTTACCGCAGCGTTATGCCTTTGCGACCCACTGTAATTCAGCACTTGACAGGGACCCAAAATCACAGAACTCTGCTGTAAGTCGTCCCATAAACTCGGGCCCTGTACCCAATACCGGCACCCAAACTGTTGTCTATAACTTCCCTCAGAATTGAACCATTATAAGGACATTACATCCACTTGTCCGACCTAAATGTTTACACCATTTACAATTTGACTCCAGTGAATGATCTCTTCCAACAAATGAAGCAAAGCAAACTATTCAGACTGATGTTTTTGTAAAATACAAATTTCAATGGCAGTTTGCATTTTCTTTTGGCACTCAATCGGACCACGGCCAAAGAAACTCATCCCAGAAGACAACTAAGTTATTTTAGGCCAGCAAGATTCTGCTTTCAAGAACACAATGCATAGGACTGTGATAATTAGCCGGATTTCGTTTGAAATCTTGAAAAAAACTGACCAATCATTGGTCTGCTAGCTGGTCAGACTGCATAGATAATAAGCATTTGAACAATTTCACGTTTACTCACAACACCTTGCTATCAGGAATTTGTTTTCTTTACCATTTTTTTTATGACTTCAACATTTTTTTTATTTCTCAATGATTACAACAAATTTCTATGAATATTATTCCCCCCACACAAAAAAAAAACCCCAACAACAACAAAAAACACCTGATATCTGATACCTGAGCCCCATTTCATAAAGCCTGTAGCAGAAAAATCTGGCTTAGCAGAAACAGGGAACCAGCCAAAATTTCCATATAATTTACATTAATGCGGCTGGTGCCCCACTCATTGTTTCGCTCAGCAATTTTTTTTTTTCTAAGCCAAGGATTCGAACTGCCCCTAGCCATCGGGCTAGCTCGGTGGTCTAGTGGTAAGACATCTGCTCCAGCAATGCAAACATCGTGGGTTCGAATCCCACCTGAGTGATTTGCCTGTGGATTTTTTTCACAGAACTCGGGAAAGTACCGAGTATACAGTGCTTAACAGTAACACACATCGGTGTAGGGTAAAAACCAAATTATATTCAGTATTTTCTGCTTCATAGCTTTAAGAAGATGGGCCTAGAGGTTGAATGCAATATGAACGACAGTTGAATTGCTCCTGATTTGATGTTGGTGCTACCATGTGCGAATCCCATCCCTTACAACCAGTCATACCATAACTGTACTATTATCACGTTTCCATGTCCGATCGCAGTCACGCCTCAAATGCTAAAAAGACAAAGGGACGCAAAAGGTGAGTCAATGACGGAGACACAGGTCCTTCTGCTCCCTACTACGTGGTCCTTTATTTTTTGAAATTTTAATGGTTATTAATAAATATAAAAAAAACAACAAACTTGTTTCTGGTAATGATACTACTGGGATCCTCGAAAGCACTTAGCATCGTGTGGAGGAGCTGATGAAGAAATGTTCAATTTTACATGCGGGGAAAAAAAAAACCCCAAAACAAGGAAACCCCCACGCAATCAGGTAGGAACTTCAAACTCAATCCACTTGCATGACTCAGGTCTGGGTTTCGTACCCGAGTCTACAGAGGTGAAAGGCAGCAAAGAAAGCACTGCGCCAACCTGGACACCCAAACACTTTTGGAAAAGTTACATCACCAATAAACTCAATTTACAAATCGTTCATTCTATGATTAACAAGCCGGCGCTCTAACAACTGAGCTATCTAGCTCTAATATTGGCGGTCTTCCTATTTTGTTAATATCTTTGTTTTTGGTTAGATAACTCAGTTAGTGGAGCGCCGTGATGGTAATCTTGAGGTTACAGGTTCAGATCCTACTCAAGTCAATTTTTCTTTGGTCAACTCAAAATTATTTAAACTTCACCCAGTTAGTTTCCATTGTGGTTAATAACTTGAAATATATAATAATAATACCATTATAAGGTGTAATACACTTTTTGACTTACCTTTGATGAGTTACACAGATCCATCAGAATCTGCTCGGTGAAAAACTTACTCCTCCCGTAAGGATTTGTGATGCTTCCACCAATCGGCTGTTCCTCATCTACAGGTAACTTCTCTGGATTACCGTAAACTGTTGCTGAGCTCGAGTACACGAAGTTGTTCACCTTAAATTCCTTCATGAGCTGCATTTGAAGAAAAAAAAGAACAGAATTGGCAAATAGGCCTATATATGGATAGACGCAACTTGGGTTTCGGCTTTCGGCCGTGCCAAGCGTTCTAATTTTTCTACACAACCAAGTGGTTCACCAACCAATAATACAAGGACTTTGATCAAGCACCTGCCGACTGAACATGGTATTTACATATTTAGCGTACCAAAACCTTCTGATAAAGATGGCCAATTTTACACTGTGTGACGTCAAGAGAAAACTACATGGATCTAGTCTGTCAAAATCCTATCAAAGTCCAGAAAGTAGCATTTGAAGAACCTTCAAAACACTTTTGCTTCATTCATTGTTGCTTATCTCAATATAAATGAGCCATAAATACACGACAAAACAAAAACAGGTTTTCATTGTTTTCAGAACAAAAAAATCAATAACATTTTCACAGATTGGTTGTGAGGTGTGTTTATCAACAACTAGAGGATAAGTGGGGTTTTTTCCACATGATTACTATCAGGCTCAATTCACCCTTGAGAGAGTGAGGTCATTTTTCCTTTTTTGCAAAGTTTACTTCCATTTGAAAACCTTAGTCTGTGCTGTGGGGAACTCTTCTAGGGGCACCATGGCCAAGACAAGGGGGGGGGACTAGAGGCTGTGGCCTCCCAGTGATTTCATAAATGCAAATGGTTCCGTTTTAATGTGAGTATTGGTTAGCCTGCAATTTGCCGTTTTTTGACGGTTACTGGCTTCCGTTTTGAGCTTATTTTAAAGTTATCTTTGCTTTTTATTCTTGCCTCTTTTAATGAATTTTTAATTGATATGCGATGGTGTAATCCTTTGTGATTGCTTATAGACTTTTTAAAATTATTTGACTCATGTTTTAATTTTCATGTACCCTGCTTTGGACAAGTGTTTAACATTTTTGCGTCTTTTTTCGTTTTACCTTGTAAGATTTTTGATTTGGTTTTACACTTGTTTTTGTCTTTATTCATGGGTTTTCTTAGTGCTCTGTATTTTTCTATTTCCCTTTTTTTTATATTTTACTGCCTGTACACGCCCTTAAGGATAGCAGTTGTATTACTGATAAGGCTACCCTGTCTAAATAAATCAATAAATAAATAAAATAAATAAATGATACACAGGCATGCAACTCTTCAGCCGAAAAAAAAAGCGGAAAATTACCGATCAACGATGTCTTTCCTGGTGGACGCCATCGTTATTTTTTGAGCAAACACCTATCGATCGCGTGGTTCACTTGCACTCTTACAGCGTCTGGTTTCCGCCGCATCCCCTTACACAAATAGCAATAAAAACACTACGGAGCCAGACTGTGCAAAAAATAGTGTAGAAGGTATGCTGTACGAGGAGAACTTGTGTCTGTGTCTGGACTGTGTAATGCTTTTGTATGTGTAAACTTCCGCGGAGCCAGACTTTAAGAATCCTGAACCTTTATTTCTTTTCAATAAGCAATGTTTCCTTCAGCGGGATTTTTTTGTTTGTCATGCAGCGTGATTTTCTTTTACGCGGATTTTTTTCGTAACGGCGGTATTCTATTTTATAAAAAGCGGAAATCCGCCGATCCGCGGAAGAGTTGCATGCCTGGATACAGCAACCATATAAAAGATACTGACAAAATAGGGAGACTGCCAACGTTCATGCTACAGTTGATAGAGCGCCTGCATGTAAATCCTAGAGGTTGCAGGTTCAAATCTCGCTCCGGTCAATTTTTTGTTCAACCCCAAATTAATTAACATTGAACATGTTGGAGTTGAATTTCTTTGACTTACATTTAACAAGTTGAGTGTTCCACCAACATTTACTCTGTAGTATTCTAGAGGTAGTTCGACCGACTCCCCAACGGCCTTCAATGCAGCAAAATGGACGACTGACAATATTTGGTGCTGGTGGGGCAAAAACAACAATAAGAAAGAGAATGGATGACTGACACTATTTGGTGCTGGTGGGGCAAAAACAACAATAAGAAAGAGAATGGATGACTGACACTATTTGGTGCTGGTGGGGCAAAAACAACAATAAGAAAGAGAATGGATGACTGACACTATTTGGTGCTGGTGGGGCAAAAACAACAATAAGAAAGAGAATGGATGACTGACACTATTTGGTGCTGGTGGGGCAAAAACAACAATAAGAAAGAGAATGGATGACTGACACTATTTGGTGCTGGTGGGGCAAAAACAACAATAAGAAAGAGAATGGATGACTGACACTATTTGGTGCTGGTGGGGCAAAAACAACAATAAGAAAGAGAATGGATGACTGACACTATTTGGTGCTGGTGGGGCAAAAACAACAATAAGAAAGAGAATGGATGACTGACACTATTTGGTGCTGGTGGGGCAAAAACAACAATAAGAAAGAGAATGGATGACTGACACTATTTGGTGCTGGTGGGGCAAAAACAACAATAAGAAAGAGAATGGATGACTGACACTATTTGGTGCTGGTGGGGCAAAAACAACAATAAGAAAGAGAATGGATGACTGACACTATTTGGTGCTGGTGGGGAAAAAACAACAATAAGAAAGAGAATGGATGACTGACACTATTTGGTGGTGCTGGTGGGGCAAAAACAACAATAAGAAAGAGAATGGATGACTGACACTATTTGGTGCTGGTGGGGCAAAAACAACAATAAGAAAGAGAATGCATGACTGACAATATTTGGTGCTGGTGGGGCAAAAACAACAATAAGAAAGAGAATGCATGACTGACAAATATCTTGTTGTTAATGAATCAAAAACATGAACGGCAATCAACCCTCATTCTATTTAATTTTAAGCTTCAATGTGGTGTGTGTGTTTGGGGGGAGGGACACAAACTGGTGGTGAAAGGAACAACTTTTAGTCCCCACTCAGTCCCACCGTCATTGCCTACAACAGGAGAGGGATTGAATGGAGAAAAAAAAACTCCTGAAAGCTGGATAACAGTCTCATCTCCTCATGGAGTGGAGGTGACATCCCTAATTTACAGGATGTTACATTTCAGAGGTTTCCAGACCCTATAAGATGTATCATTTTATAAACAGTTAATTTTTAAACAGAAAACTGCAGGTTGTGCCACAACAAGGAACAAGTCTTTCATCTCTGTGTCATGGCAGTTTTGTTTCTCTTAAGAAAATCAGAAGGTTAAGGGAGATCAATGTAAAATCCTAAAGTCAGGAAAAACCCGGACAAATCTCATGCCAGCTACAAAGTCAAAAAATGTCCTTGTCACTAACCTTCTTGAAGACATTTCTAAGGGCTTCAACGTCCAACAGATCAATCTGATAAACCAGTATGTTCTTCTCTCCACCCAGGATCTCCTTCACTCTGTGCAGACTCTCAGGAAGACTGTTTTTTCCTGTCGACAAAACCACACAAGAAATAAAGAGCTAAAGGAATTTCCCGTGAAAGGTACAACTTCAGTTCTTTAAGTCGAACAAAAAGTTTATCAGTTTCTGTCTGAAGGTTCACTGCAGGCCTAGAGTTTCATCTTTGAGAGGGCAAGGCCATTTTCCTTTTGCAAAGAGCACTTCCATTAGCCTTTCTAAAGTGCACTGAGTACCCAAACGAAGTAGGGCCACAGGAATGTGTCCACCACATCCAGGGTTTGCCCTTATCTTTCTTTAGTGACTGGCCAGCAGGACCAGTTGGCACTCACTAGTCCGTCAGCGTTTTCACTAGTCCCTATATTTCAAATGAAATACATGTAGGGATGCTTTTCAACACTGAACTAGACAGCTGAACCACTTGGAGTGAATTTTGACTGGTCCTCAGGCGTTTTAACTGGCATTTGGAGAACGCTGATATGTGTTCTACAATGTAACTGGCATTTGGAGAACGCTGATATGTGTTCTAACTGGCATTTGGAGAACGCTGATATCTCAAAAAAAAACGATTGGAAAATCTTAAAGTCTATGGGAAAGTTGTGAAGGGGCACCAAGGCCCAGGCCTTTCACAGAATTCAAACTCCAGAGTAACATTTCCATCTGAAATACCGTCAAATATTATGAAACAGGATTTGGAGAGCCACACAAATCACTGCGGCTTTTTATATTGCCACCATCGAAATAAGCCAAAAACGCGCACACAAACAAAAATTTGCTAAATGTACAAGTTTCATTGGTTTTGTTCGTGTTCAAAGGGTGGGGTCATCAGTTGGTTTTTGTCAATGAAATGCTGTTTAAAGGCCCTGTACACTATTGGTAAGATCGAAAAACACAAATGTTCACAGATTCACACCTAACTTACATGATTTAAAGTAAGTAATGGTAGAAAGGGTTCCTTAAAATATTTCTGCCTAAAATGCTATCGTTTCTGAGAAATGAGTAAAACAATAGTTTTTATCGTGCGCGATAATAAACTCGATGTTTGAAAAACAGAAAACACATAAGGTCTCTTTTCACTATTTTCTCGTGACCTTGATGACCAATTGAGCTCAAATTTTCACAGGTTTGTTATTTCATGTATATGGTTAATCACACAAAACATGAACTTTGTTTGCGACTGTTTTGTCAGCTCTACCAATCCTGTATAATACCTTTAATACATGTAGGCCAAATTATCAAGAAAAAATAAAAGTCACCTGTGAAAGTTTCAGCTGAATACAGGGCCTACTTGCAGAGGAAACAGCAAAATACTGTCACAGCATTTTCATGAGAACATCAAATTCATCCACGTTTAGTGAACGGACACCAACCCTTTGAACGGACACCGACCCTTAGACATCTGAGAAACAATTCATGTATAAATCGTTTCTCGGATTCAAAAGTGTTATTTATTTTTTATCTAATCAACGATGGCATTTCAGAAAAAAATTTATATCACAGGATGCTTACTATCATTACCATCTTTATAACAAGTAAGCTTTTGGACAGAAATTACAAAATTTTTGTTCAGGGTCATCACCAAAGTATGACCCTACCAATTGGATGTCTGCTATTAATGCTTAATAGAGTAAATAAATCTTTCTAGACGTTACCTTTTGCAGCATTTGAAAAGTTGTCGACAACGATGATATCAAATTCCTCTTTCAGCATCTCAAGAACAGTATGACTTCCAATGTATCCTGCACCTCCAGTTATCAACACGTACTTGGCGGTATCAGCCATCTTTAAGTGTTCTCTATCCTCCAGTTAAATGCTCTGACTGACACGATCTACTTGCTGTATTAGGTCAAGACTGTTGGTGTCAAACCTTCCCGAGTTTTCTGAAATTAAGAGAACGAATTTAGCATATTCATGAACAAAGTTGTAGGTTTTCATTATTCTTTGAAGTTTGCAGACCCCATAACATTGGTGCAAATTTTTAAAAAAATATGAAAAAATTAAAGCAATGGTCCCATAAAGCTCGTAAATTGTTTAATGGTGTTTGAAAGCCTTACAATACATGGATGATATGAAGTAACTATTTCTGTCAATCTTGAGGGTACATCCAGGTGAAAATCTTTTTTGGAAGGAGTTTTATATTTTTTCTGGTATTGAAACCAACGACAGCGATGCGTCATAAGTGAAGTTAATCACTGTAGCTAGTTCGTAAGCCCCAGGAAACCTGTAAAAAAGGCCGAGTAATGTGAACCAGAAATACCAGGGTTCACCCTACTCTTCATTAGTAAGTGTTTGGGGTTCTTTTACGTGCACTTCCAATCCTAGCACACAGGACCTCCGACTTAATGTCCCATCTGAAGGACTAAGCACTTATAAATGGTTAAGTTGCTCGAACCCATACTCTGCTGACAATCAGAAACACCAGAGCTCGAGTCCAGTGCTCTTATCCGCTTTTAAAGCACAACACGCCACCAAAAAGACTAATTGCTCGGAAAAGAGCCATTGTGGTTTGTTGTTGACGTTTCAGCAAGTGTACTCTTCTCGCCTTAAATTTCCAACAACTCTACTCTTCTCATAGCCTGGAGCCAATGCTCCCTCCAAAAGAGATTATCAAATGGTCAGACTACTACTACTAAAAGTACTAGAAATAGTTACTGTTACTTGTTCTCATGTACAATGCTTTTATCTTTGCAACCATGCACGGGTACATTATGATCAGTTTATCACTTACCAAATTTTTTATTATAACTGGTATGTTTTTTTCTGAAACTTTTCAGTAAAGCATATCATGCATACATGTATGTACATGTACCACGAACAGGCACTGGAGTCTTGCATAAAAAACTGTTGGTGCATTGTTTGACCACTCAAGTGTGAAGCGCACACAATCATGAACATTTCAAACAACAGAAAGCTTATTGTTCTAAAGCTATTTTAAAAACTCTATTATCAATCACCTTTGCGGTATTAATTTACAGTAAAATAAAGTAATTAAAAACATCTTACTCATTAAAAATGAAACTGAATTCCCTTCCATATAATCCACAAAAATAATTGAGAACTGCCAATAAATGTTCAAGTTGCTGGTCTTCGTCTCCTCAGAGTTTCCTCAGTGTTACATGTACAGTATCTGTAAACTCAAACACTTTTTTGTACACAACCATGGCGCTCTGTAGGTGTTTGGCAATTTGGATCTTTCCACTTAATTTCAAGGGATTGCATAGCAACTTTATTTTATTTTACCATGATTAGAAAGATCTGATCTTTCTGTTCTCAACGATGGTAAGCTTGGGTATGGAGGGCGATTAAGAACATAACTACAACTTGATAACAAAATAAATGGACTTTGTGCTTGCAGGCTAATAAGAGTGTTTTTGTTGTGCACGTGTGAAAGCTTGGGCGACAAAAGCCCATGGTACCGGACGGAATGGGTTTTAAAATAATTGTGTGGGTTTAGAAATCAACTGTCCTTCTTAATCATAAAGTTTTATAATATAACTAAGGGAGCACTATAATTACAAACGCTGGACCACCATGGGTTCGAATCCCTATTGGTTAACTACATACCAATTTCCCTTACAAAATGTTGGCTGTGTGAACTGGTGTGCGACCTGTGTTAGCCGACACGATGGGTCAGCACCATTTTCTCAATGGCAAAAATGCTTCTTGTAGGGCCTCGTTGCATGGTTTGTTCGTCCTCTAGTTCTGTATTATTTTCTCGATAGACAGATTGTGCGCCATTGACCACCATCTTTAATGAAAAACAATGGAAACGTACACGCTTAACGCGTTCCAATGATTGATAGCCTTTCATGCGTGCCACTTCAATCAACGATGGCGGCCAATGCAAGGGGTCGACTAGGCCTATTCAGCGTTCTCCTTTAACAGTGGTCCGCTGGCCAAACGCCAGTTAAAAAAACATGAGGACCAGTCAGAATTAGCTCCAAGTGGCCCGGCTGGCTAGTTCAGTGTTGAAGAGCTTCCCTGTTTTCATTTGAAATAAAGACTAGTGGAAAAAGCTAAGGAACAAGTGCAATGAAAAGCTACAACTTAGTAACTGGTCCTGCTGGCCACTCAAGGGCAAACCTTGCTACATGTATCTCTCTGCAATAGACCATGTGACCTGTGACATCACATGTTTACAAAAGAGCCACAGAGCTTGGACTTCCTGCAGGCACATTTTGTACACAGCTCAATGGAAGAATACAACAAATGGGGATTGCATTGTCTGATTTTTCTCAACTTTTGATATGAAAAAAGGGGGACATCTCAAAAGCTGTACAGCTGTTGCTTTTGTAAATTTTGAATTTATGTGAAAATTGTTTAAACACAAAATGTAAATTTTCCCATATAGCCTGTGTACTACATGTACTACCATTACCAGGATAAACACGTTGGTAAATATCTGATGCTACCACAAAATTATACTTCATTGTACACGTACTACCGTACCAGCATTCTGAGAGAGACGGAACTATGTTCATTACACGTACTATCGTACCAGCATTCTGAGAGAGACTAGCCTTTTGTCAAGGCCTTCGTGGCTTGAACAGCTTTTGTAGAGCCGCGATCCCAAGCGACTGAAATGGGAGACCACGCACGCGAGTGGCGAAACCACGAGGGCCTTTTCCAACTTGTTTGCGGTTTCTTATGTGTTTCTTTATAATCTCGACTTTTGCTACCCGAAACGGTAGCAAAAGTCCAAACCAATCAGAAGTGCATAACGAACGTTTCATACTTCATGAATAATTCATTAAAAAAAAACGCAAACAAGTTGGAAAAGGCTCGGCTAGCGCGTGGTCTCTCGTTCCAGTCGCTCCACTGTTTACAAAGCTGTCCAAGCCACGATGGCCTTGACAAAAGGCTAGAGAGAGACGGAATTATGTTCATTACACGTACTATCGTACCAGCATTCTGAGAGCGACGGAATTATGTTTATTACACGTACTATCGTACCAGCATTCTGAGAGAGACGGAACTATGTTCATCAAACATTAACTTTCAATCAGGATCTTGCTATAAATGCTACAGCTGGTTAGATAATGGGTTATATTTCACCATGACATTTGCAGCTAGTCTGCACTTGGGATACTATTCTGAATCCACCTGGCAAGGTAAAAACCTCAGCAATAGTTTTCAAGTGCACGTTGTTATTGACGGGATCTTGCTCAAGTTGGATGAAAATCTGCATAAATTTACTCCTGCCTGATTACAATGTACCATGTATTTTTTTAAATACTGTTTTTTATTAATATAGCGGCCTCACATTACAAGAGCTAACTAAAAAAGGTCCTTAAATTCATGATAATTTGTACAATCTTAACCCTCCTACTCAGAGATGCCACTGCGGTAACGAAAAAAACCCTTTTTTTTTTTTTCTTAGACAAAAGCAGAAAGCAACTTAATGAATGTCGCGAGTGACCCAACCAACCCTAACTTTATGCCGCGACCCTCAACTTTTTATTCGGCATTAAAAAAATAAAAAAATAAAAAAATGCGCACGTGTTTGCAAGATAGTGCGCAATCTTCAGATTGCGCAAACTTTTGCTCGATATGCAAATTGAGCTGCTGATTGTGTGTATAGCAAGCTACGGATTGTGCAAGAGTTTGTCCAATTCATTGTGCAAAATTGATGATTGCGCTCCCCAGAATGAACGAGAGTGGACTCAACAGAAGTCGCAAGCGCAAGCGGACGATTTGGTGCAACCTATTAGCCGAAAATTTATATTTTTTGAAATATATCTGAGACAATCACACCTCCATATCAACCAAAAACATCTCCTGCGTACCTCATGTGAGTTTAAAGTATACTGAAGAGGTCTTGGATGGATTTTGGCTCAGTTTTTTGTTCATTCGCTGTTTTGAATCGGACAAAGTAGTTTTTTTTTACGCACTCGCCAAACGTATCAGAATACAACAAAACGACAACAACAAAAAACCTTTCCGACCTACCGACCCTATTATAAAATGGCATGTAAACGGAAACGGAACACTTTTTTTGCCTTACCTCGAACATTCACACGTGTCTACTGTTGATTTTTTTATTTTTTTTCAATCTTGAATGTTTCGGGGAGATCGCGATCGCCATTTGATTTTATTATGTGCGTGTGTATGTATCGGACGTATTTTAGACAACTCGTCCTCCTGCATGGAGAATGCGATCGGAGACCACCGCAGCACGAAATCAGACTCATTTCAAGGCTGTGTGCATGATACCTTTGCTCACTATGCAAACTTCCTACACACACGTCTGCAGGGTGTTTGCGTGCTACGCCTCGAACGTAAGGATACTAAAATTGCGAAGCTGTTGATCGCGCGCGCTTGAAAAAAAAAAATTGCTGTTTGTTTCTCTCTCCGGTCTTTTAATAAATGGACGGCCTGGAAAAACGGAAGTTGAGGTATTTTTTTTATAAAACCGGAAATCCGTTTAATCCGGAAAAGTGGCATCTCTGCTACTGTTCGCAACATTTTCAAGTGAGTTGACCAACCATTTGAAACCATTCAACTGCCAAAGTTGTGTATGGTAGCACAACTGTGCACAGCACTAACTGTGTACTGTGTACATGCATTCCCTCATGGTATCATATTGCAAGGCTGGCATAGCTTATCTATCATTCAAAACCACAGTGAATGGTATTGAATGGTCAGACAGCAAGAGGGTTAAAGGGACTGTGTTGTCAATGTCATGATCAAAGCAGGCCTGTGGCTGTTATTGAATTATGACCTTTCACACCCAGTTACTGCGCACGAACGCCCTCCCTTTTCCAAAGAACAGAACAGAAGGTACAAATTTAAGTGATAATTAAAAAATTAAATTGCACTTTATGGCAGACATTGTCAGCGAAAATTCCTCAGGTCATTATAAAAGTTGAAGTTGAAACAAATCATAGCAACATTTTTGATATAGTTTTTCTTTAACAAATCAGCAGTAATTTATTGGTTACCATGGTTACCGATTCAATGTATCGACTATGACGTTGATGCGACATGATTTTGGCAACACAAAAAGTGAAACTTTGGATGCCGCAGTATTAGTAAGAGACCTGCAATAATGTGAGACTTGGCTACCGGTAAAACTCTAGTCTTAACACAGACTATAAAATAATATAAAATATATTAAACTGTCAGTCAGAGTGGGCGTCACCACTTGCAGCATATTTGAAAAGGAGTCTCCGAGTCCAACCACTCTATGGCCAAGTAAAATAAGAAACAAGTTTCTTGTCCCCGCCCGCCTCCTTTTTGGCCGCCGCCTACTTTTTTTTACTATTTACTATTTTCAGAAGAAAAAAATAAATAAATAAAAATTTAAATCAGATTTTTTTTAAAGATTTAAAGCTGAAATCAAATTTTGGGGATAAAACTGAGTGGCATCTCTGATATTTTGAATCTCCTGAATCCAATTAGATGGGCCAAAATAGCAGCTTTGCCTCAATAATTCCCAACTTTCTCATTACAATATCTCAGGTGTGCAGTCCCTAGCTAGTTGAGGGCTAAAAGGGTGACTCTCCTGACTTAATATATCATCAGTGTCTTGGCACCAAAACCAGCTGGGCGTTCTTTTCAGAGTGGACAGCAACTGTTGTCGAAGGTGATGGTGCTGCGATTCTGCATTGAAGGGTCTTACAAATCATTTGTTTTGTCATAAATTGCATCAGTATACTCAAATAGCACAATATCTGTGAATAAATATACCTTGGCCAGCCATATTTAGCATGGCGACCATCTTGGAAAAAATAGCTAAAAATTGAAAAATAGTAAATAGTAGCACCCTGCCTCCTCCTTTTTTTTTTAAAGTCCGGACGAGAAACTCGTTTCTTATTTTACTTGGCCTAATCTCTACACCAACACAGTCCACAGTTATTAACAAAGGGTTCAGAAAACCTTCTCTACATTATCTGGTGACCATCACCTTTTCATTCATCTAGTACATGTAGGTACATGTAGTGCATCTAGAATTTCCCTGCTTACTTATTTTTTTGTTATTTAGTTTATTTAGTTTTTTTGTAGGAAGTCTTGCTTCATAATCTAATGTTTTTTGTGCTGGTTTGCATTTTTATTCAATTTAAACTCAAAATTAATTTCAGATATCCTCCCCTGTCCGGTTTTCGATGTACTATGCCTTTTTCTTTGAATTGAAAAAAAAAAATGATGCCATAGCCAACTGATGCCCTAATTACCTTCCTTTGTTTATAAGAAGTATGTAAAAATATATTAAAACTTGATAGACATTGAAACTTTCACACCACGCACCGATCTTCGATGACTTCAATAGCGTCCCATTTGTTTTGAGTTTTACCTGTTTTCGAGGCAAACAAGAAAGTATGGTGTCCCGTAGTTGCGATAATCGTAACCCTCCTTTCCCGAACGGCTATAATCGTAACCCTCCTTTCCCGAACGGCCTAGGCCGTTCGGGAAAGGAGGGTTACGATTATCGCAACTAGGTGTCCCGGTGAAGCCATACGCGGAAGAAACATCTGCAGTGACTTCATGTGTTCTGTGAGACTTTGTGTATGACTCTATAGCCAGCAGTTATATTACGATGGTAATTTGCAAAAACTAAAAAAACTAAAAACAAAAACAAAAAGTGTAAATAATTCTTGGCTTTTAAATCTGATTTTATTTTTAGTTTTGTGTCTTTTTATGTTTCTTAACATTTATAATAAAGCATACAGTGATAATTGAATCACCAAGCCGATGTTTAAATTTTAATATTAATAATTAATAATAATGATACGAGGGTTACAAAATAAATTCTCCAGACTGTTAGAAAATGATATAAGGCACATGGCTTCTTTTAAGCCTCTGTATTTTTTCCCCCAGAATGCTCAGCAGAATGTTCAGTCACATGATTTGATCATCGTGAATTGTGAATTGATTGTTTGATGAAACTTTTTCGGCAGGCAAATTGTTTTTTATGGCCCCGACAGTATGACATATTTTTGTACCTTTGTAGAAATGCCTAAAATACCACAACTTTTTGCATTTACAAGTGCAACTAACCAGTCAGTGGAGCCTTACATGTTTCTAAGTTTTGGTCAAATGAGAGGAGACTCTTTGCTTGGCAAGTCAAAGTATCTAGGGACTGTTTACATCGCGCACAGAGAGGTAAAAGATTTGCATCGATTTCAGGGTCGCCTTGAATACACTATGTATAGTAACAGTATACTAGTTACTACAGGACGTCCTACGTCTACGATATTACAGATAATTTAACTTTAAAAGAATCCATTCTAAATTCAGCAACACATCTTGAGTTAAATCGAGAAAAACAAAAACTTACTCAGTGTATGCAGTTACGTTGGTGGTATCGTCGTGTGTGTTCAGGGGGACAAACTTGATGGTATGAACCGAGCTGAAATAAATCTGAAAGTAAAAAGTAAAATGTGTGTACGTGTCATCGTCACGGCCTGCTGGGCGACGGCCGGGGTATAAGAGACCGAGAGGAAGAAGTGTGGAGTCTGGGTGCCCAACTAACCAAACCATATTAAACGCGTGGTTGCTACAGGTGGCTCCACGTAATATAATGCACGACAATTTTTGTTGTTGTTGTTCGATCGTTTTATTCAGTTAAGAATATAATGTGTAAAATTAACTACACAGCGTAACAATTTGAGCAGCCACTCATAACAACATTATTACATATTAAAACAATGCCTTTAGAATAAGTATATATTACCTGAGCAGTGCCTGTTGGATTTATTGCAGGCTATATAATGCTTTAACAATATCATTGATACTCATCATATTGATGAGTGAACCTGCGGCAGGGTTGCAACCTACAGCCAGCCACTGACTGACAATGCTGAAGATGGGTCTTATCAAATGCTGTTTGATTACATAGTTTGCAAATGCACATATTTGGCCTATAACAATTTGACGTACTGCAGAGTAGATGGTGAAGACCATTGCTATACCACATGCCTAAATTACGTCTAGTACGGTCACAGGAGAGACTATCAGGAGCAGGAGCATAATGAAGTGGGTCAAGACGTGTATTGTTTTGGAAAGACTCTCTCACTAAAAATGAGGCTGGTTGCCATCCAATGGCAGACATAAGAGAGGAGGTCGACGCATATTTAGACACACCAAACCACAGTTTGATTAGTCTCCCTTGAATCTCATCCAGAAACATATAGTCATTGTCGGTGAGGTTTGGGGCTAGTGTTTTTAATGCATAAGTTGAGGTTGGAAGGACTATACTAAGGAATATGCGCTCAAGTGAGGACAGAGATATTCTGGTAAGTGGGATTCTCATAGCAACTTTTGCACATGTTGAGATACCCTTGTTACGAAGATGCTTGGTGTGCCCTGACAAGCCACCTTTCGTTTGGAAAACAACACCCAGATATGTAAATTGATTTATGATGTCCAGACTTTCTCCCTTATATTTGACTACATCAGATGATGCTAGTTTCCCTCCTTTGCGAAATTTCATGACTTTAGTTTTACCAGTGTTGACTTTCATTCTATTAGTTTCACAGTAGTGGTCTAGATTGATCATAGCCTGATGCATTGAGGTCAAGTTATTTGAACAAATAGCTACATCATCCGCATACATGAGAATGTGGACATCTTCCATGTCACCTATCAAGGCAGAGGGGAGGTCAGAGGTAAACAGCGAAAAAAGGTGTGGTGATAAACATTCACCTTGGGGAACACCCCTGGTCTGTTTTATTGGATCGCTCACCCAGTTACCGACGGTAACTTGTATGAAGTTCTGTGTTAGCATTGCGGCTAAAGCGTGTAAGAACTTGTACGACACACCCAGATGTGTGAGTTTCTGAAGAAGTAATGATCTATCCACACTATCGAATGCTTTGGTGAAGTCTACGAAAGTTACGTAGAGTGGACATTTTGGCTTGTCAATTGAATCTTTTACTAGTGCACGCAGTTCAGTTATAGCAGTTTGTGTGGACTTAGAACGCCTAAAACCATGTTGTTGCTCAGGGATTATATCATTTTTCTCAGCCCAAACATAAAGTCGAAGCTGAGACAGTATATATGTGTAAAGCTTCATTGCACATACCTGGAGGGCTATTCCTCGGTATGCATCAGGTGATGTCAACTGACCTTTGCCCTTATAGAGGGTAAGGAGGTGGCTTTCCAGCCATATAGCAGGGCATGTACCATGTGTGAAAATATAGTCATATAATGCTTGAAGGGGGTGGGACAAAATGTCTATGGCACCTTTGTAACAGTCGTACGTTATACCGTCTGGTCCTGGGGACTTACTGGTCTTAGCATGATTGATAGCTCTTCTAACATCAATTAATGTGATAGGTGCATCAAGAATAACATCAGATATACTAGGAATAAATGCAGGTATAGCAACTGGTTCGGGGGATCGCAGCATGTTCGAAAAATGGGTGTGCCAGATCTCAGGTTGGACTTGCATAGGAGATGATTTTGTTTTACTATGTCTCCAGAAATGCCAGAAATCATTAATATCATTCTCAGCCTTAGCAATCTTGCGAGCCAACATTGTTTCCTCGTGTATTGCCTTCTTTTTCCTCTTTGTTCGTTGGAATTCTACTACGAGGTCACTATGGTGTTTGAGTAGTTCCACTTTGTTACTCCCTTTGGAGCGCTTTATGGCGTTATATGAGCGCCTGACCTCATTTTTCAAAATGTAGCAATCCCTATCAAACCATGCCTTTGATTTCCTAGAAATACCAGTAACCTTGGAATCATGTATGACAATTTTTGTTGTCTGCATGATTTCAAAGTATTCCTCCCGTATGTTGACTAACCCACAAGAGGGCGCTATTCCAAAACAGAAAAAACACCCGCCCAACAACAGCAAAAAAAAAAAAAAAAAAAAACAAACAAACAAACAAACACAAAATAAATGTTGATTTATTCGGTTGAGTACCCAGGCGAATTAGAATAAATCTACTTTATACTTGTTACGTAAAGAGTACACGCTTCAATGGTTCGGCGGGAACATTGAATAGGATCGGGTGTGGTACCTTGAGTAAGGGTATAACGTATTCACTTCACGCTTGCTATGCAACTATACCACACGTTAAATTTTTGTGCTCTCCTTCACCGCTCTTCCCATAACTTTACGGCCAAATTTATCTTTAACCAACCATGTCAACTCCAGCTACAAAAGAGGACATTCAAGAAATCTTAACACAATTTAGCCAGAATCAGGCTTTTCTTGTGGATGAAAAGTTAGCTTCAATTTCAGCGGGTTTTGAAGCTAAATTAAAGTCGGCCGCTAATTCAAAAATAACCTGGAAAAGGGAGGGACACAAACGTCAACACATCTTCAACCAGTCTATCATTGACCAGTTAACTGAGGTAGATAACATCAACCAGTCTCCAGAAGTCAAGGCTCAAATAGACAGGACAAAAAAGTTACTTGAGCATCGACAAAAACTTATCAGACTCGCTGATACTAGTCCTTCAGGCTGGGCAACAGTCGAAGAGTATGAAACCAACGAGCTGGCATACGACTCTGATGACGAGAAGAGAATCGCTCGGGCTGAAACAAGAGCTGCAAGAAAGATTAAAGCCACGATCAATAACAAAAACCCCAAGAAGTTTAAGGGAGCATTCAACCAGGCTACGGTTACTGCTCCCACTCCCTCTATTGCTACTACTCTGGGCCAGCATCAGCTTTTTCGTCCCCAGCGTTATACCACCGTGCGGGACACTTGCTACGCTTGTGGAGGCCAAGGACATTGGAGAAAAACTTGCCCCTACATTGGAAAGCATCAAGGCCGAGCTGTCACTTCCAAAAGCACCAACGCCTAAACCGGAGAAAAACATCGGAGGACACACAGTAAATAAAGTTGAGTTCAAACCCAGATTTTGTGTTAATAATGTCAATGATGAACAATTTACTGAGTATGAGTATGAGGAAGATTCAGCCTCTAGTAAAATTAGAGTAGCCGGGCGTTTGTTTTCACATAGTAATTTTTGGAAATCAATACAGGCTAATTCTTTCGTTTTAGATGTGATTGAGTTTGGTTAAGCTCTTCCCTTCTACGAAACTCCCCCCCCCCCCCTACTCCCAATTTGGATTCTTGTGCAAGAAGAGTAATAAACAATGCCTCTACACACAAACACACAAACTTTGTTTCATCTGCAATCTCAGAATTATTAGATTCAGGTTGCATAAATTTGTGTACCAAACAACCATACATTGTAAATCCTCTGTCAGTTTCAGTGCAAAAATCTGGCAAGCGTCGCCTTATTTTAGATCTGAGAAACACAAATAAGTTTTTATGGAAACAGTCGGTCAAGTACGAAGATCTACGTACAGCCCTTTTGTTTTTAAGGCCTCATGGGTTCATGTTTCAGTTTGATTTAAAATCGGGATACCACCATATCAGTATTCTCCCAGAACATCAACACTATTTAGGTTTCAGTTGGATTTACAGAGGTGAATTTTCATTTTTTGAGTTCAAGGTTCTCCCATTCGGTTTATCAACTGCATGCTCCTTATGTATTTACTAAGGTAGTAAGACCCCTCGTGCAGAAATGGCGTAGTGAAGGGAAACGGATAGTAGTTTTTCTTGATGATGGTCTGGGTTATGAAGACAGCTTTAAGAAAACCACTAAACATAGTGCTGAGGTCCTAAATGATTTGGTAAACGCAGGTTTTGTGCCCAATGCACAGAAAAGCAAGTGGAACCCTGTGTCAGAGACAGAGTGGTTGGGATTTGAAATTAATCTCACCGAAGGTTTATTGGTTTTGCCAGAAAGAAGAGTCGTGGCCATTAAAAACGACATACAAGCCATATTGGCAAAAGATAGTTGTTCGCAAAATAAAGCCTCAAGCTTTACAAACGGTGTTAATGCTAGAACACTAGCCAGTGTGACTGGGAAGATTATTTCCACATATTTAGCAGTTGGTTCTATGACTAGAATCATGACAAAGGCCATCCATTGTGCCATTGAGTCCAAATATTCATGGAATTCTAATGTATTGCTTTCAGCTCAAGCGAAAGAAGAATTGCGTTTCTGGCTGCAAAATATTGAACAACTGAAAGCAAAACCGATTAACTATGTGGCTAGTTGCTCTAAGATAGTCTACTCAGATGCTAGCGCTCATGGTTTTGCAGGTTACGTTGTCGATGCGGATGACTCTATTAGTCATGGGCACTGGGCATCAAATGAAATAAGTCAAAGTTCGACTTGGAGGGAATTAAAGGCAGTAGAATTAGTCCTGATTTCCCAGATCCATAATTTTCAGCACAATAGGGTGAAATGGTTCACCGATATTTATTTATTTATTTCTTCTTTACCCTGGGGAGACCTCTCAGTGAAACACTGTTTTTCAGAGGTGCCCAGCAGCTACAAACAAACATCAAAGTTAAAATTAAATTACTAAATGATTGAGAACATTATTAAAAATAAAAACAGCCAAATTTAAATAAAGGCCATAGTTAAGATTATTGCTCATGGTAGTATGAAACAAGATCTACAGGATATTACTCTTAATATTTGTCGTACCTGCATAAGGCATGGTATTTATCTTGAGATGGAATGGATTCCAAGATCATTGAATGATAAGGCAGATTTTCTTAGCAAACTTGTTGATACAGACGATTGGCAGTGTTCCGATGAAATGTTCACAACACTCCACAATGCTTGGGGCCCATACACTGTAGATCGTTTCGCTAGTTATTATAACACTAAACTTCCCAGGTTTAACTCTAGATTCTGGAACCCAGGTTCCGAAGCGATCGATACTTTTACACAAAATTGGTCAAAGGACAATAATTGGTTGGTACCCCCCATCCATTTAGTTTCGAGAACCATTCTGCATTTATTGGATTCCAAAGCACAGAGCACATTGATTTGCCCAGCTTGGAAGTCTGCCCCCTATTGGGTGATTTTGTTTCCAGATGGGTATTCACTAAGATCAGAGATTTCCGACGTATGGGAATTTACAAGTCCTTTTCCTCTGTTTAAAGAGGGTCGTGGACGGAACTCCACGTTTGTTCAGAACATGAAACGCAGTATTGTTTTAGCAGTACGTTTCACGAAGTTCTACAGTAGAACGTAAAATGAGGTTCATAAGAGCTCATTACAGTAATTCCAGAGTGAAGATACGATTTGCATTCAGAATGCAGCAGGAGATGTGTATTATAGTCTAAGTCAAAGTGGATGACAGCTACATAATATGTAAGACTCTAATTAGAACACTTCATTAAAATTGATTGACTGTTAGCCTAACCGTTATATTCTGTATTTATCTAAAGCTAATCTTCAACAGTGATATTTGGAGAGAAAGTTTTGCTCGAACAACAGACAACCAAGAACTTAACCACCTAGCAAGAAAATTACCAGCTATTGTCACCAAGTCTAGGGCCCCCTCAACAGTGGCACAGTACAGTTCATATTTTACAAGATGGCAGCATTGGTCAGAGTCACACAGGAAGTCTCCACTGCCAGCAGATTCCTATATAATTGCATTATATTTAGTTCACCTGGGAAACTCGGCGAGTTCACCAGCTCCTATCGTGAGCACCATAGCCTCCATTTCATGGGCTCATCGAATGGCAAATCTTAAAGATCCCACAAAAGATACTATAGTGGCACACACTGCCGAGGGACTAAAAAGGTCTCTTTCCATTCCCAAAGAAAGAAAAGTGCCAATAACTCCTGAGCTCCTTTCTGATATGGTACAGAAATATGGCGTAGATAAATCAATCCAAAATTTATTGCATATTGGAACATTGGCCATTGCTCTCATTTCATATTCTGGATTTTTACGATTTAACGAATTAGCCCAAATTAAAATGGGTGATCTATCGTTCAGTAGTAGTCATTTGTCCATCCAAATCAAGTCTAGTAAGACCGATGTTTATCGACAAGGCGATTCAGTTATTATAGCCAGATCAAGTTTACCAACATGTCCAGTAGCTATGCTAGAATTATACCTTAAATTAGCAACCATTTCAACCACAGACAAGGGAGCGTACATTTTCAGAAGCTTAACTAAAGTTAGCACGGGTTACGTATTAAGAAAAGGAAACAACCCAATCTCATATACTCGAGTAAGCAGTGGCGGCGCTACGGGGGGGCAAGGGGGGGCAAATGCCCCCCCCCAGTTATTTTGTTTGCCCCCCCCCCAGTTTGCCCCCCCCAGTTTTCCCCCCCACCCCCAGTTTTTTCCTCGATGGCGGAAATTGAGTTTAATCCCCAACCATTGCACCCAATTTGTTGTTTGCGCTGTAAATAATAAACTAAATTTCATCCATCATAATTAGCTGGCACCATCAAAAAAGCCCAATACACTTTCCATCTCCGGCAATGTTAATAAAATGTGGATTTATTTATCTGTACAAGCTTGGAAACTTGCTATAAATAGAAATGCATTGTCTGCCCAAAACCGCAAGCAGCCATTGTACACGCAGTTCGCACAACACGTCAAATTCACACAGTGCAAAATCTTATTTCTGGAGTGAATTGTAGGCTTATAAATACAGTACACACGACATAAACTTGATGTTCACGTGGATTGCTGAGTGTTTTTGCACTTAAACACGTTGGTAAAACAGTTAGTTAAAATGGATTGTTATTAGAAAGTTTTGCAATAAATCCAAAAAACCTCCATCCCATGATGATAGGCACAGATCTGATTCTGAATCTAGCGATGAGAATCCTGAACCCAAACACAAACACCCCAGGATTGAAGTTAATATTGACGTAAATGTCCCAGATACCCCCACTCAGTCAAGAATAACGCTGGTGTAAGTCCGTCAAAGTGGTAAGTCAATGCTTTTCTGCAGTACAAAATTTCATTATAGATTTTTGTTTGCCCCCCTAAATTTAAGTTTGCCCCCCCCTCTTGCCCCCCCCCCCCCCAGATTAACAGGTCTGGTGCCGCCGCTGCGAGTAAGAGAGTTAATTTTAGATGCTTTATCACCATTAGTTGACGATGTACACAAATATTCCCTGCACAGTTTTAGAGCAGGGGGGGGGGGGGGGGGGGGGCCTCGGCGGCTGCTAACGCCGGAGTGTCCGATAGACTGTTTAAGCGCCATGGGCGTTGGAAAACAGATACAGCGAAGGACACTTATGTCCAGGATAATTTTTCTAGTTTAATTTCCGTTTCTAAATCATTGGGTATTTAAGCCATAAGCCCGTTCTTTGTAGTCATCCGGTTGCAGCATAGCTCGCAGACATACCATATTCTGAGTAAAATGGTCTTTATTAAAGTAGTGTAATTGTTGTTTAAAGTATAAATGTTGATTTATTCGGTTGAGTATACCCAGGCGAATTAGAATAAATCTACTTTATACTTGTTACGTAAAGAGTACACGCTTCAATGGTTCGGCGGGAACATTGAATAGGATCGGGTGTGGTACCTGGAGTAAGGGTATAACGTATTCACTTCACGCTTGCTATGCAACTATACCACACGTTAAATTTTGTTGTTATTCTTTCTTTATTAATAATAAATTGGTTATTGTTAAAGTCACCCATCAGCAGACTTGTTACAGCTGCTCTAAATGAACAACAGTATATAAGGAGGTCAGTGCTAGCTTGAGCCTGAAAGCGTTGATTTGCATAGATCAGGTGTACGTTTCCAAAAATTGGTTTTTCGTATCTGGCGGTCAACATTAGCACTGAGGCTCCAGGGCATATGACACCTTGTGTCATGTAAGTCAATGAAGACAATAAAATTAATGCTAAATGGAAATTTGCAATGAAGACATAACTCTAAGTTGATACCAAAAGTTTTGTATCATTCTGGCGTATAGGATTGGAAAGAGAAATAGAATTGGAAAGAGAAGAAGTTGATTAAAAGGGATCAGTTGATCCGGTTGCAGCATAGCTCGCAGACATACATCCGGTTGCAGCATAGCTCGCAGACATACCATATTCTGAGTAAAATGGTCTTTATTAAAGTAGTGTAATTGTTGTTTAAAGTATAACATAAAAAATCGATCACAGACTTGGAACCAAATCTACCTGAGAAATCGGTGGCGTGAAAGATGGGTGACAAAATGCCTAATGGCAGGCAAAGTATACTTTTGGTTTTTGGAACCGTTCAATTATTATTAATCCTATATAAAATGAAGACATAGGTATGGTGGCCCTGAAGGGACATCGCATATCGCAAACGTGTGCGCATACGTATGCAATGTCGTGAAACAATTCGCGAATATGTGCGCACACGTATGCAATGTCGTGAAACAAATCGCGAATATGTGCGCACACGTATGCAGGGCCACCATACATAGGCCTACTATCCAATAAAACTATCGTGTGAAAAATTCATTTCAAAATTTAAAAGGTGGTAGCATTTTTCAGACACCACAAAATATCTGGAGCGGTTTTGTCCGCGCAGAATTTCAGGAAGAATAATCCGTCATTAGAATACACAATCTGAGAAACGTTTCCGACGCC
Source organism: Leptasterias polaris (assembly GCA_037783415.1). NCBI lineage: Eukaryota > Metazoa > Echinodermata > Asteroidea > Forcipulatida > Asteriidae > Leptasterias > Leptasterias polaris. Next base: position 1,814,515 of record JAZGTN010000055.1, read on the forward strand.
TCATAAAAAAGTGATATTATATTAATATATAAAACCACATCATTTCGAAGTGAAATGTTTCTCAAAATGCTTTATGCTATCAAAAGCTGCTGTATGTACATCTTACCTAGTTAGTTTTTATTGCCATTGACCAAACTTATACGTTCCTTTTAAGGCCTTAAAGCACATAATATGTTTCACTGGTAATTGTCAAAGACCAGTATCCACACATAGTGTGATCCAACATGAAATAACAAACCTGTGAAAGTATATTGGAATCACGAGAAAAAAGTAGGGAAAACCTTAAATGTTTTCATTGTTTTCAAACATTGAGTTTTTTTGACTCGTGAGATCACTGAGACTTAATTGCTTTACTAATTTCTCAAAAACTGTAGCATTTCAAGCAAACATTATTTGAAAGGGAGCTCCCAATCATGACCATCTATAAACTATGTAAGTTATGCGTGAATCTGTGAACATTTATATCTTCACTCTTACCAATGATACAAACACCCCTTAAAGGCACTGGACACATTTGATAATTGTCAAAGACCAGTATTCTCACTTGGTGTATCCCAACATATGCATAAAATAACAAACCTGTGAAAATTTGGGCTCAATTGGTCATTGAAGTTGCAAGAAAATAATGGCAGAAAAAACACCCTTGTTGCACAAATTTGTGTGCCTTCAGATGCCTGAAAAAAGGTTTCAGGCCTGAAGTCTTTTTCAGATTCAAATAATCTAGTGAGAAATTACCTCTTTCTCAAAAACTACGTTACTTCAGAGGGAGTCGTTTCTCAAAATGTGTTATATTATCAACAGCTCTCCGTTGCTCGTTACCAAGTAAGTTTTTATGCTACAATATAAATTTTGAGTAATATTACCAAACGTGTCCAGTGACTTTAAAAGGGAGAAATTGAGACCGCAGCATTATGACATCATCATCACTTTATTAGTTTACATCAATATTTACATCCTTACAAATACATTGTTTTCTTAATATTATTATTATTAATCCTATCATACCATGGACCCCCCTCCCCCTCGACAAAAACAATCCTTTCGGTTTTTGTTTACCATACCATTTTAATTCCTTACTAATATCCTGCAATAAAGTCACAGATAGGCTATTTTCCTTCCTTCTCTTGGTAACAACAATGGTTTATTTATTATTTGATTATTTCAACGCAAACATTATTTGAGCAAACCATTATGTCAAATATTCTTTAACACTATTAAAATACCCAGTTATAAGTGTTTTTTAAACTAAAAACTCAATATCTGTATTTATAATATTATTATTTATATTGTAGAATGTTGCAAAGGACCGTGCAAGTCTCGCGGCGTAATCGAACACCGGGACCCGTTAAAAAGTGCTCAAATTTGTTTCCTTCATAATTCATGTTTTAAATGCACGTGAGACCATGGAGGCCCCAACAAAAATAATGGGTTGCGAGACTTGCAAGGTCTATTCAGCATGTGGCTGCTTTAGACAAGTTTGTAAATAAACCATTTTATATACATGTAATGGTAAGCCTTAGCCTGCCGTGATAATTCAACGCTGCAAGATCAACTTGGGTCGTGCTGGTCTTAAGCCCGTTTCATACTTCCTGCGAATGCGAATGCGAAGCGAATATTGACGTCACAACTCCGTTTTCGCTGCGAATAGTTCGCAAGAGTTGAGCACAGCTCAACCGTTGCGAATTATTCGTTGCGAATTTGTGACGTCAATATTCGCTTCGCATTCGCATTCGCGGGAAGTATGAACTGGGCTTTAGGTGACACGATGCTATTATTGCGTAACTATTTATGTGCGCTAATTTCTTTGAGCTTAAAAAAAAAAAAAAAATGCCGGTTTGGTTGCACGACAAATTTCAGCTTTCCCATTGGTCGATTGTGGTTAATTTTGACATCTTTGTCCGCAGCTAACGTAGAGGGCGTGCACAGTCAACACACAGCAAAGCGGTGTATTGTTGATAGTGCGACGTGCGGGGACCAGTTTTCTTTATGCACGTGCCCATGCGCCTTTAGGGGCCCGAAAATGGCCTTTAATCTAATCGCACGTTGGCGTAACTTTGTCAATAATACATCACGCCTTCTGCCAGTGACCTTCCAATTACAAGATGGTGCTTTTCTTGTTTATAAAAAAGGATTATTGCTTTTTCACGTCATAAAAAATCAAGTTGGAATACTGAGTATTGTTTTTAAGTAATATTTTACAACAAAAGTATTGTTACAACTTCAACGGTCTTTGAGTTCTGCATCATCAGATGGGGGTGGCGCATCCCAGCCAGCCCCGCCAACGTAAACGGCCGAGTACGGCGGTGGCGGTAGCACTACGTCATTGATGATGTCAGCATAAGGTGGCGGCTGACAGAGTTCTGATTGGCCAATAATCGCCAACTCATCACCTTGCTGGTTGACGTTCTCTCCGGCTTCGGTTCGCCTTCGTCGGGCGTTCTTTTTCTCATTTCGTGTGGACACCACGTGGTGAATGCAGCGGAGGCCGTTCAAAAGGCAACACACTAGCATTAGGACGCCCCCACCGGCGATAAGGAGAATCACCCAAGGCTGGTTAAATACTGGAATAGAATAAACATCTCTGTTAAAACGATAAACGAGATTCTTGTGAAGGTCTATTCATTATTAAACCAAAGTCCAACTTTTACCCCGCCTCCCGCATTACACCAGCAAACAGGACTGCTTGTCACGCGGTCGTTCTGGAAAAGCATTCGTTCATTTCAACATATAAAAAAAATAAAGTATTAAGAAATCCGGTATCGATTTACCTGATGGTCGAATTGGATTCGTGTTACCAGTGTCTCCGTTACTCGGACGTGTCCTTCTATACCTTCCTATCAATCAAACAAAGAAAGACACACATCGGATAACAACATTAACATGTCATGTGATAAATCCAACTATACCAATCTCTCTTCCTTGAGCACCCATGATTGTCTTTTTAACGCCCGGGTACCGGCGAGAGGAGTCTGCAAAAAAACGCAACCTTGAACAACACCTCGGAAGTGACCAGGGTCCATTTTCATGATTGATTGATTGATTGATTGATTGATTGAATTTATTCGGATAAAAATACAGCAAGAACATGCCAAAAATACATACACAACAACAGGAGAAAAGACAATGAAATAAGATAAACCAAAATAGAACACAAGTTAGAAATACTGCACAAAATTATCCAAGGATAGCCCCAAAAAGCCAATAACTTAGACTTATTTCCATTGGGGGCCCTTACTAAAAACGGCAAAAACACCAAAGAGAAATGGAAGCACCAAAAACGGACGAACCTAGTCAAGAGCAAAAAAGAAGAATCATGGAAAACAAAGCAAGAGAACACATAATAAATAAATAAATAAATAAATAATTAATTCAAATAAATCAATGGATATGCTTACCGTGGAAGTCTGCGCTTACGGACCATAGAATCACATTGTTTACAGGGTACCGTAAGCAACACATTCTAGGTAAGCAGAGCCACGAAATTGGGCTCTCAGCAAGGGCTAATGCTTAAGCACAAAAAGTAGCTAAGCGCAACAAAAATACCAGAATATAACCACGTGTATACACAAAAAAGTAACTGGTATCCTGCTCATTTTTGCTTAGCAGCTGCTTACTACCGAAGCAGCTCTATATTTAACAGAGCAAGCTGAACTCGGATTCACTGACCGATCGGACTGGAATGGAACAAGTTTAGTGACCAAGGTGAAAAAGTGCGTGAAGACTGTCGACTATGGCTTAGCCCTGGTTGTCTCTATTTTTAATTATAAGTTTTATAATGTTCATGGAAAAGATAGTTACATGCAGGATCCAATATTATTGAGCTGTTTCAGCAGATTGTTGCTTAATAATCTACTCAGCAGAATTGAGCAGGATACCAGGCACAAATTTTACAGGGGACATGGTATGTGACTGGTAACCTTATTCTTGTAAGTTTAACTTAATTGTGCTTAGCTTCTTTTTGTGCTTAAGCAGCTCTATGAAATTGGGCCTCGGTGCTCGTGAAAAAAGAAATAAAGTTATTATTCTTGATTAGATAGGGTAGTGGATTTTAAAAACGGTCACCAACAAAACATTAGACAAGAAATTACAGCCTTCGAATCCGAATCCATGTTGAGTCTGGAAATTGAAGTGTGAAGTTGGTTCAACATTGGTTCGGGATCGTTCATTCCAACTATAGTTACAGTCTGTCAAGGAACATCATCAAACTAACGTGCGAGAATAAAAGGCCTACACATTAAATGCACATGCTTTTGGAGAAAGAAAAAAACCACCCAAAAACAACAACAACAACAACAACAACAACATCAACAACAACATCGAAAGGTTGCGTTAAACACCGCCGGTTCCTTTCAGAACCACCACACAGCTAATACATGATCACTATGGTGACAACTCTTACCATTCTTCAGTTGAATTTCCATGGACCTGTTAACATACTTCATGGGAAAGGTTCATAAAAAAATTATTTCATAGCTCACGGATTATAAATTTCATACTATTATGCCGATCCTTCGATAAATCTGTCCGCCTGAAATACTGTTGGCCTACCGTTGACCGTCGAGAAAATACAATTGTGAAACCCCCCCCCCAAAAAAAAATTTAAAAAAAATAAAACTTTTTCGCTTATAGTTAAAGTTAGGCCTATACAGGATTGTTAAGGATGAAAAACATCATTTTTTAATTATAGTCTGAAATCTTACTGATTAAATGGAGTTCATACAAGAACCATTTTTTTCTGTGAACTATTTCCCTCAGTAAGATGAAGTCATATTCGGGGAAAAAATGTACCTGAAAATCTTTATAAAAAGTGCAACAGCTGATTTCGTTAAAGTTACGTACCAAAATATTAAGGACACTGTGCATGTTTACATGATGAAAATTGTGCATGGTTTTTCGTTATATTCTCCCGACTCGCAGAAAGGATTAAGCCCAAATTTGACAGGTTTGTTATTTCATGGATAATTGATCACACGACTATTTTGTCAGGTTTACCGATATGAAGTAATACCTATAAATTGCCATGGCAATCGAAACAAAACAATAACATTACAAAACACCTGTATGATTGTGCGCAGGATCTGGCTGAACCTATTCGCGTTTTCGTCGTTTTCTCAGCGACCTGGACTACCGACGTCGTGTGTGAACTGTCACAGGTTGGTCAAACGGTGGGTTAACTGAAAACACGACGAAGAACAGCGATGTGCGTTGACTTTAACTTTTGAAAAATGCGTCAGAACTTGTTTTATGATCATCGGCAAGGCAAGCAGTGCGGTCTTCATAAGAAATTGGTTAAAGCATGGAGGAAGATTCTTCCTCCATGGTTAAAGGGACTTACGTGCATCTGCGGTGGACAGGATCAACAACAACGTGAGACAGATACTGAGGAAGTTTATCAATCTTCCTTGGCTCAGAGCCCCCATGATTGTGGCTGACTTTTGCTTGATGGCTGGTGCTGTAGCTGTGATGTACTAGCTTCCTTCAGTGAGACACCAGTTTGGTTCTTCACACCATAAAGGAAATAACTTATAATCACCGTGTCCACAACTTCATTAAAAACAAATGAGGAAGGGACGAGTCATGGCACAGGTTGGCCGTTCTCTCGCAGACAGTTGTAAACTAACTGTAGCTCCCGCACGAGTGTTGCGTGACGTGGATGAGTCTGCAATATAGCTAATTTAAATGTGTATTACCAGGCAAGAATATAGCTAATTTAAATGTGAACTACCAGTCAAGAACACTTTATGTATTTCCGCATTTATACCTTACACAATGCTGTCGCTTTTCGACCTTTTCAAATAGGCCTATAGCAGGAAGTGTAAGCAATACAGTACAAGAACCATTGTGTGAAAACAAACACATAATATGACATAGCTTGGTCATTCAACTTGTTATGAAACACAATTTTTTTTTTTTTTTTTACTCTGTGTGTAGTGTTTATGATCGCAATTGTGTCTGTCGCCCACGGATAGTTCAAACCCATCTGACTCGACATATTTGATACTAAATAAATTATCTAATTGAATTAATAGAAATCCCAACTCTTTCATATAAATGGACGGACGCCTAAGCCATTTTGACCAAACAACTTTAACCCTGAACTGGGAACAGCAGAGAATAGAAGCGTTATGTAACTCTGTATTGTCACGGTAATGACGCTTTCATCCAAACAAATGCATAAACAGAATAATAAAAGCATGAAGTCGAGGCTCTACACGCACATGGCGGATCCGTGCAGAGGGCAAAAACAGTGTCCATTATATCTCAAAAGGCTAATAATGGTTTATTAGCCGGTTCATGGCGATTTTTATATATTTTTTTTGATTTTTTTAAATCGGTTTTTGTATAGCGCTTTACACACCCGAAGGGCGTCTCAAAGCGCTTCCAACATCATAACCCCTGGTCACTGGGACATTTTTATTTCATTCCTTAAACCATCTCAGCTCCCCGGGGAGTATACAGCCTGTGCAACAAATATGCATGCGCTACTATAAGCTAAATCAATCACAAGAATCATCTCTTTCCTCACAGGTACCCATTTCCCCCTGGGTGGAGAAAAGCAATTATAGTTAAGTGTCTTGCTCAGGGACACAAGTGCCACGACCGAGACTCGAACCCACACTCTGCTGAACAGAAACACCAGAGCTTGAGTTCGGTGCTCTTATCCGCTCGGCCACGACACCCCACCGGTATTAACTTTGGAAGATCTCTTCGATAAGCCTATTCGATGATGATATCATTGAACCAATAGGGGAGAGGTTGTTTTATTCAACCCCTGTGCAGACCAAGACTGTTTCTTACCTCCAGCCCAGACCTTTTTATGTCACGGCAATATTATTTGCCACCTCAACCAGTATTTTTAATTTTATAGTAATATGCGAATTGGCATTGTTTTTGTCTTTTTTGGGGTCGATGTAGCCACCATCGGATGATATACCAACGCAATGTGAAGCAATTATAATAGAGCGTCTTAATCAAAGAAACAAGAGTCACGCCCGGGATTCGAACACACACTCCAGTGACTCAGCAACCCATCAAGGTTGGGTTAGACCCATACAAATTAAGTTTGACCCATCTTGAGTTTGACCCATCAAACTTGAAAATTGACCCATCGCTTGAGTTTGACCCATCAAACTTGAGTTTGACCCATCAAACTTGAGTTTGATCCATCAAACTTGAGTTTGACCCATCGAACTTGAGTTTGACCCATCAAACTTGAGTATGACCCATTAAACTTGAGTTTGACCCATCTTGAGTATGACCCCCTCGCTTGAGTTTGACCCATCAAACTCGAGTTTGACCCATCAAACTTGAGTTTTACCCAACTTGAGTTTTACCCATCGAACTTGAGATTGACCCATCAAACTTGAGTTTGAGCCATCAAACTTGAGTTTGATCCATCAAACTTGAGTTTGGGTCATCAAACTTGAGTTTTACCCGACTTGAGTTTGACCCATCGAACTTGAGATTGACTCATCAAACTTGAGTTTTACCCATCAAACTTGAGTTTGACCCATTTGAACTTGAGTTTGGTCCATCGAACTTCAGTTTGACTCATCAAACTTGAGTTTGATACGCAAACCGCACGGCCACGACACGTCATTTATTCTGACCTTGAAGTGATATTCAGAGGCGCCAGCAAACATGAGTTTTATTACTCCCTGTTTAATAGATTTAACAAGTCACAATACCATTGTGGGAATTTCAACACCGTTGTATGAGATATTCATTGTGCATTACGCTATCCCTAGTGTGGGGCTTTAGGCGTTTTTCCGCTGCTGTTTGTAACACTATAACTCTACAGGTTTAAAATTCACAAAGAGCTAAATATTGATCTTAAGACGTATACGATCTTAATTGCTGAAAGTGTGACGCCACAATACAACTCACTTTGGTAATATTGACAATTTACCTTTAAAGATGAATCTTTGTGAAATCGAGCACATGACACAATTTCGTATAAAGCTGTTTGAACAAAAAAGTAGTTTTAAGCACATTGTCAACAACTTTATGCTTACCAGAAGAATGTTACCAGTCAAACTACCATGTTACATGTACACATAGTGACTGGTCTCCTGCAAATTTTTGCTTTTAGAAAATTGTTAAGCAAAAGTTTCTGCTGAAGCGGGCTCTATGCAATTGGGTCCTGATCTACAGTAAATGTCCAAACTTGACCCACTCAGGTTGGGTGTGTCCAAAACACAGTTATTCAACATCCCTTTCCGCACATAACTATTATCCACAACACTAAAATCTCACATGGACTGCTGCAAGGATATATCAACCTTAAGTTAAACCCATTATTCCGTATTTTCCAAATAATGGATAGCTGCCAAATAGAAATGGGGGTCTAGGGACGGGAAATGTTGCTATGCTCCGCATTTGCTTCGCTATGACTAAACATTATCTGGCATACATTTTCGTGAACTCTAGTGAGACGGGTGTATTAAATTAGGCATGTAGGCTCTCACTTTTAAATGAGAAAAACAAACATTTCCAAAACTAATGTAAATTACAGGCAAATGTTAAGAGGTAACACCTAATTTGGAAATTGATAATCTAGATGTTCTTGAATATCATTGGAGTATAAACTTCACATTTTGCTTTCTTGTTATCCACCACAAAAGACAACCCAACCTTTTTATATTTTGTCCTTTAGTTTTTGCATGCGCTATGTGCATAAAAGTGGAAATTTAAAGAACAAAATGTCACATTGAAACGAAATGAACTGAATTGAAGAAGAGACTGAGTTTGTCTTTACGTTTATCAGCTTTGCATTCAAGCATTTGTCTTGCCAGGGAGCATGAATCTATCGACCCCTTTTCTGCTTCAAATAACGGGCACATCCTTCTAAAATATTTTTTCTGTGCTCCCTACCCCCACACCCCCAGCCCATCCTACCCATCGCTGCAAGGGGTCTATAGATAGTTCCCAGTAGACGCCATTTTTACGGGCAAATCACATTTTGGCATGCAGGCGCGTCAAGCGCTCAAATTATTAACGCAGCCGCGTCATTCACTAACCAATCATGCAATGAGTTTTGTGAAAAGTGCGCGTGCTGCACGCCGTTCTCACGCGAAACGCATGACTGTGTGTTCCAAATTGCCCGTAAAGATGGCCGATTTACGTCATATTGCAACCTACCTTTTCAGCGACCATGCCACAGCTAGCCACAGGCTAGCCGAAACCGTCATTTCTGGCTCAGTCTTATCTAGGTCCTTTAAAAAAAGGGCTCTGACTTCGGGTATGTCTACCTATGAAGCCTGACAGTCGAAGCCATCGTTTTGGAAAAGGGTATGCAATCTTAATATTAACCTTTTGGTTTCTGTGCAAGGAAATTAAGTTTCCGCCCGTCCACAACTAACCCTGACAAGTCGCGATGTTATCATTCAACCGTTCACAGCCACATGATAGTGTCTATATACACAACAGTGTAAAGGTAAACCAAAATATCGTATTTTATTTCCGATGAAATTTGTACATCATTTAAATACAAACTAAATGTCCATTTCTGTCCATCCAACAGATTGCATGTTTGCAGGCGTAACTGTGGCCATCTTGTCTGGGTTCTTTTGTGAATTTGTATTGTTACCCGTCAAAATAAACAACGCACCAGACTATCCCCACCCCTCCCACGATGTCGAACCTGTAAGGGTGCACCCCATTAATAAGGAGAAAACAAAGCATCATTAATAATTATGTTGTAGCACATCAAATGTTTATGTGTTTGACAGCCAAATAAAATGGGTATACAGTGTGTCAAAATTTTGCCCAATTGGGACCTGGGGGTTGTTGTCTTTCAACTTGGGAGTATGTTGGAAGATAGGCCAGAAAAATGACAAATTTTTCAGGATTGATGCTCGGACGTTTGGCAGTTTACACAAGTGTAGGGGAAGTTTTTTATTTGGGGTGAGAATAACTCGACAGGCCTTAATATACCTCATGTCAACTTGAGCAGAGGATAACAGTTTAGGAGCCAACGGATAAAGTTATCTTTACTTTAAAATGGGTGAGATTGTATTTTTTTTGTATATTCAGCATTTCGCACTGTTTGATATGGGAGTTTAAAGGGTTGTACCATGGAGGTGATTCCTACCTCCATGGTTGCACCACAGTCTGTTCTACCTCCATGTTTAAACACACGTGATAAACAACCGGAACACGCCAGAATGAAAATGCATGATTAGGGAATCGTGACAGAGCAAAATGTGTGTGCTAAATGCGTTAACAAAAAGCTGTCATCGATACAAATTTATTTTAGAGTGTTGAATTAAAACTTCGGTTTGAAGTGTTTGCTTGATTCGCGATTTGTTTCACGACATTGCGTACGTGTGCGCACACATTCGCGATTTGTTTCACGACATTGCGTACGTGTGCGCATTTATTCGCGAATTGTTTCACGACATTGCATACGTATGCGCACACGTTTGCGATATGCGATGTCCCTTCAGGGCCACCATAGATATGTATCGCTCGAGCTTCTTGAAGGAAAAACAACATTCCAAGTCAGTGAATCAACATTTGACTTTTGAAGTCTAGATCTACGCAAAACCCTCAAAATAGTCATTTAACTGCATCTTGTGAATGCAAACTTCAAAATGCTTCGATTAAATTATTGTTAGATGTACAATTTGAGAGTGTACCTCACACAACAATTGATTGTAATATTAGGTTTACCAAACCTGCGTGGAGGGTTTTCCCGAATCACTTATTAGATTTGCGTCTGTCCTCCTACCTTATTCACGCTATTTCCCAGCTTTAAAGAAACTCTCTTTTTTATATAAAAGGCATATTATTTAAACAGATCACGAGCCAAAACGTCAAGTGATGTAAGTTGTTTTGACCGGTATTCTACTTATTGTTGTGACATAAATGTTAAACCCACACGACGAGGGTCAGAACAATTATTTTCCAAGGCAAAAAACACCCAGGCATTGGTGTCGGTCAGGTCCCCTGTTCGTAGACTCCATAGTTGAGTCGCAACTCACAGTACACAACGAAGTATCCGACTTTAAAATGTTTTGCTTTCCTGCCTCGGTATGGTCACGTGATCTTGTTATGGCGGAAAGCAAGATGGCTGCACATTAACAGTATTAGGATGAGCATGCTTCTTCTCCATCTTGAATTTTAAATTATTGAGTGGTTTATAAATAATTATTTTCTTTCATGCTCATTTTCCCCCCCAAACGGGTCCATTACTTTCAAAACAGTGTATCATCATTCAAAGGTACACGTGATCACCAGTCCCTATGACGTCAGTATCAGCCGTTTCGACGGCTGTTGATTCGATGACGACATCATTGAGTTCGTCGTCGTCGTCGTTATCGTCATTTATGAGTGGCTCGTCTTGCGGGGTGTCAATGACAACCGAGTCATTGATGACGACGTCACGTGCGTCATCAGTAAGAGGCAGAATCGATACCGACACTGCTTCGGTGTTTTCAGTCGGGTTCGTCGTCTGTTCGGTTTCGATATTCGTGACACTTGTAGCCTGCTGCTGCGTGAGGGAGGGAATGTCGACACCGGAGCCACAGGCCTCTTCGTATGTGGGCGGTGGAGGGCGATCTGCAAACTGAGCATATGGTGGCGTCTTCGGTCCGTGGTAGTGTACAATCGACGTGGAGGACAGAACACTACTGGATGGCTCATTTGGCTCGTCGACGGCCCGTCGACACGTCAGACGTCTTGCACTCTCGCAGTTTCTCGTGTGTCTGATGTTAGGGAACGGCGTCATGGGTGAGTTGGGGTTGTAGGGGCTCCGTGCTGGTAGGATCCCCGGACACTGGTCGTCGCATTTCTGTACACATCTGTAGAGCCAAGAGCAGCAAGCAATTAAGAACAGGACGAAAAAGATGGCGAGAATCCACGGGATAAATTCGGATAAATCTGAAAAAAGAGACAGACCAAAAGATTGATTGTTGTGAATAATTAACTCAAGTGGCCATCGCTCATTCAATTAGTTAGTCAACTAAAGATTGTACACCTCACCTAAGGTATGGACACTGTGGTCTGCCAAATGCATGATTGCACAAATCTCACAAAGTTTTTGTGACACGAGTTAAACTAGAGGTCCCTCTGCGATTCAATAAATCATGTTGCATGTTAAGCTTTAAAGTATACTTTGTAAAATGCTATCACGTGCGACAGGAACATTTACTTGTGTGTTTTCCAAACCTCGGCTTTGGCTCCGGCTGCAGCTCGGGGCGTAGTTTACTGCCGGAAACACCGTGTAAAATTTACACTACTCCAAGCCGGAGCCGGAGCCTGAGTCCAAGCCGAGGTTTCGAAAAGGCCCTTTTGAGTATTCGCATTAACCTCACTACTATAGAACCATGGATGTGGTTATCGTATCCCCCAATGACGTCACAAACGTCAATCGAGACTTGGATGTGTCATTGGCGTTATTCCGGTGCATCGTGACTGTCTCGGGTCACTGCCAATTATATAGGATCTCTGAATCTGCTGAGGCTACATGCCAGGGTCACGTTTCATAGAGATGCACGCTTATTAGCATGAAAAGTAGCTAAGCACAACATTAGGCTTAGCAAAATAGGACAACCTGCCAAAACACAATTTCACATGTACTATTTGTGACTGGTATCCTGCTCATTTTTGGTTAGCAGGAAACTGTTAAGCAATATTTTCTACTTAGGCAGCTCTATGATGAAGTTGGGCCCAGGAGGCACTCTCTGCGTGACGTTAAACTTAAACAAATTCACGATGCCCATTTACGGATTTCTAATTCGTCAATGAAACTCGCCATAATGATCACTTTATAAATGCTGCTGCGGACGTGGTAATTGTATGTAGTTGATTTTATGCAAGTTCACCCTAAACAAGGCTAGAAACCACCCTCGGTAAGGGGCTACAAGAAGAAAATATTGTAGATGAAAACAACTTTAGGGGAGCTATTAATATTCCTCGTAAGAAGTATAGATTGCAAAATGGAGGGACACATGCACCAGGCCATTGGTGCCAACGGGATGCAGTACGTCAATAAAGCTGTTGGAATGGCTCTTTGTTCTACATCTCAGCAAAGCATTATGGGTGAGAATAATCAGCAATGCTCAGTTTCGCGCTCAAACCACACAATACGTAAACGTATTTGTTTTTAGTGCAAAGTCTAGACCAATGTGCCATAACCAAAAATTAGAATTAAATATAGGCCGTTTACGAAACGGAGGCTCAGGCTCAGGCTTAGGCTTAGGCTTCAGAAACGTCGGCCATATTGAAGCCTTTGCGAATCCACCCCTTACCGAGGCTTCGTCAGGCTTCGTCAGGCTCCGCTTTGGGCCGAATTCCGAAGCCTGAAACACAAAGCCCAATCATAGAGAAAAGTCCCCGTGGTCCTTTCTAATTCTCTAGGCAGTGTCCGAATTGATGGCTCCGTGGTCCTTTCTCTTTGGTCTTATGTCTCCAATGTAGTAGTTACAGCCAGCGGCCAAACCGCAGCCGAAGTCGCTTAATTCGGACACGGCCGTACATTTTCCGTATTGAAAACATAATTTGGTATACAGCGAGGACACCTGCACTTGAAGATGTTTTTCTTTTTCCAAAGCTATAATGCTATTGCAGATTTGACCTTTGACACACACATGCGGTCATTTTCCAAAGTAACTGCCAATCGCTTTTTATCTCCTTATTTTGTGTAGACCTATACATTATATAATTTTAAAGAGATAATTCCCTGATCCATACAAGCAGATCATTTCCAATTATGACAGTGATGTGTCCCGGGTCAAAATTACCGCCAATTTACAAAATGGCCGCCATTTTGTCATTATCTCCAACACTACTATGGTTGTATGGCTCTATTTAGGGCTACATAAATGTAAACGTGGATGACAAGTTCTGATTTCAAACACAGGAAATGACAAATAACGGGATATTATCAGAGATTTTGTCTGGTTCATAATATCAATGAATGTAGACTCTCGTTTAAGCAAAGGTATATTTTTAGATATGGAATTGCTAGTCTTGGTTCGAGATGTTTCTATACATATTTCACATTAATACAAACATTTCGAAGTTTTATTGACCAAACAAATAATTATGTGTCTTTCAAAGTACGTTTTTTTCAAACACGATTTTTGTATTTATTAATTTTTTTCCTTGTGGGGGGGGGGGGGGGGGGTTTCTGTTAAAGCCTCATTGTACGATGTTGCATAATCGCATGGACCCCACAATGGTTATTGTGCCGGATGTCAACTGTGAACCGCACCGTGTAAAGAGCACTATTATAGACAAAGCTAATATCTAACCGAATTTGTACGCCTCATTTGAGTTTTGCGTTCGCACTCAAATTCCAGAGTTTGTGTTTAATTTTTACTCAGAATAGTTCACAATACTGTCCAACGAACAATAGCAATAATATAGAGTTTAAAGAATGAGTCACTATTGAGTAGACTCCACCCATCCCTGTGGTAAAACCGGGGTCTGACCTGGGGGTGATGGTTGCATTCTGAAGTTTGGTGCCTTTGTCGACAGCCGGGTCGTGAAAATCAAGGAGGCAGTCCCTGTCGGGGGGGGGGGGGGGGGCGTTTTATACCACGCACACTACAATTCTTATCATAGAGAAGACATGTTTTGCATACAGTTTCATCTTAACTAATTAAACACAACGAAATGTTACCCCCCCCCCCCCCCCCCAAATTTCCTTTTTTGTAAACATCGACTGTTCTTACTAATGTGTACATACTTACTATGCCAGGGCATGCTGTCAAAGTGTCGGCTCGATGGTCAGCTGGAAGTGTCAAGGTGATTGCAGCAGTTACTTAGGCGTCAAATTGGGCTATTCCTGTCTCAAAGCATATCCGATAAAAGTCATCAAATTAGAACGACACTCACACAACACAAATGCAGTTTTATTTTTGTAAAATACAGTCTGGTTTATCGTGCGTTACTACCATCCCTGCTGACCCTTCTTATTCTGATTCAGTTTTTCAACACTTGGCAACCAAGCCACAGCCGCAGTTATAGCCGTTAATTCAGACAGAGACTTACAGGTGTTTTTCTCGAAAACATTACCGCCTAAATTAATGATGATTTATTGGTTTGTTGTTTTTTGTCTGCAGGATGTCAATGGATAGTTTTAAAGAGAGGCTTCAAGATCAAATTAAATTTGTAAACCACTTACTTCTAATAGATAGAGTCTTTTAAGAAAATAGGGGGAAACTTAGAAGTCTCTAAATGTCAATTTAAAACGGTGTTAAATTATACAGTCTTTGATACCATTCAAGTACAATTTTCGCCATCATCCAAAAATGTTCGATGACGTCACATTTCAAATATACAAGGTCTGTACGTTTTTGTACGTAGAATTGATTGTTTAGTTCATTCCTGAATTGTGTATGATTATTAATCAAAACAGCATTTGATTTGACATTTTGACTGACAACAAAAAACCTCTTTGTAATGTACAGACCCTTTTGTTTTTGATGTTCGATGATTCACTTTTCAAATCTCGCTAGGAAAGAGTATCAGATAACATGACATTTTACACCTTTTTAACTTGTAATTTTCCCCCACTTTCATAAGAACTCTATTTATTGGAAAATTAGTGCATCATAAAACTGAATTTCACATTGAAGCCCCTCTTTAACAAACACCCCTTTAGCAGAAATGAACCTTCCCTCTGTACATTGGGGATCAGCTAGCAGATTCTAATTTGGAACTTCCGATGACTTATTCTGGGTAGTGACAGTAAATCGACAAAACGTCTCCATCATTCAAGATTCAGTTCATTGCTATAATTGGGTATTGTACATGTATATAATCTCCTCATTGTATTCTCCATTGGATTGTATGATGACATGTCAATGCTAAATCTATAACTGTTTTATACCGATGATGAAGTTGTGGCTGCAGTTGGAATATAATTAGATAGTGACATCACTTTGATTACGGGCGGACGTGAGCAACTTCAAATTAAAAAAATTTGGAATTATTTACAGAAAATACTAATGCAACAACCCTCAAACAGATTCTGAAAATTTCATTATAACAAAGAAATCCATGATTGGATTGGAATTATTTTCTTATCAGCTTCGAAGCTGTCAGTTTGGCACAGAGGGCGCTCTTTCCGGAAACAATGATGTAATAATTGTTTGTCCACTACGTCGTGTTTAATTTTCAATTTGAAGAAGAATAAGACTTTTAAATTGTGAATTATCATGCATTTAAACTTACCTGTGATCACTAAATCAAAGGTAGTGTCATGTGGTTGTGTTATAATTAGTCCAAGATTCTTAAGTCGGCTGGTTCTACCATCTGTTCCTTGCTCTATGGTTCTACCAAGAAGTTTGAGGAGAACGGATGACAAAAACGCCGAAGGAACGGACAATTTTGAACCAGGTCGACCGTTGGCACAGCGGACGCACAACCTCAAAACACAGACTTACTTCACCGTCTCGTTCTTACGAAGACGTTTACGTCAAATAACATCGTCGTGACTCGGTTATTTAGAAACCTGACTTAATTGCCAGGAAGTTCCGATGGATTGATTTTACACCACAAAACGCAAGTCGAGAAGTTGCTGTATTCATGAAGAAAACTATACTCTATGATAATTTTGCAATATATATGCAATATTGCTGCATTTGAAAGTTTTACTTTATGGTAGCTTGGCGTTCAAACTGTAATAATGTTACGTACAATACTTGGATATCCATTGCTAGTTTCAATGCGACAGCCTAGATTGTTCCACCAGGCTAGTTTGGCATCATACAGTCGTGACCGCACACCCGTCGATTAGTCACGATAGCTTGGGTGAGTACTTCTGCAAGGCCTGTCTTTAATTCACGTCAATGCCGTGTCTGAGAGAGAGGCCAAGCTAGGCAGCAACCCACTTATTTTATGAAAGGGGAAGGGTACGAGGCTTGGGGGAAATATCCAAAGCACCTCAATGTATACGTTCTTCCGGCTTTGATCATTTCTGATTCAGAATATTCTGAGCAGGTAGTAGACTTGCTTCAAGTCCTTTGTTAAACCTGACTTACCTTCTGAGGTAGCTGACCAGTCGTATAACGCTGCTAAAAGCAGCACATGTGTTGTTTAACAGTTTTCTGCTTAGCAAAAAGGAGCAGGATACCAGTCACAGACGGTGGCGTGATACCTTGGCTGGTATACATTATTCTGGTAAGCATAATTTTGTTGTGCTCAGCAATGTTTGTGCTTGCAGTTTATTGTGACTATAGTCGTTTCGTTTCAAGAAACACTCACGACTTATACAATTATCTGTTCTTTGTGCTAATTTTTTTATTATTTGTCCACATGTTGCAATGGTGCTGACTTATTTTATCACAATTACCCTGAATCCATAAAACCTTTCTTAAAAAGAGTTTAAACCATAATTAACACTGTTTAGAAGTTATGTTCTTATTTACTCAATTGCTTACGAAAATACCACATTGCTCCTATATCAACAGCTCTTTAATATTAATGCGTATATTTTGTGTTCTTTTTCACACAGTGACAAACCTTTGGTTACCAAATGCAGGCCGTCATGACAGTTAAAAATCATTTATAATTGATAAAAAACACCCAAGCCTTCACAATACTTTCATACAAGAAACAGTTACTTTTAAGTTTAAAATTTCAGAGTACCCATTTACTGCTTTTCAGTGTTATTTTGGTCATCTTGCAGAATAGCCTACATTGCCTCAGAATAGCACACACATTGGGAGAACCGATTATGGGGCTAAATGAAAGGGTAACACTATCACCATGTACACTGACTTGCAGTGTACCTCTTTTGTGCCGGAGGGGCCTGCCGACTGGATAATAAGGCAACTGGGCACACACCCTTCCGAAACCTAACAACAACTGTCATATACGTTTTTATCAAACTTTACACCCCCTGTTAAGACAAAGAACAGCCGGGGGCTTAGTCAATGAAATTATATTTAGACAACGTTTTCCTTTTCTTTTTTGCGTCGAAGAAATCAAAAACTCTACAGACAAATGTGACTGCCGATCTTAATTTGTCATTCTAAATGTGGACAATAGTATAACTATAATATAGTTCCCCCCCCCCCCCCCCAACAAACATCATCAGCTACCATTGTGTAGGCTATACAAGGAAGTCTTTAATTTTGTTTTCAGGGCTCGATAAACTACTCTGATAGCAAGGCAGCAAAGTTTTTACAAAAGCGCAGCATTTACAATCAAAGAACTTGAATTTACAGAACAATTAAATGTTAGTTTCAATAAGAAATACACATCGATACAATGACAAATGTTTAGGGAAAAGTGCTAGTAGAACTATACTCAAAGGAATGTTTCAGCTGTACAGAACACCAGTCTGAAACTTATTCGCACGCAAACCCTCTTTCCTCCTCTGATGTTCTTGTTATATTTTTTTTAAATAAATATAATACAAAAACCGGCGCATTACAGTACTGCTAATGTTTTATCAGGGAGATTTTGTACAAAAATCAGTGAGATATTTAGAGTTACATTCAACATAATGGGAAAAAAATTCCCATAATCCGGGAGATTTTCAATTTTTTTCCATCAGAACATGGAAAGCGGGATCTATTTTCATGGAACTTTCTGCAGGCTGACCCGGAAAATTGTTTTAAAATGGGATTTTAACTCAGATCCTGCATCAGTTTAACCCAATTCTGGTTTATTTTGACACAGATTCCGGGCCATAATGACCCAGAAAAGGATCGGGCTCCACGGAACCCGGATCCCAATAAATTCTGACCCAGAAGTTGTTAGAGTGTCAAAGTGAGTTCTCTTAGGGTAGGCCTGCCGAAGACTATAGCCAAGCATGCTACGTCACTAAACACAAATACAGTTACTCTTTAAAAATAACAATAATAATAATAAAAACATGATGTCGATTTGCGAGGCTTTGTTTTGCAACATTTGTTAAACACATCGAATAGTTCGCCACGGTTCTTTTTGCAACATACGGAGTCCCACAAGTGCCGTTTCAGTTATCGAGATAACGAGATCGGACCACCAGAGAAGAGGAGCTCCATGGAGATATTGCTTGGCCCTTTAAGTTTGCGTTTCATACAACAATTACGAGCAATGTGCTTGAAACAATCAGACAATCATATGGCACTTGTACATTGTTGAAAAAACAATCCAATTTCAGTTCAAACCAGCCCCGCAGACTCGCTTTGAAATCAACATATTTCTTTGCGTTAGACGGGTCTCTTTAGTTTCAGTTAAATCACACCAAAGTCTTTCCTTTTAAAGTTAACATCATCCTCCCATTTGTCAGGTAGCTGAGCATCAATAGCGCCATCATCGACCATCTCCTTGTGAAACCCTATGACGTTACCGTATGAGGGCGGTGCAGATGACGAAGAAGGCGGGTACGTGCCGTCACAGGAGGGAGGGTACGACGAATTGGCCACGGGCGTCGTGTACATTGCGTCCACTGGGTGGTGGTTAAACACCCCGCCTTCCTGAGGTGCGTACCCCGTCTGTGGCGTTGAGTAGTGGTTCGGGAAATGGTTGACTGTTTTGTGGTCGCGTAGCTGAATCTGGTCCCGAGTGGTGTTAATACCAGGGGTGTCGGATTCAGGCTCCCGGTTGCTACATTGACGCACGCAGCAGTACAGAAGAGCGAAAAGCAATACTATACCGAGAATAATCAAAACGATGTGCCACCAAAATAAACCTAAAGAGATCAGAAAATGGAAACAAAGTCATTAAAGGGAAGGTACACGTTTGTTAATCACTCTGAAAATTAGTGGCAATACAAAACTTAGTGTTAAGAAGTAAACAGCAGCTTTCATAGTAAAAACCATTTTGAGAAATATTTCCCTTCGAAGTAATGTGGTAATGTAAAAAGATAAAAGTTTTTATGCCCCAAAATTTGAATCTGAGAAACGTTACTGTCAGATCAATTCTCAGATTGTGTATTCCTATTAAGGATTATTCTTCCTACGTGGACATATTCACTCCGGTTTTTCGGCGATTATCTCAAAAACGCGACCACCTTTTGAAATAAAATGTTCACAGGTTAGTTTCATTGTAGTTTTTTTAAATTATCTACATTTAGGCTATATAGGATTAAAACAATCGAATGGTTCCAAAAACCAATGGTATTAAATTATACTACTCCTGCAGCTGTTGCCGACAGAAACTAATCAACTACAGTTGCACTAATCAATAATCTATAATTTACATTGTCTTGAAGTTAGTTTCTCCTCAGATAAGGTAAATGTGTCCTGTTCATTTGCGTTGAAATGAGAATGGACCATTAAAAAATATATATATGTGTTGATAAACAAATTAACTAGTAATTTTGTGTGGTCAGCTACATCTATGATGCCGACAGTCTTATAGACCATGTGACCTATGACATCACATGTTTACAAAAGAGCCACAGAGCCTGGACTTCCTGCAGGCACAGTTTGTGCGCAGCTCAATGGAAGAATACAATAAATCTTATGTTTTATGGAGATTGCACTGTCTGATATTTCTCAACCTTTGATATGAAGAAAGGGGGGACATCTCAAAACCTGTACAGCTTTTTCCCCATATAACCAGTGATCTTGCCAGTCTTTATTTCTGTAAACAAAGGTAACATGGTCTATAACACAACTGGTTTCTTTTCGACTAAATTTAAAATCCTTTCGTTTTATCATAAAGGGATAATGACAATGACGAATATGCCTTAAATAATAATAAATTTATAATAATAATAGTGCCCATTTGTAATGCGCTGTGTCTGAAAAGAGACAGGAGAAGGGTAGAAGTTGGCCTGAAATGAGTCACAAAAGATGACAGCTTCTTTATCACACAAATACGTTTTCACATGAGTTTTGAAGCTGGTATGATGTAGTGACTTGTTGGAGATTGGGAGGGAGTGCATAGTGATGGACCAGAGTATACACACTTTATCGTATTCCTATTGCTTACTTAGTCTCCCATCTCCATTTACTGTGATCAATAATTGTGCCTGTCGTTGCCACCCCGTACAAGCCTCGAGTGGAAACCGAAGCCCCTCGGCATAGGGCGGACAGCTCAACAAACCTATATCGAACAAGTTGAATTGCTCATTGACGATAATACTATAGGCCTATGGACCCATTGCTCAACGCGCAGTACACATACACGCGCGTCTCCTGTCCGCCATTTTGGGAGTCCAAACGTGCACAAAGGGAACGGACTCTCCAAAAAGGCAGAAATGGTAGACGCGCATTGTTCGGAGGTGCGTATGCACATGTACCATTCCTTTTGTGCACATTTTGACTCCCAAAATGGGGGACATTTTTTCGAGTAACTCTTACAGTGGTTGCAATACTCTTAACTATTTCCTTTTTGTTGATTCTCCCATCTTCACACACGATCAAAAAACAACTTATTGACATTTTTGACGAGAAATATAATGCACGTTGGTGGTTTCATACACCCTTCCAACACCCCCCGGCCACACCCCCTTTGTCTTACCTCTTCTTGATGAGTACCCGTTATTACTGTAAGAGGTGGTGCGTCTTGTTGGACTCCGTCTTGTTGCGCTATGTCTTGACCGGGTTAGCTTCTGAGTTCCTGATGAAGAGAACATGTGGATTTGGGTTTTCAATAAAATATGCGTCGATTGTGTCGTCAGGCCCCGTCTAATTGTACGGTTTTGCTTTCTTCATCGTTTTCTCTCCAAACGTTTTCTTCACACATCTTTGTGTGATTGCAGTGCTTGCCTCCCTTTTGGTTTCGTTTCTTGTTCAAGAAAAATTACAACCATAAAACATACCATGGCCAATAGTCGAATATAATAATGATTGATATCGATACATTATAATGACGGAATAAATTCTCCCCGAATTATTCATATGAAGTGAGATCGCAAATCTTCACACTTAGAATTGATATTGCGTAGTTCATAGACAACAGTTCTCTGACTGGCATGCTGAACCCAATGACGTATGTGTCTGCTGTGCACGCCCTCTGTGACAGCTGCGGACACGAAGCATCAATGCCATTTTAGGCAAAAATTGTGCCAATTTGCCGTACAGCTTAAGTTTATGTAAAAACCCAAATGACATACACATCCACACGCAGCAGTCTCCTTGTTTTATTAATCCATGGTGTAAAGGATTGGACTAAGAACTGAGGTTAGTGTCAGAGTTGAGATTGGGGGAGGGGTTGAGGTTGCAAGGCTGGGACTTGGGTTGGGGATAGGGCTAGGGTGGTAAGGATTAGGGGTAGAGTTATGTTATGTTATGGGTCAGGGTTATGAGTGTGTTGTTGTTGTTGTTTGTTTGTTGTTGCTGTTGTTGTGGGGTTTTTTTTTTGGGGGGGGGGGGGGGTTGGGGGGTCATAACTAGGGTTGGCTTGGGGTTTGAGTGTGGGTTAGTTTCGTAATGGGCATTGTTAGCACATTAATCATTTTCTTCCGGGCCTGACTCTACCTGGGTTGAAGTATGACCCAGAATCTAAGTCAAATTTACAAAATTCGAGCCAAACTGACGTGGAATTCGAGTCAAAATTAAAATTTTGAATCTGCTTAACCCACGGAATCCGCATCAAGCTAACTTGGGAGTTTTCAGAGTGTATAGAACAGTTGTGGAGGACGTATCCAAGTCGCACGATTTATTAGGTAAGGTTTGCGGTAGCACCATGTGTAAATCTCTTTTGAGTAGTGTTGGTTCTGAAAAGAACCGGTGGTTGACAACTCAACGTCACGATCAGTATGCTCTGATCGTCTTCAGGAGAAAGCTGAAAGCTTTTGGGGGTATTTAGGAAAATATTTAGATTGAAGATAATTATACTCACTCGACTCCGTGAGGTGGAAAACCAAAATCAGGACGAAGAGTAGAATCAGGGCACGATTAGAGGGCGCCATTTCTGTCGATTGATCTTCAAAAACTAATGCATTCTAACGAGAAGAATAAATAAACAATGTTTATTAATTAATTAGGAGCAAAGAAATTATGTTTTTGAAATTATATTTTTGAATTCATACAAATTGTATATAAACAGTTCATAAGTTACGAGAGAGCAAAAGTAAGGTATGGTAAATCTGGTTTATTCGCCAAGGTCTTCTAACGGTTCCGAACGGGTTCCGATTTAGCCGCAAATATCCGCATAAAGAGCAACACAATATTGCAAAAATGTTCAATATACCTTCATGATTTCTATTTTGTACAGAATTTCTCGATATTCTCTCGCTACACTCACCCGAGTGAAAACCAAACCACATTATCTCAGTTTCCAGGATCAATTTCTTCCAGAAACAACTGCCGTGGCTCTAAAATCAAATCAAGAACCTGACCTGCTTTTAAGTTGATCGAATTTATTTCGTGAGTCAAAAAATGTCATTTTGCTGCACCAAATAATTTGCCTTTGACGACAACGATACGACTAGGAGCAGGCTGTTTTGTTGAATTTCCTTTGTGTCAAAAATATCCTCGGATGCATTATCCGGAAAACCATGGGATTGGTCTCAATAGAATGGTGTTATGCGCATTCACGAATTACAGTAAATTCGTGAGGACTATCTATGCTAAGAATTTAATAAAATGAAGTCGTGGTACCGAAAAAAGGGGGGGAAATCCCTAGCAAGATGTTTGCCGTAGGCTTTGGGAAAGATTTGTGCTTAAAAAGACTTGTAGAAATAGCATTGCGGCAACTAGCACGGTATAGCTTTGAACAATAAGTTCACTGAAAATTGCCCCGATAGAAATGTTAATAATGCAGTCAATTTGTTTAATCATCTCTTGAGGTAAATGTCATTTACCGAGGCAGAAAGGCATAATTAGTCTGATCCCTTTTCATTACAACGAGGGTGTGTATTTGTCAGTATCATTTCACACAGGGGACACGACTAAACAAGTTATCTGGGCGTGTATATTTCAGTAACAAATTGTCCCTTATAAATAGTTTCTAAGAATATTTTGTCCTTCAAACCATCCTATTCCCTCCACCCCCTTAGTCTCCTATTCGTGTTCATCGCTTGTTTTTCTGAGTGCTTTCTGCCGCTCTTCCCCCCCCCCCCCTCCTTCCCTCCTCCTCCCCTCTTCCCTCTTAATATCTTTCCACTTGATAACTTATGTTAAGGGTCTATACCTGTTTAGGTGTGTTGTGTTGTGTTGTCATTTAGCTTTCGTGAAAGACTCTAATGTGTTGAAACGTCAGGCCATTAACTAACTGTTAGCAATATTGAACTTCCTAACCTATATACTACTTGGTAAAGAGAAAATGCTCTTTAAAAACCACCCTCTTTAATTCCTCCCTTTGAATGCTATCAAAGAATTTCTTACATGTACACTCTATTTCCGACTCGAGGACAAAATGATTCGCCCAAGCAGAATGTAATTAAGGGACGGAGTAGAGTAGACAGATTTTTCATCTTCACCGACGCTGAAAACTGCCGTCACCATTATAACTGTGAGAATTTTAAAGAAATTAAAATTGTTGATGGAGCCGTCCAGGAGAAAGTATACACAGTGTGGATAGAGAGTGGATAGAGAGTGGATAGAGAGTGGATAGAGTGGATAGAGAGTGGATAGAGAGTGGATAGAGAGTGGATAGAGAGTGGATAGAGAGTGGATAGAGAGTGAAAGAGCGGGGGAGAGTTGAGAGCAAATGCAATGTTAGCACACCAACACAGAATTACTACACTTACACGTGAGAATGAGATTCAATTGGACTCGTTTCAAGTTTCGATCCTCATCTCAGATGGCAATGCGTTCGACCGGGGGGAAAACAGCCAGAAATCAAAGCGTGTATTAAGAGATGGGTCTCCCCGCGAGCTGTAAAGAAATTGAGGGGGGAGCCCATGATGCTCTGACACTGCTCCAGGGCTCGCTAGCCTCCTAGTGAGGATGCCCTCTTTGTGAATATTGCTCTGCCTGTTAATGGTCTCCCTATTGGGTTCAATTTTATTTTTAAACATGGAAGGTCTGTTTGTTGTGTGTCTTTATTTTCTGTGACAGTCCATTACCGTGCTCTGAATGAATGTTGCATCTAACGAATTATTTTGACAGCGACGTTTTGCCACACCTTAAGTAAACCTGACTGTTCATGTTTGAAACTGTTTGGGTATAAATCTAATTAATGAAAATATATTCCAAAAGGAGAATACAGAAATACAAAAATTCACGACAAATGTACACAGTGTGTATTTTGTTTGCATTCGCTGGGACGTATAACATTTTTTTGTCCAATGACATCACCAAAATAACATAACAGAACACATTGTCTGAAATATTAAGAGCAGCCAATATCGTCACAAAAGAATAGCCAATGTCACTGCACAAGAAAAACCAGTCACCACTCAAGAACAGCAAGTGTCACTGCATAAGAACAGCAAGTGTCTATGCACAAGAAGAGGAAGTTTCAATGCTCAAGAAAAGCCAGTGTCTTTGAACAAGAACAGCCAGTGTCATCACAAAAGAAAAGCCAGCAAACAGCATGTGTCACCAAGCTAGATTAAAAAGTGTCACCACACGAGAAATGCCAGTGTCACTACCCAAGAGCAGCCATTTTCACCACACGTTGTCTTGGCATCCAATAACAAGAGAACAGACTGAATATCTTTGACCAATACGAGGAATATGCATCCTCAACTTGATCCCCGAGTGAAGGCAAACAAACCTCGCATCAACACCAAACAGTTGCACCATTTATAAATGATGCAAGGAAATCGGTCAGCATAGCAAAACGATCAAGCTATAGCATAAACAGGTTTATCAGCAAACAATGTCCAACAACGTACATCGGTCGTGACCGATGTCTTCCCACGGATGCTTATTTAATCACTTTATTCTGAGACAATGTTCCTGCTAATCATCTTATTTAATAGTCCTTCGGGATAAGTCAATAGACATTTAAACCAAAGTGGTCAGACGTCGTATAGTGACTGCCTTAAAATATTAACCTACTTTATTTACAGCAGCGTACGCTTGGAGTGACATGTCTGCAAACTATCCTAAACCTCTCATGCGTGTGATCCGCTTCGTCCGCTTCTGTGTTTTAAATTATTAGTGTGATTTGGTAAAAGAAGAAAAGAGTCTACCTTGGAGCAAATTTCATGAACATGAAAAAAATAAGAACCATTATTGTCGAGGGTTAGAGAACCACATCGTGAACCCCCTCCCTCCCACATTAATCACTAACTGGGCCCAACTATAATCATAGAGCTGCTTAAGCAGCAAGTAGTGCTTCACAATTTTCTGCTAAGCAAAAATGAGCAGGGTACCAGTCACAGATGATACATGTGGAATTGTATTTTGGCTGGTAATCTTATTCTGGTAAGCATAATATGGTTTTGCTTAAGCAGCACTATGAAATTGGACACAGGTGTTTCAACGGCAAGCGAAACGTCAATTCAATTTTAGCGCAATTCAATTTCAGCTGTTTTGGATGTTGACAAATTTTGCACACGGAAGTTTTCGAATGCAGTGGCAATTAAATTTTTTTTACCACGAGGTTAGAAATTTGTAATTTTTCCCCCAACTCACATGAAGACTTTATCTATTGGAAAATTATAACATCACAAAATTGATTTTGATATTTCCCTTCCTTTTAAATATTCATTATATTTATACGTCTCTATTATTCCTCAGGATGTTTCACACACACAAACTGCTAACATTGAACAAATTGAGATGTGTTGTCTCTGTTTATCAAACAAAGCTACCTATACCGTGACCAGCACCTGTTCTAATGGTTTGCACAGTATATAAAGGAGATTTTTAACATGATTTCCGAAGAACCATAATACTCTAAACTCTCTAGGATTACGCAGCCACGGCAACAAATTGGTCCCATTCATTGACGTCACCACGCGGCCATCTTAGAGGCAAAACGACAATGAAACAATGGAAAACGTGCACCTATGTACGCGTAGACTCGGTTCCAAGTCATGTGATTGTGGTTTTTAGTCTACCTGATAGCCAATACATTATTGCCTGAAATAGCGCCCCTTGTGGATTAACCTCCGTCTTTAACCTACGATCGAGTTAGAGCGCGTGATGGCAAATCTGCGGGGGAATTTTGCGTGGCTGATGCAGAGAAATAACCGCGATCTCAGACTTGAAATCAAGTCTAATGTACGCGCGGCTCTTGCACAGGACGGCCAATGAGCAACCGTTTTTGTTTACCTGTAGCCGAGGGAGCCCTACTCAAATGACGTCATATGCATAAGTTATATTTTATTCACTTAAAGTGTATATGGGGTTAAACAATCACAGCATGGAGCTATGAAATTTCAGGTGTGTGAGCAATTACAGCTAAATGTCTTGCTCAATGAACAGCTTCGACTGCGCGGCCGGGCAATGTTTGGATTCGAACCCCCATCCCGACGACTCAGCCACCAGTGCCCAATTTCAGAGCACTGCACAAACATCTGAGAACAAAACAATCTTGCTAAACCAGAACAAGTTTACCAGCCAAAATACCATACCACCTGTCCTGTCTTTGATTGGTTGTCTGTTTAGTTTTGCTTTATAACAGAAAACTGTTACGCAAAATCGCTGCTTAAAGCAGAGCTCTGTGAACTTGAATACTAAGACGACAATACTAATTTCTTAAATATTTATATATATTTATACCCCTTTAAGTTTGGACACCGCATGCTTTACTCATCACTATACAGTTGCTGTGAATAGATCAATACGAATAAGACTGCATTGTAAGAGAACGAATGCACATTTTTAACGGAGCTTTGATGCAGGCAATAACGAGCCGACACTATACTCTTGCAGGAATTGAGCGCCGAAGCTGTGAAAACAACCACATCATTGCATACACATCGGTAGTGGGACAATCATGTTGATGTGGAGTCCAATTTCAAGGCTGTCCAAACTGCAGAAGAGTTCGTTTACTGATTCATGTTTGAACTAGAGCAATGCGAGAAAAGTAGACGTAGTTTTTTTAAAGGATTCTTTATACAAGGGCTGTATAGATAGGTTGCAGTATGACGTAAGTCGGCCATCTTTACGGGCAATTTGGAACACACAGTCATGCGTTACGCGTGAGAACGGCGTGCAGCACGCGCACATTTCACAAAACTCATTGCATGATTGGTTAGTGAATGACGCGGCTGCGTTAATAATTTGAGCGCTTGACGCGCCTGCAAGCCAAAATGCGATTTGCCCGTAAAGATGGCGTCTACTGGGAACTATCTATTTCGGCGGCAGTAAGAAGTGAGCCTTTCTTCGTTGTCTTCTCTTCTTGGATTTACTCCTCTTCTTGGATTTACTCCATAGTGTTACAGTTTTCAGAATCCCTTAGTTTCAATATAAGATATTATGTGTAGTGTTGGGCGCCATATTTATCAGGTTTTCCTGTAAACACCATTGGTACTCTTTAATGGTGACATAGCACCAGACTATTTTGTCCAAGCCTCGGTTTGGTTTATAGCTGAAACTCGATGTGACGCGCTCGTGGCGCGCGGCCGAGTGGATTAACGAGCATCAGCTCTGTTGTTTCTGACCAGCACAGTGGGGGTTCAAGGCCCGGTCGTGGCACGTGGTGGCTTGAGCAAATTAGTTTATCATAATTGCTTTATCCTTCGGATGGGACACTAAGACGTGGGTCCCTCGTATTAGGATTGGTTGTGAATGTAAAAGAAGTATACAACATTTATCGTGGATGAGTATGGGGTAACCCAGCTGTTCCACATAGTATATAAGCACCCTTGTTTACATGACCCAATTTCATAAAGCCTGCAAGTACAAAACTTGCTCAGCACAGACAAATCTTGCTCAGCACAAACAGGTTACCAGCCAACATTCCATAAAGTTTACACTGTTGCGACTGGTGCCCCACTGGGTTTTTTGCTTAGCGAAGAAACTTGCTGAGCATTAGTTTCAGCTAAACAGCTGGGCCCTGGTTTCCTCAGGCTTGCGAGCTACTGTGATTAAGTTTACTTGTGAGGCATCCTTGGCTTCCACTTATATATTATAATGAACGTTACCTCTAAAAAGGTGGCTCCTCTGTCTGGCTCTGTACCCTTCGATTCCTGTGACCAGAATATTGTTCATAGATGCATAGAAACATCGGGCCAGCATTACTTGACATTACTCATCATCCCTCCTGCTCCTTGAATATATTATACTTGGGGATCGTCCGATCCCACTCCATATACTCATCCTCCGTGCTTCATTCCACCATATTCAGGTTCAAGCAAGGACCGTTTGGTGTGCTTTTAAAGGGATACTATTATTGACCCCAATTGCAGACGCGGAACGCAACTCCGCAAAATGTTACTGTCTACCATTTCCGCCATTTTGGGAGAACTCCTTTGTGTAGGCTACGTTACGGCCGTTTTCAAAACCACAGTATGGGTTTGGGCTCCGGCATGGGCCCAATTTCATAGAGCTGCTTAACGGAAAGCAAATTTGTGTGCTAACTGTAGCAGAAAATATTGCTTAAATAAGCGTATTTCACAGGTTAGCAAGAAAATAAGGCGGCCATCTTGCGCGTTCACAATGGTCTTGCATTGTTACAATGGTTTTGCATTGTAAAGCACCGGATGGTTAGCATGCCTTTTCGTGTGCTTACGGTTAGCATGCCTTTTCGTGTGCTTACGGTTAGCAGCGCTATGAAATAGAAACTCGTGCGTAAGCACAGAATCGGCCGTTAAGCAGCTCTATGAAACTCCGTCGCGCGCCTTATTAAAGCCCCGTAAGGAAAGCATACGTTTTCTAAATAACTGACGGAGCCTAAGCCAGAGCAATACAAAGCCGTGGCTTCGAAAACGGCGTATGACTCCCAAATGGCGGACAGAACAGAAGTGCGATTCGCGTCGTGCAATAGGTCAATAATTGTTTGTGAAATAGAGCAAATTTCTTCACCAGTTGTTAATAAACTCACCATCCAACCAGGGCCAAGTTTCATAGCACTGCTTACGCACAAGTTTATCCTAAGCACAACAAAATTATGATTTAAAGTTTACCAGCCAAAATGGCATTTAACATGTACCATCTGTGATTGGCATCCTCCTCATTTGCGCTAAGCAGAAAGCTGTAAAGCAATATTTTCTGCTCATGCAGCCTGTGAATCTCGGCCCAATTTCAAGTAGACTACAGCAGACATTTTAGGTTAAGACGGTTTGATCCTGAGCACAATGAGTTTATATTTTATAAATACTGCTAACAGTAAACACAGCATTCTAATCACATCCTATATCTTTCACTCGATTTGGTTAGGCCTACACTGATTTGAGACAAGACTTGCATCTTCACAGTCTCAAATCGTATACCTTCAATAAGATTTTGTTGTTCTTCCATCAAGGCCCTGTGATAGTTCAGTCCGAAGTTGCGCATCATTGCGTATCTTTAACAACGGATCAACGACCTGATGAGTTGTACTTTCACTTGACGTTTTAGGATAGCATCTTCAAGACGATTCTTCACCGCTTTTTAAGGTCCCCTGAGGATTTTACTCCCCGACTTGTCATCCTAACACTTGAAGTTGTTGCGTTTTCAATTTCCAGATTAAAGATTCAAGATTGAAGAATAGTTGGCAACGTAGTTTACACGTGGTGATTATTATTAGGCGAGGTGTGATTTGTAAGGCAATTTTGCAAATGTAACCCTATGAATACATTCAAAATATGATTTTGTATATCCACTCATTTGTCATGCGTCGCATCTTCAAGACGGTTCTTTATCTTAGGTCTTGTCGTGGATTGCATCTTCATCCAAAGCCCTGTGAGAATCCATTCGGAAATCTCCCTGAAGCGGATGAAGTTGTTGTGCTGTCAATTTCACGATTAGGCTTCCGGCGGCCCGCGGCTTGTGTATAATCAAGTGGTATGGGTTTTGCCTCCCGCAGGATTGACATGCAGGGTAATAAGCAAATGAAAAAACATGAAATATGGGAGAGGGTATTATCCGTTAGACCTATAATATGCATGTATATTTTATTTTCACAGCCATTCGAATCCCTCGTCGGACCGGACATTCACACGTGGGTTGTGTTTTCAATCCCTATATACTTCACGGTCACGTGGGTTTCCCCCCATTTGGGGATTTTGCCCATTTGAGGTTTCCCTCCCGGTCTTTAATTCACATGTTTGCAGCTTCGAGCCTACTTGTTAATGTACAGATATCGATCATATCAGTTAAACTGTTTCAAAACGTCAAAATCCCTTTTCCCAGTTTTACTGCCCCCCCCCCCCCCCCCCCCCCCCCGCGCGCATAAATTTAGGAGGCAGCTTTGAGGAGCTTTGTAACTCCAGAGGCTGAGGCCCGGGCCCAATAGCTGCAAACGCTGATAATCTGTTCGCCTTTGTCGACCCCCATTGTCATGTCTGGTGTTCTTTCGTCTGTTTTCTTTCTTTTCCTGTGTGTGTGGGTGGTGTGGTTTTTTTTGCAGGTTCTGCTTATTCTGATTTTTGACGATTTTTTTATAATGGTTTATCCAACATGTTTCCATGTTTGAATGAATACTTAATCATTATGAGTGACAGGCAAATTTAGAATGAATTTAAATTGATTGTTTTTGGCAGACAAATAACGAGCACAGGTGGTTTTTTAAGCAGTCTCATTGCATTATGCCAACACTTTTTCGGCTTAAGCAAATGAATATGATACATGATTTAAAATTGTCAAACCCATTAGTCCCGATTAAACTTACTCAGTTGCCTTTGCTTGCCCTACACGAACATCTTTGCTATAGATGCCAGCAAATTGAGTGTTAAAGGGGGGTTCACCTTTGGTAGATACTCCAACAATATTAATGACCATAAAAACTTACTTGTAATGAGCACTGGAGAGCTGTTGATATTATAAAACATTCTTAGAAACAACTCCCTTTGAAGTAATGTAGTTTTAGAGAAGGAGGTTATTTTTCACAAAACAAGTAGAATCTGAAATGAAGCCTCTTTCAGATTCAAATTTCAGGCATCTGAAAGCGCACAATTTTATGCAACGAGGGTGGGTGTTTTTCTTCCATTATTTTCTTGCAACTTCGATGACCAATTGAGCTCAAATGTTTACCGGTTTGTTATTGTATGCGTATGTTTGGGCACACCATGTGAGGATACTGGTCTTTGATAATTACCAAAAGTATACCCCGTCTTTAAATTCAAGGATAGTGTCATTATAATAAGTATTATACCCGGCCCACATCTATTTAAAACCAAACAAAACATGCGCGCTGTGAGATAGCAGCAGCTTGCACAATGATGACAAATGGCCGATCCATCTTACAAGAATGACTCATTCTAACCATGATCCATTGGAGAGTTTATTTTATTTTATATATCTCTCTTCTTTCCCCCCCACGCAGATTGGGTCTTTGAGGTTTTCATCCGAACCAAGAACCATGGCAACTGATTTGTGTGATGAGTCACCAATTGAGAAATGGTCAAACGATACGAAGTGCTAGCGAGTCTAGCTAGAAGGACTGAGGGAATGAAAGGGGGAGAGAAAATTCAATTCTGAGGTTAAGTTTGGTCGGTGAAAATCGCCTGAAGGAATCAGACAAGGCTAAAGATCCTCGGGGGATAAGACACAGGGGTAATGGTTGAAGGAATTCTTGACTTGAAATTGATTACTGTCCACCTGTACACTGACTCAGAACCCCGATTTGCACTAAAAATTATTTTAATCTGAAAGGGGTTTGTTATTGGCCACAAGGGGCTCTGTTTCTAACAAGTTTCGGTGGAGAATTATTATGTTCACACAGGACAACAGAAACTCATGTCCGTGACAAGGTTGTTATGAAATGTTTTCTGAGCCGTCTAATTAGAAAAAGCTTCAATAACGTGAGTAGTTGGATGTGACATTTAAAAATGAAAATAGCCCTTCGCGGTAGACACCTGTCGAGCGAACGAAAAAACAGACATTCTTTGGGGGCAAATGCATAATAAATTTAACATTTCAAAACACTCAGTTGAACTTAAAGTAGTTTTCAGTGATGGATTCCCTTGCATTCGTGAATTCTTATTCATTTTTTTATTTTTCATTTTTTTCATGATGGCTGAGGGAAAATAATGCAATGCAAATTGTGTACACAATATTCGATACAATAATAGACCTTATGCATATGACGTCATTTGAGTAGGGCGCCCTCACCTAGAGGTCAAAGGGAAGATGTTCATTGGTCAGTCCTGTGCGCCGCGCGTACAAATCAGCGCGTTTCCATTGTTTCATCATCAGTTTACCTCTAAGATGGCGGCTTGGTGACGTCAATGCATAAGGTCTATTGTTATTGTGGGGGAGATCTATGTATACACGATTTGCAGTTATACAATTCAGTTGGAATACTTTAATCAAATATATGATTAATGTTAAAGAAGTAGAAAACAACAGACATCCGGCACCCGCCCATTATACCTTTCAAAAACATGTAAAAATCGAAGCATCTTGTTTGAGGTATATTGATCATCGCTGATTTCTAGGGCATTTTGATCGGAAGTGTCCAGTTTTTAGGGGACTTGAAAACCACGTTTGTGAGAGCGAATGGAGTGTAAGTAGTATTGTCAAATAAACAAAATAAATATGGGAAATTTCTTGGTTTCTCACAGTCTGAGGATGATGGTTAACTTTCAAATTTACACTTACTTGATAAATCAATGAATATAACTTTGTTTCGAAATTAACTCCCCTCCCCCCCCAAAAATGTATATATAATAATAAATAAAAAATACAAATTATTTAAATACCCCAAACCAAAACCATTTCAGACATCAGTGTACTCGAGAAGGCAATCCGAAGTGTTCTGTTCTTTGTTTGTTTAGTTGTGTGCGTTTTGCAAGTTACCGCACTTCGTATATACTTACTCCACCCCCACCCTTTGTCTTCATTAAAAGAAAATATATATTGTTGGTGAGACATGATTTATGTTTCTGTTTGAAGAAAGAAAAAACACAAATCGGCAGTCCTGCAACTGAGCTACAAGAGTCACAAGTCATCGACAATTCGGATGGCGGATGAGCAGAACTTGGTCAACCAAACCATTTGCGCAACCAGTTTAATACTCAAAGAAATAACATCGTCACTCGATCGATATGAGAAGACCATGGTTCAATTTCATAGCTCTGCTTATTGCGCAATTCTTTGCTTACTGATCCATGCAAAGATCATAATTCCATGGGAAGTAAGCGGAGAATTCCTTTGGTGTGTACAACATTGGTAAGAATGAAAATAT
This sequence comes from Leptasterias polaris, assembly GCA_037783415.1. Lineage (NCBI taxonomy): Eukaryota > Metazoa > Echinodermata > Asteroidea > Forcipulatida > Asteriidae > Leptasterias > Leptasterias polaris. Next base: position 1,848,583 of record JAZGTN010000055.1, read on the forward strand.
AAATGTTCACAGATTTGCACATAACTTACATAGTATAAAGATGGTCATGGTGGAAAACTTCCCTTGAAATAGTTTTGCTTGAAATGCCATAGTTTTTAGGGAATGAGTAAAATAATAGTTATTATCCTGCAGGATAAATTCCGATGTTTGAAAAGAAGTTAAAACACATAAGTTTTTTTTTTCACTGTTTTAATCTTGACTCCGAAGTCCGATTTAGCTTAAACTTTCACAGGTTTGTTATTTCATGTATATTTTGGGTCACATCAAGTTTGGATACAGGTCTTTGGCAATTACCAATGTTGTACACACCCTTTAAAGGACGTGTACACTATTGGTAAGATCGAAAAACACAAATGTTCACAGATTCACACATAACTTACATGATTTAAAGTAAGTAATGGTAGAAAGGGTTCCTTAAAATATTTCTGCCTAACATGCTATCGTCTCTGAGAAATGAGTAAAACAATAGTTTTTATCACGCGTGATAATAAACTCGATGTTTGAAAAACAGAAAACACATAAGGTCTTTTTTCACTATTTTCTCGTGACCTCGATGACCAATTGAGCTCAAACTTTCACAGGTTTGTTTGTTCATGCATATGTTGAATCACACAAAATGTGGACACTGATTTTGAGCCGTTACCAAAAGTATACAATGCCTTTAAAGCTGAGCTATGACATTGGGCCCATAAGATATGACGGCACTTGCATCGTTAAGGCGAAGCTATCAAATATGCCGTCAAAGGACAGTTACCGTTATTGATTTATGCACCACTTAACAGTGTTTCTCGCAGGTCACATAAGAGTTAGTCATACTACATTAGCAGATTGTTGAAGCTTGTTTCATTTCGAGGAAACAGCTCTGAATATCTTAAATCCGTTGAAATTGTTAATAGGCGTACGACCCAGGAAGTTGGAGGGCCGAACTGCCCCAAATATTTTGGGCAAAACAGTGGGGGAAATTCGGGCACAGCAAGAAGGGGAAAATGGTAAGAAAAAGAAAAAAGGAAATAAAAAAGAGTCCCCATACGCCAATGGAAGTTTCACTTTCTGACAATAATGTACACATAAATTCATGTGTTATTACAGGGAACACGCTTTGCGACGTGCCTCCTTTATTCTTATCACAAGCTGATAAAATAAAATCAGACAGTGCAATCTCCATGAAATATAATATTTTACGTGTTCTTCCGTTGAGCAACAAATCGAGCATGCAGGAAGTCCAGGCTCCGTGGCTCTTTTCAGAAAAACGTGATCGTTACAGGTAGGCCTATACATGGTCTATATCATTTTCCTCAATTGATTTCTTTTAAACATCGCGTATTGAATTTCAACTCTGTGATTATATTCAAAACTAGAGTAAAATGTCCACAATTTTTAAAGTGAATATTAAATGCATTGTTCAGTTCTACCTCGAAACATTTTTTATCACTCACGTAGGCCCTAATAAAATATATAATGGCAAAATATACAGCAATTATAGCAAAATTATTTTCTCATTTTATGCGCTCCTCGTGTAAACTCAGGCCGTATCCGAATTGGCGGCTACTGGCTACGGCTGTTGCCAAGGGTGTTGCTAAGGACTTTCTATACTTCAACGCATGACGACGCGGCGATCCAGCAGCAGCCGTAGCCGTAGATTCGGCCACGGCCCAATCATAATCTTGCACCGGTGCCGCTCCCACCGCATCAATCTTTGCGTGAGAGAGAAACAAACATCTGCCCGTCTTTTCGATTTCATATTAGATGTCCCGTCTCAACCGGCGCTGCCTGGGGCTTGCAGCTGCTCTTCCCAAAATGATAAAACTAAAAACGCGTGAGTCTCCGACAGTAAAATACTCTAAAATCTAAAGCTGACCTCAAACCTTATTAAAAACATAGATTGGACATTTCGTTGATTCAGGACTAAGGCTTCTCCGAAACGTCGAGTCCATCGGCTCTCTCGGAAACAACAATTACTCAAAAGAGATCTAACTACATGGTGTCACAGCACATTGTTTTTGACCATAAGGTCCTTAATTCAATTTGTATAAATTTAATTGAACTACAATTGCAAGCTCCTGGTAATTGAGTTTATCGGTGATATTCCCCTATAGTATTTGTTTAGCACACAGATGAACATAATGTTGCCAGGAAAATATTTACATTTAGGTTTGATACATTCTCGATGTAAGACCCTTTTGATTTGTTAAGCATGCCTGTTCTCACCAATACACTCTGGCTTTGCCCATTATTTTTATGTAGAAAAAACAGCCATTCCATTAGCTTTCCCCCAACGTACTGGGGAATCTCTTTGGAATTCTCTGCCTGGTGAATGTTTCCCTCCTTCCTACAATCTAGCCTGCTTTAAAAAGAATATCAAGCCCTCCTTCAGCTTTCCTGAGTTTGTTATCTTGCATTTTCTTAAGTGATGTTTGGAGCTTTGCATGCGTGGATAAATAAAAGGAAGCAGGGTACGTTTAGTCAACTTTGGGGTACAACCATCTCTTTTTGGAGGACTATCGGCACTGAAAAGTCGACGTTTCGAACAGTATACTCGTTCCAGTAGATAGATCTTCGTCAACAATGAAGAAGCGGCGGTTTTGCGAACATAACCAAGTCCTATACCACATCTACTTTGCAAAGGTTTGAGATTGCAGTTTGATTTTGCAAAGGTACAGGATGGACCAGATACCATTTCAATACACACAGAGTGAGCAAACCAAACAACGTCAATTTCTAAGAGAAATAAAGTATTGGGTAAAATGGTCGAGCAGTGCAGGGCTGTTGTCCCGTCGCAAAAAGGCATATTTTAGTATTTACACTGTATACAATATCTTGAACGCAACGCTCCTAGAACCAGTGAACGCATTGAACAGTATCAGCTTATATGTGACGACGAATCTCACATGCACTTCACATCAGACTCTAGAAAATCACACAAAGCAATGCAAAACCACAAAGAAACCTACCTGTGAAAAACCATGGCCCGATATTCCTTTTTGATGAGTTGAAACCTCGTCTCTAAATGATCACCCTAGCAACGCATCATCTCAAATTGTAATCTTAAAGTGTTCTGCATATTTTCCATTAGGAAATTTCCATCAGCTGGGTATAATCCTCATGTTTCTGCTTCCCGCCTCTCCGCTCAGTCCGACGTGTCCGAAAGCTCACCGCATCAACGTGACTAATAGTAATACACTGTCGATATTTTTACCGTCTGACTTCATCAACCATCTACCTTCATTCGACGGTACCCAGCGGGAGAATAATATAACAAATTGTATTCAAGGAGCTTACATCAGAGAAAAGAGAATTTGTATAAAGAGAAGAAAATATTAAGTGGCATGTATATCTTTAGGATTTAAAAAAACCCGAACCAAAACATGTTTTTGTGATAATTTCTTCTTTCAGAATATTGATTACCTCTGGGTACCGTCAATGCTCCTTTGTTCTCATCGTTATCAGCAAAATGATGCAGTGACTGCATCAAGGACATCAAGGAAGTCTAGTCATCAACGACGCATTGTTTTCATTTTGCACAGTGCCTTTGTTTGTTTTTCATCATAATAATTTATTTTCGCATTACCCGGTGTTTTTTTTACGCAACCAATAATTATATGATTATCCTAGACCTATATTTGTCTATTTGTGCTCATATATTTTTTATTTTATTTAGGAGTGGTTGGGCGTTTGTTTGATCTTATTTTTACCTTCTTTTTTGCGCGAGCTAAATCGAGAGAAAAAGCCTGATTGATGGTTTTATTGTATATTTATTTTATTTTATGTTTTTTTAAAGCTTCCATATAGGCTAGTCAAAAGCAAATTATTTTGAATTGTGTGCCCAATGTTGGTAAGAGTGGAAACTTAAATGTTCACAATTATATGGTATAAAGATGTTCACGGTGGAAAATTTAAACATTTCTTGCTTGAAATAATCTTGCTTGTAATGCTTTCGGTATCGTTTTTTAGAAATGAGTAAAACTGTGTAAGTTTAGTCGCACAAACTGCATATACACTGGTGTTAGACATTTACCAATATTGTCCAGATCCTTAAAGAAATCCTTTTTTTTGCTTGTGTGGAAACTTAAATTTATTTCATTTTGTTTATTCATTTCTATTTTCTTTAAGGGTGGGGGAGCATTTGTTTCATTGGTTGTTTGATGATTTTTAAAGCAAAATGCCTATACATGGAAGCAAACAACAGCATCACACGCAAGGTGAGGGCGCTCTTTGAGCTCTACGTCAGGGTCGTAAATCTACTGAGCAAAACAAAAACGCTAAGCACAGAAATACATTGCTTAGCAGAAAATGGTTATCATGCACAATGCCATCTATTAAAGAACATTTGCTCAAGACAGAATCCTCCACAAGTTTTTGCTTAGCTAATACCTTTAAGAATGTTTTTAAAACATCTTTTATGAATTAATTATGCCCAGTTTTTCAACTTTTAACTTTACACAAATCTGATTAGCAGTCTGTTTTGTGTCAACCAGGGACAAAATTGATTTATTGTGTGATGGAGCAAACGAAACCAAAAACAATGCTGTAAAACATTAAACGGGACACATTTTGAGAACCATACGCAGGTATACTGGCATAATAATTATCATATCCGATATGTGGAAGAGGTTGTCCCCTAAAATATTCCCCTACTGGAACAAACTATCTCCTCTTGTACCCCCCTAAAATCCTCTAAGAAATTCACGAAATTACCAGAACACAAAGAAAACACATTATGAAAGGGGGTGTGGGTGTTACACCATGCCCCCATATCGAGCACCAAACGCAATAAATCCACATGGAAAGCTTAGAAATACGTCTTGAACAGCTTGAAAATGTCCTAGTTTTATAAGTTAATTTTAAAACTTAAAAGTTTCAAACCGTGTGCAATCCTATCTTCTCATTTGGTTCCACAACTTTATTATTATAAAGACATTAAGCAGAAAATACTGCTTGGCAAATTTCTTTTCTTTGCAAAAGATGAGTTGAGGACCAGTGGGGGCAATATAAACTTTATGAATTTTTGGCTGGTTACCCGTTTCAAATAAGTAATATTTTTCTGTGCTAAGCATATTTTCTGTGCTAAGCATATTTTCTGTGCTAAGCATATTTTCTGTGCTAAGCATATTTTCTGTGCTAAGCATATTTTCTGTGCTAAGCATATTTTCTGTGCTAAGCATATTTTCTGTGCTTACAGGTTTCATGAAATTGGGCCAATGAGTGAAAAAACGCCGAGAGCTTTAATTAAAAAATAATTAACTGCTCTCGTTATTGACTTAAAATAGAGATACAAATGTAGACAAACAAACAAAACTCTGTTTTTAAAGTTATTTATGTTTATTAAAAATTATTTTTCAAAACATAGATACTAGATATTTAATACAGTAGACTACTGTACTAGCAATATTTGGATTTTGTGTGGGATTTCTTAATTCGGCCGATTCTTTACTTGCTGACCTGCATGGCCGTGTGTTTGTCTTAGTCCACAGTTTTGTATTTGTTCTTTTGTTTTATATTGTCAAGTATTTCATTTTAGAGTACGACGTGCTTGTGCACTGAGAACTATTATTATATTTTGTTCCAAATTAAGGCTCGACTCGACCGCGGACCTTCTTGGTTTACTTAATTTTTATTCTCTGTCTCATAATGCAAATGCATGTCTTGAGGGACCGTTGCCTACAAGCTCTGCTTCTACAATGGATCCCTATGCAGTGTCATATTTCTTGTTTTTATCTAGTTCTTGATATATAAACTGTAAAGTTGTATTCTTTGTACTGTACAGGGGTCGATTTCACAAAGCACTAAGATTCATCTTAAGATGAGTTATCAGTATTACCATAGTGATTTGTATTGTGACATCACTCTTTGCTATAAGCAACTGCGATGGATTTGCAGTTACGATCAATCTTAACTCTTTGTGAAATCGAGCCCTGATCTCTTTTGAGTGGTAATGTATTTTATCTTTTGATACCGTGGAAAATAAATTAACCTTGAACTTACACATTTTAATCTGATTAAAAAACAGATGTTACGTACGCCCAACTCATTTGGGTTTTTACCAACTGAGTTGGTTCGCAGCACAGCGAAATTACAAACAATGGGAATACCTAAATGAGATTAAAGGGAAAACCAGCAACAAACAAATGGCGGCGACATGTACACGACAATAAATTATTGAGAGTTTCAGTTTGTACAGTTCACGTCTTTAAGTTTTATTGCTCTTCTCAGTCATGGCTTGTACAGTTTCCTCGTTCTTAATCTTAGGTTACAACTCTCTCCTGGTATATCACTATTACTGTGTTCACTATGTAGTATGTTCACTGTGTGAACACCAGACGTTGTATATAATCATAAACAAATATATGAATTTATTTACAAACAGCATGAGGCGAATCAAGGAAACTTACAATCAGTAGTTGAAAATCATGAATTAAAGCGACTTGGTATGCATAAATGAATATTATTATTTAGCCAAAATAATAGATTTAAATACCGTAAATAATGCCGCCTGCTCAAACAACTCAGGTCTCGGAAATGGGGAGTCCGGCGCCAACCACACAGTCACGGAGCGGGGGTAGTGGGTACTCTTCGGTCATAGCGGAGCTTCTCGTCGGTCATAGCGGAGCTTCTCGTCAGTCCAAGCCCAATAGCCAACGACCACGCCCAAGTGTCGTCCTGCCAGTGGTAGTAGCGCTGTCAATTCCTGTGGTGTGGCCGGCCGGTCAGCATCCCATCCCGAGCTCTGAATCGAAGGAGGCCGCAGCTTAGGCATACAATGTGTTATATACGCACATTAGAATTTAAATAAATGCAACCACTTGCTAAAAAACAAAAAAAACAAAAAAGAACTAAGGAGTGCAGCCAGCCGAGAACAATCCAGCAGAAAGAAACAGCTAAACTAGGAATGTTCATCTCGGCAATAAATGTGGCTGAAAGGAATTCCAAAGATAAATCAGATGGTACAAACTGTGACCATAACACAGATAAAAACCCTCGGGGAGAAATCTGAAAATTCTTATCTGACCCTCTTAAGATTGTCAAGCACTTGCTCCCGATTCCTTCTTCACGACTGTTGTTAAAGGAAAAGTACATGAAACTCTGGAACAGTCTCCACAGTTAACCTACTTCACAGTAATTTGTATTTCAAGAGTAAGAAAGGAACAGCGGCGGCGCTACGGGGGGGGGCAAATGTCCCCCCAGTTATTTTGTTTGCCCCCCCCCCAGTTTTTTCCCCGATGGCGGAAATTGAGTTTAATCCCAAACCATTGCACCCAATTTGTTACAATGTTGTTTTCGCTGTAAATAATAAACTCAATTTCATCCATCATAATTAGCTAGCACAATCAAAAAAGCCCAATACACTTTCCATCTCCGGCAATGTTAATAAAATGTGGATTTATTTATCTGTACAAGCTTGGAAACTTGCTATAAATAGAAATGCATTGTCTGCCCAAAACCGCAAGCAGCCATTGTATACGCAGTTCTATGGTGTTCCATATGTGCCACTCCTTTCCGTCGCCTTTTCAATTTTGTCAGTCGCTTTTTCCATTTTGTCCGTCGCGCCTTTTCAATTTTGTCCGTCGCCTTTTCAATTTTGTCCGTCGCCTTTTCAATTTTGTCCATCGCCTTTTCAATTTTGTCCGTCGCCTTTTCAATTTTGTCCGTCGCCTTTTCAATTTTGTCCGTCGCCTTTTCAATTTTTCCATCGTGGGTCCACGTGACTACCAGGTGACTATCACATGACTCCTTTGGGAGGCATACCGCAGTTGCCAAAATGTATACGTTGCTTCATCCACAGTCGCGAGACCAGATAACTACGATAATATCTTTTTCAGTTCCATTCTTGATTTAATAAGCAAAGCCTGTACATAGACAGTATGGTTGAGGTATCCAATCATTTTTCTTTGCCAACAAATCATCACATGGTCATCATGTGACAGTCACGTGGCCGTTTCAGAAAAAAAATGCGCCTGAAAAATTGAAAAGGCGACGGAAGAAAATTGAAAAGGCGACGGAAGAAAATTGAAAAGGCGACGGAAGAAAATTGAAAAGGCGACGGAAGAAAATTGAAAAGGCGACGGACAAAATTGAAAAGGCGACAGACAAAATTGAAAAGGCGACGGACAAAATTGAAAAGGCGACAGAAGGATCGAGTGGCACATATGGAACACCATACAGTTCGCACAACACGTCAAATTCACACAGTGCAAAATCTTATTCCTGGAGTGAATTGTAGGCTTATACAGTACACACGACATAAACTTGATGTTCACGTGGAGTGCTGTATTATGCCTACTGCTAGTTGTTGCACTTAAACACGTTGGTAAAACAGTTAGTTAAAATGGATATTAGAAAGTTTTGCAAGAAATCCAAACAACCTCCATCCCATGATGATAGGCACAGATCTGATTCTGAATCTAGCGATGAGAATCCTGAACCCAAACACAAACACCCCAGGATTGAAGTTAATATTGACGTAAATGTCCCAGATGGTGTAAGTCCGTCAAAGTGGTAAGTCAATGCTTTTCTGCAGTACAACATTACACTATAGATTTTTGTTTGCCCCCCCAAATTTAAGTTTGCCCCCCTCTTGCCCCCCCAGATTAACAGGTCTGGTGCCGCCACTGGAAAGGAATTCCAAAGATAAATCAGATGGTACAAACTGTGACCATAACACAGATAAAACCCTCGGGGAGAAATCTGAAAATTCTTCTCTGACCCTCTTAAGATTGTCAAGCACTTGCTCCCGATTCCTTCTTCACGACTGTTGTTAAAGGAAAAGTACATGAAACTCTGGAATAGTCTCCACAGTTAACCTACTTCACAGTAATTTGTATTTCAAGAGTAAGAACTGTGTACAACCGTGAAATTGTTTTCTTATTGATTGGTTTAAAAAAACTAATTTTGAAGTTGCCACAGGCAACATTAACATTGAATTTACAATTAAAAAATCTGATCCATAAATCTTTGACAGATGGCATTAATTATGAAGTTACCCGTAGATCCCAAAATCTGTCATTTTCCGTCAAAAAGCCTCAATAATCTGTCGCATCACACATAACTATCACCCTTATAACAGTTCTAGAAATAACACTAAAACATAATTACTTTAATCGTATGAAAATCTTTATAATTCCATATCTCCAAGTGTTTAATTAAACATTGGAAAACACTAAACTATCTCCTTTGCTCTTTATTTGCTCTCTTTTAACTATTATTTCATTATCAGTGTACATGTATATCACCTTTCAGCTGCATGTAAAGAACCAATCAGGATAGTAGCCGGATACGAAAACTCAAAACCCAGTGGGAAAATGAGAACGTACGTTGGCCCCAAGCTTGCTATCTCATGCCAACCTGATGATTGGATTCAGTACAAGCCAACCCGAATAGCTAACACACATGTACAGTAGAATACTGAAAAAAAATTCTGATGTATCACAGTGAACATTTTTGCTCCTGCAGTGCACTAAGTAAGAGTCCCTTCAACTTTATATCGTGGTATTACCAAAGATTGATGGTAGGGAGAGGAGGTGGGTTGAAAAGTTACTTATAAAAAAACTATTTATTGTGGTGGTAAGTAGTCAGATATTTATTCTGGACTTAACTTTTATCATTTTTGTTAAGACCTAATTATAATTTGCTCGGTGTATGACACACCTTTATTTATTTTACCCATGGTGGCCAAAAGTGGCCCTGCACACATGTATACAAATTAGTTTTTACTGGTACTTCATGGTACTTTATTAGTCCTTTATTTTGTTTATAAACATTGGCCACCGTTTCCTAGAACTGACTTGGCACAAATGTTGCCTCAAAAAACATTTGGTCTGTAGTAGTGAGTCTTAGCAATAACTTCTGAAGCTGCCCATGGTTCGCTCCCAAGCTTTTCAGTCATCCTGCAGAAAGTAAAAGAGAGTGTATGTTATCATAAGAGAAAAATATTTTCCCATGTAAAGGCCCTTGCCGTCTGCTTTTCTCTTCTTCTCATTCTTGTTTTCTACTTTGTTTGATTTCACTCAAAGGTTGCAATGTTGTACACATGAAAATTAATCTTAGAATATCTGATTATTTTTATTTTGCAAACCATAACAATTTTAATGGTAGGTTATAAAGGGTGGAAGAATAATTGAATTTACATCCTCAAGATTTCAATAATGACACCATGTTGCGGACTGTGCAGTGAAGTTTATTTCTGTGCATGATGTCATCAGCGAAGTATTTTTTTGCTCAATTGAGGACGCTGTTTTGCATCTTTCGCCAGGATAAGCTCCAAACTCAAATTTAGTTTTGTGATCCACTCATTTTCTAACAGATAGTCTTTATTATGAATTTTGTGAGCATTCATCATCACATGCTCATTTCAAATGCAACACTAGTGATTTTGGGAGTTTGACTTTGACAGTTATTCAGATGGATATATTCCTCTGGAGCATTAAGATGAGAAAAAACTTACACTCACTGAGGTTTCAGAATGAAACAAATATAAAGAGGGGCTCCTAGGTCAAATTCAGTTATGTGATGCACTCATTTTCCAACAGAAGGGGGGGGGCAACTTAGTCTCTTACTTTGGTGTAAAATGCCAGTGTTTGATACCCCTTAATTGCAATTCTGGTCAAAAGCCAAAATTGTTCGATGATGTCAAATTTCAAATATATATTCTGTCCGCTTTTCTGCTATTAATTTTAGTTCATTCCTTAATTTTGATGCTATTCAATCAAACAGTATTTGATTTGACCTTTTGACTGGCACAACACAATCCTGTTTGTATTCTACAGGTCCATTTGTTTATAAAGTGTGATGATGTCACAGCTCAAAATTGTGTGGTTTCCCTTTTACTTTGTGAACTACCACATCCAAAATTTTGTAGAACCAATTTTTTGACTCCACAAAATTACAGACCATGTTAATAGCTCACAAAGGAAAACCACCAATTTTGGAAGGATATTTGTGTGAATCAATATATTCTACTTTTAAAACCATACTCATTTCATAAGAGCTTTCATAGCCCATGGTGCCCAATCCAAAGGCAAGTGTCCCTTTAATGTGAAATGAATATCATTGCAAACAAAACACATTTCTTTAAAAAGTAGAGTTTTGTTCATCATCAATAACCTTGAGTTTCTAAAGTCTCTCTTTTTGTGAGGAGGGTGAAACATCTAACAGAGGTCAGTGTACCTTCCACTCTGTTGAATGCTGCTCCACAGATGTGTCCATTGTTCCACCTGATCAACCATCACATTTGAAGATGCAACATCTCATCAAATTCCATCACTCCTGATTCATCAAATACAAAGAAACAGAGAAATCAGGAATCTTTCAATATCACTGATTCCATGGTTTTTATGAAGTAAATCCACATGGTGGAGGACTTTGTTTTGAGGGAGTGATGCCAAGGGAAGGAGCGGAAGAAACAACGCAAACAAAAACAAAATGTTGAGTGGTAGGGTTGATTTTTTATTTTTTATTTTTTTTGATTGGCGAATTAGTAACTAAAGTAGAAAAAAGACAACCTACACTAACATTCAACATTTTTTGTTTGTTTGCATTGATTCTTTACTTCATTCTGTTGGGATCACTGCCTACTCCATTGTTGTTGGCCTATGCCTCAACAAAACAATACTCAACCATCAGGGACTTGCTACATTAAAAACCCACCATCGTTTGTTTAAAAAAGATAACGATGGTAGTACAGCGATTCATTGAGAATGGATTTAATAATTAGTAATTGGGGACATTTCCCTCACCTCCACAAAAAAACAAACCAAGAGCTAAATCAAGCTCCACACCCCTGAGTGCCTCATATAAAGCAGACTAATTTCCATGTTTTGGGTTTTTTCCCCTTCAAATTATGCCCGAGTTAAACATTATCTATCAAAACTCTCATTCAAAAAGGGTTTTCTCACCATGTTGATATACAATACTGTGCCAAAACATACATCTGGAACACAATTGTATCAAGACAGGGCTTTTGCCATTATTGGGGTTTGAAAGCCCTTTATTCCAGTTTATAAATGAAGTCAAATTGGAGTAAGTGCGAGTCTTACTTACCATATTGCTGCTAATGGAACTCAAATTGAGGCCATCAGCTCTCTCTGCTGCTGCCTTGGGCCACCTTTGGTGTTTCTGAGGGAGTTGTTCCTGTGGGCGGGGCTCTTTGTGTGGGTGAGAGCTCTTCCTCAGGTGTCTTCAAAGGAGCTATTCCCGAGGGGTGAGGGCTCTTCCTGGAGCCATGAGGCTGTGCTTATTCCTACTCCACCAACGATTCCCAAATCACATCTGAAGTTGCAATACCTCATCACAGTCCTAAATTCCTATTTCACTAAAGACAAAAAGAAACAACATCATTTTGAAATGGCTTGCGTACACAGCCATCGCTGATGACAAGAATACAATTGCACGCATGTTCATGACATGAGTGCAATTCAAAAATTTCAATTGCTTAGTACAAAAGTTAATGGTTCTACTTGGTGATCTGAAATTTGACTCTGAAAGATGGAATTGGTAAGAGGTAAAGCTTAAACCCAATGAGCTTCAGTTGAAACTAAGAACAAACAGGAAACTAAAGATCACATGCACTAGCTGACAAGTTTTCTGGCAAGTGGTAAACTTACATGCTCATATCGTGTCCACCATACCGGGAATCCAAATGTACGCAAATATATTGACTTTCAACTTCGGAAATGGTAGAGGCGCATTATGCAGAGTTGCAATTTGTGTTGTGAAAGTCCATTGACCCCTTGCAGTTGCGGATTGCACCTCCACAAAGTGTGCGCACTTTTACAATTTCCATCATTTTAGAGGTCAATTTATTTGTGCAAATTTTGACACCCAAATTGGGGATTGGCAAAAAAAAAAAAAAAAAAAAAATCTACATGGTGATAAAACCTTATATTCCAGTTTATTAAAATGTGCCAAATCAGATAAAAAGTGTAAATATTGACTTACGATCTTGCGGCTAATGGAACTCTAAATTGGAAGCTGTCATCTCTCTTCTGCCTTGAACCAGTCCTAGATGTTTGGGGGCTCTTCCTGGGGGCTCATCCTGGGGGATCATCCTGGGGGATCTCCCTGGGGGGCTCATTCTGGGGCTCAAGCTGGGGGCATGTCCTGGAAGAATAAATTTATTAATTTTGTCACCTTTCGGCAAATACAACGAAAATGAATATTGTGAGCATTACATGCTTATTTCAATTGCAACACTAGAGATTTAGGGAGTTTGACTTAAAGGAAAAAATGTTCACTGGATGATTGGTATGAGATAAAATTTCTATCCACATTTTCTACAATTCATAAATAAACACATACAATTTATTATTAGGTTTTTGCCTTTAAACCGATGTGTTTGGTGAAAGAGCAAAAACCAAATAATAATTCTTACCCTCAATGCAAACATCCATTAAAACATGAAATTCTGTATGCCAGGATTCCAAGATGATTTTTAAACTTGCTGTTCTTAAATATCTTGAAAACGATCATCCGCGAGCAATGAATACAAAGATTTGGGGGGGGGGGAGAATTGCTGTTTTTGACCAAAAAAAGTGCAAATCTTAACTTACGATCTTGGTGCTAATACAAGCCACCAATCTCCCTTCCTATAAGAGCAATTCCTGGGGCTACATCCTGGGGGCACTTCCTAGGGGCTCGTCCTTGGGCACTTCCTGGGGGCTCTTCTTGGCGGCTCATCCTGGGGAGTCTTCTTGGGGGCTCGTCCTGGGGGAACATCCTGGGGGCTCATCCTGGGGAGTCTTCTTGGGGGCTCGTCCTGGGGGAACATCCTGGGGGCTCGTCCTGGCAGCTCCTCCTTGGGTCTCTTCCACAGATTAAAGTATGCTATGCACACCTGAATGCCCCTGATAAAGCTAAATAGTAGGTCTGTGTTAGAAGTGGTGTATTTAATCTTTACAGCTGTGCAAATCGTCCAATAGTTGGGGATAATAATAGCAATAAAGGGGGTTTAAAGATTTGTTTCCAAATTTTGTTTGTAGATTTTTGAAATGACACGACAAAATTAACCATTTCCCAAGATTCTAAATTGGATGCTCCTTATAAGAGAACCCATATTTTCAAAAATCAGGAATAACACAACAAATAGTCAAGTAATGAACAAACAAAGGGAAACTGACTGGGTAAGTTTAAACAATTTAGATTGAACAAAGAAAAATTGACAAGAGCGAGACTTGAACTTGTGATCTCCGGATTAACATGCTAGCACTCTCTACCAAATGAGTTATCTAGCCATATTGTTGCAGGCTCCCTTTTTTGTCAACATCTTTGTTCGGGGATGCCAGTCAGAAGCAATACAGCCCGTAACTGCCATTTACCCAGGGATCACATCCAAGTTTACGATACAACCTTGGAAGCAGCAGCAGCAGCAGCAGCAGCAGAGGGATCACCTTGAGGGAAGTAACTTTTTGTTTCAAATATCAAGAAATATACCAAAATATTCAAGGGCAAGTTGTGTCAAATTTTATAAAGGTACAAACAATAACTTACCATCTTTCTGCTAATGGTCTTCAAGTTTGAAACTGCCATCTCCCCCTCAGCCTAGGGCCACCTTGGTTGTTTCTCAATTTATCCTCCACTGCAATCCTCAAAGAGACCATGTTGAGTAGGAACACATTATTATTAAGACATACACCATCAGTCAAGTCCCATTCATCATCGTCTTCAGAGGGAGCTCTTTAGTGCGCTGTGTGATTCCTGAATCCAACTAAAACACTGAGCATTCTGCTATGGGAGAATAAAAAGACCTAGCCTTGCTAGGACAGGTAAGTACTTGCCAGGACGGTGACTGCTTTATATTCAGACACCCTTATGTACTGACATTTGTTCCTAAAACCCCTTGTGATTTACATGCTAGGGTTAGGGTTAGGGGTGGAATTAGGAAAACACACTAGGGGTGTCGGAGCATAGGGGTGTCGGAGCATAGGGGTGCCAGAACATAGGTGTGCAACTGCCAGGATAGATTTTATTATTACCTGATTTCTTACCTAAAATGATCTCTAGAAAATAATGAAGTGTCTTGCGCCAGTGAGATGAATCTGTTGAAGAAGAAAAGAGTTGACCAAGTCCCACCTGGCCAGTTAGTGCCTCAGCTTGCTATACATCTTACCTCCATTGTAGTCCAAATGATAATGAAGTATCTTGCATCCGAGAAATAAATCTGCAATGAGAGAGAAGTGCTGACCAAACCTCAGCAGGTCAGATATTAGTACCTTACTTGCTTTACATCTCACCTCCAATTAGGTCCGGATGGTATTGAAGTATCTTACATCCAAGATATTAATCTGCAATGAGAGAGAAGTGCTGACCAAGTCTCAGCAGGTTAGATGACAGTATCCAATTTTACCGTACACATTATATCTTACCTACAATGAAATCCTGTGGGTACACCCAGCGTATTGGAAGAATCCAGGACTCTGTTCAAAAAAAGAAAACTGATGACCTAGGTCAGCTTTAGTGACTTTTCAACCTTACTTTATCTTACCTCGATAATTTAAGAAGTAAAGAACACTCACTAAAGCACCTTCAGTGAGTCAACTGTCTGGTTAGATAGAGAAATAAGAAACAGAGAGGATTTGTTACTTGTACTTGAACACTTAACTTATGCCTTGCATCTGCAAGATGCAGCTGCATTATTAGCTTGGCCTGATCGTACGGATGTACAATCATCCTCCACAATATGCTTTTGCTTAGGCCTACTGAAAAGAAATATTCAAATTCTTCCTTAATTGTCATACTTACCCTACAATTACTACTTATTGACCATTAGGCCTAATGCTAATTTAACCACACATAAACAAATAAACAGAGGTTTTCCTACTTTTTAAACATTAATTGCAATATTGTTTTTCCTTGAAAGTTTTTGCTCTGATACGATGTACTTTTCCCCTAAAATATTTGATAAACTGTCAAATGTTATCACAACCTCAACATTGTTGATACAGACATGACTGTACCTGACTACACATTCCACCCCCCCCCCCCCCACATTGTTGATACAGACATGACTGTACCTGACTTACACATCCCCCCACCCACTTTTTAACACACCTGTTTAAAAAAAAACAGACAGAAGCTCTTCATCAAATTATTTACTGTCGTCACAGCCGGACTTAGCCCGATTCACAAGTTGAAAGTTTATTACCGGATTTGGAAGTTTTACATTAAATTCCCAAAGGAATCAAGGAGATATTTTGTACTTTTAAGTAACACTTACACAGATGCCCTTTAGTAAACATTATACTGTCAACACAGGTGGGACTTTGCCTGATTCACAATTGTTACAATTTTTTCCAATCTAAATCTTTTTTTGCCTAGAAATATGAGAACACTTCCATTTTTATTACAACCTTAACATACAGCTTGTAGGCCTATACATAGGTGCCTTTCAATCAACATTTCATTGTTGATCAGGTGGGACTTTTCCTGATTTACACATTTTTATATTTAGTTCATTTTATCCACCTCAGGATATTGGATAACATTCCCATCTTTAACAACAATCACACAGTACAGTACAGTACAGTACAGTACAGTATACAGTACCCCTTTTATAGCACACATTTTATTGCCATTACAGGTGGGACTTAAATTATTTTAGAAAATGTCTTACTTTTTATAACAATTAAATAGAAGCCATAATAATCTACCTTTCACTGTCAACACAGTTACACATTATGTAGAACCGGACTCAGATATATTATATTTCATTCAAAAAGCAATCAATAAATATTTCCAAGACGAGGGGAAATTTTTCATTTCAAATAACACATAAACAGTTGCCCTTTAGTCAACATTTCATTGTAAACCTGATTTAAAAATGTTAATCTCCTTCCCCCAGGAAATTGAATATTTCCCGCTTTGTAATTAACCAGTACACTTGAGTACCTTAAGTCAATACTTCATATTGATACAGGTTTTATTTTTGCCAAATAGGACGTTTTACATAATTATAATTCCAAAAGAAATTAAGGACATATTTTGTACTTTTTACTGTCAACACACGTGGGACTTTACCAGATTTACAAACTTTGTATTTGTTCCAATTTTATTCCACTTTATTTCTGGAAATTGGAAAAACAACCATTTGTTTGATGGGTCTCACAGTGATTAATAAAAATAAATAAACGAATAAACAAATATATATACAAACAAATTCATATTTTGCAGTTAACCTGTTACAGAAGCTCTGAAAACACAGGCAGAGCTTATCCCAGTTTACTTTTTGTTTTATTTTAGTTCTGGAAATTCAACATTTCTTCTACTTTTTAAAACCCTTCACACAGAAACCTTATATTATAATCAATGTCAATACAGGTACAATATTCAAATTTTTTAATTACGACCAGTCTTCACATATTTAATATAAAATGTAACCATTAAATATTTCTCAGACAAGGAGATATTTTCTACTTTAAAACAACACATAACTCAGAGGCCCTTTTTAGTCAACATTTTATTGTCAACACAGGTGGGACTTTACCTGATTTACAACTGTTAAGATTTGCTCCAGTTTCAATTCATTCTTCCCTTGAAATTGGTTATTTCCTACTGAGAAGGGCCTACTATACACTGGTATCACTTAAGTCAACATTTCAGGTCAATACAGGTGGGACTGTTATCTGGTTTACAAATGTTTTATTTGTGACTATTTTTAATCTACTTTTCCCTGGAGTAGGATGCTTCCTACTTTTACAATTAACCCGACACAGAGGCCCTTTTAATCAACATTTTATTGTTGATACAGGTGGGACTTTACCTGGTTTACAAACAAATTAGTTTTGTTCCAATTATTATCAACATCATCTGACAAAATTTGATAACATTCACACTTCTTTAACAACAATTAAATGGAAGCCCTCTAGCAAATGTGAATCAGGCCCAAAGTATGCAGGACTTTGCCCGATTCACAAGTTCACAACATTTTAAACCCAATTTGGACGTTTTACATTTAATTTCATTATAAATTTGGGAGAAATGTTTTACTTTTAATTACCACTTACGCAGAAGCCACTTAGTCAACATTATATTGTCAACACAAGTGGGACGTTACCTGGTTTACAAAGTTAGTATTTTGCTCAAATTTTATTCCACTTTATTTCTGGCAATTTTTAAAGCAATAATTACACAAAAGCCCTTTAGCAAACATGAAAATGTCAACACAGGTGGGAGGGACTTGCCCGATTCACACATTTTCAATTTAAATCACAAGGATATTAAGGAGATATTTTCAAGCCTGGATATTTTGTACTTTTGAGTAACACTTTACTCAATAGCCCTTCAGTCAACATTTTACTGTCAACACAGGTGGGACTTTGCCTGATTCACAAATTGTACACTTATTACTCGATTCGGGTGTTTTACATTCAATCCCTCCCCCTAAAAAATAGAAAAATAAAATAAATAAATAAATGCCCGATTCATTTAAAATTTTTACCCCATTCGGACATTTACAAGTACACAGAAGCCCTTAAGTCATTATTTCACTGTCGACACAGGTTGGACTTTGCCCTATTCACACATTTAACAGTTTTACCCGATTCTGACGTTTTCAATTTATTTGCAAAGATATTAAGGAGATATTTTGTACTTTTAAGTAACACTTACACAATAGCCCTTCGGTCAACACTTTACTGTCAACACAGGCGAGACTTTGCCTGATTCACAAATTTAACACTTATAACTGATTCGGATGTTTACATTCAATCTCTCCCCCTTATAAAAATAATAAAAACAAAATAAATAAATAAATAAATAAATAAATAACAAATTAAAGAAAAAATTAATAATTATTAATAAATAAATAAAAAATACTATTTTTAAAAGGGCATATTTTGAACTTTTCAAAAAACAATCACATAGAAGCCGTTAAACAATCGTCTTACCGTTTCGTTATTTTCCAATAAACCTGTACACAATAAGCCCTTTCGTCAACATTTCATTGTCAACACAGATGGGACTTTACCCATTTTACAAATTTAACATTTTTACCTAAATCTTACATTTTACATATAATTCCAAAAGTCATTAAGACGATATTTTGTACTTCAAGTAACACTGGCACAGAAGCCCTCCCTAGTTGACATTTTACTTTCGACACAGGCGAGACTTTGCCTGATTCACAAATTTAACACTTATAACTGATTCGGATGTTTACATTCAATCTCTCCCCCTTATAAAAATAATAAAAACAAAATAAATAAATAAATAAATAACAAATTAAATAAAAAATTAATAATTATTAATAAATAAATAAAAAATACTATTTTTAAAAGGGCATATTTTGAACTTTTCAAAAAACAATCACATAGAAGCCGTTAAACAATCGTCTTACCGTTTCGTTATTTTCCAATAAACCTGTACACAATAAGCCCTTTCGTCAACATTTCATTGTCAACACAGATGGGACTTTACCTATTTTACAAATTTAAAATTTTTACCTAAATCTTACATTTTACATGTAATTCCAAAAGACATTAAGACGATATTTTGTACTGCAAGTAACACTGGCACAGAAGCCCTCCCTAGTTGACATTTTACTGCCGACACAGGCGGGACTTTACCCGATTTACAAATTTGTTATTTGTTTAAATTTTAATCACCTGTATTTCTAGAATTTGGAAAATATTTCCTACTTTATAATATTCATTACACAAAAGCACTTAAGCAAACAACATGTTATAGTCAAACACAGGCGGGGCTTTACCGAATTCACAACTTTAAAAATTGTACACCCAATTCAGATGTTTTACATCCAACACTTAAAGAAAGTTAGAAGTTATTTTGTACAGTTAAGTAACACTTACACAGAAGCCCTTTAGTAAACATTTTACTGTCAACACAGGAGGGACTTTACCTGGTTTACAAATTGTTGTCTTTATTGCAATAATTAACTTAAATTCTGAAAAGTACTTCTCATGTACCAATACACCGATCCAGTAGGCCACGCCCAACATAGCAACTGCCTAGCAACGACCAAATGTGTCAAGTGTCTGGCTTGTGCTGTACATAAGTAATAAACAAATAAAGATAAAATTTGTTAAATTTCCCACCGGCCACCTATCAGCTTTTCACTGTCAACATAGGTCAGACTCTAATACCCGATTGACAACTTGTACATATTTGTTAACCCTCATTATAAATGTTCCTAATAGTACTTCAACAATCCTGAATGTCAAGTACAGACATATACGCAGAACTATTAAATAACAATCTTTGTAAAAATTAGTCATGATGTAAACATTTCATTTTCTGCACAACAGCGAGAGCAACAATATTTCATTTTCAGTATAATTGGGACTTCGTCTACTATACCAACTTTAACAAATTAATGTTTGAACATTTCCTAGACAATGATTTTTTAAATTCTGCAAAACAATGTTGTCAAAAAACAGTGAGACTAGGCCTATAACAAATGATTCCCTGAAAGGAAAACAAAATTTAACACTTTACACAAGCACAAAATACAATGTCACGTTTTTGTTAAGTTAATAAATTAGACAACCACACACATTGTTCAATAAAACTTTATTTCGGGGGGGCGGGGGGGGGAAGGAAATAGGTGACCTGAAATATCAAAACATGTATATAAAAAACAAAATTTGACACATTCAGCACTTGAGGGCGCAATTTCATAACACAAGAAAAACTTCATCTCAGGAACTTTTTTTCAGAGAGCAGAAAGCATTAGAATTGTGGAGAAAAAAACTTAACCTCGTTATGTTTTGTTGATTGAAATAAAGAAATTCTTCCTGACAAGTATCATTCCATGGTCGTCATCTAAAATTAATTATTATTTTTACCCTAAATACCATTCTGAAGTTTTATTTTCTGTCAACAGTTCTGTCCCTCAAAAAGTTATTAAATTGAGCCAATTAAAAGAGTCTTTTTACACCAATATTAAAAGTTTGCTTCTAAATAAATGATTTAAAACTGTAAAATAGTCACAAATGTAGGGTTTAGATATCAGATATCTAATAATAGATGTTTAACAAAATCTTTTAAATGTGAAATGGTTGTATTTACATACATGTGCTGTTTTGCTTTTTTTTAAAAGAAAGTTAACAAAAAAATGTATGAGTGCTTCATCTTGTAGTCACCTTGCGTAGGTGCCTTGTTAGCAAGGGAGGTGTAAATGCAACAATGGTAAAAGTGATGCCAATTTAGTAACTAGAGGCAAATCTTTGCAGTTCCTAGTTACTTGTCATGCTGCCCACTCCTTCAAGAACTTGTGTGTGTATTAAACATTAATGTCAGATTAAACTTCAAATTCAGTTTTTCCTTGAGCAGTAGACCGCTTCCATCTCTGCTTTGGAGTTGGGAAAATGTCTAAGAAACTTTAATAGACTGAGGGCATTCTTGTTGAGCATTAAACAATCTTGATCGATACTTTTCTGGAAGTTTATTAAGTAAGTGAACACAAGAAGCCATTACTTTCAATTTACTGAATTTTCACTTTACTTGTTGACATTTTAACATCTTTTAGGGGGGCTCTCTGAATTGGGCTAAAATACTGATGCTCATTCAAACACCCAAGTTGACCACTGACATGGCTGGTTATATAAAGAAGAATCTAATACAACACTTGGTATTTTGAAGTAGATGAACACTGGAGATGCAACTGGACACTGGACAAGCTTGAAAAGAAAACTTGTGATTATTACCAATGAAGAAGAAGATAATATATTTAATCCTTTCCAGGTTATTGGGTTTTTTGCAACACAGGAGGAACTCTTCAAATTATCAATGCCACAAATATGCATCGAAAAGTTCTATCTCTATACAACGGTCATATGAAGGAGGCGACAGAGATTTGACTTAATGAAGAAGATAATCCTTGAAAGAAAGAGAACTTAGATATGAACAAGATGAAAAACAAACACAAAACTTGTTATGTTGAAGTCGATGAACACTGGAGATGCATTTTACTCATGAATACAAGCTTGAAATGAAGAACTTGGATTTTGACAATTGAAGGAGATCATTGGTTTTTCCCCTCCTTTTTAGGTTTCCATTTTGAACAAAAAGGGAACTCTTAAATTATCAGTGCTATAAATATGTACCGAAGAGACAACCCTCCATGTAACAGACACTTGAAAGAGGAGGAATGAAGGAGACTTGATTTGCTGAAGCAGAAAATCCAAAAAATGATGAAGAACTTGGATGTGAAGTAGAAATTTTTATCACAAAACCTGTCAGTTTGAAGTTGATGAACACTGAAGATGCAATTTACTAAATACAAGCTTGAAATGAAGAAGAACTTGGATTTTGACGATTGAAGAAGATCTTTTGTTTATTCCATCCTTTTCAGGTGAGCAAAAAAGGAACTCTTTTTAGTTATCAGTGCTACAAATATGCACCGAAGAGTCTACCTTCCTAGCAACAGACACTTGAAAGGAGGAACGAAGGAGACTTGTTACCTTGTAAACGATGAACACTGGAGATGCAATTTACTAAATACAAGCTGGAAATGAAGAAGAACTTGGATTTTGACAATTGAAGGAGATCTTTTGTTTATTCCATCCTTTTCAGGTTTCCGTGTTGAGCAAAAAAGGAACTCTTTTTAGTTATCAGTGCTACAAATATGCACCGAAGAGTCTACCTTCCTAGCAACAGAAACTTGAAAGAGGAGGAATGAAGGAGACTTGACTTGCTGAAGAAGATAATCCAAAACATGAAGAACTTATAATAGTATGTGAAGCAAGAATTTAGTCATCACAAAACTTGTTACTTTGAAGTCGATGAACACTGGAGATGCAGTTTACTGAATACACAAGCTTGAAATGAAGAAGAACTTTGATTCTGAAGAATGAAGAAGATCTTTTGTTTATTCCATCCTTTTGCAGGTTTCTATATTTTAGCAAAAGAAGAACTCTTTCAAATTGTCAGTGCTACAAACATGCATAGAAGGGTCTCCCGAAATCTTTTTGCAAACGTTCTTCAAGGTGGAACGTCCGAGAATTGACTTGCTGAAGAAGATAATCCTTGATAGAGTAAGAAGAACTTTGAGCACTTGAGACGCAATTTACTGATGATGACAAGCTTGAAATTAAGAACTTTGATTCTGACGATTTGAAGGAGATCTTTTGGTTTTTCCATCCTTTTCAGGTTTCTGTGTTTAGCAAAAGAGGAACTCTTTTAAATTATCAATGCTACAATTATGCACCGAAGAATCAACCCTCTTAGCAACAGACACTTGAAAGAGGAACGAAGGAGACTTGACTCATTTAAGCAGAAAATCAAAAAACTGTGAAGAACTTGGATGTGAAGTAGACATTTTTATCACAAAACCTGTCTGTTTGAAGTTGATGAACACTGAAGATGCAATTTACTAAATACAAGCTGGAAATGAAGAATTTTGACAATTGAAGGAGATCTTTTGTTTATTCCATCCTTTTCAGGTTTCCGTGTTGAGCAAAAGAGGAACTCTTTTTAGTTATCAGTGCTACAAATATGCACCGAAGAGTCTACCTTGCTAGCAACAGACACTTGAAAGGAGGAACGAAGGAGACTTGTTACCTTGTAAACGATGAACACTGGAGATTCAATTTACTGAATACAAACTTGAAATGAAAAAGAACTTTGATTCTGACGATTGAAGGAGATCTTTTGGTTATTCCATCCTTTTCAGGTTTCTGTGTTGAGCAAAAGAGGAACTCTTTTAAATTATCAGTGCTGCAATTATGCACCGAAGAGTCAACCCTCTTAGCAACAGACACTTGAAAGAGGAGGAACGAAGGAGACTTGATTTGCTGAAGCAGAAAATCCAAAAAACTGTGAAGAACATGGATGTGAAGTAGACATTTTTATCACAAAACCTGTCTGCTTGAAGTTGATGAACACTGAAGATGCAATTTACTAAATACAAGCTGGAAATGAAGAAGAACTTGGATTTTGACAATTGAAGGAGATCTTTTGTTTATTCCATCCTTTTCAGGTTTCCGTGTTGAGCAAAAGAGGAACTCTTTTTAGTTATCAGTGCTACAAATATGCACCGAAGAGTCTACCTTCCTAGCAACAGACACTTGAAAGGAGGAACGAAGGAGACTTGTTACCTTGTAAACGATGAACACTGGAGATTCAATTTACTGAATACAAACTTGAAATGAAAAAGAACTTTGATTCTGACGACTGAAGGAGATCTTTTGGTTGTTCCATCCTTTTCAGGTTTCTGTGTTGAGCAAAAGAGGAACTCTTTTAAATTATCAGTGCTACAATTATGCACCGAAGAGTCAACCCTCTTAGCAACAGACACTTGAAAGAGGAGGAACGAAGGAGACTTGACTTGCTGAAGCAGAAAATCAAAAAAACTGTGAAGAACTTGGATGTGAAGTAGACATTTTTATCACAAAACCTGTCTGTTTGAAGTTGATGAACACTGAAGATGCAATTTACTAAATACAAGCTGGAAATGAAGAAGAACTTGGATTTTGACAATTGAAGGAGATCTTTTGTTTATTCCATCCTTTTCAGGTTTCCGTGTTGAGCAAAAGAGGAACTCTTTTTAGTTATCAGTGCTACAAATATGCACCGAAGAGTCTACCTTCCTAGCAACAGACACTTGAAAGGAGGAACGAAGGAGACTTGTTACCTTGTAAACGATGAACACTGGAGATTCAATTTACTGAATACAAACTTGAAATGAAAAAGAACTTTGATTCTGACGATTGAAGGAGATCTTTTGGTTATTTCATCCTTTTCAGGTTTCTGTGTTGAGCAAAAGAGGAACTCTTTTAAATTATCAGTGCTACAATTATGCACCGAAGAGTCAACCCTCTAAGCAACAGACACTTGAAAGAGGAGGAACGAAGGAGACTTGATTTGCTGAAGCAGAAAATCAAAAAATGATGAAGAACTTGGATGTGAAGTAGACATTTTTATCACAAAACCTGTCAGTTTGAAGTTGATGAACACTGAAGATGCAATTTACTAAATAAAGCTGGAAATGAAGAAGAACTTGGATTTTGATGATTGAAGGAGATATTTTGTTTATTCCATCCTTTTCAGGTTTCCGTGTTGAGCAAAAGAGGAACTCTTTTTAGTTATCAGTGCTACAAATATGCACCGAAGAGTCTACCTTCCTAGCAACAGACACTTGAAAGGAGGAACGAAGGAGACTTGTTACCTTGTAAACGATGAACACTGGAGATTCAATTTACTGAATACAAACTTGAAATGAAAAAGAACTTTGATTCTGACGATTGAAGGAGATCTTTTGGTTATTCCATCCTTTTCAGGTTTCTGTGTTGAGCAAAGGAGGAACTCTTTTAAATTATCAGTGCTACAATTATGCACCGAAGAGTCAACCCTCTTAGCAACAGACACTTGAAAGAGGAGGAACGAAGGAGACTTGATTTGCTGAAGCAGAAAATCCAAAAAAACTGTGAAGAACTTGGATGCGAAGTAGACATTTTTATCACAAAACCTGTCTGCTTGAAGTTGATGAACACTGAAGATGCAATTTACTAAATACAAGCTGGAAATGAAGAAGAACTTGGATTTTGACAATTGAAGGAGATATTTTGTTTATTCCATCCTTTTCAGGTTTCCGTATTGAGGAAAAAAGGAACTCTTTTTAGTTATCAGTGCTACAAATATGCACCGAAGAGTCAACCCTCTTAGCAACAGACACTTGAAAGAGGAGGAACGAAGGAGACTTGTTACCTCGTAGACGATGAACACCGGAGATTCAATTTACTGAATACAAGCTTGAAATGAAGAAGAACTTGGATTCTGACAAATGAAGGAGATCTTTTGTTTCTTCCAACCTTTTGCATGTTTCCAATTTTTAGCAAAAGAGAAACTCCTTTAAATTATCAGTACTACAAACATGCATCTAAGAGTCAGCTCTCAATGCAATGGTCCTTTGAAGGAATGATGGAGACTTGACTTGCTGAAAAAGATAGTCCTTGAAAGAAGAACTTGGATGAGTATGAAACACAAAACTTGTTATTTTGAAGTCGATGAGCACTTGAGACGCAATTTACTGGTGAAGACAAGCTTGAAATGAAGAACTTGGATTGTAACTATTGAAGGAGATTTTGTGTTTTGTCCATCCTTTGCGATTCTCTACTTGAAAAAGGAGGGGCGAAGGTGACTTGACTTGCTAAAGCAGAAAATCCAAAAAATGATGAAAAACTAAGATGTAACGTAGGTCTTTCATCACAAAACTTGCTATTTTGAAGTTGATGAACACTGAGATGCAATTTACTGAATACAAGCTGGAAATGAAGAAGAACTTGGATTTTGACCATTGAAGGAGATCTTTTGTTTATTCCATCCTTTTCAGGTTTCCGTGTTGAGCAAAAAAGGAACTCTTTTTAGTTATCAGTGCTACAAATATGCACCGAAGAGTCAACCCTCTTAGCAACAGACACTTGAAAGTGGGGGAACGAAGGAGACTGACTTGCTGAAGCAGAAAATCCAAAAAATTATGAAGAACTTGGATGTGAAGTAGACATTTTTATCACAAAACCTGTCAGTTTGAAGTTGATGAACACTGAAGATGCAATTTACTAAATACAAGCTGGAAATGAAGAAAACTTGGATTTTGATGATTGAAGGAGATATTTTGTTTATTCCATCCTTTTCAGGTTTCCGTGTTGAGCAAAAAAGGAACTCTTTTTAGTTATCAGTGCTACAAATATGCACCGAAGAGTCTACCTTCCTAGCAACAGAAACTTAAAAGGAGGAACGAAGGAGACTTGTTACCTTGTAAACGATGAACACTGGAGATTCAATTTACTGAATACAAACTTGAAATGAAAAAGAACTTTGATTCTGACGATTGAAGGAGATCTTTTGGTTATTCCATCCTTTTCAGGTTTCTGTGTTGAGCAAAAGAGGAACTCTTTTAAATTATCAGTGCTACAATTATGCACCGAAGAGTCAACCCTCATAGCAACAGACACTTGAAAGAGGAGGAACGAAGGAGACTTGACGAAGCAGAAAATCCAAAAAACTGTGAAGAACTTGGATGTGAAGTAGACATTTTTATCACAAAACCTGTCTGTTTGAAGTTGATGAACACTGAAGATGCAATTTACTAAATAAAGCTGGAAATGAAGAAGAACTTGGATTTTGACGATTGAAGGAGATATTTTGTTTATTCCATCCTTTTCAGGTTTCCGTGTTTAGCAAAAAAGGAACTCTTTTTAGTTATCAGTGCTACAAATATGCACCGAAGAGTCAACCCTCCTAGCAACAGACACTTGAAAGGAGGAACGAAGGAGACTTGTTACCTTGTAAACGATGAACACTGGAGATTCAATTTACTGAATACAAACTTGAAATGAAAAAGAACTTTGATTCTGACGATTGAAGGAGATCTTTTGGTTATTTCATCCTTTTCAGGTTTCTGTGTTGAGCAAAAGAGGAACTCTTTTAAATTATCAGTGCTACAATTATGCACCGAAGAGTCGACCCTCTTAGCAACAGACACTTGAAAGGAGGAACGAAGGAGACTTGTTACCTCGTAGACGATGAACACTGGAGATTCAATTTACTGAATACAAGCTTAAAATGAAGAAGAACTTGGATTCTGACAAATGAAGGAGATCTTTTGTTTGTTCCATCCTTTTGCATGTTTCCAATTTTTAGCAAAAGAGAAACTCCTTTAAATTATCAGTACTACAAACATGCATCTAAGAGTCAGCTCTCAATGCATCGATCCTTTGAAGGAATGATGGAGACTTGACTTGCTGAAAAAGATAGTCCTTGAAAGAAGAACTTGGATGAGTATGAAACACAAAACTTGTTATTTTGAAGTCGATGAGCACTTGAGACGCAATTTACTGGTGAAGACAAGCTTGAAATGAAGAACTTGGATTGTAACTATTGAAGGAGATTTTGTGTTTTTTCCATCCTTTTCAGGTTTCCGATTGAGCAAAAGAGGAACTCTTTTTAGTTATCAGTGCTACAATTATTTAAATAATAATCTCATACATAATGGGTCCCTATAACCTTATATATTGTTCTAATGAAACTCTGGAGGAATAAGAGTTACTAAGGAGGTTTTGTTGTATTTATGTTGGTACAATTACAATAGGACGAAATGCAGTCATAAACATTCACGATTAAAAAATCAGTTTTAGTGATTCAAAAGCACATCTGCAAATTATTGTAGAACATGGGAATAGCCTCACTGGTAACCTAATTGTGTCGTTAGAAGCAAACTTTATTTTTAAATTGGTGTTTAATAAGCCTAAAAAATGTTCCCAGGCAAGGATCCCCTAGTCATCAAATAAATTTAAAACATTTGAAAAAACAGCCGGATTTGCTGGCTGCCTCTAAACACTGGCACCAGTATGTTATGACAGGCCATGGAATGAAACTTCTCAAATTGGTTGAAACTGTTACTCCCACCATAGAGAAAGGATCCTTTCTCTATTGCTCCCACATTATCAATTTGGCAGCCTTCCATAATTTAAAAAGCTTTGACTTGACTACTTAATTGGCAGGAAGATTAGGATCGTCATTGCGTGAACAACACAAAGCCGAAAAAGTCACAAAATAGGACAAAGCACCTCGTCACATTCAAAGGTCTTTGAAATACTTCAAAACCGCAAAAGCTAAGAAATCAAAACAGGTGACTGGCTATACAAAATACAAAGTCTATAATGCGGGCACGCGCAGTTCAGTGCGGTTATTTCCTGGCCCCATGTGTCAAGATTAGACCTCGCACCTTCTCTCTCTTTTTTGCTTGTGTGAAATATAAAAAGTAAAAAATTATACAGTTGTTCTGACTCACGAATGACGACCTCTTCTAGGCGGGCCCTTTTTAGTGGCCTCCAATCGTCTCAGTCATTGGACAAAGCTGCACAAAGTTTGACAGCCTCTCGTCTGCTCACAGAACCACTCCGTCGCTGGCGGAATTCCATGCAAAAAAATCATAATTTTCTGCAAGAAATTCTCTTCGAAGTCACAAAAAAAGTTATTGTTGAGCCAAGATGAATCGACAAAGTCGAGGACTCATTTTGAGGAACAAAAAGTCTGTAAATTGTCTAATCTGAGTTTGTTTTTGGTAGACCAAAACTTGCAAAGGTCCGTCGTCCTTGGAATCCAGCTAAAATGTGACGAAGGCGGCAAGAAAATTTGCCAAAATTTGTCAACCTCATGGTTGAGAGTTGGCGTAGGTTTATTTATGTAAGAAATAATAGAAAGTAATTAGTAAAATTAATGCGCGTCCCAAAAGAAATTCATCTCCTAGACTTTATAGATAATATCTGTGCAATTAGTTATTTAATAATGAATATCATGTAAATAAATAACAATGTGATTAAAAAAGAAATCCCGTAATGTGAAATTTTCTCTGTTCCCACTGCTCTATTTTGTGTCGGTTTGGGAAGAAGTGATGAGTTCATTCCGTCACTTTGGTTGAATTTGATTGGTTGGAACTTGTGACGGGCTCATTAACCTAAATCAAAGGGGCTAATTGCAGACGATAATCTCATCGCTCGGCGCGAAACAGGTTGACAGGCCAGAAAACGGGGGAAAATAGTTTTAGCTAATTTTGTTCAGAAATAAATGATTTTTCAAGAAATTATAGGTGATTTTATCTAGATGATTAACTGGGTTGCGGTGTTGCATTCCCGGAGGGGGTGGGGGTGGTAGGCCAAGTAACAGGTGGATATCACTGAGTGGGTGTGGTTTTGTGTGTGTATGTTTGCAGGAACTCTGGAGGGGAGGGTTTTTTGCATGCTTGCTGTGGCATACTTCTTGCCTTTAGTGGGGGAAACCGTAGTATGAAATTGAGGTGATCAAGGAAAACAGTTTTTAAATCCCATGGATGATATTTTCGGTATATGGAGGAGGGCCAGGATGGGCATAGACCGAGTGATGGTTTACTACCAGTAGTAGTTTATAGGCCACTCAATCCCCACCTCACCAAAGTCAAGATCTGTTCTGGTGAAGAAACCAGCAGATGTACATGTATAGTGGGGTGTTTTTCATAAACACCCCACCGTAGACTAGACATCCGCTGGAATTGCTCTTTTGTGACTACGACCGCAATATTCGCCCAGGGTACAAAGGTTAAAACAGCAAAAGTGTTGTGATACTGAGTGATACAATACTAATACTTGCCTACACTAAATAGCATGCATGAGTGTTCACAGTCAGTACGGAGTGCTTTATCATACTTTTGTGCAAACCTAACGTTGTAAGAGGTACCTGTAGTTTTGGTTATAAAAACCTCCAAATGCAGCAGGTCACGTTGTTAAATGTAGGCCTACTGTGTGACTGCCACTCGTCGTATACATGTACATACAAAGCAACTACCGCAACACATTATTGAGGCGATTGGTGAGGTAAGGCTGAGAGTTTTTAAGATACAACCTGTTAACAGAAATTACAGTGAAATTAAATGGCTGCTTCAGTTATTGTTAACTCATCGGCGTGCCATTCGGTATAGTCGGCTTGTAAATTCGAAATTTAATTCTACTCGATTCTCTCACAATTTTAAGTAAAGTATTTAGGAAATGTTGCGAGTACGTCGACCAGCAGTGCACGCTACCGCTATACTGTTAATGTTGCACCCAGGGCAGGTGCATGTTATTGCCACTGCGGTTACAATCCCCCTGTCAAATTTCATGCGGGGCTTTGCAAGGTAAACTCAACTGGAACGCCTCAAATAATCGAATTACAAATACTAAACAGTCTTTTGTGTGTGTAAACAGGTAAAGCAGACCCCGTGATCATAGTCGACTGAAGGAGATTCTATAGCTACTGAGATTTCATTTTGGAGGCCCGTGAATTCACCGTGATTGAGGAACACTCTAGTGGGGGCGCAACCATCATGTGGACTGTACCGATCATGTTTCTTACGATTGCGGTGATGTCATATGTCATCGTACCATTCGACACATCAATCAATATAAGTGAATTTCCAGGTGTGTGTATAACTATAATTAGTGATGTTATTATTTACAAAAATACATCTTCGAATCGAGTCCAATTGTCCAAGAGTCAATTTTTGCTTTAAAAAACCCAAATGGGCAATTGAGGAAAATTAATTTAATGCTATAAAAAACCGCCCACAGGCAAATCAACCGTACTCTGGAAACAAACTATTCAGAAACTGCTTTTTGCATTTATAGTGTTTTTCCAACCAATGAAATTTGGACTTGACTTGATTTATAATTGAATTATAGACCATGTGACTGTGACATCACATGTTTACAAAAGAGCCACAGAGCCTGCTGGCATGATAACTGAGTGATGTATAGGCATACATAGCCCATTGAAAAAATATATTACATCTTTTGTTACAATGTTTTATGGAAATTGCACTGTTTGATTTGAAGAAAGGGGGTACATCTCAAAATTGGACTGTGCTACTTTTATACTTTTGAAATTTTATATAGAAAAAGTAAAGACATTAAAACATGCAGATTCAATATATTATTTGTTTATTTTTTTGTTTTCCTGAACAGTAAGTAAAGCAAGTGTCTCAGCTTTGTTCACAATTCTATCAGTCGTCACATTCATCAGGGATTTCATCGAACACCGGCGCAAACCAGGCAGAGAAATTGAAAAGACACCGTCACCCTCTTCAGCACAACCTCATGCCTCAACCCCATTGTCTTCTGAGAGGCGTATGCGAGGCGTCATAATACAGAGCTATGGTGAGGACAGCATCAGTGTGAGTCACGAGGTCCCCCGTCCGCAGGTTACATATGTTGATGAGGTGCTGGTACGAGTGCATGCAGCTTCGGTTAACCCTCTTGATGTGAAGATCAGCACAGGGATAGGACAGGAACTTTGCAATAGCATGAGGTCTATGCGAGGCGTAAGTTGACATAGTGTTTAGGTGTAAAAAAAATGTGGGTTTCGGAGTTCCGGTTAAGGGCAGTGACAGGCTTATTGATGGCTTATTTTCCGAGACCCCAGGCTCTCTCTTGATATCATTGTGTTTTGTTTACATTTGAATCCTGTTCCCGAAATCAGACTACTTGCCAATGTTGCTGTTGCACTTTTGAAATGAGTGACATCTCTCCCTCCACCCCCACCAGCTCTATCTATTGTTGGAATGTAAAACACTCATTTTTTTAGCAAGCAAATGCTTTAATTGTTATTCATTTATATGATGGTCAATGTCTGTACTCTATTGTTACATCAAAAGAGTTGCTTGCTGAAATGGCATCCAGTTTCACATTTCAGCCCGAGTTCCCCATTTTGCGCATTCGACGCTCTATAATCTTTGCCCACCACCCACCATCTACTCCCCATCTATGCGAAGTGGCGAATCTTGGCTGGCTAAAAGGCACTCACTTTCAAAGAAAGGAGTTACTTGCATTCATTGTTCAAACTGTGAAGAGACAGCAATCAAGCGCTATATTTTTTTCATTGTTCATCTTGAAAGTATCTATATTTATTTGTTAAAATTGCAATAATTAAGCACTAAACAAATTAAAGGGTAAATCTTTAGTTATTTGTTTCCAATCAAGATGCCTGCAGGAGGTGGCAGGGAGTTTCCAGTTATACTTGGGAGAGATTTTTCAGGAGTAGTGGAGCGTGTTGGATCGAAGGTCACAAAGGTCAAAGAGGGAGATGAGGTAATTAGTATTAATAAAGCATTTAAATGTGTGTGTGTATGTGAAAGCCCTGTTTGTACTCAAGTGGCCCCTTTTTCAGCGTTTGTTCGTTTTGTGGATAAAACCTTGATACCCTGCTGTAGATGATAAAGTGTTTCAAAATAACCCTGTACTTCACTTTTCTTTTATGAGAAGCAAAACAAAAAAACCGACAAACTGTTTTTTTAATACTAACTTTCTAAAGGATGAGAAATTGCAGACTTTTATCTGAATTTTGACATGTTCATGTCTGCGTAGTTAAAAAAAATTGCTGTAATTTCTCCAGATTTGAAGAAATCCTGCTCTTTGATCTACATCTCTGTAGAACTCAGGATACTCTTCCGAGCAGCTACTTCAAATCCATAACTCCTGGGGTTATCAAAATGAGGAATGCCATCTTTTCAACTTCCCCTTTAAGATCTGGGTCAGAGTTTCAGACCTTTTTGTCAGCGTTGACTTCCACCCCTGCAAAAAAACTAATGCCAATGAATTTGAATAACTCCAATGCAATCCTGGCTATACTTGAAATTACACGAAGTTGAAGCAGAAATTTGTTTTTTATAATAAATTGTTATACTAGGCTAAAACAACAAGACAGTAAAAACAATATGAAATCTCCCTACAAGACATTGGCTGATAACTCATTTAGGCTAAGCAAAATTTATCTGTGCTATAAGCAATATGAAATAATCAGAGTTGTTTGAACTTAGG
This sequence comes from Leptasterias polaris, assembly GCA_037783415.1. Taxonomy (NCBI): domain Eukaryota; kingdom Metazoa; phylum Echinodermata; class Asteroidea; order Forcipulatida; family Asteriidae; genus Leptasterias; species Leptasterias polaris. The sequence continues at coordinate 1,881,852 of JAZGTN010000055.1, forward strand.
TGTGGGCAGCTCTTCCATTCTACTATCGTGAAGGCAGCATGGGTGACTACATCGTCGTTACGGAGGAAGTGCTTTCTAAGAAGCCAAGAAACATCAGCCACGAGGAAGCTGCAGCGTTGCCTTATGTAGGTACTTGTGTCTGGTGCTCTTTGGTTCTAACTGCTGTCATTGGATCAAAGAGAACTAAACAACAAAGGTTGGTTGGAAACATTGTCATGGCGCTATCAACAATTTACAATCAAAATTTTCTAAGCTCCCCCCCCAAAAAACAAAAACAAAACAAAGAAGAAGTCAAAATAGAATAAAAAAGAATCAAAAAGCAGAAAGGGTACTAACCCAATCGCCATGTGGTGTCAATGATTGGCAAATTTGACAAACTGTGCTCTGTGGAGTGGCGAAGAAAACTAAATTAATTAGACCTGGAGGTGTTCAATGAAAAAAAAAAAACATTTAACAACGTCCCCTCTTCAGTGCTTGAAACTCTTCTCCCTGTACAAATGTTCCTTCTCTTTTTGTTTTTCTCCTAAAGCAGTGAACAATTTCCCTTGTATATCAGAGTAAAATGCTACACAAAATGTATCAGTTGCTACTCAAAAAACACCAGTTACTACTCAATATTAGCATTTAGTGTGCACAAAAAAGTTTGGATTTAAATATTTTTGCAACAAAAATTTGGCTTTATAAATTTGTTCCGTCTAACAACAAATTAATAAATTAAATGGCCTTGGGGTGGGGGGGGGGGGGGAAGGTGCCCAATGGGGGCCCAATCCAGTTACTAGCTTTATAACAATGTATTTACTTAAATTCTGAGCATCCCTTTTAGGCCAATGAAGTTTCCCAAGTGTCTTCAGAAGTGTATCTTGAAGTTTTCATTTCTTCATCTGGTCTGAAGGGTTTTGATTACGGGCGGCACAGGAGGAGTGGGAACATTTGCCACTCAGCTCATCAAAGCATGGGGAGGTCATGTGACTGCCACTTGTCAGGACGCACACGGAGTGAAGCTTCTTAGCGATCTTGGAGCAGATGATGTCATCAACATCTCCGAGGTTGATATGGAGACTTCTCTCATCAGCAATCCAAAGTGAGTTAAGGTCCTGGGGAAATCTCGGGTTGTGGCCGAGCGGTTAAGAGCACCGGACTCTAGCTCTGGTGTTTCTAATCAGCAGAGAGTTGGTTTGGGGTCTTGGACATGACTTTACCATCATTCATTGCTTTGTCCTGGATGGGACACTGAGCCGCTGAATATAATAACTTGGTGAAATTTTGCTTTTCCATTTCACGAGGTAAAGCCAAGTAAAATGGAAAAGCCAGGTTTCACAGAGAGATTATATTCTGCGACAATGTACTCATATGCATCCAATATTTGTGTATGTAATATGTTTAATCTGGAGGAATGTTTTGTTATTTTTATCCAAGGTTTGATGTGATAATTGACACTGTTGGTCCATCAGTAAGAAAGACATGTTTTAAGCTGTGTGCTAAAAGTGGCTTCATTGTCAGCATGGTGTCCCCTTCCTTTGAAAACGCTGACAAGTATGGAGTTATGGTGGGAGCTTTTTTGACCAACTTCTCAAATATGAAACAGGTGAGACAAACAGTTTTTAGGTTAAATGACATTGCTATTGAAATGAAATCAGCGACTATCATTCGGACATTGAACTTTCATCTTTAAAGAGTAAAGCAAATTCTTATCAGGCATGATATTTGGTCCTTGGGAAAAAAAGTAGGAACATTTTATTGAGTACAAGGGCTGACCTACATGTGCACATGGTATAGGCTTTAAAGGCACAGTACACATTTGGTAATGACTCTGAAAATTAATGGCAATAAAAACTTAATGAATTTTGAGAAACTTTTAACTTTTGAATCTGAGAAGCATTTCTGTCAGAAACGCTTCTCAGACTGTGGGGAATAATCTTCCTGCGTGGAAATATTCACTCCGGTTTTTCGGTGATATCTCAAAAACGCGACCACCTTTTGAAGTGAAATTTTCACAGGTTAGTTTTATTCTATGTACCTATATAGGATTAACACAACCAGTAGGCTCCAATGACCAAACGTATGCAGCACCTTTAATAGACATACCAGGCCAGTTAATCACAATTTTTCAGTTTTGTCCCAGGGCAAAACAAATCAGACTAAAGTAGGAAGAAGATCATTGGGCAACAAGCACAATGTCTAGGCCTGCTCTTTGTGTAGACAGTATAATTGTTCAATTATTTCAAAATTTTAAATTAATTTTTGGGTTGAACAATAAAAAAGTGACTAGAGCAGGACTTGGACCTACCAGCACTTCAGTTTACCAACTGAGTTATCTAGCCCTAATGTTGGCATACTTCTTTTTCGGGGGTGCCAGTCAGAAACCGAAATTAAAAAATGTAAAATGTTTCTGTTTGTCAGTCTTGGGCCAACAGATGCAACTTCAGATGGGGTTTTACTCTACCTGAAGGGAAGATTCTGGACAGAATAACTAAATACGTCGAGGCAAAGAAGGTAAGCACAAACATCTTAGTGACAATGTCAAAGTAACCTGTCAACAGTCATAAGCTGCTTGATGGCATCTTCCCCAAGGATTCGATAAATTCTCAGGAATGGGTTATGTAATGATCAGGGAGAACTTTGTTTTACCTTCGGGATGAGAGTCATTGCTGGCAATAAAGTCTGAAACTACATGTTGGGTCCAAATTTTAGGACGTAGGGCCTAAATGTATGTTGAAATGATGGCATTTCTACCTTTTGGTAACCCCTAGGGAGGATTTGGAATTCAAAGGGCTTTTAGGAACAGTGTCCTAAGCACTAGTGAAGTAGATCAAAGGGCAGTCTTTCTTTTATGAGGAAAAATTAAAGGCTATTTTTATTCACAAGGCTGACATAAAAAGTCTAAATTCAGACAAAAGTCTGAAAAATCTCATCCCTGAAACTACCATCCTACTCTGCACACAATACTAAAAGGATATTATTTGGTTTGAAGCACTGTATGCTCAGTACTTTCCCAAGGCCTGTGAAAACAAAAAATTATACAGGAATAATACTCAAGAGAGTTTCGAACCCATGACATTTGCCATTCTAGAGCAAATGTCTAACCAACTTGACCACGGAGATTGCCTGGTAGCGCGGCTAGAGGCAGTTCAAATTATACATAATCATTAAAGGTTATTGGTTAGGGGAAGAGTAAATAATTCCCTTCCATTAGTTTTCACAACAAACCTGTGAAAATTTCATCAACTTCTGTGTTCTCATTTAGTGGAAATAAAAAATAAAAATATGTTTGTATTTTGTAAGGGATTGTTGTGCATGTTGGAAATTAAGTTTGCGTTAATCTAAATAAGAAACGGATATATCTTCTTCTTTTTTTTGGGGGGGGGGGGTGTCTTTAAATACAATTTTCTTGAATTTAACAAAATTTCAGACAGACTGATTTCTCTAGAGGATTTGTAATAGTATCGACTTTATAATCTGTGAGCTTTCAGATTGAACTAATCAACAATTTTTCCAATAAATTAAGATTCCTGTACTTGGTCTTGAACTAACAGTCATTGTAATTTCTGCATGTGACATTCTTCATGACATTTCAATCATGTTGTAACAACATCTCTTGTTTTTGTTGTTTTCAGATAAAACCGGTTATAGATCAGGTGTACAAAGTGGAGGAAGCCAGAAAAGCATTTCGACATGTAGAGACTGGTCCAACGAAGGGGAAAACAGTTGTCACATTTGACTGACCTTAGCCTTATTTCACATCGCTGTTAGGCAGAAATTTAGCAGGGGGAAAGTTGAAAGAGAGACTATTTTCACTACATTGTATTTTGTTCATGTGAAGAAAGACTACATGTACTTCTCAACCTATAGACCTGCATTTGAACTTTGGAGAGGCAAGGCTCACTGTCGGTAACATTTGAGTAAAATCCAGCAGAAATTTTCCTGGCGTCTTAACAAAACTCAACAGAATTAAGTCATATCTGGGTCCAGTTGATAACAGCTTGAGATGAAATAAAGGAGAAAAAAAAAGTACTCGGGACTTTGACGAAATGTTTATCTTTGGTAGGAAGGGTTATATACTATTTGTTCCATTGTTTTATCAGCCCTTGAAGATTGCACAGAATTTGTTTCATTTTGACCCAGGCCTTACTTCAAGGTAGTCTTGGTGCAAAACATTATTCCTTATCACTTGATTATCGAGATTCCCCAATATCTGGGCAATGCACACTAATACACAAACCATCAAATGATAGTCAGGAAAATTTGAATCACCCACCACACAAATAGACGGGTTCGTGGCTTCCAGAGAATGCCCTCTATTGATGGAATAGCGGCAATGTGTATGTAGTGTTAAGTGCATGGTTTAACTAACAACATAAGAACATCTTGCACCAAGACCAGAGATAACTTCTTCCATACCTCTGGGCCCAATTTCATAGAGCTGCTTAAGCAGAAATTACTGCTTTAAAACTTTCTGCTTAGCAAAAATCAGCAGGATACCAGTCACAGATTGTATAAGTGAGAAATGGCATTTTGGCTGGTAACCATCATTTTGTTGTGCCTAAGTAGCTCCATGAAATTAGGCCCAAGTCATTGTATTTGGTGCTCTTTCAAATGGTCCAGTGGAAATCTAACTCTCCCCCTCCAAAGGAAAACTGCCTTGTCACTAGAATGAAGTATCTGGCAGTAAAAACTTGGTCCAATGTCAGTGATGTCGTTGCTTACCACCCACAAAATCATGCGCCTTTTTACAAGGTGCCATTGTTTGCTCTTGACTTTCTTTCTGTGACTAGCCAGCAGGGCCTGTTAGCTTGTCATATCAATAGTACCGTAGTACGCCTGCTTTTTCACTGGTCCATATGTTGAAGGTTTTTGACTTTTTAATTTGAAGTAACGTGAACAATCGGTGGTTTACATGTCGTGATGGGAAGCAATAGACTAGCCAGACAGAATTCTAACTGGTCCCCAGGTGTTTTGCCGGGAGAGCACTGCTTTGGTGCAAAATTCTGTGGTTAGCAGCATCATCAAATTGTGCCCTGCTTTTAAACTCAACTTCTCAAGGCCAATCATTTCATGTTTTTTATTCATTTAATTTCAAAATAATGGAAAAGTTCTCAAAGCTACGGCTACAACTGTTGCCAAGGACGTCCTCAATGCATGACACGGCCTATCATTGCTTTGCACAAGAGAAAACAAGATGGCTTCACCATAGTTTTGACCAAATTCACCTCAACCCAATTTAATAAAGCTGTTAAAAGCGGCACATCATGACTAAGCAATGTGAATGCAATTACGAACTCTCAACCACTCAAGTCCCATCTGTGTGGGCACCCTCCCATAGCTGTGGAGAGCTCCCGCGCACTTGGAGTAACTGGGCGACAGTTCATATTTCCATGTACCTGTACAGCCACAAGTCTGCTTTGATCACGACTACAGTGCCGCTTAAAAACACACTTTATCAAAGCAAACAATTAGTGGAGCACCAGTCGTATCAATGTAACCTCCATGGACCATTTAATCTGTTTAAATTCTAAGCAATATTTTTCTGTGCTTACAAAATTGGGCCCGGACATCATCATTTAAAATGTTGGTTGTGCCATTTTGAGAGTTGAATTTCTCCATCTTACAGATGAACGCATGTTTATACACTCGCTACTTGCCATATCTTTACATAATATTTGACTCCCAACATGACAGCCCCTCGGACAACAACAGCCACTTGTGAGTGATGTTGGTAAAAAGGGTCAATATTTCTAGTGCCAGAGTGGCTCAAGAAAGAGCAAAATCAGACAGAACAAAAGAGACATCAACACACAAGTATTACTGTGTTTGGAGACACTTGTTAAACAATTTTTTAATAAGATCTTTCAATTTTAGCATTAGACCAACGCAAGATAGTTTAGGCCACATCTTAACTTGTACCGAGTCCTCCTCCAGAATGATAAATGGTGTGCTATTGTAGAATGCTCCCCCTCCCAATTACGCTGATGGTGCCGCATTATGCATTGCACCCAACACGTACATCTTATTTAAAGAGTCCAGTCAGGGAACTCAAAGAGAACATCTTTGCCTGTCAGCTTCTTGTAGACAGCACTGAAGGTGTCGGTCTGTGAAAAAGAAAATGAAGCGTTCTTTAACTGTTACAATATCAAGGTCACTAAGTTCAATCAGTTTACAATCTAATGTTTGTTTCAAACAGTTCACAATCAAATTTTTGATTCAAACTTAAATAAGAAAAGGAAAAGCAACACTGCACTTATTGGAAATGCAAGCGGAAAATTGAGTTTAAAATGCGCACCTTATAAGGCATTTATTTCATTAAACATCATAAAGCACAAGCGCAAATAACAGGAAGAATAATCAGTTTTAGATATGAGAGGGGGAAACCAATGCCAACAGGAAGGGACTGAAAACAAAACCCATATGCAAGGCTTCGATCTGAGGCGGGATTTGAACCGGCGTCCACAATCCACATAGGTGAAAGGCAGGGAAAGAAACCACTGAGCCAACCAGAACTTTCAATTACCATAATTATTTTAAATTGAGTCGACAGTAGTCCCCATTACACAACTATTTTTTCTCCTTCAACTCCTTCAAATGCAGTAGGTTTCCACAAGACCCAATCCTAAATTCTCCATAGAAGTCAAACCTTACTAACAGAAAAATACTATTATCCAATAACATCACACAGATATGGCAAAGTGGGCCTATAATCATGGCTCAAATGTGCATCAAGGTTACCAACTAAAAGGTATCTTTAATTCATGTTTACACTTGGTGTCTGTTTGCAAACACTAAGGCCAGACTGTCCTTGGTATCCGCCACCACCTGCTGTGAAAATTTCTTGAGAATTCCCTTGGCAATTCGACCATTGTGAAAAGGTCAAATAAACTTTCCTGGGAATTCCCTGGACAATTTGGCCAGTGTGAAAATGTCAAGTTAACTTTCCTGTGAATTTGACCAGTGTGAAAATGTCAAATGAACTTTCCTGGGTAAGTGTGAAAGGTGCATTAGACAACTGACATACCTTGTAGTCCACCTGAATCTGTTGGCTCTTGTCCAGATGCACCTTGATGATTTTGGTTCCATCTAGCCTGACCCGGATCCTCTTGCCGACGATCTCCGATGGGTAGACGAGGTCCTCCAGGATAGAGTCGTGCACGGCAGTCAGTGTCCTGCTGCGGGGGCGCTTCTGCTTGTTCTTCGTTCTTGATTTGCGTGTGGGCTTGGGGAGGATACGTCTCTGGAAGATGAAGTGAATAGAGCGATTGATTGATTGATGAAACACAAGATGGCAAATATTTAACCCTAACAGAAACCCCCCCTCGAGAAAGGGTTTTGAAAGGAAAGAGTTGAAAAAACAAGTTTAAAGCTGTTGAAAAGCACATCCAATGATTCTATTCATTTTGAATTAACCCTCTTTCTTATCGACTATTCAATATCATCAACAGTGTCTTAAACGATATTGCAATTACCTGCAATATATCATGTGGTGAATGAATCTACACAGACCAGAGTTTTGTACACCATTGTCCTACCATAACACAATCCATGCAGTTTAATAGTTCCAATGCAGGAACGATATTTGGTCATTGGAAAAAAGTAAGATTATTTCATTGAGCACAAGGGCTGACCTACATGTACACATGATGTAGGCTCTAATAGACAATTCAGGCTATTTAATCACAATTTTTCAGATTTTTCCAAGGGCAACCAAATGGAAAATAAGACTACAGTAAGAAGAATATCATGCCTGGAAATGGTTGGCTAACTCACTGGCATACTCAAGGAAAATAGGAGAATGAATGAATTTGTTTTTATACCTGTGCTACAAAGACAACATGCTTGCCGCTGAACTTCTTCTCAAGTTCTCGCACCAGTCTGTTCTGGACTTTCTGGAAGGCCCTGAGCTGTGGCACTGGGACGAAGATGACGATAGCCCTCTTGCTGCCTCCAAATTCAACTTCCTGAAATATAAAACAAGGTGAAGAAAAAAAATCAAAGGTTGAACCCTTTGTTTACATAAAAAAAGGAGGAAACCAACAATGACGTAACAATCTATAAATGTCAGCATTCCTTTGCTTTTCTCAAGACCGACACAAAGATCTTGAGGTACTGCAAAGGAAAGCTTTTAATGTAGTCCATCAGCGAATCCCAATAGCTTTGGATAAAACAGCGGTCAGGAATTAGATAAAATGGACCAATGTCAGCAACTCAGTAACGAACCGTTTCACTATTGACCCAATTCCAACGTCATTGGGCGTTATCATCACAGTAATTTCCCCGTGTGTCAGTGTGGTGTGCAATTTTTTAACCATAATTTTTCGGTGCAATGTGACTCCCAAAACAGCGAGCATGGCACTTAGCAGCCAGCCGCACTTGACATTGGTGCAAATGGTCAGTATATCAGAACTGTCAACATTTGCATCTTACTATTAGGGAGATTTTATAATAATAATAATAATATCAAGCATTTATAAAGCGCCATCTATCTAGGTAGCCTATTCCGAGGCGCATATTATTACCCCTGGTCACTGGGCCATTTATTTCAATCCTTAAACCATCTCAGCTCCCTGGGGAGTATACAGCCTGTGCTGCAATATATGCGCTACTAGGCTAAATCAATCACAAGAACCATCTCTGCCCTCACAGGATTTTTACCCCTGGGTGGAGAGAAGCAATTATAGTTAAGTGTCTTGCTCAGGGACACAAGTGTCACGACCTGGACTCGAACCCACACTCTGCTGAACAGAAACACCAGAACTTGAGTTCGGTGTTCTTATCCACTCGGCCACGACACCCCTGAATTACACTTTCAACATAATACTATAGGGAGAAATTTCCATATTTAAGGATGTTCTCAAATTTGTTTATCAGAACATGGAAAGATTGGTTTATTTTCCAAGGATCTTTATGCAGAATCAGGGAGAGCTGGCAGCCCTGGTAAAAGGAGATATTCATGACACAATAGCAGCAATATTAGTGGAAATAAGGGAGGTATTTATAAAAATTTACATTGCCTTAAAAAGATAATTACAAAAAACACTTTCTCACAAATCTTCTGCAAAAGTTGAACACATCTCAGCAAGTGCCGTACATGCATTCAGTCAACTGGATGGAAGCCAACACATCAAACAAACAAAATCTTTTTTTAATGGCTCTATGGGAGGCATACAGATCGACTTTGTGGTTTCTTTCCCTGCCTTTCAAACCTGTGGACCCTGGTTCGAAACCCCGCTTCTCAACAGACCTTCACATTTGGAGTTGGTTTCCATCAGTCTCTACATGATTGCATGGGTTTTCCCCCCGATAGGAGTTTTCCATCCACATCTAAAACTGAAATTTCTTTGTTATCTTCTCCTCAAAGGTATCGTCAAGCCTTCGGGTCACAGTGCAAGTTGCTTTTGGAGGTTTTTCAGTTTCATTACCATATGAATAGTACTAGAACAACATACCTTGGCTCCTGTGATGAAGAGCTCACGAAGTTGACTCTTCAACTCAGAGTTGATTTCAAGTTCAAGGAGAGCCTGTCATAAAACGTTCATAAATACAAAACTTAAAAATTACTTAAGCAAACAATTTCAGTTTCATTCATTGAAAGTTTTGACAGAATCGTCCTCCTTTTATCAGTTTACTAGCATTATTAAGAATTTAACAAAGACCAAATCTAGGCCTACTAATTACATCTTTTAGGGGTAGGCCTATATTGATTTGCTAAGGGGCGACAACAAATCACTGACTGCTGAAAATTTTGGGAAGTATTGAGGAACCGGAATGCAGTCATTTGTCATGTCAGTTTCTTACCTGTGAGATAGACAGTTCAAAGTCATCTGCCTTTTCGCCTTGTGGCTTAATGATCTTGGCTCCTGCACTGAACACGGCCATCTTGGACCACGGCTGCAACCAAAAAACAAAACATCTCTAGGTAAACAATATCTGAATGCTTTTAAATGAACGTAACCAGAAAACTTTAGTTAAAAAATATGACAGAAGTTACACACTCGCCCCATACATGAACATGAATGAAACAGGTATTGAACTGTGTTCGCACCCTCGTCACTCGGTTACATTTTTTAAGCTGGCATTGAACATCCATTCCAAGTAGCAGCGATCCCTATGGAAGCCGAAGTGTATTTTAATTTGCTCAGAATTACTTAGTAACAATTCTGAGCACATTGAACAAAATAATGAATAATTGCAATATTTTTTAAAAAGGTTAGCAGTGAACGATTTCCCTGAGCTTTGGCACTGGGACGAAGATGACGATAGCCTTCTTGCTGCCTCCAAATTCAACTTCCTGAAATATAAAATAAGGTGATAAAAAAAATCCAAGGTTGGACCCTTAAAAAAAAAAAAAAAAAAAAGGAGGAAACCAACAATGACATAACAATCGCACTATAAATGTCAGCATTCCTTTGCATTTCTCAAGACCAACACAAAGATCTTGAGGTACTGCAAAGGAAAGCTTTTAATGTAGTCCATCAGCGAATCCCAATAGCTTTGGATAAAACAGCTGTCGGGAATTAGATAAAATGGACCAGTGTCAGCAACTCCACAACAAACCAACAATAAAATAGCATTCAGTGTGCACAAAACAAGTTCAGTCTAAATATTTTGCTATGCAAAATTGCTGGATGAAATCGTTCCCTGGTTAGTAAGTTTCAGCCAAAGTACTGTGGAGGAAAGCTTTTAAAAAAGGTAAACAAACGCATTTACTTAGTTGGTTAAAAGTCGTTAACCACCTGAACAACGAGTCATACATTATAACTTTAGTACAAGCGACGCAAGTGTGAATGGGTTGGCTGTGTGGCCGGCTAAGGATTCACCAGATCTGTCACCCAAACCCTTTGCCACATGGGTCGATGTGCCTATTCTTCATGACACTGACAGTCCGACACAAGGGTAATTTGTTTATTTCAAACACAAGCTGCCGTCTGTGACTCGGCGCTAGATTTAGAGTCTGGAATGATGAGTGGAAGTTCTGGGGCAGAGTCTATCGCAGACAGCAACACATGTTCAAAGTAAACAAATCTGCCTCTTGAACAAGATGGGCACATACAATTTACAAATACAAAACTTTAGGAACAACAACAAAGTCAAAAGGTGCTTATTTAAATTCTCCATCAAACCGCCACCAAGCGCCATGCAGTGAAACCAACAAAATTTAAACAATGTTAACACAAAAAGGTATTGCCTTAAGACCATTATATGAATGATTACGTCATTTTACATGAATACAATTTTTTTTAATTGTTTACTTGCAGATTGCACCCTAGTGTAAATGTAGTGCAAGTGTAAATTAATTACAAATAAAAACAAACAATTGCCATGATTGCACTTGATTAAAATTAAGGTCCGGTTGCGGCTCATGTCATGGTTCCCCAAAAATACGCACAAACGCAGTGCGGTATTAAATAATCGTATGGGTTATGATTACGATTAATTATGAAGCCGCACTTCCATTCCAACTATTTCTAACCAACATGATGATCATGACCAAGAAAAAAGGAAGAAAAACTCCCGTCCCACTCCCAGTTTATTTCCATTCTGCAGAATTTGCAGAGATTTATTTGGTCTAAATGATCGAAAAAGTCAGTCAGATTTGGCATCTATTCTACTGCAAAATGTTCAATCTCAAAGTGTTGCTTAAAAAATGCTAAAATATTGCTAGTAGTCTACTTGAGAAATATCCAATATTGATGTAAATGTGCAGTGCAATGTAATGGATGCGTTTGCGGCAAACATGAACTGTATTACAACGTTCATTTCAATCCTTGTAAATCACAAACATCACATATCATTACGAAAAGAAATTTCACACAGCAATTAATTGATTCTTTAAATTTAATACTACTTCTTAATCTATAAATATTATAAAGATGTTTTCATGATATCCAACTTTTAAAATTCATGCTCCAATCGCCATTCTGAACTTACTCTAGAACTACAGCCGAAAAGGCTGATGTTTCTCTCAAATCTCGTCGAAACGGGAATGTACGAGAAGTTGGATCTGTTGCATGGATGTAAATTGTGATCAGTAAAATCTGTTGAAAATATATAATTAATATCAACTTATACAAATTCTAAAAACTTAGATCGATTCATAAAACCCTTTCCAAGTTTATAATGTTTTCGACAAAATTTAATTTGTATTTTAAGAAATATTTAAATTAATATGAAAGAACGAGACCTCAACTTTGAACTTTGAACTTTGACCATATTTCCGCTGGTTCCAGTACGCGTACTGCCAAAACAGGGCACGGCTGGAACCAGCGGAAATATGGTCAAAGTTCAAAGTTGATAATGCGTTCAGTTTAGTGAATCGTATCAGTGGGACATGTGTGCGCGCGTACATGCAGCAGCAGCGCAGCAGCAGCGCAGCAGGTGGTCAGCGAAATATAAAATAACATGGCACTACACTACAAATCTGTAAACGTCAAGAGTAACAGCAGTGAATGAATACTTCCCGTTTTTGTCGGGCCCTTGGAATTCTTTCACAAAACATGCCCAGATTTCACTATGCTGTTAGGAGTGGACGGAATGTGGGTGTTTTCGAGTCCTGGTAAACAATTATTTTGAGTATGTTTTCGACGCAATTGACATCAACAATTGACTCCTTGACTTTTTTGAGTTGAGTATTTTGACATACCACAAACTTTCAAAGACAGGCCGTAGATGGCGCCATACATCAGTGAACGTTTAACTTTTTACTTGTTTATGTTAACTTCAAAATAAGAAAGTTTTTGTAAAACTTTGTTTGTAGACTAAGATTAGTCTACAAAGTTTAAACTTGGACTCTATGAATAATTAATATTAATAAATAACTAGTACCTACTATAAACTAGGCTAGTACATAGTATTAGCATGAGTACTACAACAGTACTAGGTACAGTAGTAGTTATTTTTGAGAAAGTGGATATCTTGCCAGCTGCTACTACTACTACTACGACTCGAGTCTTACGACTTTCTTTAAAACTTTATCAAACCTGCAAATCGTATTTTGCTTCCTTTGATACCTATCTGAGTAGCCGACACGACATTAAGATCAGCACGATAAGGAATATTAGATTACACATTTTTTCATAGTAGTAGCCGAGAGGAAACAAAACCGCATTTCTACCATGGTCCATGCCATTTGTGTCTTCCTCCATGTTTCAACTGAGACTCTCTGCATGCTCTGGGTTCATTTTCCAGGGCTTTTCCATGAAACCATAGACTATAGAGCAAGAATTTGTTCAAGGTTAATCGACAACAGAGAGCACCAGATTAACAATTCTCATAACATATATATTTTCACATTGTACCTTTGTTTCAGGGATGAATGTAAATCAAACGTGAATGGCTTCCAAGGGGCCCGGTACAAGAAGTTTGGAACGGCAGAGGAGGCTTGGGACTTTGTGAATGCCGGGAATGATCCGAACCCATACTTCCAAGCAGGACGTCAATCTCAGGGAGGACAACATCACAAGAGTTATTCTGCACCATCATCGTCATATTCAGAAGCTACATCTCTAAGTTATGCAATAGACTATGGTAAGGTTCTAATGAACCAAGTGTAAGGTTTCTGTTTTAATAAAAATTTAAAAAAATTATTGATTTATATTGCGCCCGTTCCATAAACATGTACACAAATGCATAACAAAAATCATTAATAATTAACAATAAGAATGACACACAAGTTTTTGTTCTGCAACTTATTCAAACCTATTATGCAAACCAATTAACGTTGTTAAATTTATTCAAAAACTCTGAATAGAGCAGACCTAATACTTTGTTCCTGTGAGGTCAAGGACATTTTTCCAAGTATTAGTAAATGGCCACCTGAGGTAAACAAACATTTGTATTGAAACATTTCTAAAGAAACCAAGGCAATGACCAGGGGCACCAAGGCAATGACCAGGGGCACCAAGGCAATGACCAGGGGGCACCAAGGCAATGACCAGGGCAATGACCAGGGGCACCAAGGCAAGGACCAGGGGCACCAAGGCAAGGACCAGGGGCACCAAGGCAATAGTAAGGGGCACCAAGACAACAAGGCAATGGCCAGGGGCACGAAGGCAAGGACCAAGGCAATGGCTGGGGCACCAAGGCAATGGCCAGGGGCATCAAGGCAATGGCCAGGGGCATCAAGGCAATGGCCAGGGGCGCTTGGGCAATTACCAGGTCACCAAGGCAATGGCCGGGGGCACCAAGACAATGACCAGGGGCACCAAGGCAATGACCAGGGGCACAAGGCAATGACCAGGGGCACAAGGCAATGACCAGGGGCACCAAGGCAATGACCAGGGGCACCAAGGCAATGGCTGGGGCACCAAGGCAATGGCCAGGGGCGCTTGGGCAATTACCAGGGGCACTTGGGCAATTACCAGGGGCACCAAGGCAATGGCCGGTGGCACCAAGACAATGACCAGGGGCACCAAGGCAATGACATGGACCATGGTCATATTGGGGCAATCACCATGGTTTTATGTCAGGAAGTTTGTTTATGGACACAATCCAGTTTGGATTTTGCAAAACAAATCCAAGAAACAAAGTGTTAGGGGAACCTATTTCAATTGCTGGCAGTATTTCTGACAGAAAAATAAAAGTAAAGTTTTAATTTAAACTGGGATGAGAATTTTCAGACTTGTTTTAGGTCTGTCTGGTAAAAGAGGTGGTTGTTATTTTCTTCAGAGAAAAATACATTATTTGAGTGGAGTAGGGTTGTTATGGTCAACATACCTTATGCACACAACGTATTTTGAGTATAGCTCGGGGACAGGGCACCCTACACGAGTAGGGTGCCCTGTCTCTGAGCTAGAGGTCAAAGAAGGTTGTTCTTTGGCCGGCTCTGTACTAGGCACATTATGAACGTTTTCCATTGTTTCATCATTGTTTTACCTCTAAGATGGTGGTGTGATGATGTCAATGCAGAAGGTCCATATTGCCACTGCTTACAAATTGTTTTGGTCTCCACTGTGTAGAACCGCAACAGTTGGAATACGTTCATCAGAGCTCATACAGCACCAAGAGAAAATATGAACAGGAACCTGAATACGAAAGCAGCTCATTTACATATATTTCCAAGAAGATAAGAAACTCCAGCTCTGGATCGTCATCATCTTTCAGCTCATCATCTTTCAGCTCATCATCTTTCAGCTCATCGTCATCTCCGTCGCCATCTCCAGGACCATTAGGAAACAGTAAGGCTTCTTATAAATTACTCATAAAATTTTTAGACGAAAGAAACAAAAACAAACAAATAATAGTAATGGTAGTTTCTTTGAGTAAAGTACAAAATTGTATCCTACTATTTTTATTTATCTTCAAGCAAACTTGAAACCTCAATTCTGATTGGTCGACCCATAGCAACAAGAGGTGGGAAATAGATCTATTGCACGGCACAAATCACACCCTGCGTATTGTGCTATTCTTCATGTAAATCAGTATTATTGCATTGAGTAGGGAGATGAGTTAGATGTAGTGAGATACAGTGTTTGTGGAGTTCCAAATACATGTCATGTACTAAAGATATTTTCTGAAATATACAAGGCTTTGTTAGTGACATGACAGTTTGTGGTGAGCACTGATGCCGCAAAGTTGTCAAGAAGTGTCAATTAACAGTGATTGTATATTACAAGGAAACTTGTTTCTGGTATGCAGCCTCTGCCCTCTCTGCTGCATACATGTATGTGCTTTTTATTGTAGGCTAACAGTGTGGAGCCCTGCTTAAAAAGTGTTTAAAGTTCAGAGCCCTGTTTTATAAGTTCTCTAGTTTCCCTCCGGATATATGATTTTGGACTAAGTGTCTCACTGTCCCTGAGACAACTAAAAACTTGTTGACCTTTTTCTTTGATGCACAGCATTCAACAGAGTTATTTTCCACAGTTACGTCAACACGGTTAAAGAACTTTCCTGGGTTGCAACAGATGTGGATACTTGAGATTTGTAGCACGTTTTAGAATATCCAACCCCTGACCCATTTTCCACCTTACTTTCACAGGACGGGCTGTTGTGTACACAGATGGCTCATGCGAGAGTAACGGGCGTAGGGGTGCCCGGGCAGGTGTTGGTGTGTACTGGGGAGACAACAACCACTGTAACACCAGCGAGAGACTAGAGGGAAGACAGACCAATCAGAGAGCTGAGATCACGGTAAACAATGGGCAGGTTTTAACTTCTATGAAAACCCTCAGCTACCCTTTGTAACATTACTTGTCGCGGCCGACCAGTTTATTGCATCGGTTTATAAGTCATCAGGGTATGGGTTCGAAACCTGGTCATGACATTTGTGTTTTTGAGCAAGACACTTGACTATAATTGCTTCTCTTCGCCAAGGGGTAAATTGGTACATGTGTAGGCAGAGATGGTTGTTGTGATTGATTTAGCTTGGTGTGCTGTAGACTTGGATGCACAGGCTGTAAACTCCGAAGAAAGCTGAGATGGTTTAAGTGTGCACAAAACTAACTGTACACGCTGTGTGTCTACTGAGTAGATACCGTCAGCACATGATGATAATAGCGGACATTTTGAGTGTGCCATATCTGTCAAGAATGACACTTCTACATTGTATGTGTTTTACCCATACACCGATGTGTGTTAAGCATTGTGTATACTCAGAGCTTTCCAGAGTGCTGTGGAAAAATTCACAGGCATATTAATACTCGGATGAGATTCAAACTCACGACCTTTGCCCTTCTTGAGCAGGGCCCAATTTCATGGCTCTGCTTATCGCCGAATTCTGCGCTTGCAATTACCATTCTTTGCTTTCTGAGCTAGCTGTGTAAGCGAAGAATGCCTAGTAGCATAGAGTATGCAAGTGCATAAGAACAAATTTCCTGCTAAGCTGTGAAATATGCTTGATGTAAGCACGGAATTTCCTGCTTCCATAAGCGCCGATTCTTTGCTTCAGTATGTAAGCAGAGCCATGACATTAGGCCCTGGTGTCTTACCACTAGACAATTGAGCTTTAGCTGGTAGCTAGAGACAGTTCTTAAATATTTGTTCATCTTGTGAGATTTACTTTGTCTGTCCACAGGCTGCCATAAGAGCTCTGGAAACAGCCAAGGCAAGAGACATCAAAGAGCTTACATTGTATACAGACAGCAAGTACACAATGAAATGTAAGTATAGATAGGTTGTAATATGACGTAAATCGGCCATCTTTACGGGCAATTTGGAACACACAGTCATGCGTTACGCGTGAGAACGGCGTGCAGTACGCGCACATTTCACAAAACTCATTGCATGATTGGTTAGTGAACGACGCGGCTGCGTTAATAATTTGAGCGCTTGACGCGCCTGCGAGCCAAAATGCGATTTGCCCGTAAAGATGGTGTCTACTGGGAACTATCTATAAAGACAATGACAAACTTGTATCAGGGTTTACACACCTTTCAAATTCATGAATGGATTTACCTCATTGATAATGGTTGATAACTCAGAAAGGCAGATGTAATGCAATAGACCTTATGCATTGACGTCACCAAGCCGCCATCTTAGAGGTAAACTGATGACGAAACAATGGAAACGCGCTGATTTGTACGCGCGGCGCACAGGACTGACCAATGAACATCTACGTCACCAAGCCGCCATCTTAGAGGTAAACTGATGACGAAACAATGGAAACGCGCTGATTTGTACGCGCGGCGCACAGGACTGACCAATGAACATCTTCCTTTTGACCTCTAGGCGAGGGCGCCCTACTCAAATGACGTCATGTGCATAAGGTCTATAGTATTACGCTCTAATGCGAAAAATAGAAACTACATGTAAGAACCTGAATCTCAGACAAAGGTCAGATTTCACTAACATACGTGTGCGTACATGAACACGTCCATGTTCATTTGTATGCACAGACTATACTAGTGCAGTTTGGCGCATGTGAATAATATTTAGTGAATGGCCAGATAGGAGGGTTGACTATGTACTGTGTAGATGCATTGACCACAGGATATCATATTGCATGTTGGCATAGTTAATATGCATGTATCATTCAAATCCACAGTGGATAATATTGAATGGTTTTGAAAGTAGGATGTGTACTGTCTAGATGCATTCACCACAGGAAATCATATTGCATGTTGGCATAGTTTATCTGCATGTATCATTCAAATCCACAGTGGATAATATTGAATAGTCGGACAGTCAGTAGTGGGTTGACAGTGTACTGTCTAGATGCATTCATCACGTGATACAGTATTGCAGTCTGGCATAGTTTATCTATCATTCAAAACCACAGTGGATGCTATTGAATGGTCAGACACTAGGAAGAGTATTTTTTTATTGTTCCTTTCTTCGGTAGCCATAACGGAATGGATGCATCGCTGGAAACAGAATGGCTGGAAGACAGCGGGGAACAAAGATGTGCAGAACAAGGAAGATCTACAGACCCTTGATGGTCTTTGTCAAGATGTCAACGTTGACTGGGTAAGAGAGCAAGAGGATAGAATTCATGATTAACCACCATCAACTGCAGTCTCCCTTAACAGTGGTCTGCTGGCCAGATGCCCAACAGCATGTTTTGTTTAACTCTGGTGGACTGAAATGATATTTGAAGCTTTTGCATAGTGCGGATAAGAAGAAGCATCTGTCAATAGTGTTTACTATTAAAACCTTGCCAGTACAACCATGTGTAAACCTCTTATGGGTGGGGGATGGTTGTTGGCAATGAAAAGAGCTGTTGGTAAGGTCTCATTATTTTGAACTGTGTACTCTGATTCTCCTGCAAGAGAGTCTCATTTTATGATTATTTTGGGGTTTGTCAGAAAATATGTGTTGCATGTTTCGAACTTGTCTGTTCATGGCTCGAAACTCACAACCGGACAAGTGCGGTGGTCTTGTGTTTATGAAATGATGTTCAAATCTTGACTTTGATTGTGATACATATTTTTCAATTCTGTTGAGTACTGAAGTATACTTAACCATAGGAATGAGATCAATCTTAAACAGTTCAACTGTGTAGTGTCTTTTTTCTCATTTGATTCTGGTTTTGTAAAAACATTTCTGGTCCATTAAAAATGTTGAGCTACGAGCCCTGTGATCTTGTGGATTCTCTACAAAATAATAAATTGCTGTTAACGCTTCCCTCTTATCGTCGCTTTCAGAAATACGTGCCAGGCCATGCCAATATCAAAGGCAACGAGAAAGCAGATTCCCTAGCGAAGGCCGGAGCAAGAATGCCATCTACAAGATGATAGAAGTATAAACGCCCCGATCATGTTGCAGCCACCTGTCTTACACCCTATACGCAATGTTAGTAATGAATACTGATGTATAAAAAGGGAACAGACTGTTGTGTCATCCAGTCTTGCTTTGATGTGAACGGCCAAGCAAGGTGTATGTGAAGTTGTCACACCTTGTTCTGGATGTGTTTGGTGAAGTGTTTGGTGAAGGGAGCAGTCGTGAACATCCAGAGATTAGGCAGCCCCCTAAAAATGTTTGAAAGACTGTCTTTTTTTGAAGATTTCCTTCAAAAGTTTTATTCAAAAGTGGTAAGAATAAAAACATCGTCGTTTAATTTTAGTCTTAAAGCTTACTGATAATGAAGTGAATAGTAGAACAATTTCTTCTGCGAGAAAACTGTATCTGAAAACAAAACTGTTTTCGGTTGTTATAACCAAAATTAAGGACAATGTTTACATGCTGAAAGTTGTGCATGATTTTCTCCTGATTCACACGGTGGATTAAGCCCAAATTTTCACAGGTTTGTTATTTCATGTATATGGTTGATCACACAAAACATGAGCACTGTCTGCGACTATTTTGTTAGCTCTACCTATCCTGTATAATGCCTTCCTCTGTGTGAGTTTTGTGACACTATAAGATCCATAAAACAGATGGATCAACAAGTATTCGGGGGAGAACCTAGAATAGGTTTTGTATGCAGGTCTGAAACTTCTCTGAGGCAAGCGTACAGACACTATTGGTTTTCAAACTCCATAGAGATGTGCACTAAGCAGACGCACAAACGCGTCTGCGTCACAGGTGCAATGTTCCATCATTTTGCCAACCAAAGTGATGTGCAATTTACATATTTTGTGGGAAGGGTCTATTGCCTTGGTACCCCTTGAAATGTTTAACTTTTCCTCATAGAGGTGCCATTTAACTCTTGTATTCTGAAAGTGCCATTATCGTACATGTACGACACATAATACACATGTTATCACGGGGAGGCAATATTACTCAAGAAATACTATTTACTTTGGGATGTACCAAGGCAACATAAATCAGCAAGATACATTTTGTTTGGTGAGAAAGACTTATTTTGGGTTTTTTATATACAGAGTTTAGAAAAAAACTCAGAAAGTCAGTTTTGGTTCAAAACACACACAAAATAGCGGGCACTGAAAGAGTTAACCCTGCCTTGCCCTCACAAAAATGTAGGGCAGGTAAGTGATTGTATATAGAAGTTTCAGGTGACGTTATTTACACAAGAAAACAACACACAGGTTATATGCATCGTTATCCAAAAATGTCTGGTGCACATGAATATGATCACAAGGTAAAATCTGGACCATTCCATTTCACCAAAAAAGCCAGAAATCACTGAGCTATTATATTATGTGAAAATGCACAGACGAAATGTATTCAGTATTTGTTTTGTATAACTCACACACATAGATCCTTGTCACAGAAACTCCACTACACCTATTTAACCCCTTGAGCACAGTATTGTTTTGAGAGTGAATGCTGGTCGGGATTATATATACCGTGAACAATAGCGCGTAGCTTTTCACTCGAAAACAATAATAATAACCAGCAACATGAATAGTAAGTATGCAACCAGTATGCGTCATCCGTCCGCAAGAGGTTAAAAACTCAAGTAGCCACAAACCTTGTTTGCCTCATTAAACAAACGAATGCTTAATTTTGAAACAACGCTGCAAAGTGTCCAATATCTCCGTGTGTTGTAAAAAGAAACACATATAAATATATTTTTTGTTATGTATTCATTTTGTCATAAAAATATGTATGAAGTTGAGATGAATTTGTACAAAGATGCACTGTAGAGCAGATACTTAAGTTTGATGTGTCATAACGCCTTTTTTTTTCTATATATAATTTTATTGCATATGTTGAAAATCAAATTTGCTTTAAAAATGGAGGCATTAATACAGAAACAGTGCCAATTTACTACAAAACTTGAATTTGTTTTTCCTCCACCAAACAACAATAATACATAGCAAATAAGAAAAGGGTTAAAAATTATAAAGAGTTTGATCAATAGTGGATTGTGTATAGTAATTCGTAATAAAGCGTTCTCACTAACGTCTTCGGAATCCTCAATTATTGGGCTAACTTCTTTTTTTTCTCCTTGGCCTTTCCTCAGGAACCAATCAGTGTGTGAGCGCATAAAATAAATTAACATAATTATTATGTGACTCCGGATCATGCTTAATAATAATAAAATATAATAGTGCACTGATTGGTTCCCTTGGAAAGGCTGGGAAGAAGGAGTTAACGCGTAATGCTGGAAAATTCTTTAAGAGTTGGTCATGTTAAAATATTACAAACATACACACACAATCCACTATCACTCACTGGACCATGTTTCAGAAACTTAACAAGTGAGGATTGAAGCTCAACCCTTCCAACTGTCGGATCACGTTAATAGTTTCCTATGGCCTTTTTTGAAACAAAGCTTCAGCTTTGTCTACCTATTTTCAAAATAATTGACGGGAGTCGGAGCAATGGTTTAAAAAGGACCTGTGTGGTATTTCATTTCTCCTTTTTTTATGCACACGGTGCAAATTCCTACAACATTGTTTACTTCTATCCAAACTGGCGGCTAGATTGCCACATCATCATGCATTGAAGTATAGAACGTCCTTAGCAACAGCCGTAGTCCTAGCCATATCCGACCTACCATACCTTAGAGGTAAATGATATGGCTGTATCCAAATTAGTGGCTCTGGCTGGCTCTAAATGCCCTCAGCCAACTCGGACACAGCCCATCACTTATACAAGTATTTAAGTATTTAAAGTGAAATCAATTTAATGTTACGCGGGGTGAAACTAAAAATTTACTAGTTCCTTTCAACGAACTTTCACATCATGCAAACTATACATAGATACAAATTAACACACTGGGTGCTTCATCAAGTCCCCTTTCTGTAAAACTTGATTTAAAGGGGTAATTACATCATTGGTAAATGCCATATTTTTTTGGGGGAAAATGTGGATTTGTGGAGTAGCATTTCAAATGAAATATCGTTCCGACAACCTGTATACATTTGTCAGTCCGTGACTACCGAGAAAAACAAGAAAAATTTGTGAAGATTTGAAACTGTCAGACATATCATGTATAAAAACTCCCTGTTCAAACAATCGGCCAACCATCTCTTCAAAATGATACAACATCTATCCTTTCAGTCAAGTAAATTATTTTGAAGTAACTTGGAAGTACATTCTCTTTAACTCTGTAAATGATGTAATCTACCTTTATTTATCCTTACCAATCCCGAATAAAACCTTTAAGCTTTTAAACCTAGCCCAGGAAAACTTCCACTCTCATGTACAGCACTGTGAAGAAACCTAATCGGGCTAGTTTAAATTAAACCCCTTGAAAATTACACTGCAAGAAGGTTTTCACGGCATTGCTGAATGACTATTGATCAATGACAAAAGTTTACAAACATTTCAAAGGTAGAGTATTGAACAGGCTTTACGTTCGACAGCTCACTACATCAACAATCTAAGAAGTTCGCAGCCATCAGAAGCTCCAGAGCGATTTCAGGCGCGATTGGGAACTCAGGAATCTCTGTGGAACTGTTCGTGTAGCGCACTTTGTAGGTAAAGTACATGCATACCTTGCAGAGAACGTGTGACCTGCATTGACAGACATGTAAGAATGTTTTAGATAGTTGCAAGAGTGCTTCCATTCAAATTCATAAATCATTAGTTTTAAAAACTGTCCTACACTAAATAATAATAATGACAACTAGTTCTTATACAGCGAACTTTACAATAACGTATCAATGTGCTTTAAATTAGTGCCCTGGTCATTAGGCCAATAACATTCCTGGGGAGTATACAGCCCCAGGCTGCCGTGGCGCTTCGAAGGCTTTTTCAGGGTCAACCTCTACCCTCGCAGGTACCCATTTATACCCCTGGGTTTAGAGAAGCAACTATAGTGAAGTGTCTTGCTGAAGGACACAAGTGTCATGACCGGGATTTGAACCCACACACCAATGACTGAACCACCAGAACTTGAATTCAATGCTCTAAACCGCTCATGACACCTTACACTTGGTAACATTTTCCTGTAAGTTGACCAGGCCTTGCACTTGAGCTTTTTGTAAAGTAGCCCATCAGGCTAGTTAACTGTGCATTTTACTTGTCCCCAGAATGTTTCAGTAGCCCAGATTTTAAACATGTATTGTCATAAATATTATAGTCTGATATATCAATGCTAGCAATCTCAACCAGTTTAATGGTCAAACGAAGACATTCACAAACACAAAAATTAATTAATACATTTGAAAGTTTGTTATTCAAATATGAAGGAAGAAATATAAGCATTAGAAACAAGTAGGTTGCAGTTTTTAGCAGCCCACAGGGCAAATTGAGAAGTTGGTGTTTACTAGCGCATGGTAGTACTGGACAAGGTACATTAGGCTAGTGTTAAGGGCAAGCCCTGTTGACCAACCATTTGAAACCATTCAACTTTCCTGGGTTGGGTAAATATTGACTCTTTGCACCAACATCACACACGTGGCTACTCTGGGCCTTGCTTGCGATTTTTTTTTAAAGTAAAAATGCAAGTAAATGCCACATTGCCTCAAATGTGCACTACACTGTAGTAAGCCACACAGCCTTCGCTCAACACCATTCCGATTCAACTTTGTGCCACTAAAAAATTTACAATTTGATTTTGAATTCTGACTTACGGAATTTCTCTGAAGAATACTTCATTAGCTTCATTCTCAGCAAACGTACCTGGAAAGAGGACAATCAAAAATAAAGGCGTGTCAGAGGGCATGATATATAACATTTAAACCTTCCATTGACCCAGTTCACCTGATGTCATCATCACAATAATCTTGGTTGTGCCATTTGGGAGTCAATGTCTCTGTGTGTTATTTAGTGTAGGGCGCATCGTGTGCATAACTTGTATTAACGGCAGGGTATGGTTATTGTCAAAGACCAGTATTCTCACTTGGTGTATCCCAACATATGCATAAAATAACAAGCCTGTGAACATTTGGGCTCAATTGGTCATTGAAGAAAATGATGAAAGAGAAAAACCACTCTTGTTGCATAGAATTGTGTGTTTTCTTATGCCCAAGAAAGGCTTCATTCCTGAAGCCATTCTCAGATTAAACATTTTTTGTGCAAAAAAGTACCTCTAAACTCTCTAAAACTACATTACTTCCAAGGTTGTCGTTTCTAACAATATTTTATAATACCAACAGCTGTCCAGTGATATTTACCAAGTAAGTTTTTTATGGTCATTAATTTTTGGAGTAATTACCTTTAAAGGCACTGAACACGTTTGGTAATTACTCAAAATATATATTAGCATAAAAACTTACTTGGTAACCAACAACGGAGAGCTGTTGATAGTATAAAACATTGTGAGAAACCACTCCCTCTGAAGTAACGTAGTTTTTGAGAAAGAGGTAACTTCTCACTAAAATAATAAAAGACTTCATGCATGAAGCCTTTTATTAGCATCTGAAAGCACACAAAATTGTGCAACAAGGGTGTTTTTTCTTTCTTTATTTTCTTGCAACTTCGATGACCGATTCAGCCCAAATTTTCACAGGTTTGTTATTTTATGCCAGTGTTGTAGTCGTGTTGTAGTCGAGTCACCTGTGTCGAGTCCGAGTCCGAGTCTCAAGTCACTTGGTCCGAGTCCGAGTCACGAGTCACTTGGTCCGAGTCACGAGTCACTTGTTTAAATATTGATTGCAAACCAAATGTAGTAAAATAAGAATTGGAAATGACAAAATAAAACACATTTATTTCAAACAAAGTTCTGTTAAAGTTTTTGTTAAAGTTGGTATACCAAAAGAAACAATACGGGGCGGAACGGCAGATGCCATGATTAAAAAAATGTTGTACTTTTTACTAGTGACGTGACCAAACATGACGTCGTGTGTGTGTGTGTCGACCATGTGTAGAAACTGGTGCAAACAACACACAGCCATCACAGTGCAATATGCAGGCTGTGTTTTACAGGTACCAGACATCCCCCATGCCATTTCCCTGGTAATATGCATCAAGCACAAGCAGTGGCTATGGTGTTAACGTTGACAGAATACCAGCATAATACTGGTGTCGTGCATCCCATGTTATTATGCGTATTGAACATACGAATCGAACATACACGCGCTGTACGTACGTAGATGGCCATCTACACAATAATCACGAACACTATTACTTGCAACACCATACGACAGTGTACTTATTTATTGTGCATAGACGTTAACTCCATGTGCACTCCGAGAATGACGATCGGATCATCGGAATTGTTTTTAATATTTAAAAAAGGTATTGTTTGTGAAAATACGTGACTCGAGTCACGAGTCCTCGGGGACAAGTCCGAGTCATGATAGTCGAGTCCGAGTCCGAGTCCGAGTCTTTTGCAGACGTGACTCGAGTCAAGTCCGAGTCATCGAAATTGTGACTCGAGACGGACTCGAGTCCGAGTCCGAGTCCTGGACTCGAGTCATACAACACTGTTTTATGCATATGTTGGGATACACCGAGTGACAATACTGGTCTTTGATAATTACCAAACATGTTCAGTGCCTTTAAAGACAGACCCTCCCAGCCCCTCTAAGATTTATATGTGCAATTTGACTCCCAAACTTACGAGCATGACAGACAGTAAGCACAAGTATTTCTGGTTCAAGGGGTCGATATGTGCATACTTGACATAAAATCTCCCATACATATCATACATACATGCATTTAACTGTTAACGCATATGTGTTACAATGGGAATTGTCAAAGACCAGTATCCACACTTGATGTGACCCAACATACATGAAATAACAAACCTGTGAAAGTTTAAGCTCAATCGGTCATTGGAGTCACAAGAAAAAAGTTGACAAATCCTAAAATGTTTTCACCCTTTTCAAACATTGAGTTTTTGACT
Source organism: Leptasterias polaris (assembly GCA_037783415.1). Classification (NCBI taxonomy): domain Eukaryota; kingdom Metazoa; phylum Echinodermata; class Asteroidea; order Forcipulatida; family Asteriidae; genus Leptasterias; species Leptasterias polaris. The sequence continues at coordinate 1,907,917 of JAZGTN010000055.1, forward strand.
AGCAAGATCAAAACCAGTTGTTTTACTCATTTCTCAAAAACTATTTCATTTCAAGCAAATCTACTCTGACCCACCTGGCCCACTCAGCATGGCTTTTATCGTCCCCGAAGTCAGTGCCAAATCACGCTTCACGTAAAACTCATGTCCGTCCGATGACACCAGTTTGACATAGAGAGCGTCTGGTCCTTCACAGCCTCCGTATATCTTGTCGTCTTCACCATCTTTGTGATCGGCCATGATAAGGTGGATGAAGTCGAGTGTCGTTAGAGGCAGAGAAGACCTGTCTAACGCCTTAGGTTGTCTATATTCTCTAGAAAGAAAAAAAAAGGATAAAAACAAAGATTTTTTATTGATAATTCACCGACCCATACCCACTCCAAAACGACATGATGGAGTGAGACAACGAAAGAGTCTAGAGCAGTGTCCATTTCTGTCAAATATTGTCCGATAAGTTATAGGAAAATACTGTCCATTCCTGCTGACCATTTCTGTCAAATAATGTCCGGTACATTCTAGGCAAATACTGTCTATTCCTGCCAATTACCGTTCGGTAACTCCCCGCCAAAAAGAAATAGGCCTACTTACTGTCCATTAGTAGACTGTGCAAGTTGCGCGAGTATTTTAAATCAGCAAGATACATTATGTTTGGTGAGAAAGACTTAGGTTTTTTTTATACAGAATTTCAACAAATCTCAAAAACTTCTGGGCATTTTTAGTTCAAATTATCAAAACACAACAAATAGATAGAGGGCACTGAAAGAGCTAACTATATTTGCTCCTTGTCTTTTATATATGCATGTATTTCACTTTCGGCTGCCATTTAATTAGTCTCAACTTCAACATCATGAACATGTTCAACTCACTCAGGAACAAGACAGGCCAGGGGGATTTCTTTTTTAAAGGAAATCAACTTAAAATCAAGCCCAACGTCCATTACAAAATTAAATAAATCCCTTAACTGCTTAAAAAGTGGTGGCTGTATGCGGAACTTTTTCTCAATCCAACCATACCAACCGAGCATTACTTTTCTTGTTAACATTGAATGATTCATGAAATAAAATGAATAGCAACTGTCCGGAAACTAGGCATTCCATTTCTAAAACTCTTCCTTCCTTCCTTCACATTTTGGGGTGAAATTTACTTGTAACAGCCAAAAGGGAATACTTTATCAATATAAACTATAACCTAAACAATATTTGTACTAGAATTTTCAAAAAGTTACCCGTCAGAAGTTGGACGATTTATCCAAAATGTAGAATTTCCGTTTTAAGCTCGGCCTTGCTTTAGCATCAACTAGGACTACAGTTTTCACACATCGTTTGTTTGGGCACAACATTTCCTTTTTGGGTCGTTGGGGGCGCCATTGCATTTGGACTGTACATGACTGACTTTGAGCTGTGCACGAAAAGCTAGCTTCATGAGCACAAAAAACAGCTTTTTATAAGTACAAAACATTATGTTTTCCAAAGTATGAGTATGTATCATTTGTGACTAATTTCTTGCTAAATGACAATTGGTGTTCGGCAGAAAAGTGTCGAGGTATGAATGATTTTGACTCACTATGGAGGATCAGGAAGGAATGATATGGTATCATATCCCACAGAAATCCCACCCCCCTCCCAAAATAGCCAATTAAAATATCATTCCACAGACACTTCAACAGAGGAATCAAGTTTCCAGACAAATTGCTAATTCTTTAGTCGGCTCCTTTATATTAATTATTATAAATTATCTGTCTTTCAAACTGTCACATGCAAATTGTAATTTATACTATTTTAGTTGAAACTGGAAAATGAGCTGAACTGGACATGGGAAAAAAGCGATGGTTCTGGAAATATCGTCATGTATTCAGCATTACTTGGAAACAATGGAGGAGGGATTCTTTAAAAACGAAGCAAAATAAGTGTGAAAATACCGGACTTTTTTCTTATATTAAATTTGCTAAATGATAAAGGTTTTGGTTAATTAAAAGGTTTGTTTAATAGAACCAGTGACTTCATATAACATGTAAAATCACGCATCCATAAAAATCACAAATTGATTCTTAAAAATATTCTTTATTTCATTACAATTTATTCCACACTAAAAAAGGAACTGTACAAAATATAACCTCGCCAATGCAGATACATACTGACAAAAATTGATAACAAAATTCCTCAAGTTAAAAAAAAAATAATAAAATTGAATTTAAGTTCTGAATTATTATCTAAAGCATAGGACTAGGTTGGTAAAAGATTTGTGATTTAAGGCACCATCCATTTCAAGAAAGACTTTGCTCAGTTGGTCTCGAGTTTGATGCCAGGCCTTGTCGTTAAATACACATCAAGTTTTTTAAGAATACATATGACACCCCATGCCAAGACTAAACAATCCCTGCCAAAACTCAGAACTTTGTTTATTTGCTTATCAATTTGATGAAAAGAGCTTTCACATTACACTTTAATTTAGGACAGTATATCTAGGTTGGTGACGACAGCTTTTTAAGAAAAATCTTCGTCATCACCGATTTATATCAAACATTCAGAAGTTTTTCGTTTGCCACCAAATTAATCCCTGATGGAGCAGTCTACCTGCTGACTCAAATTCATCGGGAAAAGAAGTCAAATCTGCAGTCTAGCGCCACATGGGGCACAATTTTGTATAAATAAGTTAGTCTCGCCTGCACAAGTGATGTTATCAAGAGGTTTTTTGCAGATTATTCCAACAGGAACAGAAACAGAAACATGAGGCATGTCTCTCAACATCAAAAATGTGCAACACATCACATTGATATAAAGGCTGATGTTTCGGTTGTCTTTGCAATAAAGGCATTCCATTATTACCAAGAACCGCCTGACTTTTTGCATGGGGCGTCACTAATACATATCGACTCGGGGAACCCTCTTAATATACAAAAGGCCACCCAAACCCCTCCACATTTTAACTTTAAAACAATTTAAAACTCCAAAATGTTGTATAAGATTTCAAAGAGTTCAGCAGGTACACTGTAGATAGACTAATCATTTTTTGGGGAAAACAGTTATTTAATTATATTGGCCAATTACCAATAGTGACCACCTTTGTGTAGACCATTTCCATCATGCTGCCATCTATGTTTGGCTCCCTATTTGAAATAGCAATCAGGTATACTAATTCTTGTTCAACTCAAAAAGGGAACAGACTACTTTTCCATCAGCTACTTTTTCATGTCAGTTTGAAACAAGAGAGGAAACGAAGATGGCTTCGCAACTACACAGTTCTTTTCACTTTCTAACCCTTTAGCGGCTTTAACAAAAATGCTAATAGCGGCCACAAAATGTTGCAAGATCTAACCACCTTTATCTCAACCAAAACTGTCAAAGTAAGTGTCATGCCTTTATTTGACATGTGTCAATGTTTTCCCATATTAACATATAATCTACAACTCTAAAACAAAATCACATATTTCTGTTTTCTTTTACGTTTTTTTCAGGTATTATCCCTTATAAGAAAATTGTGTAGAATAATCAACAGAAATATCAATGTCTTTGCAGATGGTTATGACTATAGGGATGACTGGGCTCTGAAATATTTCCCAACTGTGAAAAATCCAAGAGCATACAATTTTACAAAAAGAATTTCATTTTTAATATAATTATTTATCAAATAAAAAGTAGGAACATTCTTGACTAAAAAAAACCATGAACAATGACGAGTAATATACAAGATTGTGTTTTTTATCTACATTAAAATTGAACAGTAACACAAGTCAATAAAAACCAAGTGATAGGCTTAAAATGTCCGACATAATTGGGTTAGTGGGAATGCAGGCCTGGAATTACACAGAGGCAATGATGGCACCTGTTTCCCTGGTCTTAGCCTTGGTGCCCTTTCAAACATTTCAAGACTTCTAAGAATTTTCCAATGGAAGTGCCCTTTGCAAAATGAAAACGGCCTTTGCCCTCCCTTTGAAGGGGCACCAATGCCAAGACCAGGGCAACAGAGGTCATGACCTCTGTGGCCTCCGTGTAATTCCAGGACTGGAGTGGTAAGATGCTCACATTGGCTTCCGTTGATTCATGCACTCTTTTAAAAATTTAAAATTATATCCTTAAATGTGTCGCTTACCATACCAAATACCACTCTTTTCAAGTTAAATTTGTACATTATCGTAAAGGCAAATGTGTAAATAATTTTCTCGTTTGAGTTATCAACATTTCAATGTGCTTATTATTTGTACATTTTCACTGTGAATTTTTGCTTAGTGTGACCGAAGTCAAAGGCATCTTTACACTGGGATTTGTAAGATGGTTTTTTTTTAAAGATGATCTTCCAATCTTTTTTTCAAGAGATGATGGTAAAAAAATTGCTTAGATTAGAAAAAAACATGACTTTTCCCTATAGTCCAAGAAGTTATAGACTTTTGAGATACTGAATGAAATTGTCCATCAATGACACAAACTCATTTGTACTTTTCAAATGAACTTTTACTAGGAATATCTATTAACTAGCAATAGGTGATTTAAAAACTAGTTTAGTGAGTTTAACACTAGTAATAGTAACTTAAAAACTAGTAAAAGTACCGGTAAGTTAAAAGCAGTGTTCGCCATCATGTAGAAAAAGCTTGGCGCACCGCCACACTTTCTGTGGCACTCGGTCACGTTTAAAGTTCCAAACCCATCTGCAAAGCTTTTTTTCCTCCACTTTTTTTTTAAGTTCATGCATTTCAGAGTTTAAATGCAATCTTCAAACCCCTTGCTCAAAGAAGTCAGGAGGAAGTGGCCATCATGAATCATCTCAGAGTGCATCACCATGATCACAGAGCATGTACAATCAAATTGTTAGACTTCACACTTCAAAAGCTTTTCGCTATGTGCTCGCAAAGGCCCCCCCCCAAAAAAAACAACAACAAACAAACAAACAACAACAAAAAACCTTTAACGTTCAGCGCTGGAGAACACTGAAAAAGTACGAATGAGTTTTGTGTCAGAAAATGACACTTTATAAATCTCCTGTCATCAGCAGCCATGCGAACATACGCTAAAGTACTTACAGTGTTATTTGTTTGGAGGTAAAAGTATAAAATTGTTTAGTCCTTTGGTGACAAATATGAGTGATACAACTCAGAAAAACATTCATTAAAAACTGTGGTACCATCATCAGCTGTGGTGCATGCTTCATGACAAACATGGAGCCATTCCTAAAACCATTCTTGGCGTCAAAACAAATAGACCTTATGCATATGACGTCATTTGATTAGGGCGCCCTCACCTAGAGGTCAAAAGGAAGATGTTCATTGGCCAGTCCTGTGCTCCGCACGTACAAATCAGCGCGTTTCCATTGTTTCATCATCAGTTTACCTCTAAGATGGTGGCTTGGTGACGTCAATGCATAAGGTCTATTGCAGACCAGCAATCTCTTCACTCAATAAAACTTGCTTGACATTTTACACGTACTGGTAGAATTTTCATTAAAAACAGTGCTCACTACCACTATCCCAAACTCCTCATTCAGTATAAAAGTGTACATCCTGTACACAAAATAGTACATTGCATGAGTGATTTTTTGTTTTGTTTTTTTAAATACAAATGTTCAATTTTTGTTTTCTACAATAATCCTTCAAAGATAATTTACATTTCCTCCTCTACAAACCATCTGTTAATAGTACAGACAAGTTGAATTTCATACAGCTGACAGCTTAGCCAAAAATAAGCTGTAAACCAGTTACAAACGTTTATGCTTTACACAGGAATTTGGCTGGTAGCCAGTTTCCACTAAGAATGATTTTGTCTGCACAAAGTAAATTTGTAAAATTAGCAGCTCAGAGATAAGTTTTTTGCACGGAGCATTTTTCGTGCAAGATACGAAATTTTTTGCAAAATTGAGATATGACGTTTATGCACTGATAGTTCGATATCATTGTGTTGAGGAATTCCATGGAAGATATGGAAGGGTCTCTAGCCAGAAGTCACTTAGCCCCATCGGTTCCCACTAATAACAAAGACAGGGAGGCAAGTGAGGGATGCAAAAAACATCTATTTAGAACTGTCAAGCACGATCATTTGCAAAAAGGGCCCGTGAACATGGATTGGAAATTTACAAAAAAGGCAAAGCAAAGGTTTTACTGACGATATGCTTTTTTTTTTTTACCAATAAAGGTATTTATGAATGGGCATAAAAGAATAATGACTCAGTTTAAAGCGGCCGTTTCAAGACCTCGTCATCACCCTTTTATCCCAACCCTAACCTTAAAATAGAAATACACGATTGGTGTCAACATTAGACTTGCCGCAGTCAGCTCTGCAGGGAAGCTATGCAGGTGAGAAGAGCTCCGAGGAAGAATTAGGGTTCAGGAATGTGGAAGAATTTATCTCCTATCATGAAATTATCTGCAAAAACAATAAAGATAAAGGCAACTATGAAAAATACAGTTGAACATCTAAACTTTTAATGTTTTGGGGCAAGATGTTTTTAGGCTGATGGGTGGATACTGGCGTTGGTTAAATATTCAGGTGTTAAATTTGGCCTTGGAAAAAAGTAGAAAAATTTTATTGAGTACAAAGGCTGACCTATACTTGTACATTCGGTATAGGTTTAGATGCATTTCATACTATTTAATAAAAAGTTTGCTGAATTTTTCAAAATAGCACATCACAGCGTCAGGGAACTCTCTGCAGAATCGGGAAGGGTTGGCAGCCTTGTTCTTTGCCGCGTTCTTTAACTTACCGATCTGACTTTAGCCTTGATAAAGTCCTTCTTGTGTGTGAGGTTGAAGTCGGGATAAGTCTCGTACACCTTCTTGCATACCATCTTCATCGTGACCAGTTCAAGGTTGGCCTTGTCCAGGAAGTCTTGTATCGTCTTCTCGATCTGTGCTTCCTACAAGACAGAAGGGGAAAAAAAACAAAAAAACATAAGGATTGGTTTTAAAGCATGGACAGGTTAGGGCGTCCCTCCACGATTCATATATCGAACAAAAATTAATGAACACTAGTCACAAATAGTACATGTGACACTGTATTTTTGCTGGTAACCTTATTCTGGTAAGCTAATTTTGTTGAGCTTAGCATCTTTTTGTGCTCAAGCAATTCCATGAAATTGGGCCCTGCTTATTGACTTTTTGTGTCAAACAATTAAAGATGGTTGCTTGGTAGAATACTTATTACTCACCGATGGCTCGGCCTTCCTGATCAGAGGTTCATCATCTGAACTGTCGTCTGAGTCTTCGATTGCTGTGGACGAAAAGAATAAACCATTAAGTCAAAGTAAAACTACTCAACCTATGGTCTTCCATGGGTATCCTATTTGTAGTGTGACTTAATCCCACTGTAAGCCACGCCCACTTCACACAAACTGGCTCAAACCATTACCAGAAGCGCATAGGAATTGCTTTGAGCTAGTTTTTGTGTGAAGATTTACGTGTGAAAAGCTTTTTGGGTGTTAGAATGCGATTAGAATGAAACAAAGCCATTTTGGAGTTTTTAAAGACAAGGTAAAAAAATTGGTAATAAATCAAAAAGTAAACAGAATTTATTAGTTTCAATGTCAAACTTGGAGGATTGTTGGTCAGACGACAATCCTTGTTCAAACAGTCACATGGCCTAATCACTGTGTTTTGGTACTAATCACTGTGTATTTTTTCCCGTCCTTTTTCACTACAGTACACTAGATGACAAAACATGTGTGTTTGCAAAAAATTAACGGATTGAGACATGTTTCACTTCAAAAACTATTGATTTAATACTTTACTTTTAAATGAAACAGTCTCCAGAGGCACCCTCGATCCCAATTATTAAATGAAGGTTAATTCGGATCGCTCTCTCTCCATGCCAGCCAGACAAAGCTACATTGTATTGTTCTGTGAATTCGTCCTTGTTGTATGTCCTTCTGTGTTTTTTTGTGTGTTTATGTAATATGTTTCTAACTTTACCCTGTATTTGCCAATGGTTGAGTGGGGGTCGTCGGCCCAGTGTTCTTCATGTTCATCCCATGTACCTTTCTCACTGTTTTTATTTTTGCTTTCTTCGAAAAGCATTCAACAAAATAAATAAATAATTCCATTTATTTCTAGTCTTGCATGAATACACCCACTTTCCCATTGGCACTTACATAGGGTCATCGATACAAGCCCTATGGGTTTCTAGATGGCCCTCCGCTCAATATGTATTATTTTCTTCAAAGCCGTTGATTTATGACTTGTTGTTTACTTGAGTGGAAATTAATAAACAAACAAACAGGCATAGTATTTGGTCCTTGGAAAAAAATAGGACCATTTCATGGAGTACAAGGGCTGACCTACATATACACATGGTGTAGGGTCTAATAGAATTTTCAGGCCTTATTAATAACATTATTTTTGAATTTTTCTCGGAGGCAATTATATTAGAAAGCAGACTAAAGTGGAAAGAATATAATGCCTGCTTAATCATGGACTGGCATTTGTTTGACTTACAAAGTTTCTTGAATCTACTCTTGGGCACTGATTTTGGCGTTATCTGTATTGCTGCTGCCTTTTTGGGTGTGGACTTTTTAGGCGTGGTTTTCTTGGATGCGACTTTCTTTGTAGGTGACTTCTTCGGTGACTTGGGCGTGGCTTTCTTTTCTGGTTTCTTCTTCTCGGCCTTTTTCTTGGGTGTCGGCTTGTCTAATTTTGCTTTCTTCTTCTTGGGCTCCTGAAAGAGGGAAATTGGGGTCAACAAGAAAAATATTTACCATGTCACCTTGTGTACAACACAAACTACCTTGATTATTCCAGGGAACATGGCAAAGATGGTTAAATGATGTTAAGAATCAACGAACCTCCTCCTCCTCTTCCTCTACTTCATCTTTGTCGTCTTCATCGGCAGCAGCCATATCATCCTCATCCTCGTCCTCAACTCCCTCTTTAACCTCTTCAGCTGATTTCTCTTTGGGCTTCTTAGCCTTCTTGGCCTTCTTGGCATCACCGGAGCCATCTTCCTGTCGTTTCCTCTTCTTTCCCTTCTTCTTCACTGGCTTGGGCTTCTTTTCTATACAACGCAAAAGCGCAGAAAATACGATCAGCGAAAAATGCAACTCAATTTCCACCTATAAAGGCAAAGAATACCTTTGTTTTTTAGAACCGTTTGATTGTTTCGATCCTGTATAAATGTAGATATATACAATAAAACTAACCTGTGAAAATTTCATTTCAAAACGTGGTCACGTTTTTGAGATATCGTCGAAAGTCCAGAGCAAATATAGGAATACACAAGCTGAGAAGCGTTTCTGACAGAAACGTTTCTCAGATTCAAATTTTGGGGCATAAAATCTGCTATCTTTTTACACAACCACAATACTTGGCCCAATGACCAGGGCACTAATGTAAAGCGCATTGATACGTTGTTGTAAAATGCGCTATATAAGAGCTAGTTATTATTATTATTATTACTTCAAAAAGAAAAGTTTCTCAAAATGCTTTAAACTATCGTAAGCTGCTGTAGGCCTCTGACCAAATAAGTTTTTATTGCAATTAATTTTACAAGTAATTACCAAACGTATAGATAGGTTGCAGTGTGACGTAAGTCGGCCATCTTTACGGGCAATTTGGAACACACATTCATGCGTTACGCGTGAGAACGGCGTGCAGCACGCGTGAGAACGGCGTGCAGCACGCGCACATTTCACAAAACTCATTGCATGATTGGTTAGTGAATGACGCGGCTGCGTTAATAATTTGAGCGCTTGACGCGCCTGCAAGCTAAAATGCAATTTGCCCGTAAAGATGGCGTCTACTGGGAACTATCTATACAGACCCTTTAAAGTTTGAGCTAGGAACAATTGATTGTAGCACTAGCTGGTACCCACTTTCAAGCCCAAAATGCAGGTAAAAAAAGATCTGCCAAAGCATTACCTGAAATCAGGAGAAATCCTGACAAACCAAAAGCCTGAAAATAATATGAATCCTTACTTTGTTGTGGGTGTGGTTTTCCCGAAGGCTCTGGCTTCAAACAGAACGCCAGTATCCTCTCCATGATTTCGTCTTTAGTTCCTTTCTTGTCCAGATCAAACCACATACAGATCTCTTTCAATCCAGGCATGGTATATCTATAAATAGGATTAAAAAAAGGTCACTGACCATCTAACACCTTAAAGCACGCGTACAAAATCAGTTATTGTCATAGATCACTATCTGCACTTTGTGTAATTCAACATTCTATCATTAGGGTTTGCCCTTAAATTTCTTAGTGAATAGCCAGCATGACCAGTTAGCTTGTCCAGGGTTCTGCCCACGGTGGTCGGTGCCGGAAAACCCGACCGGCACTCATGATTCCCCGACCGGCACTCGCAGAATTTTTTCCTTTTTCCCTTTTCCCTTTTTTTTGCCCATTTCCTTCAAAATATTTTGAACAACGTGTAAAACAAATTATTTACCAGTAAACAGTTTTATCCAAAGTTTCGAGTAGCCTACTTCTTTGGTTTGAGTCTATTTTAATGATCCAGGATCGAGCATTCCTCCCGCCTGTACGATGTATATATCCAACGCATGAAACCCGCATTGATTTTGGTTTCCAGTCACGCTGATTATAGCTTTACACTTGGAATAACATGATACCAGTTTCATCATGTTGCGAACCCTATTCTACAGCGTTTAATACAACGGAAATGAACTGCAGAGTAAGCACCATGCTATAGATGCTGTAAATTGTTTTCCCATGGCGGTAAAGGCGTGCGCGCACTGAGGGCCTACATTCAAGGCACAGCTGCAGGGCGCACGTGTGTAACCACTCCGTGCACGATCGAAAGGAAATTGACTTGACTGTACTAGGAAAAAAAAAATTTCCGGCACTAAACAAATCCTGGGCAGAACCCTGCTTGTCATTTCAATATAATTTTAATATTTCACATGAAATAGAGATGTTTTTCAACACTGAACTAGTCAGCCGGGCCACATGGTGAAAATTGTGACTGGTCCTCATGTGTTTTAACTGGCATTTGGCCAGAAGACCACTGCTAAGGGAGGACGCTGATTATGAGTTTCATTATCCACACTTCTGGATCTGAATGAGTTTGTTGGCTGTCGCTACCTCCATGGTCATACCATGCAAAATACATTTCCTTTTTAATGCTTGACCTTTGATAAAAAGAACAAAGTGAATGTATACATGCAATAACCAACCTGTGATACATGTAGTTTCAGCTCAATTAAACATTTTGATTTGAATTTTTCCACAATGACCATCTTTATACTATTAAGTATAAAGTTATTAGCAAATCTGTGAACAGTTATATTTTCAATCTTACCAATGTTGTGCACCTTTATAATGAGTTAGTGTTAGATGTTCTTAAAACACACAGTGTTCCAAACCCAATGTTGTACCATACTTTTAATCTTGTCAGAACTTTATGTAAATTGTTTATTTAATTGTTAAACAGCTATCAAATTTGTAACACATAAAATAATGTGAGAAACCTACCTGACCAAAATGGCTTCTTTCTTGTTGTATTCTGGCGTCCCCTTCTCAAAGTTGAACCCGGAAAACTTACGGATGTTTCTTTTTATTTCATTTTGCTGCAATGAGAACGAGACAGTCCGAATAAAGTTTGCAGAATCTCCAGAAAATCTTGGACACACCAGGCCTGGAATTTCATCTTTGAGAGGGCAAGCCACTTTCATTCTGAAAAGGGCACTTTCATTGGAGAGTTTTCACGCCTTTGGCATTGGTCAGCATTTGAAAGAAACTCCAACTATTAAAGGGAGGGTCAAAGGTTGGTTTTTGTCAACATACTGCTGATTTTAGGCCAAATTGTCGCTACGGATACAATACAAGTCACCTGTGAAAGTTTCAGCTGAATAGTGTCTACTTGTTGAGAAAACAGGAAGAAAAAAACTGTCACAGTATTTTCATCAAGAACGTCGAATCCATTCACATTTAGGTGACACAGGTACCAACCACATCTCCGGCTGCAGCATTCACAAACGGCCACCACAGAATTGTTAATCTCTAATGCTCGCCTCGAGGTGAGTTTTGGAGGTTCTAAAGTTTGTTTATATACTTTTGATGATTTCTAATCAACAAGGGGGAATTTCACACAAAATAATTTTGCAGAGATGCTTATTATCACCAAACCGTCTTTTAAGCTTTCGGATAGAAATTACACAACTTTTTTCAAGGTCATACTTTGGAAGAGATAATCTTGGGTGTAGAGAATGACTTTAGGGTCAAACTTTCATAACATACCTTGCCTGTCTTCCCAAAGAAGAACCTGTAGAGTGCCTTGAAGTAGTCTGAATTTGTCTTCGCGATGTAAAATTCAACTGTCAAGAAACACGGCAATGAAAAAAGGTCAGCTCTATCCTTAAAGTATTAACAAACAGACCAGGGCCCAGTTTCATAGAGCTGTTCAGGCTGGTAAACACCACTTCTCAAATTACCCCGTGGGCTACTAACGAAAGGCATATACTTCTTCCTTCTCAGATGTGAACAGATAAACTTTTAAAATGTGTAAATTTATTTTTGAGTGTGGGAATGTAACTTCGTTTGACCATTAATGTTGCTGTGATCACTACCACAGGCATGTGAGCGGGTCACGGAAAAAAACGCGGAAAACTTTAGCAAGTGAAATCCGTGTCCGGATTTTGGGCCAGCACTAGTCTGAATAACAGGCTTTGTACTGCAGCGTAGACAACAAATTTACAGAAAAATATTAGGCCACAATTCTTACTTGGTAACAAAGTGTTGTTCGTCCTCATTTTCATTATGTTTTTGTGATATTCCTTAGAAATGTGTTCCACCACAAGCGCGATGCGTCCATCACACACGTGAAAGTCCGTGTGCGCCTAGTCTTGGCTCATGGTGTTGGCTTTTTAATACAGTTTTTAGTAAAGCGCCCTCTCTTGGTGGAACAGGATGACAACATGGGTTAGTGTAATGGGACATCGCGCTTAACGAAAAATGAACAACAACGGCTTTAATCAAAGACTAACGCGGAGCATTTTACTGGGTCTAGCCCCCGACTCACGTGTTGAAATCAAATCGCAATTAAAGTGATTCTTGATGCCAGGTTCCCCTTCTCTGTGTTAGTGTTGTGCAGTAGAATTACTTGCTGCTTGATGATAAAAAAAAAAAAAACGCGGACCGGTCATTCACGGCGGAGACGTAAGAAAAATGCAGAGCCCACAAGAAAAACGCAGAATGGGAAAATAAAAAACGTGAATTTCCGCGGAAGTCTCACATGCCTGCTACCATTAATACATCAAAAAGATACATTTATGACAATACATGTTTAAAATCTGGGCTACTAAATTTTCTGGGAGCAATTAAAATGCACAGCTTACAAGCCCGGCGGCCTACTTTAAAAAAAAAGCTTAAGCGCTAAGCCTGTGCTTTAAAAGCGGAAAAGTAGCAAATACAAAAATACCATGTTGTATGCAACATCTTTGACTGATATCTTGCTATTTTTTGCTAAGCAGAAAAATGTCTAGCATAATTGTCTGTTTCAGCAGCTCTATGAAATCGGTGCCAGGATCTTTCAAAACTTGCATGAGGACAAACACTGGAAACGCACACTTGTGTACGCACCACGCGCAACTACCAGCCAATGAGAATTCTCTTCCTTTGACAAAAGTGAGGGCGCTGTTTGAGCTTGTGGCGTCATATATAAGATTCGCTTATTGGAAACTTGCGTTAAACTACAAAGACTCACTGTTTGGGATTTCACCCAGCTTCATTCCACTTCCATCTTCCACCTCGAACTTGGTGTCTGTGACTTCTTTCTTGGTGTCAAAGGTAAGTCTCTCGGTCTTTTTCCTTTCTCGTTTGCCTTCCATGAGCCGGACTGGTCCGTCGAGTGAGCCCACTGGGGGACACAGACATAAAAAAAACAAAATTTTCAATCCCCAAAGGTACTACATTTTTACTGGTTTTTGGAATAGTAAATTCGTACCCTCTGATTTGCAACAACCACATGTCAGACATCACAAAACCAACCTATGAAAATTTCCATTGTAAAAAACAGCAAACTGCAAACATTTGGATTTTGTGATCATTAACGCTATCATGTTTTTGAAATAAAAAGTTGTGATAGAAGGCGCCGCAAAAGGTCATTATCTTGACTTTTAGGGAAATTTAAATGGAAAGATTTTCTCTGAAGGAAAAGTGCCGGTATCAAGTTTTTGTTTAAACTTACAATAGCAGTGCCGAGCTATTAAATGTGTAATGCCATTAAGACATTTCAGGTTGTAAATTACTCCTATTTTAATAGATATTGCAAATGACAACTCTAGAAACAGCAGTCAAGGCAAACTGGTGGCATACACAGGATCAACACTAACTTCCCAAACTTTATTTTGGTCACAAGTTGAATTTCCACAAAGGTCTTGAAAGGTCATGTGGTGTGTTGCAACAAACACAAATGTGTTATAAATACTAGTCTAGCCCTAGTCCCAGCGATGTCATCTCATTTGCCACTTTTGCCATTTACCCTATTGTGTGCTTCAATAATTGTAAACCTTGTTTTTCTTTTCTTAGTAGGTCCATACTCGACAAGTTCTGCTTTTATTTTTTAAGGGGTCCCATCCACTTCCATTTCCATGTATTTTTGTAACGTTCTTTTGCTTTATATTGTATCAATTTATTGACTTATCGTTTGCCTGTAATCACTTTTTATATGTATTTCTTCCATGTTTATTTTGTGTATGGATTAGAAATAAAAGTGAATTAAATTGAATTCTGAGGCTATTATCCCCCCAAAACACCTGTTTTTATTCAGCTGCAATTGTCCTAGTGTCAAAAATAAACTATCCGCGTTTGATATGCCAACTACAAGCCCTTGACAGATCCATTGATGGACAACTTACTGTATTAGACTCTGAGCTCTTTGACAATTCATAATGCCTTTAGACATCACCGCCATTCACATGGTGGTGGTGCTCTGCCATAATAAGAACATCCTTTCATTGGACTAAAAAACATCTGAGAACTTACAGGGGAGTTCTTCATCACTTGATTCTTCATCATCTTCTTCGTCTTCCTCCTCCTCCTCCTCCTCCTTGGTCACCACGCCACCATTCTCATTGGGACCAGCTTTCCTCTTCTGTGGCGTTTTCTTGGGTGTTGAGCTTTTGACGGGTGACTTGGCCGATGACTTGGCTGGCGACTTCGCCGGTGACTTGGCTGTTGACTTGGCTGTTGACTTGGCTGTTGACTTGATGGGGGACTTGATGGGGGACTTGATGGGGGACTTGGTCGAGTCTATTGACTTGTCTGCCTCTTCTTCCTCCCTGGATTCCATCTGAGGATTTATCTTGGCATTTGCTTCCATTCCCTCCTGGAATGAAAAGAAAAACAATCATAGGCTTAAACTTTAAAGGAAATGTTCTTAAAAAAGGAGTGTTCTTTTTGGTAATTACTTCACAAATTAATGACCGTAAAAACTTACATGGAAAAGACTAAAAGAGCACTGGAGAGCTGTTGATATTATAAAACTTTGTTAGAAACGACCCCCTTTGATTTGAAGTAATGTAGTTTTTACCACCGTTTAATATTAATATATTTTAATTTAAGTAATAATACTAATTACTATAGTAATACTATTACTATACTGGTATGAAATAGTAAAATTAAAATGAATAAATAAATGACCCTCTCAAAACAAGTCTCAGTCACTTTGACATGTTTGATACAAATCGCCAACAATGTTATTGTTGTCATGTGCACAAGTTTTTTACCGCACATTCACTTAAATTAAAGAGTAGCTAGCAAGTAGCACTGCCACGCACTAGCCTAGGTAGCATCATGGAGGTAGCCTCCATGGTTGCCCCACTTCTGTGGCCAAGGCTAGCTGAATCCTTGGCCAGCCCATCCAGCCCGCCGATGACGTCGCATTCGATTTGCATGATTATTGATCGGGGTCATTCCAAAATGGCGGCTCCTAATACTAGAATACAGAGTAAGTCGCACAATTATCGTTTAAAATATATTTTTAAAATGTTATTTGTTTGAACACCCAAAACACACAAATCAAGCTAAGAAGTAAGATTCGAGAACTCGGTGAACACACATTCAGCTGGTTTAAACTGCCGACTGGCTCGTCGTTGGGAATGCGCTTTAATTTAATTAAAAAAATATTAGCTTCACAAGAAATGGTCGGGACGTGTGGCCAAGGATTCAGCTAGCCTTGGTCACAGAAGTGGGGCTACCTCATGGTAGCACTGCAGTGTCAGTAGTATGCCACGGTGTCACACAACAACGATGTGCAGTGTGCATCACATTGTTATTCACGGTAACCAGTCACTTCGGCACCTTGCAAACTCGGCACCAACAAACTCGGCACCAACAAACTCGGCACCAACAAACTCGGCACCAACAAACTCGGCACCAGACAAACTCGGCACCAACAAACTCGGCACCAGACAAACTCGACACCAACAAACTCGGCACCAGACAAACTCGGCACCTAGCAAACTCGGCACCCACACTCGGCACATGTACAAACACAAATTCGGCACCCAGCCGATTTACCACAGCGTACATGGTATTGAAAGCTGAAACATCAATGCACTCAGCAGATGGGATGTACCATTTGGTTTAAACAAAAACACAATTAGTTTAAGAAATTAACTGAATAATAAATACATATTTTCTAACTAAAGTCTTTAGTAAAGAACTAACAATAACGTGTTTTTATGAATAAAATAAACTTTTAGTAAAAAAAAACCCAAAACCCAGACTCATATTATTTAGTTAGACTAGCTGTCAAAAATAATCACTATTTTATTTATTCACTGCAAATGAAAACTAATTTAAATAAATAACAATGATAAATAAACAAATAGATTAATAAAAAAAAAACATAAATAAATAAATGAGTTTGTTTTAGATTGTTTAACAAATTGAATCACGTATTGACATTGTTTAATATGAATAAAATGAATTCGTTGTTAATTTAAAAGTTGACTAAATGGAGAAATAAAATAAAGAATAAATGAATAAACAAGTTGATAAAATAAATAAGTAAACAAGAATTGAAGAAATAAATAAAGTTGTTTTTGTTGGATTTGTTTCACGTTTGTAAACAGTTTTCTACGGTGCCGAGTTTGTTACTAAAAAATCAGCTGGTGCCGAGTTTGCATTCTTGGTGCCGAGTGGGTGCCGAGTGGGTGCCGAGTTTGTTTGGTGCCGAGTTTGCAAGGTGCTGAAGTGTCCGGTATTCGCATGGCATGGAGCGGACACACGAAAGTTAGCAGGTTAGCCAGCCATTCAATTTTAGATAAGTAAACACCCCAAAATCCATTCAGTCACATGACATTCTCAAAAAGTACTGAATCATAACAATTTCAAACAAACTCCAAATCAATAAATGTTGGATAAATACCCCTGTTTTCTGATCAACGTCACTGTTTTCTGCCTTAGACATCGCTACTTGATTTCCACGTTGTGATCCCAGCGCGGCTGGTTTCCAAAATGGCGGTACCTACGGCGCGAGAAAACCGACCAATCACGATGGGTGTTGAATAGTAATTTGGTCAGCAGACGATATAACGTTTGTTATCATTGGACTGGGTATTGTACAGTGAAAGTGGGAAATTGGTAAAAGAGCCTGACTCGGCCTCGTTTTGGAATTAATGGAGTCTTGCTTGAAAACTTCAGAAAGATCGGCATTTTTTCATCGCCACTCACTATCGCAGTTTGTAATATGGAAGGGAAATGGGGTTTGGGTGGGGGTGGTGTTGTAAACGAGAGCAATGCATTATGCCTGGGGGGCTAGCTACACATGTACATCGTGTCAACAGCTAGCTACACTGACCATGGAGGAAGGAAAACACAGTACACAGAGACCGGCTGACGACTATCTCTGTCTTCAACTTTCTTCTCTTACTCCGTCGTCAAATTAATAATCTCTTCTTGCTAATTGAATATAAGCCATCTCCGTTTTCTGCCTCAAAATAAGATGAAAATAATTAAGCAGTGAAAGGTAAAGTTAGCCCATGCCTGCCTGACTTCTTGTAAAGAATAAAGAAAGTTCAGAAACAAAACGCCCCCATGTGTTCAAGTCTACATTACAATACAATGTAGAGAGAGAGAATGTTCGTGTCATCAGTACGAACGGAAGCAGCCTAATTTAAAATTAATACCATTAGTCATTACTATACTCTAGAGAACTTTTATTTGATCCTAAATACTTTCAAAGGATAAGACAGGAAAACAGAATTTCAAAGAACCCCAAATTGCAAAGAACATCAATGGTGTTGCAGGAGATTCTTCCGATTCTTCCGATAGCGCCCTCTTTTGAATCAACCTCCTTCAGCCCATGTTAATTTCCCATAACGCGAGATAGAATTTCAGGGGGGGAAGACAGATAACAAAAAGCCCAATGTGAAAATGAATTTCGGCGTCTTCAATAAGCCGTGACCACTGTTAGCCAGCTGCTGTTAGCTGTCGGCATCCTACTAAATTTACTGTAATATTTTAGCTTCCACATAACCCCATCCTAACTTTTACCCAAACATTAGAAGAACAAAATGTTACTATATCATTTTTCTCAGATACGTAGACATGAGTATGCATACTTTTATTCTGTTCCACTGCGATGTGGACGAAGAGTCGTTTTCTTTTATATTGTACACAAATGTATAAAACTCATAATTTAATTCTACCTAATTTACAAGCAGTATGAAACTATTTATACACTTTATGTGAATAATAATTTATAGTTTGTACAGAGGTAACATTAATATTCGAAGGCTTTTTACAATTTGTATAACCATAGGGGTGTATCTAAATTAGTAGCAGCCCCATCATTGTTTTACTGTAAACACACAATTCCATTGCACTTTCATTTTTAATTCCTTTTCAATAAAGATTTAACTTTTCAGCAGCATTCGTCAAAACATTTCAACTTTTATTCGATCTTCTTCTTGTCGGTCTCAAAATAAGTTTTCGCATTAAATTTAACCCCTATGCCCCCCCCCCCCCCCTTTCAAAAAGGTGCTCTTTATGAAAACAATTAAATTGCGACAACAAAGGCAAATGTAACAGTTCTGGAATTTCATTTGTAAAGGTCAAGTTCACTTCAAATGGAAACGGAACTTTGCATACAAATCAAGACAATGGGTACATTTTAAGGAAGTGCAAAAGGTATGGCACTAACATCATAAATCTTCAAGCCAAGAACAAAATATACGAGCACACTTTCATACATTTCAAATCCGATAATCGATTTTCTAATCAATATCGATTATGATTATCGAAAAGGAGAAATACATATTCATCAAGTAA
This sequence comes from Leptasterias polaris, assembly GCA_037783415.1. Classification (NCBI taxonomy): domain Eukaryota; kingdom Metazoa; phylum Echinodermata; class Asteroidea; order Forcipulatida; family Asteriidae; genus Leptasterias; species Leptasterias polaris. Next base: position 1,927,113 of record JAZGTN010000055.1, read on the forward strand.
CTGCCACTGTAAGCTTGCTCATGTTATGAAGTTAATCACCAACACAAAAATTGTCCCGCCCACCTGTTTTATATCTAAGGTAAAGTTAAACATCTTTGGTTTTTGACGTTTTTATAGTCCAATAATTTAAGTAAGGTGCATAAATCAAATCAAATCAAATCAAATCAAAAATGAAAGTTTGCCACTTAGCCTTAAATGGCAGCAACTCAATTAGCAGTACCATAGAGGAATGCAAGTCCCGCTTCTGTGTTCAATAAACATGCGTTAACATACAGTGCTCCTTTGCCATTATTATTACCAATGTTCATTATGTAAGAAAGATGCAAGATACATGGTGAGAAAGTCTACTTCCAACATGCTACAAAATCGAGACAAACACAAATCTGTGTGGCTTTAAAAATACAGATTAACAGAAAAGGGTCATTATCTTATCTTATCTTATCTTATCTTATCTTATCTCATCTCATCTCAATGATCAAGTTAATCACAAATTACTATTTAATTGTAAAAATTACACCTTAATGAAACAGACGTAGAGAGGGACAACAGACAATTTTACATTCACAGAATATCATAAAGGCACTGTTAAACAGTCGTCCCAATGTATTGTGCTGAAAAGAAGGTCTGTTTTGGGAAAAAAATCAATTCATGCAACTTCACTTTTAAATAATAAAGAATAAAATCTTCCTGAGGTTATAACGAGAAATAAAAGTAGATAAAAAATAATAATAAAATTTGTAATTTAATAAATAAATAAATACAATGCTGAAGATTTTGTTTTTCCTCCGAGGTCAGCACAGTGGTCCAAGCAATTTTTTAATAAATATATATTTTGAAAGAATAAAACGAGGTAAAGAATCTCAGGAAGGCACATTTCTCATAGGCAATCATCACTTTTCTTGTCATAAGCTCAGCACTCAAACCCCATTCAATGTCATGACCTCTTCCCAATATCAGGCATCATTACTTTACTAGAGCCCAATTTCATAGAGCTGCTTAGGCACAAAAAGTAGCTAAGCACAACAAAAGTATGCTTACCAGAATAAGGTTACCAGCCAAACTGCCATGTCACAAGTACATTTTGTGACTGGTATCCTGCTCATTTCTGCTTAGCAGACAATTGTTAAGCAATATTTTCTGCTTTTAAAAGCAGCTCTATGAAATTGGGCCCAGTGCTAATTTGGGGTAATTGGATCAATAGACCAATTTGCATAGGCTGCCACCAAACAATGGTAAATTGCGAGCACGTATAGGCGCTGTTTTTGCTTGTGACATCTTATGGGAGACTTTGACCTGCTGTGGGTACTTTTCTATGGTAGGAGTACCTGGCTCTTCTTTCTTCACTTGGACCTTCTTTCTTCACTTGGACCTCATTTGGGATGATGTTGATGCCATTAGTGTGTTCATCTAGTGTGTTCATCTAAGAGATGCATACTGAATTACTCAAGGGGTTTGGAAAGAAAGGAATTCCGAATGGCTAAAGATGCTCCATGGTGAGACTGGATAAATCAAGTTAATATTTTAATTTAATACAGTGATTGTAAGAGTATCTAAAATAGTCTACTAAACGGACTTTCACAAGTGTTACACAAAAAACTTCTCTCACAGTCTGTTCAGTGAATCTAAAACCCTGATATGTAAAGTGTGTATTATTTAAACAGCGAGTATAGCACTCAGAATGACTTAGACAATGTTGCTTTGTTTCTCCAACGAAGCCATGTCCGTCAACTTCAAGACCTTAGATTGGCAGTTGGGAATCTTCATGGCGGACAAGTGTCAGCGTCAGCAAGTGTGTTTGGTCAGCCATGATAAGTTAAAATTATATTATTTACACAGTGGGCTTACTGTACAGCGCTAAGAATGACCGGAACCATGTTATTTTGTTTCTCCGACGAAGCCATGTCTGTTAGCTTGGAGACCTCCAATTGCCAGTTGGGAATCTTCTTGGTGGACATGTGTCGACGAGCATGCTTTGTCAAGTGATCACTGCGCATGAAACGTCTGTCACACATCGGGCAGGCAAATTTCTTCTCACCGGTGTGGGTACGCTTGTGCCGTGAGAGCTCGTCTGATCGAGCAAAACGTTTGTCGCATTTCTCCCAGCTGCAGATAAAAGGTTTCTCACCTGGATCAAGACGGGAAAAAAAGAGAAATACTGAAACCCTTAAACAACCAACTTTCAAAACCTCCCTTCACAACATGGCACTTAACATATCTTGTTGGATTTAAAATACGCAGAGAGACATAATTGCATGCTTTAATACTTAGTACAAATGATAGCTTCATTCCAATTCAATCTATTCCAAGTGTAACAATTTTATGTTTCAATGGAGTTGAGGGATTCGGGGGGGGAGGGGGATAAAACAACTCTTTCATTAAGCTTCTTTGAAAGAACTTAACTTTAAACCTCATGCACTACCGCATCTTAACACCGCATTGCTTACCTGTATGTGTTCTTAAATGTGCCTTCAGATGTGAACTCTTGAAGTAAGTCTTCCCACAGTTTTCATGCATACACAAGTGGTTTCTTCTTCTAGAGAACTCCATCAGGGCTGGCTGCACAGCCGTTTTATTAGAGTTTGCTGAGTTTGTGTTCGGGACCGGGGCTGGTGCGAGGGGACAGTACTTTGTTACATTTGGTCCAGTTGCTTCATTCTTTGGTGCATTACTTATGACTTGCATCATGTTTGTGGGGACAGCCATGACAATGAGTTTGTACTGTGTTTGATTTGGCAACTGTGTGGAGTTTTCTGAAGGTGATGCAGTAGTTGTGGTCGATGGCTTTGTGATCACTGGGACAGATGGCATGCTGACTGCTTCAGGTGTGGACAAAACAGTTTTTGAACTTGTAGATATTGCACTTGATCCTGAGGAGCCAACAGGCACAAAACGGCAAATACTTCCAGCGCTCATCACAGGTATCTTAAAAACTTCCCCAGACGGTCCACTGATTGTGTTTGTTGTGACCGCAGTCAAGTTCTGGTTTGGCATTGAGCTCATTGTGCTCAAAGTGGGAGTTGAAGAGGTCAGTGGCAGCTTCACAGTGCCACTGGCTGCACTGGACACCGCTGTTGTGTCTCTGACCCATCTGCTTGGCCGCTCCTCATAAGACATGACACTTGGAGTCGCATTCACAACACAGCAGCTGCCCAATCGGTGCGTCACCAGCAAAGGGCTTGTTGGGATTGACTGCTGGGCTCTGTTGGTTGCAGGATTGATTATTCTGGAAACAGGGACACTGGTGATAGGCATGTTGAACTGGGTGAAGTTTAGCCCAGGCGGGGGCGTCAGAGGGGGTGTTTCAATGCAGCTCTGCAGAGAACAAAAATTGTGAATGTGAAGTATTATCACAGTTAACTCATAACAGAACGAATGTAACTAACTTTGTTCGGCATTTCTTTGATAAAAATTCTCAACATACAAATTCAAAGTATTCTGTTTAAAGATCCATACAAAATAAATTCTGAGGATTTTGGGAAAGGTGATTACTCCTTGCAAGTCACTTACAGGTCTTTTGTTGTAGAAAGATGTGTAGTCCATGCTTGTAGCATCCCCAAGCGCCATGGCAACATGTTCATCCAGGGATGCAGCTGGTGAGAGGGGGGCCTCATGTAGAGGACTGATGGGTGAAGGGGGTAGGGAAGATGTGTCCGATTTTGAAGCTGTTGGACAATTCCTCATTAGCAGTAGAGTCTCCACAGCATCGTAGTCAGACCGCTCCATTGCAGCTTTCTGGGTTTTGAGTTTCTTGCGAGGACAAGGTTCCTGCAAGGTTGGGAGAGAAACAAGGTCGTAGTTATTTTCTTAGAGGGGAATGTTTCAACACTTTTCGGTACCCAGGGGAGCATTAAGGGGACCATTACACTTTCAAAACGTGTTTATCTTGTGATGTTATAATAAACAAAATAATTTAAATTATCATCCTCTTTACTTTAAATACAGCATTTTTGCAACTGTGTTTTATTTTGCCTTGTTACTCAAAATTCTTTTCCAAGTCAATGAAATATTATATAATTGATACATCAAGTCATCTACTATTTATAAGCCTTTTCATTTATTCATTTATTTTTATTGATTGATTGTTAAACCATTTGCAATAGGCTATTCAATTTCATTATGCCATGTAATAACATTTTATGGCAGTACTGGAAAAAACCAAACACAACCTTTGCCTTTCTGATTAACTACATGTAAGAGTTTTCCATTGTTGATTTAATGATTTGTATATTATGTAGCTATCTCTCTCAATGATCACTCACTGAACGAATGATCAACCTCCACTGAACAAACACATGGTAGTGTAAAGGCAACATTGCTTCCAACCTGCCACCTCATTGGAGGAAACAAATGTGAATATTCATCAGCAGGTCAGGCCCATCTTCTGCCACCAACCCATTGGTTGACAGAAGATGACATCACTCACTCATTCATGGATGAATCATGATCTGATGAAATATTCAAATGAGCCAGCTACTGTAAGTCCAATCATAGAGAATGGTCCAACCTTAACCTTGCCAGTGGAGGACACTACTTGTGAGTTGGTTTGTAATGCATTATTACAAACATGTGTAGTAAGTCACAAGACTGTATAAAATATCTTTGTATATAAATAAAATATGGAAGTGGAAAAAATCCCTGGATCCAGGGCAATTGCTTCCATGGGGCGCAAACATTATGTGATCTGGCTCTTCCGAACCCATTGTATGTCGATTTCGATTATGAATCATACCATATACCGAAGCCAACATTCATCAACAACTTCAGAACAACAATGATGTCCTTCACAATCTAAAGGCACAAACGGAACAACTATGTTTGTGCAAATATGCCCGAAAACCACACAGAATTCAGAATTTCAATTTCTTGCCAAATGAAATACCCCGAAAAAGATTTTATTTGAAAACCTTTCATGATTAAAACACTGTTTCACATGTCTTCAAATTTCTTGATTCTTTTAATAATTAAAAATTCATTAGCAGGATATAGTTGTATGCAAAAACAAAATATAATAACAACGATCAATATTTAAAAAATTTAAATAGTAAAAGAAAGTGGCAAAGCATAGAACTTTTTTTACAGTGTGTTCAGATTTCGATGACACTAAAAAAGAGAGGACATCAGCTGATGTAAAAATTGCAATTGATACAAAAATTAATTGAAAGTGACACTTAAAAAACATGTAGTTCTCACCAAGGTTTTAGCCAGGATTTGGTAAAAGGGTGTCCAAATCTGCTGGAAATTTAAAAACTGGGTGTCCAAATTGTTCACTTACAATACATTTACATGAAAATGACAGATGAAACAGGGTGTCCAAATTTAAAACAGGGTGTCCAAAAGACACCCAGACACCCCTCTGGCTAACACTATGCTTCTCAATCTCTTTACGTATATTTAGTATTGTAGTTAATGTCTTTCATTTTCCTAACTTTCATGACCTACATTTTTCTTATTTAGAATTCTAAGTACCTTTAGGCAGGAAGTAGACATTACTGAAACTAGCGGGCATCATTAAGACATGAAAAAGGTCAAACCTTCATGCATTGCATAGTTTAAGGACAGGCAAGCATACTAAAACTTCCTGTTCTAGATTTTGACTTTACAGAATGCGTGTGTGGTTATGTGGTCTGATCCCAAAGCCAGTGTGAAATTAGAAAAATGTTTGAACGTGCATTGTTTCAAATGTACTTCAAGAACACAAAACAAAGAAGTACTTAAATATAGAGCTACTGTACATGTATGGTTCAATTATCAACTCAAGAACGTACCTAATTACACATAGAGGGAGAGTAATTGCCAGGTTATTTGGGAATCTGTATGGTTTTAACAATTTTCTATTTTAGTAACCTTTGCATAAAGGAAACAGTTTGCCTTGCCCTTTTAAAGATGACGTTTCACGTCTGGTAGTGTCTTTACTATGTAAGCTGTTTCTGTTCCTAAGAAGGAGAAAAACCCCAACTAATTTGTTTCATTGGAAAAAGCCTGAATTTTGGTTTTATTGAAGAGGTAAAATTGCTTGATAATGTGACATTAAAGCAGTACACCCACTGCTTCTGGAAAGGAAGTGGCCTTTTATGAGAGACACCTCCCTTCCACAAAATGTCAACCATGACCTCATGCTCTCCTGCCATGTTGGTTAGGAGAGCCAGGTCACAGAGGACAGAAGGTGGGGCATAAATTTAATATCCAATCCATGTACAATGAACTGTACATTAGGCCTGCTGTACACATTCATATGAAAGGTTTCTATTTTTCATTTTTTATTGTTATTATTTAATCAGTGTTCAAAGCCCCGCCCCCTTTGTGTCCTAACTGGGTGCTTGGGTCATGATAGCAATACAAGGTCATGGTTTTTCATTTCAAGTGAATGACTTTTCTCAGACATAAAAGGACTCCAGAAACACTGTTTAGAAAATGGAAAGGCAGTCAAAATGAAAGTGGTGGAGCTATTAAACAGGTACTCCACAAGGACTTCCTACACAATGTGCAGTGGTTATGTAGGCCTACACAATTAAACACTTCCTGAACTTGAGCTCTAGTCTAAATTTATCTGGTCATAAGGAAAATCCTTAAAAAATTATAAACCAAGTATTAAGTTTGGCTTCAGACAAATATTATTCTTTCAACAAATCGTCACAAATTTTTGGTTTTCTATTATAATTTGCTGAAGATGGTGTAAGCAAAGCAGTAAAGCACAGGAGTCCCACTTTAAAACAAACTTCATCTTGTACATAATGAAGCTCACAGCCAACTGGCACTGCATCTTTTATCTTTTGTAAAAAACATTATTTTTTGTTAAAAAATAAACAAAATACAAATTTTGATAGTAGAACTTTATGTTGCTTCAACTTGGGCCATACCACGATTGCAGACAGTTGTTGATTTATCGCTTAATGACTGAGTTACAAGTGTCATGTGCAGCTCAACGACCCAACTCATAAACAAAACGTACATGTACGTGCTCACTATCAATCAGTTGCATAAATTGTTTTCGTTTTGAATTGAACAAATAAAGTTATCGCTGAACAAGGTTGGCATCACTGGGTTCAGTTTATGTCCTTCCCTACACGCCCCTTAGTAAACACTTCACTTGGGGTTAAAACGAAATTTATTAAGTCAACTGATAAAAAGTGATAAACATAAATCAAGGATTTATTTACAATTTTATAAATTCTTTTGTAACGTTGAAACTCAGACGGATAAACTGTAATTTCTGCTTACAGTTATTATTAACAATAACATGAAATAGTAATTATATCCACATACTAAAACATGAGATAAAATATTAATTTAATGGGAGATAACATTAACAATCAGTATTTTTTTACCAAAAACAAAAAGTCAGTGTGGGCTTATCTGCTTATAATTGGACTAAAACTAAAAGAAGGACTTCAACATCAGTCAATTGTCATAATAACTTACTGGTTTTAGTTATAATTAAATGTTTAAGACTTTTTTAATCCTACGAAAATACTAACATTTCTAATTAAACTAGCAACTGAGAAGTACGGAAAATGCATGACAGACGAGACCCATTGTTTCTGGCATGAGTGGCGTTGCAGAAGGGACTGTGGTGAGCACTAGAATAGCTGAATAAAACACGTTTTTGTGAAAGACAAAAGACCCAAATATACTCACGGCGACACTGAAAAGAGCCAGTGTATTTCGTAAAATTAATAACATTGCATGAATGAAAACAACAGACCCGATTACTCTTTCTTATAACATACAAACACATTTTGTTAACGTCCGTGAAAAAAAAAACCATTTAAGTTATAATTGGAAACATCAATCGTAAAATATTGTACTACTGAACTGAATCAATCTGGAATCAGATGATTTAAAACGAGAAATAAAACAAGTCAAATTTCAACAGAAATTGCACAAAGTTAAATCAAAGTATCTTACCATTGGATACATGGCAGGAGGGGTTGAAGGAGGCGAGGGTGGAAAAGTAGACATTCCTTTGCTGAGCTTTGGGAAGTTCTTACGAAGACTTTTTCGTCAGAATACGTCCAATATAATAGTCCATTGACGAAATTTTCTTCGAGACCTATCTTGCTGATCACGAAGGGTGTGTGTGCACGAGTTTCATAATGACAACAATATAATCATGAGCAAGCAGCCATGTGGAGTTCGGGAAGAGGCGGGTCATGGGATGGACCAATCAGAGCACAACAACTTGGAGGCTTGACCAATCAGGTTATCTTCGTCATGCAGGCACTGCATGGCTCAAGGATGGCTAAGGCATGCGGTGAAAGCGTGTTATTTCATGACTCGACTTTGACAGGTATAGTAGTAGGCCATCAGGAGGCTACATCGTGCATGCTTTTTGTGGGTCATGGGAATGGCGCGCGATGAACAATCGCTCATTTTTAATTTTATGGAGGCCGTTTTAAGTTGACGATTTCGGTGATGAAATGTTTATTTTCGTCAGCATTCGTGGTTTCAACCATGGTGGCTGTTTCAGTACCAATCTTGGAAAGAAAGGCTTGTCTTGTAATTAGACACGCGTTTCTTGTCTAAATAATCCAACTGGCCACTGGCATTAGGCTATCGATAGTATAAGAGAGTTTTTTAAAATCATATTTCGGCTGTTTGAGACAAAATAATATTCCGCATTATTTTCCAAAATATTATGAAGCACTGTGTCAACAATAAGGGATATGAAAATACTTGCTGATAGTTTTCATTATTTTCTATCTTGTATTATTATACATACTATTATTGTATATATTGCACAACAATATGTAACTTTTCACACTGAACTGAAGCCTTGTGTCCTTTCCTCCCTGAAGAATTTGTGTGATGAGGTCGTTTGTGTGAATCAGAAACAACATAGTCACATCTTTGCTGCCGAATGCCATGAGAGTTCAGAAGGTCTTATCACAATTGCAACCTTTAAAAAAAGTAATAAAATACAATTAAATTAAATATAATCACAAAATGCAAAAATGTTTATTTTGCTTTGTTAAAAAAAATGTGGGTTAAAAAAAGGAGCTTGAACGACTGATGATTATCGTCTATACATTTCCCTTCTTGGGTTCAAACCCACGGTGGCTCATATTCTCCAATTGATATGGAACTCATGGTGTATGTTTTTATGGCGTTGATGTCTCCTAGATCGGCGAAATATCGTCGTACTATTGCGCTTGGACGTTAAATCGCCGTAATTATTGCGCTATATCGTACTATTGCGTCACCCCCCCCCCCCCCCCCCCCCCCCCCCCCCCCCCCCCCCCCCCCATGCAGGCGAACCCTTCGACCGCATGTGTATATCCAACGATCTTTATTAACCTAATTCTTACCGCTGGGATGGAAAAAACTGTTATGTTTGTTTGGTTCATCGGGCTTTTTTGGAAATCATGCCTCGTCGGCACTGATGGGATGGCTCCGGCCTGGGCTAGGGCTCCCAGGCTTGGTTTTCGGGCTCAGGCAGTCAGTCAGTCAGTAGGCCTAAATTCAAAAACATCACTAATTCGTGAACGGTCTGTATAAGCAGGTTGACGGTATAGTGCCTGAGCCGGAGCCAAAAGCTTAAGCCAAAAGCCTTGATTTGGTCAGGTTGGCGTAGTTTTATCTTGCCCCCTTCCACCTCTGGGCCCCGGTTCAAATCCCACCGGTGACACTGTTGTGCGGATTGGGTTTTTCAGTCCCGGTTGCCTGCTTCTTTTAGTTGCGTGGGTTTTCTGGTTCTTTCTGTTCCCGCCATACTGAAACTTCTTCTCATGTCCTCTCTCTTTGGGGTTCTATGGCTAGTATGGTGATTAAGTTCGCTTTTCTGAGAGTCTGGGCTTCACAACCAGAATTATGAAATGACATAAGCCGTGGTTTTGAAAACAGTCACTCTTTGATTGGTTTATCAGTTCAAAGTAGAGGATCTTGATCAGTCCCAAAGTCGCATAATATAATACACACAAGTTGAGGGCGCTATGACTTAATTCCATTAAGCCAACTTGTCTCCTGCATTTAGCGTGTGGAGGCATGGAACTGATGACTGTGCTCATTTGAAGTAAATCACACGATCATGTTTATAGGCAACCACAGTTTCAGACAATCTCCAATAAGAGAATTAATTTACATTTCAGTTTTGTACTTTTTCTTGGGGATAGTGATATGAGTTAGGGGGCCTAGCCAAGTCTCTTGCGCTGCCAAAGGAGTGTTTATAGCATGTGCATGTGTCATGATTGCTTCCTTGCCTGTACAAATTGCCCTGTTGGTGTGACACGACTTATAGGCCCTAAGTTATAATAGTTTTAAAAATAGAATTTGTCTAATAAAAAGTTGCTCGGTTTCATTCTGACAAGGGCGTATACATACACGGCATCTAATTTTATTCCGGCCTGTAAAGCTTGAATTGTTGACAATTAAAGATTCCTGTTGAATCTCATCCTCACTGGATTTTGAGTATAGGCCCCTATGTTTCTAAAACAAATAGGCCTAGTGTGTAAAAAATTGTATCGGGGGAGGAGAGGAGTTTTCAACTAATGAACTTTCGTTCATTCAACCTAGGGAAATGTTCACCAAAATGTAAACAACAAATTGGCTAAAACAAAGAAGAAACGACCTTGTGTTGCATGGATTTTGTCAAAATTCGAGGCGCACTTTCTCTTAAAGTTTTAGATTGAAATTCACTACAATCGATTGAAACTTTGGATGACTTTAGATGTGTTCCCAGTTTCAATGTTCTTTCGTTTCGCCGGTTTGTTGTACGTGTTAAACCGTACCACGAGTACCATCCAATAGAAAGACACTGAACGACACCCGCCCTATAACCATTTCATCCAATCGTGTGTGCACATCGACTAGATCATTGTAATTTCTGCCCATTTATAAATAATTTATGCATTCAGTATGCAATAATGAAATGCGGCTTGTGAGACCTGTAGTGTAAACATGCACAGTGAAGACTCTTCAAGCACAAAATAATTTTTCCCCGGGAAATTCAAAGGTTTTACCAGAGTAGCTTACGTTCTGCTTTACGGTAGCTAGAGTATTCAGTTCACATGCACACTTGATATTTATCACCGTAGTCTGCTGTTCGAGTCCACCATGTATCCAGATAGGCCCCTATAACATTTTTGTTTTTGGATGAACTGGCGATGAACTGGCACTGTAGTGGAATTCGCAGATAAAATAAACCCTATGTCAACATTGATAATTATATTTAAATGTTAACAGTTCTTAAATTTCACATAAGAAAAAAAGAAATTTAGAAAATTCCCCAGGTAGCAAGCCCATATGGGGCCCATATGAGAAATATCTGGGCCATATGGACCTGGGCCAACCCATAAATGGTACCCATATGGGGCCCTTATGGGTGTGGATTATGGGGAATATTCCCATATGGGGCCCATATGGAAAAAACATGGGCTAGCCCATAATGGGCAAAATATGCAGTGTCCCATTTGGGTATCATATGGGGAGAACATGGGCAATCCCATATGTGCAAAATATGCATTGTCCCATATGGGTATTATATGGGGAGAACATGGGCATTCCCATATGGGCAGAATATGCAAGGGCCCATATGGGTATCATAATATGGGGAAAATGTGGGCAATCCCATATGGGCAGAATATGCAAGGGCCCATATGGGTATCATAATTATGGGGAAAATGTGGGAAATCCCATGGGCAGAATATGAAGTGGCCCATATGGGTATCATTATTATGGGGAAAAATGGGGTAGCCCATTATGATACCCATATGGCACAATGCATATTTTGCCCATTATGGGGAGAACATGGGCATTCCCATATGGGCAGAATATGCAGTGGCCCATATGGGTATCATATGGGGAAAACAAGGGATTGCCCCCATATGGGCACAATATGAATTGGCCCATATGGGTATCAGATGGGGAAAACATGGACAATCCCATATGGGCAGAATATGAAGGGGCCCATATGGGTATCATGTGGGGAAAACATGGGCTAGCCCATATGGGCAAAATATGCATTGTCCCGTGTGGTTATCATATGGGAAAACATGGGCATTCCCATATGGGCTGAAGATTCAAAAGACCAAATATGGAAAAATATGGACAATCCCATACGGGCAGGAAGGCTCATATGGGTGTCGTATTAAAAAGACCTGGGCAAAGATAATTCAAAGAAAGACCTCGGCCGTTACGGGGTTAATATTTTATAGTTTAGAATAGAATTGTCTAGTTTAGCAAGCCCAAGGGTTTATGACCCTTCCAATGGATTTTGTAATTTCCTTCGGACAAACCTGGATGAAACATTTATGGAAAGGCCCACATAAGAATAGGAATTACCTTTAAGCAATCCCTTGTGAGCAGTGATATGAAAAGGTTCATTTGGTTATCCTAGCACGACCTAAGCAAACTTTGGGGTTAGAATATGCAAAGACCCATATGGGTACGATATGGGTAAGACCTGGCAAACCCATATTGGCAATATGCAAATTTATGGGACAGGGCATTGAAGTAGTGTGTTTTTGATAAAACAATTTAGTGAAATTTAGCTCTGGTTGTTTTTGTACTTTTTGTAAGATATTCGTCTATAAGAAAAATATAATTAGACGCTTTCATTTAAAACAAGCTAATTCAAATAATATGACATTTTTAATTAAAAAACTGTTAACCATGACTGTAGGTAAATACATGCCAAGTAGGGAAAGGTATATACTTATACTCCATATTATAAATGAGTAATATAGTTTGTATTTAGTGGTATTGTAGATTAGTATACATGTAATCGTTCATATAATTAGACTTATCATTAACATTAAATAATTACTTGAATATATTATAAGGCTATCTGGGCTGGCCCATAATGGGCCCCACATGGGCCCCATATGTACGCCACCCACATGGGACCCTCATTTTGGCCAAGAATTACCATACGAATCCCAGGTAATGCCCATAAAATTATGGGATAACCCAGATGGGCCCCAGATGTATCCCAGACGGGTTATCTGGGCCAACCCATATGGGACCCATATGGGCCCCATTATGTTGGCCCGATTGTGGGCCCCATAATGGGACCCATATGGGTTATCTGGGCCATCCCATATGGGCCCCATATGAATCCCGGGTGCAGGATCCACAGGGCCCCATTATGGGTTATCCCCACATGGGGCCCATATTCTGGCCCATAATTTTTTATGGGACCCATAAGGGGCCCATATGGGCTTGCTACCTATGGGTCCTTTTAGCCTACATGTGAAATTGTTTGCACGAATCGGGGCTTTGTAACTACTAATGAGAACAACATCTGTGCTTTTTATCATTGTACGTGAGACGGTTCATACGGATTAGGGCTTTGGTATTACTAACAAAGTGAACGTCAGTGGTTTTTATCATTCTACGCAGGGGCGTCAATCCGTCTCGAAATGTGGGGGGGGGGGGCCTGCTGAAGGGCCTCTGGTGGGGTCCAGGGGCCTGCTGAAGGGCCTCTGGTGGGGTCCAGGGGCGAATCCCTTGGCGGGTGTTCAGGGGCGGAGCCCCCTGAAGCTGGAGGGTTTTAGTATGTCTGAATGGCCTAGACAAGCTCTCCTTGCTATAAATATTTAGACTTGGTTCACAGAAAGAACGAGAAACACTAATAAATGCCCAACATACACGATATATTAATCACATGCTTGAATCACACACAAACTTTTAATCTTCGACAATCTCCAGATCCCTTCCTCCCCCCCCCCCTCCCTGTTTGCCGATGGACAATATTAATGTTAACTGGGGTCCCTGTGAATTTTGAATTCTTCAACGTCTCTTCTTTGTTACCGATGAATCTTAAAACAATGACAAACTCCCATCTTGTTAGATTTGCATCATTGACAGCAACTGCGTGCCCAGGTTTGGGTCTTAGGGGGACAGAATGTAGTGGGTGGGGGTCCAGGGGGCCGGCTTACGACGGCCCCTGGTAGGGTCCAAGGGCGAAGCTCCGTTGTGGGTCGAGGGGGCCGAGAAGCCTCCGGAAGCTTCAGTTTTGGAGGGTGAAAATCAAACTTCCATACGCCCCCCCAAAAAAAAGAAAAGAGCGAATAATATGAAACATCAACGGGCTCCAATACAATTTTACCCCCACATATCAACTAGACCATGCATATGGACTTATTCTTGAATAAGAATAAGACGGCAAACCCAGATCCTATCGATAAACCTTTGTTTTGCGAAAGTGGCGTCACAAAATAATTAAAAAATGCAATGCAAAGTTTAACTTTGGGATGAATTTGACGTGTAATTTGGAAAGGGTAGAATTGCATGCCTTTTCAATACCTGCACATAATTTTTATAGCTGTCGTTTAATTGTGGCTTCACATAATAATTAATAATCTATATCAGATTGCTGTCTAAAAATGCAAAGCAAAGTTTAACTTTGGCATGAATTTGACGTGTAATTTGGAAAGGGTAGAATTGCATGCCTTTTCAATACCTGCACATAATTTTATAGCCGTCTTTTAATTTAAAAAAAAAATGTGGAAAGGAAGCAACACGTGATGACATGCTTTTGGATCTGGTCGGTGCATGTTAGGTTAATCATGCATATTCATTAAAAACATCGTGGGTGAAAACAAGTACAATCCGGCGTTTTTCAAAATCAGGTGCAGTATTATCTTTACACTTCTCCGGCAATCCCTTGGAAAGGGGAAACAACACGTGAATGCCGGAACGACGAACAAACTGGCACATTGTTTTTATGTTTATGAAATGTAATTGTTGAAAATTAAATGTTAAACAATTACAATTGAGATATCATAGAAGAGTAATTTTGGGAGAAGAAAAACCTAAAGACACACTTTTGCGAATTTTCTCCATACCCTGTCTCTCTTTCCTTCCCCTTCTTTTTGTTCTTATTTTTTTCGGGGATCCTCTTGGGGGATCTCCATCCCCAGTGTAACAGGAAACCATAACGTTTAGACTTGAAACTTTGGAAAATTTTGATGTCAATGATAACTGTGAAAGTTCAGCCGGAAAGTCCTAAGCGTCGTCGCTGTTGCACGTAATACTAATACACATTATAGTGCGTAAAGCATTGAACACACATGTACATTTTTAGGCAAACAATAAAAAAATAAAGTTCAGTTTCCGGTTAGGGCTTTGTCAATATTAATGACGTGAACCGTCAGTGCCTGTTGACCTACTTAAACCTGATATAAAAGCGAGATTTGGCTTTCGAAAACCCAGCACTAACACTACTTGGTTATAACTGCCAATTTGGTGAAATAATAAAAATGGCACAATAGCTAGAGTTGGAGTGAACGACTGATACTTGCAGGCTACCGAGCCCACGGAAACAACTCTCGGAACCCGAAGGCAGCAGTACATGCGACGGAACGCATTTCAGAATTTTAAAAACATTTTCCTAAACTTAAAAGGGGGTCATTTTTAACGATGTTTTATAACATCAACAATTCTCCAGTGCTCTTTATCAAGAAAGTACGGTAATTAATTGTTGGAGTAATTACCAAAGGTACACCCTCCTTACTGATGCACAACCCTCCCAGTTCTTTGCATAGGCCTATACAGACAATCTATCTTTGATAATTTGAGTGACTGCTCCTGTGTCATTTTAAGTCCGGCTGTACACAGTCATGTACACACGGGGTCCAGCACCCACGCCCAACGAAGTTTGGATTGAATGCCTTATTTGAATTACCCGCGATTACACCAGATTCCTTTCATTGTCTTTTTTTTTGGGGGGGGGGGGATTACAGTTAAAGAAATCCAATGGCGGATCCGTACAAAGAGTGAATGCACACACACAATGTACTTATCCAGAAAGCTGATAATGTATTAGAATGAATAATGCACTCTTCATAAGGAATAGTTCTGTACTCCTTCGTGATTGGATGACAGCGTGGTGGGCGGGCTGTATTGTACTTCATGGATTCTGATTTGATAGGATGCTGTGTACCGTATACTACGTGTGATAAACTACGGTGGCCCACACTGTCACGGCAAAACCAAAAGCGCCACGGCAAAACCAAACGAGCCACGGCAAAACCAAAAGAGCCACGGCAAAACCAAAAGCGCCGTGGCAAAACCAAAAGCGCCACGGCAATACGACTGGACGTGTTATTCTAATGAAAATGGGATCTGGGGGTTTCTCATAATTATAACATTTGAAGAAAATTGGTGACGGTGATTGAAAAGCTATGTTTGCCTTTTGGAACCCCGAACAACTGTAGTCTTCCAATATGGTTACCTTATCCCTTCTGTGTTATTTGAATCCTGAAGTTTTCAAGTCGAGTCTGATCGACCCATCATTTGAATGTGGGGATACATGTGTATTGTGATTGCCTTTCTGTATTGACCATACTATTACTGTTCCTGTTAATTCGAGTTAGTGTTTTGCTCTGTACATTATGTGTTGTATTTTTGTTGAGGTGGAAGACATTGTCACCTGGGGCTGAGACTAAAATGTGCAATTAAGAAGTAGCCTGATTTAATTGTACTTCCTGCGAGTTTATTACAAAACACTTACTGTCTGATCTCCTCAATTATACTGACCATACATTTGTCATGAATGCGTATCGAAGAATAATAGTTTTGCTTGGTAATTCTAAGATTTTATTTCCAAAACACGATAGGCCTATAGGCCTACCCAACACAAAAATTTGCTAAAAATGGTCAATTTCAAGATTTTATGTTTTCTTTACCATAGATATGTTGATGATAAACCACCATTTTAAAATCACATGAGTTTCTAAATCCAATTTTTGTGTTTACTTTTAAGATCATTATAATAAAACAATTGTCACTAGGGCCTACTTTACCAAAAATAAAAAATATCAATTGGCGTTATCGTGTTTTTGCAAACAAACGCTTTATTCGATGTACCATTATTGGGGGGGGGGGGGGGGGGGGGGGGTGGCGTGAGAGCTCCCCCTACATAGTTATTAACATAGGTCACTCAAAAATACCTACATTTGTAAGCCCCCTGGCCAAAACAAAAGCTGCTCTGCATCTGCCCCTGAAATTTCCAAGTGGTCTAGGACCCCCACCACACACATTTCCAAGTGGTCTACGACCCCACCACACACACACGCAAGTTTATGTACGCCTGCGCTGCAATCGTGGACCTCCTATTGTCCCTCTTTTGTTTATACTCTAACTGTGTGGACCATTCCAAAAACCGTGGACCTATTGTCCTCTTTTGGTATAGGTCCCCGGTTTGAATGTGTATACCTACTCACAAGTACACCCCCATTGCTCTGCCGCTGTTTTTTTTATAGTGACATCCCCGTTGGTATATGTACATGACAGCATAACGAGGACTGACCACAGTATGTAATTTTCTCATAATAAACTTTTGTCACACAATAGAGCAATAATATGTTAATAAAGATTTTAACAAAACAAACATTTAAACTAACAAATATCTGTTTAAATATGATACGATGAGGGACGAAACACTGGGAAAAAACAAGAAAAATGGGAACATTATTAGCATAATATCTCTTTACAGTGGAAGATACTTGCCCACAATTACTTCTACAAAACCATCCATTTTAAACAGTTTGCATGTTCATGGCAGGGTTATGATTTTTGTTTCTATAGTCAAGTTAAAAAAAAATAAAGGTTCAGTTTTCATTCACAAATTCATTTTTCAGCTCTATTGCTTCATTATAGAATAACACGTCCAGTGGTGTGTCTATGATTTGTCGGGGTGGTAGACTTGTTGACAAGTCGTTAATGATGGTTGCGGTGAGTCGAGTCGCGTGTGGTGCTGTTGCGTAATAAAGAATGCTCTCGCGAGATCACTGCTCTCGCGCGAAGTTGCTGGCTGCCGACTCTTCGTCATTAACGACTTGTGAAACCCGCCGGCGGTACATATTCATTTATTCATGTACGGACACAGTGTACATTACGGTTGCTGTAGCGACGATCATGAAGACGAATCCATTTTATCTGAGGGTAGTACTAATTTTAGTTACTGTAAATGTACTGAATGTTTGCGCTTGAGACATCTGTGGGTGTGTTTTGTGGGTGTTAACTCCTTCATTAGTTTAGTAACTAAAGAAATAAAGTAAACTTATCTTAAACTGCATTATTATAATAATTGTTTAAGATGTGTGTTTTGCCTCATAAAAATAAATATGCCTACCGTGAATAGTTACTGATACGCTCCAATCATTTAACCCAATGTGTTCTACAGTGATTGTGTGTATTAAGTGTGTATAAACAACGGACACGGAAACCAGTCAACTCGCCCCCTAGCAAAGTCGCCAATTTAAAAAAAAGAACATGTACAAAGTCACCAACTACAAATTCGCCCCTAGCAAAGTCGCCCCCTGACAACAAACTCGTCCCCTCTCATAGTCGCCCCTCACAACGGAATTTAACAAATTTGTGTGATTGGACTCAGGGCTTCGAAAGCTATCTTAACGGAACGAAAGAGGAATTTTGGGGAACGAAAGAGGAATTTTGGGGAACGAAAGAGGAATTTTGGGGAACGAAAGAGGAATTTTGGGGAACGAAAGAGGAATTTTGGGGAACGAAAGAGGAATTTTGGGGAACGAAAGAGGAATTTTGGGGAACGAAAGAGGAATTTTGGGGAACGAAAGAGGAATTTTGGGGAACGAAAGAGGAATTTTGGGGAACAAAATCTCATTGCGAAGGAACGGGAGAGTATATTTAGAGAACGAAAGCATATTTCGGACGAATGAAAGTATTCGGGCAACTAATTCAAAGTCGTATTTTGATGAAACGAAAGCTTGTTTTTAGGGAAAGAAATCTCCTTTCGGTGGAAAAAATTCATTTTTATTGAACGAAAGCATATTTTGAGCGAACAAAATTATATTTTGTGCGAACAAAATCATATTTCGAGGAAACGAATGCGTATCTTTCAGGGAACAAACGCGTATTTCTGGGTAACAAAATCGTATTTCGGGGGAAAGAAGGCGTGTTCGAGGGAACAAAAACGTATTTTCTAGGAAAAATCTATTTTGCTACCTAGAAAAACACAACTTTGTTTACAAATTTAAAAAAATATAATTTTATGTGACAAAATTATAATATTTTGATTGAATAATATTTTGAGGAAACGAAATGACTGTTGGAATTTTGTGTGTCGAGAGATGGAAACAAATATTATTTTTTTTTTTTCACATTTTAATTTGTAATTTATTTTTCACCTGTTCCTTCAGGGGCTCTGGTTTTTTGTGTGTGTTTTTTTTTTTGGGGGGGGGGGTTCGTTTTTGTCTCACAAATTGTTTAACTTAATTGCACCGTCAATATAAGAGTGGTATTCCTATTTATTGACATAAATCTTATTTAATTTCCAAATCGGGGGGAAGGAACGTACACCGAACATTGAAACGTAACGATTTTAAAACAGCGGATTCGATCAGCGAGGTTTACCGACTAACAAACTCGCAATGACAAGGTAGTTGGTGGTCTGGCTCCCTACCCCTCCCACATGTTCATGAGCTTCCAGGTACAGCTATCTCTTGGCATGGCTAGGGTATAGGGGGTTTCCGTCGTGCTGAGCCCCGCCGAGAGAAACTCTGCGCGTCATGGCATGCATGCAGCTACACGATTTGCCCCGTGTGTTACGTACGTCTCCCCACACGCTGTACACTGTCAAACACGCTTCCGTTGCTCGGACTCTCTGAAATAAAATCTTACGTTCGATTTTTTGTAATTATTTACAAGTTTTAGTGAAGTTGTACCCATAATTTGAATATACGTATTTTCTTGTGTCAAAATATTCATGAACACAATCACTCTCACCACTCTGTGTTTGGTTTTGATCGTGCATGATCAAAGCATCAAAGCAACATAAAACTCCATCCAGTACAGGATTTGATGTTTAATAGTCATCTACAGTTTGAATATTCATAGATATAACGAAATTGACCAATCAGATGCGTCCGTACGAAATCGGCTGAAGTGGCCATAGGCCGTGCACAAACCGCCAGCGGGTTTCACAAGTCGGTAAATGTGACCAGTCTTGAGAGCAGTAATCTCGCACAGAGCAGCCCTCTCGCGGGATATTGCGAGAAAGCCGTTCCGCTATCACCGCGACAGACATTTAACGACTTGTCTACAAGTCTATCGGGGTGGTGGCTCATCAATGTTGCTGCCCAGTAATTCCATGTCAATTCAACATAGCTTTTCCATCAACGTCACCAATTTCCTTCAAATGTTATTATGAGAAACCCCCATATCCCATTTTCATTATAGAATAACACGTCCAGTGGTGTGTCTATGACAAGTTGTCGGGGTGGTGGCCCATCAATGTTGCTGCCCAGTAATTCCATGTCAATTCAACATAGCTTTTCCATCAACGTCACCAATTTCCTTCAAATGTTTTATGAGAAACCCCCAGATCCCATTTATTTATAATTATCCCATGAATCACCGCGACTCCTTTCGACCTTTAACCCGCATGCTTTTGGTTTTTCCGTGGCGCTTTTGGTTTTGCCGTGGCTCTTTTGGTTTTGCCGTGGCGCTTTTGGTTTTGCCGTGGCGCTTTTGGTTTTGCCGTGGCGCTTTTGGTTTTGCCGTGGCTCTTTTGGTTTTGCCGTGGCGCTTTTGGTTAAGTTGCCGTGGCGCTTTTGGTTTTGCCGTGGCGCTTTTGGTTTTGCCGTGGCGCTTTTGGTTTTGCCGTGGCGCTTTTGGTTTTGCCGTGGCTCTTTTGGTTTTGCCGTGGCGCTTTTGGTTAAGTTGCCGTGGCGCTTTTGGTTTTGCCGTGGCGCTTTTGGTTTTGCCGTGGCGCTTTCGGTTTTGCCGTGGCGCTTTTGGTTTTGCCGTGACAGCTGTTTGTGGGCCACCGTAATAAACCGCCTGAAACGAAAGAACGTATAATAAGACTAGTCTAAAACGTATAGGCCTAGGCCTACCAAAAGACCGGGGTGCCCCGTTGGCCTCAGGTGAAATTCACCAGCTGAAATGTACAAAACCAATTGAAGCTGCTGCCAACAAGTTTTAGTACCATAGTGGTACAAACTAATTAAGGGATTATTATAGAAGGGACGGACGTACAGTTACAAACCTTACACACACAATTATTTTGTTGGGTTGGTGTGGGGGCGGTACCCGCATGCCGCGCGCAATCGCGAACACATTTTTATAAGGTCTCAACTGAGCACGATATCATGATAGAGCTGATCATGGTGCCAAGCGAATCAAGAAATATTCTCTCCATGTAATAGTACGTGAACTTTCATATTTCTTTATCCTAGATCCATGGGAATGCCGTAGACACAAACTTATAAAATGGTCCCTGAATGAAGAGAACGTATGGCGCGGAGGAATCTGGGAAATTTGTCCACGCCCAGTTGTTAAAGTTCTAATAAAACTTAACTGAACGCAAAATGTTAAAATGTTCCAAAAATTATTGTAGATATTTTTTAACAAGTATAAGATTTTGTGCCATTATTTTAAGGTAGAGGACTACGAAAGCGTAAAATCCTGTCCTATTGGGACCTACTTTCTTCAAACATTTCTAGGTCAGTGTTGAGTAAAAACGTCAAGTGGCGCGCGCGGATGTTGTGCACGTCGTCCACACAGTACATACAACCGACGACCGTCTAGTCGGTCTTTCTCACCATGCTCGTTAACGACAGCTAACAAAACCAGTAAAACCGGCTGCGTATCACCCCAAAAACTTGATGTTTTTCTCCCCTTAAAGACCCTTTCAACCGCCAAAATTCCTCGTCGGCGGAGTAAACCCTTCTGCCCCTCGGAGCCCTCAATTTTGGTAAGTATTTTTTGTGAGTCTTTACGGTTAAATTGCGGAAAATATGCCAACACAGCCATGCTATCCACACGTGAGCTAATTAATTCGTTGCACATGGTTTTGCAATAATGATGCTGTACGTGTGGATGGGTTGGCTCGGCGGCCATTTTGCAGTGAAAAGTGGCCACCACGGAGAGCAGTTGCTCGTGTAGTCAGTGAAAAAT
Organism: Leptasterias polaris; assembly: GCA_037783415.1. Taxonomy (NCBI): domain Eukaryota; kingdom Metazoa; phylum Echinodermata; class Asteroidea; order Forcipulatida; family Asteriidae; genus Leptasterias; species Leptasterias polaris. The sequence goes on from JAZGTN010000055.1 coordinate 1,948,989, forward strand.
GTGAAGAATGTTAGGGCTGCCTGGTTGTAATATTAAACATGTTGAAGCGGGATGTTCTTGGAAAGGTTACTGAATGTCTGAGTAAAAATTGAACATTCTTTCTCGACTGATTTCGGTCGTATAATTAGATAAAAATTAAGACTAATAAAAATATTAATAAAAAAAGTAGAAAAATAATGTAGATTCTAACTTAGAAATTGATGTTTGCCTTCATTCATTTAATTTATGTCATGGCAGTTAGTTTAATTAAAGTAACTGGAAAATTTAATATTCTTTAATAAAAAATAATATTGTACTGGTGAGAATCTCTTATCTTAGTTGGTGAGAATTAAACTTGCCTAATACACCTATCAATTGTATGACGCACTATCAGACCCCCGGGGATGGTGCGTCACTGTCCATATGTGGGGTTGGATTTGCGTGTCCAAAGACCCACCCTGAGTCGAAAAATTGACACACTTGTTGCAGATTTGGACGGTCTTCCGAACCATTTTTTGACTCACCATTCGCGGATAGCAACGCACCACGGACGGACAAATCGACGCACATAATTCCTTGCTATGCTGCAAACGATGCACGCGCAGTGAATACCAAGTATTTCAACCTTGTATGTACGAGTTTCCCGGCACACATGCTGAAAATACATGGCAAGTTTATGCACGAGGCGAGAATGTACTACTTGATCTTCGAGACGTGCGGTTCCCAACGCACTAGCTATCAAACACACGAAATAATAGAGAGGGAACCAGTCTACTAAATAATGCATCTTCGTATCCATCCATGACTCGACGATCGACCCCCAGTATCGTGCATGTGAGAGATATAATATACCACGGGGCAGAGGTTGACAAAACCACCGCGCCATGAATTACATGTGACTAAATAACACACATCTCGTAATAACTGGTAATGACTGGCCGCTTTCCGATTGGCCGATCGCGTGAATAATTATTTATGACGTAGTGCTTCTCACAGCGCTGTATTCATCACCGCGATCCCGCGGATGTGCTTGCTCTACCTAACGTGGTAAACCTTTATAGTTAGGGGGCGAAGGAATGGCGTGTAGCTGTGGGAGCGATAAGGCAAGGGAAATTCCCTTGGTGAGAAATATAACTGCGTGTCAGAGATGTTTTTACACGTGCGTGAGCAATACTGCAGTTTTCTTTTGTCAAACTCAAATACACACGGAAGTGATGGGGGATATTCACACGACTTCGATCGACTCTGCGGGATGTTGTGCTTATAAAGATCGTGAAGGATTATCTCTCGGTCGGTAAATTTTTGGAAACAACATGAAACAACAAGGATTTACAAAATACACTGACACAGGTACATGTACAGTCTCGATGTTAATTGTCAAAACATTTGGGCTTCCTTATACATCGTCTTTGTTGTTCGTGTATTTTAGAACAAATTCACTTGCCGCCGACAAACGGTTAACCGTTTAGAAAAGTTTGAAACGGATAGTAAATTAAACGTATGGTCACAGGCTTACCTCGTATCCATCTATGACTCGACAATCGACCCCCACTATCGTGCGTGTGAGAGATATAATATACCACGGGGCCGAGGATGACAAAACCACCACGCCATGATGCACATGTGTATTGGGCTTGGGCAAAAGGCTTGCTTTGTGCAGTGTGGAAAATAAACGGCCGTCTGAGCTGGCATGTGGTGATCGCTGACTTACTGGCGGTAAATTCCCGACTCTCGGGCAACATAAATGTTAACAAAATAATACCAACATCATTTTACACAGGCGGGGAGGGTAGGTGCATTTTTATTCTCCACTAAATAAACAAAATAAATGTTGAAATGGACATCGACGGACCATGACGTACCTCGATGCACCATGACGTACCTCGACGCACCGCTCAAAGATTTTTTGACTGACCACTATTGGACTTGACGTACCCACAGTCACTTTTTCCTAGAGTAAAGACGCAAACTTGACGCACCATCCCCGGGGGTCTGATAGTGCGTCATACAATTGATAGGGCTGACTGGTCGGTAAAAATTGTCTTTTCACCCCAACTGAACTAGGAACTTTGAATTGATCGTACCACAGCTACAAGTACATGTACACGCCCAAACATGTCAAATGGCAACATTTGCATGCCAAGTGTCGAATGTCCAATTGAAAAATATTTTTTATTGAAATGCCAAATGGACAGAAATACAAATATTAAAGTAGGCTATAAAATTGTAAGCCCACTTTTTTCTAGTTAGTAGAGTAGGCCTTTTTGATAAAATTTCAGACTGTTTAGAAAATGAGAATTTGAGTTTTTGAGGAGAGATTAAGTTAAATTAAAAACATCACCATCTTCAAACTTGTCCCTGCCATGACTGCCAGTCAGTTCATTTCTTTTTCAATTCAATTCAATTCAATTCAATTAATCTTTATTATGTCCCAAAAAGGGTAATTCAAATGCTCGCATACAGTAAAAACATCATTGTTTTCCCCAAGTGGGATGACCTTCTTAGGGCTGTCGCTTTCTTATAATTAGGGCTGTCGCTTTCCTGGAATATATATGTTATATTTTCCCTCTAATTTCTAAATAAAGATCAGATATTGGCTTTTTAATTAATTAAATAATCTTCAGTTTATCAAAAATGAAGAAATGCAGCGTTTTGAGTAAAATCATCAATTCAAGGATTAAATATTTGTAATATGTATTTCGACCAAGAAATCTTTTGCTTGTAAACACGTCAATCAACTACTAAAATACAGATTATCTGTATTAACATTTAGATGCTACGTGTCACAGAAAACTGATGAACGGGTATAACTTAAGTCGCTCTTTTTAATTTGCAAGACTTACGTTTTTAGGAAATGCAACAATCCTTCAAAATCAAATGACAATGAGCTTCTTTAAGATGATCCATACTGTCTCAACAATCCTTCAAATAATATTATCAGTCGAAAGTAGTTTGTGTGGGATTCCTTCAAAATCAATTAATATTACTTTTTATTTATGATGAGTGTGGAAAGTTAAGGGTAACCCATCACAACCTAAAGGCTTTTCACCAAAACCTTTCCACCAAAACCAGCGCCCCATGACCCCAATCCCGAGGTGTATACTGGATGTCGCAGATTGTCGCTATTAATATCAGAAGTTTGCCGCTTTTGATGCTCTTTGTTGCCACTTATACGATCTGCAGTTAGAGGGCGCTCTAAAAATGTAGCGCCCTCAGGAGGTCGTAGCTCACCCAAAACGGAATTGCAGAACGTGAAATGTGCGTGCTGTGTGTGGTGAATCGCCTGCCCTGCTTCACAAAGGCTGGTTGTCGAGGGCAGGAAACTGCTGAAAACCGCAAACAATAAACAATCTGCTGGGAATGGATGACTTGGCTCAATTAGCCTTTCAGAAAGATTGTGCTAGGGTCCAAATGTCAGGCCTCTTTTTTTTATTATATACCATATAGTGGGTAGTTTGCAACAGCTTATTCTATATTCTTAAACAAAATACATAACAAATTGACAACTAACGATTAAGTTTGATGTTTTCTTGTACCAGGGGGGTTTCTGTAACAAATACTGGACTGTTGAGCCAAAAGGATCTGAACACCTAGAACAGTTGGACTTCAATTTGGAGCCGGAGTGGGACCCCAGCTGATATTTGCTGGGTACCCTTAGGTTTCACTTCTCAGTGTAAGTAGCCACTTTTCATGTTTCATTTCAGGCATGATGTTCTTCCTACTTAAGTCTGATTTCAAATTTGTGTGTCCCTTGAGAAAAATCCTGATTAGATAGCCTCAAGAGTCTATAAAAGCCTACACTTTGTGTACATTTAGGTTTAGCCCTTATCAGTGAACGATAGCAGTGAACGATAGCAGAGCAAAATGCTACACAAAATGTATCAGTTACTTCTTAAAAATCACCATTTGCTACTCAATTATGAGCATTCTGTGTGCACAAAACTTGTTCAGTCTAACTATTTTTGCTATGCAAAATTTCCGGACGAAATCGTTCCCTGCTTATTGTACTCGATAATGGTCCTACTTTTGTACCAAGGGCCAAATATCTCGAAGTTTTCCTGTTAATCTTAGCCTTGCTACTATTTTGAACTCCTTGATCTGAAAGTAATGGCGTAAACGTTCAGCAAAGCAAAGTTAAAACTTCTCATGTCATTATATTAACGTAAAGCCACAAATAGATACAATTTTTCCAATTCAGAAAAATCAAAGCAATCTGACTCCAGAGACATTTATTGAATGTTTCGTTGCTTTAGAAAAGAAGAAAGAAAAAGATTCTAAATATGAAAATTGCTCTGAACAAAATAACAATTTACCACTCGGGAATCTGTGTCAAGCTGCATCCGTGTGTTAGCTGAAACACAAATCAAAATAAAATAATACCAAGATATGGTCTTCACACAGGAAGGGAGCATAAATTAATCAATATTGTGAACTGTGCGCTCGTTTACCTATACCCCTGTTTTGACTTAAAGTGGAATCCTCCTTGCAGCGATCAATTTATGTTTGATGAGAATGGAGGATCTGCCGTCGATTTCACCAAACTCTTCCTAACTTAGGACTAGTCCTAGGCAATGCTAAGAGATAGGACTAGTCTTAAGTTAGGACGAGTTACTCGTCCTAACTTGAGATAGGATTAATCCTAGCGTTTCGTGAAATCGGCTGCTGGTCATAGATAATACTTGATTGATATAAAGCACAGCATATAAAATTTGAAAAAAAAATCCCCATTACTTTGAATCACATTCAAAGATATTTCAGATTCGTAAGAAAAGTTCTCGCCTCATTGTATTAAATAATCGTTTTGTCTTCTGAAAAGTCATTGGTTCTAAAAACAATTTTCCTGTGTCTCACCATGTTACAGCCTTCTTCGAATTTCATAAAAATCACCCACCACCGGTAACCTCAAAAAGGAGGAGTGTTTTCAACTTGTAACCAAAAAAGGGAGTGAAATGGAGCTCTTCATAGCCCAGGATATTAAGGCTGAGGTGTACGGCAGGGGCACAATTGTGAGAGACATTGTCCAGGATAAAGTTTCTGACTCCACAGCCAGAGAGGTTTGTTCATATGGATCTTTACCCCCCCTCTTTCATATTGATCATTGTTCTGTTTTCAAATTTGACTGTTTCCCCCTCCCCCTATTATGTTTTCTGAAATGTTTACTGTTACGATTTTCAATAGTGAAATAGTGAACTCTTTAGAAAGAATGTGGTCATGCCTTGTGGTATAAGTGCTGTGTGAATGAATGCACTGACTAAGTGCATTGGGTTGGAACCAATTATGCACTGTCAGCACCATGATGATATAGTCACATGATTGGTTTGATTGATTAATGATAGTGGAGGGCTAGATTACCTTTGCACACTAGAGATATGTCCATGGAAAATATGCCACCAGTGTGTTTGACATGGTTCCTCCTATCAGCATGTTTTAGCGTGAAACCTTGGTCTACTGCTTGTTCCATACACTCTTACTTTGCTGAGATGTAGAACAAAGAGCCATTCCAACAGCTTTATTCCACAAACTGCATCATCTAGCTGGAACTCCTTGCCTGGTGCATGTTTCCCTCCATCCTACAGTCTAGACTGTTTTAACCCTCTTGTTACTGAATTATTTTGATATAAACAATGACTGGTGACCACATTCTTTGACTTCTGTAGCGTGAAGCACTGATGGGAACACAACAGAAAGCTTGTGTTCAAATGTCAATTTTAAAAACCCAAATTCATACCCTGAAGATTAAATTTTAGAGCATAATATATGTAGGTATTTGAAAAAAGATATCTTACTTTTTGAATTTCCTTTCATTTAATCCGAAAGTCATTGAAATCGGCCAATAAATGCTTAAGTTCTTCTCTCAAGATTTTGAATATTTGTCGTTCATATAAAAGTGAGATTTAACAGTGATAATAAAGGCACATGTGGAAATGCAGGGAAGTCAGGAAGTACTCAGGGAAATGTTAGGAATTCTGGAATTTTCTTATGGAAAATGCAGGGAAGTTGGGAAGTTCTTGATGGAAATGCAGGGAGTTCAGGAATTTCTAATGGAAAGCAAGGAAGTTAGGGAGTTCTTGGTGGAAATGCAGGGAGTTCAGGAATTTCTAATGGAAAGCAAGGAAGTTAGGAAGTTCTTATGGAAGTTGGGTTTGGGAAGTTCTTGGGAAAACACAGGGAAATCTGGAATTTCTTTTTGAAATGCAGGGAAGTCTGGAGGTGCTTTTTTATGAATAACTGCATTGTTGTTTGCTTTATGTAGGATCCAGATGATCATTTTTTCATTGGTGACCTGGGGGATGTGGTTGTCAAACACCAAAAATGGCTCAAATCATTGCCACGCGTTGAACCATTTTATGGTGAGTATTTTAAATCCCAAGTGTATGGAAAATAAACTTATTGACTTTATACAAAACAAAGTTTGAATGTGAACGTAAAATAAAATGCATTAAAACAAGATTGGTAGTTGGATACAATTGTTTAGATTAATGTTTTTTTAGTAAACAGGTTATGTTATTGATAGATGTCCTGTGATGTGATAAAGTGAAGACTATTTTAAGATTTTTATATTTTTATATGCAGGGTCTTTCAAATTCAAAAACTGGCCCTTCACAATTTTCTTTCCCTTGTAAAGCCCCAATCATACTTCACGAGAATAAGAAAAAGGTGCGAAGTATTGCGTCACATATTTCGCAACAAACAATTGCTCAACTGAAAATTTGCTCTTGTCTTAAACAATCGCTGCGAGTATAGAATTGCATTCACACTTGCCTGAAGTATGAACCGGGCCTAAGTCATCTCAGCTTTGGGCGGCCTTATACATAGCGTAAAGTTACACAGGCTTTGTTTCTAATGTTTCAATGACGATACTATAAATAATTTGTTCATATATTCAGCTGTGAAGTGCAACCCTGATCATTCCGTCGTGAAACTTCTGGCTGGACTGAAGACCAACTTTGACTGCGCCAGTAAGGTAGGAAAGCAAGAATGAGACAAACTAATTAAAACAAAATGCTCATATTATTGTTGACTTCTTGCACGACGGGAAACACACCTGAATGATGCACATCTACTATTTCCGCCATTTTAAGAGGCAATTCCTTTTTCGTTTTGTGACTCCCTTAAATAGCGCATAAGATAGGGGCATTTGACATGTAATTGTGCTGTGCATCGTGAAATACGTTAAAACCCTAGAATATGTTTTAATAAATTATTTAACTGGTTTGACACATTCTTGGAGTAATTTTTATCTCCCTTATCTTATAAATCTTTATGGAATGTTGACCGTTGCTATGGCGATGAGGATATACACTTGCCCTCTCTGAGTCACCGTGACTGAACGAAGTCAAACTGTACTCTATTTTATAATCTGAGCCTACAACCAATCAATTGCAAAACTGTTACAACCCTAACTACTCTCAAATCCTCCAAAAACCATCTCTTGGTTTTTGTTTGAGTTTAATGGATTAGATACTGACATAGAGCACCCATTCAAAAAAACAAGTCTGGGTCCCATTTCACTGAGCTGCTTGAGTACAAATCACAGCCGCGAAACCCGATCACCATTAGTGCAAAGATCACCAAACGGCTCAAATGGTGATCAGATTTCGCGGTTGTGATTGGTCAATGAGAAATGGGCGTGGCTTAATGGATCGGTGTATGATGTTACCAACCAAAACACATTTGTGACTATGAGGTATCCTGTTCATTTTTGCTTAGCAGGAAATTGTCAAGCAATAGTTTCTGCTTAAAGGGAGTTTATACTTTTGGTAAATGTCAAAGACCAGTATCCTCACTTGGTGTATCCCAACATACACGAAATAACAAACCTGTGAAAGTTTAAGCTCAATCGGTCATTGCAATCACCAGAAAAAAGTGGGGGAAAACCTTAAGTGTATTCACTGTTTTCAAACACCGAGTTTTTGACTCATGAGATCAAAACTAATTGTTTTACTAATTTCTCAAAAACTTAGCATTTAAAGCAAAAATATTTTAAAGGGAGTTTCCCACCATGACCATCTTTATACCATGTAAGTTATGTGTGAATCTGTGAACATTTATATTTTTACTCTTACCAATGTTACAAACACCCTTTAACTGTGTACCAATCTTAATTGCTAAGCAAAAGTGTGATGCCACGATGCAAATAACTATGGTAACCATGGCAACTCATCTTCAGATGAACCTTAATCCTATGTGAAATCGAGCATTGGACCCCATTTTCAGACTTTACTGTCAGAAGCGACTATTGCCCCTGTTATTAACATGAGCGTCTTCTTCCACCAAACAGAGTGAAATTCAGATGGTTCTGAACTTGGGTGTGGCTCCGTCCCGAATCATTTTTGCCAACCCATGCAAGCAGCGCTCTCATTTGAAATTTGCCGCCAAGGAGGGCGTTGACCTCATGACCTTTGACAATGAGGAGGAGCTTCTTAAGATAAAGGAAGTCTTCCCAGAAGCACGGTAAAGTTCAAATTAGTCTTGCTCTCTTTTTGTCTTGGGCTAGTTTTTTGTGGCTTATCTTGGCACTATATCCTAAGGAATTTTGGAACACTGGGTTGTGTCACAGTGGACAAGGTTAGTGTCTACATAGAGTTGTCCCTATTGTTTAGAAGGGGTTTTCAGAGTGTGGGATGGACAAGTTTTTGTGTCCATTTTGTGTTTGTTAAACAATTTCAAATGACAACTAGAGATTCAGAGTTTGTCATACCACAAACTCAAGGTGTTCGGTTCCGGTGGTGGGGGAATGATGAGCCGTTTTTCAATACACGCGGTTGGTATCGTAAAGAGTTTCATTTTTTCCCCTCAAATTTAGGACGAAAAGCAGTCAAAAGCACCATTTAAATGAAAATCAAAGCATCAAGTCTCCGCTGTAAGAAAACCAGTTAAAAATACCCAAGCGTTTTGAAGGAAAGCAGGATTTAAAAAAGCGTTCAACATTGAACGCCGTTTTCTCCGATTGTTACTTTTCACTGGGATCTACGTGTGTGTGGCGTCGGTGACGATTTGATTGTTACAGTGACATTGACAAAATGTGTCTCGAAAGTAAGCATTCATGACTTGTCGCATGACTGCTTGCAATGGTTAATTGTCTCATACAATGTATACACTACATGAAACTTCGGAGTCTAGACACTATTGTGTACACCCATTGCATTTATTTGCACATTTGATATTTTAAAAGTTATAGGTCATTAATTGTCGCATGACTGCTTACAATGGTTTATTGACTGATACCATTTAAACGCTACATAAAACTTTGGAGTTCAGGCACTATTTTGTACATTTAACCAGTACATACATTTTTTTGTACATTTGATAGTTTCACAGTACATTGACATTTATTGTATGATACATTATGACATGAATATAATTAGCAAATCTTGAGACCACCATATCTCGAAAAGTATAAGTCCGATCAACTGTTTTCGATTGTGTATTTCGATTGTGTACTTGTGGGATACTGTAGATGTATTTGTTAGGCTAAAACATTGTGCGACGTCATCATGACGTCACCAGTGCCCAACGTAAAGTCAATAGATTTCGATCGCCACAATTTCTGTTCTATGGCCTGTGTGGTAAAAAAAACACCTCCATAAGACTGTGCGGCGCGGTATGCTACTTTATGTGTTCTCTGATGTTATAATGTAAGGAATTATGAAGTCGCCCCCTGTTAGAGCACGCTCTATCAATCGTCTATTTTCAAACAAAATAAGTTTAATTTTGAAATCTACAGAATATGCTTGATCGAGTCAGAAGTTGTTTCCCATCCCATCCCGGAATACTGTGAGCTACGGTACTAATGTTTCAAGCTCGAAAACATTTTGCATAAATTTTTGATTTCACGTACTAACACAAAACGTTTTACTTTATTGCTTATTAATTTAGGACAAAAAGCGGTCATAAGCACCATGTATATGAAGTTCAAAGTAACAAGTTTCCACTGTAAGAAAACTAGTGACTTTTTGAAGGAAATCGGTATTTTATAAAAGCCTTCAACATTAGATGCCGTTTTCTACAATTGTTACTTTTTACTGTCTACGTGTGTGTCAGTTCGTGGAACCGGTGGGTGACGATTTGATAGCTTCACAGTTACCTTGACAAATGTGTCTCGAAAGTAAACATTCATGACTTATCACATGGCTGCTTGCAATGGTTTATTGTCTGACACAATGTATGTACTAAATTAAACTTCGGAGTCTAGACACTATTGTGTACATTTTACCAATACATTGTACATTTGATAGCTTCACAGTTACCTTGACAAATGTGTCTCGAAAATAAAAACAATCATGATTTATCACATGGCTGCTTGCAATGGTTTATTGTCTGACACAATGTATGTACTAAATTAAACTTCGGAGTCTAGACACTATTGTGTACATTTTACCAGTACATTGTACATTATTGATAGCTTCACAGTTACATTGACAATGTGTCTCGAAAGTAAACCTGTATGAATTGTCACATGACTGCTTGCAGCGGTTTAAATACCATTTGTTTTCAAAAAATAACAACGAATTTATCGTTCTTAGTTTCTGAGTTCTGGTTGTTAAACCAAAAACTCAAAATTTGATTTAAATTAATTACATTTAATTACCCAATAAATCAATGGATGACGTCATTATGTGTCAAAACTTCTGTTTCATCTATTTATCAGGTGTAACACTGTTGCCAAGTTTCATGACCGTACGAGCTTGGTAAGGATGTCAAAGTCTGCGGACAACGATTTGTGTGTATTTTTGAGATGGAACAAACTCAAAAATTCACTAGAGATTTAGTGTTTGTGAGAACAAACACTAGGTGTTCGGGTATGGGGCACTGTTATGTTACTAAAATGCGTAAGCAGATTTATATTGAAAGTGTTTTAATAAAATTAAAAAAAGTCGTTTGCAAACCTATTACTTTTATACTTTTAGTGTACACGGGGGAAAGTGATATCGTTGCTGTATGAGTCTCCATAAAGTAGTTTAGATACACATGTATAACAATTTTCATGTAAATAGTCACAAACTTAACATGCTTAACTGATAAATTAAAAGACTATCACTAACAATTCAAAAATTAATGTTATCAAACTACGCATGCTTGCTACCTTATGTGTGAAGCAACATCATTTGTCATGATTATGAAAAGGGCATAAGAACCTACTGTTTACACGATGTGCAATTTATGTTGAATTTATTTTCCTAGTCACATTGTATTTCTTTGAAGTATTCAACAGGATCTAATAGTTAGATTCGCATAAAAACCGTTGTTGATCAGAGTCAAATTTATGTTGACCTTTTTCCGATTGCATTTTCTCAGTTATCAAAAGTTATTCAAATCACCAAAACAGTTCAGCAAAATACACTCGTTCAGTTGATATTTACCACCAAGCCAACAAAAGGCTAACACGAAGGTTATGCAATGAGCTATTCATTGGACCACCGTCGAACATCGTAGATTTCCGAAGGATGGTTGCATTTATCGACGAGTGCAGTAACAAAGGACCATTAACTTGGTATAGCGCCACCATGGATAACGTATCACGACACGGCAATGCAGTCTTCGTGGACTTTGCACCTAAGATCAATGGCGCAGTGTGTGTACCGTTTACACGTACATGCAAGATTACGCGTGGTCAATGGAGCAGAATGACCAGACCTGCGGGCTAATACTAACGTAATGTTCAACTTACATTTTCAGCGGGAAGTCAAGAACAACCGGGATAACTCTTTGTGTAGCATTTGTTGAGTTTAAAAGACCTGTCCGATGATGTATTGATTGAAGCAATCCATTCAGTAATGATTAAGTTATGATTTTTTGAAATATTAAATTTTGATTTACTGTATTTCAACACCTGATGATGTAATCATGACGTCACAACAACTTGATGGAGGTTTCATCAATGTTCTAACATGGTGTAAATTTGAGGTTGATCGGATAAACAGAAGTGAAGAATTTGGGCAGGAAATGTTTTTTGGTTAAGAATTGCAGAAAGGCAAACTTTGACCTTCCGTTACGACCGGAAGTAAAGGTCATGTGAATTTGGCGTTAACTTTTCAAATGTTGCCCGTGTCTTGATCTATCATAATGTTTAAATATGAATATTATAGCTTTCCTATTCAGAAACATACAGGCATTGGCATGAGGGCACTTTTTGACCTTAAATGGCTTGTAATTTGACACCCGATGACGTCATCATGACGTCATTGCTCACACACCGTCTGCTCTTTATGTTCTAATGTCACATTAAGTTTCAAGTTGATCAAAGGTTTGCAAGTATGGTTTTTTTTGCGGACAAACTACAATCAGAAGAATAAGCAAAACAAAGAAAAACTAGACTTAACGTGTTTGTGACAACAAACACTAGGTGTTCGGGTATCGCTGGTGGGCTCACTGCTGTTTTAATGCGTAAGCTATATCATTGAATCGCTGAAAACAATCCTGATAGCTTTTGAAATATTAGAGAAAGTAAAGTATAAATAGGTTACACAAGAAATAAAGGGCTGCTAAAATTTTTATAAATTTTATAAATAACAACCTTTTGTTTAGCCAAATTTGAAAACCTATGACATCATTATGAAGTTAGAAAGTTTTTAGCGAGACATAGGCATTTGAATATGTGCCTAGTGGAAAACAAAGATTAACTTAGAAAGTAAGTTTATTTATTTTTCGATGGTTATCGATTTTGTATTGATAAAAAACCACACTATACATGTTGACATTATTAGGTTATAATTCAGAAAAGTTTTTAACAGGGTTTCAAATCCAATGAGGTGGATACTCGGTTCAGGAAACATTGATTGTTCAATACAAAAACACTGATGATGATGTCGCTAAAATAAGTCAAGCAAGTTCTGAGCTGGCAGTTGTATTATTTAAAAAGCTTAATTTGCTTGATTTTTGGATATTGATTTTCCTACAGAACAGTTTGTTAATTTTTAGACTATTGAAAGGACACTTGTTTTAAATCATAATGCAAAACGAAGGCAAATCATGAAGACGGCAAATCTAAGCCTCTCTTGAATTTTGACTTATAACATAATGATTTATAAGTTCTATTTCTACCTGTATGGTGCATCATACAGGAAATGAGGAATGCAACACAACAACACGTGGAAAATCTGTCACTGGATCCAAGACCATGCCGGTGGATGTGCTGTATTCTGAAGAAGAAAAAAACAATATTACAAAATAAACAAAGTATGACTCTAGGAAAATTAAGTCAAGCTGAAACTGTTAAAATAAACAAAAATCAAGACTTAAAACGTTTCATATTTATATAATAATACTACTAATTTATTTAATTTATATTGCGCTCTCTCAATGACCAACCTGTTCAAAGGGGGGGGGGGTCAAAACAGTAACAACATTCAAACTTAGGAAATTGCACAAGAAAAGGTTAGTGGAAGGTGCACATATTGTTTTGGAAGTGAACAACTTATAAACAAAACCTACTTTACTTAACACAAACGTCATCAAAGTTGCCGACAAACATTCTTCAGTCGGACCATTTTCTGACTTTAGTGACACAGCCAACAATCATACCAATCCCCCATTGCCCAATTCTACTCCTCGACGATCACACTAAACGTTCTTTAGTTTTAAAAACATCACCAACGCCACCACTTGATGATAAAAGATAAACTTTATAACATAACTGTGCATTAAATAAATACTCATTTTGAAAAGCAATGATTTTCACACTAAGCTTACCGTTTTATCACCGTGTGGCACCGATATAGCATCGATAAACACTGCCGTGGACGCCGTCCGAAACACCCATTCATGAGCTGATGTCAAGTCTCTGCTTCTCGGTGTTTGATAAACACATAACCAATGTTCGTCTTTTTCTGCTTGCATTTTCTCAAACAATTACAAGTCATACGAATCACTGAAGCAGGTGGTCATCTCAGTGAAACTTCGTCTTCAATTCCATATTGATCATTAAGCCATGAGAAGGGCGAATAGGGGAACAATTAGACGCTGAATATAAGCGGTATTTAGATCTATAATCTTAATAGTACGCCATTGATAATCTTGAACTACGTTGCGCTGGTCTTTTTTCGTGCGTGATATCCGGGCCGTGGTGCGCCTTGACTAAAGGCTAGCTTCCCGCCACATGAAACAACAATGACGACACTGAACTGCAGCTTGCATCAGTTTCAACGTTATGTGTACATAATGTTTTGTCAATCAAAGTGGTGGGGGGGGGGGGGGTACGAGTGGGTAGTTGCTCTTCATTGTCCGGTTTTGACCATATATTAAGGTCAAAATGTTGTCATGTCTGTGTTCAGAAGTTTGAGCACGACTAACGTTCTACACCCTGATACAAAAATTATGCTGAAATGATCAGTAGTTTTAAAGATATAAGATAGGATAATAAGAAATTTTCAACTTCCGATTTTAACCGGAAGTAAGTTCAAATGTTGGACGGGTTCTGTGTAGCGTTTGTCGAACTTTAAATGAGCTATCCGATGATGTGTAGATTATAAAAAACAAACAAATGGTTCATGAGTTATGCTTTTTACAAATATTAAACTTTGATTTATTATAATTCGATGCCCGATGACGTCATCATGACGTAAATAGGTTTGTGTCGTCTTGATAGTGAGGTTCAACTATCTGTTGAGTTTCATTGTTCAATTCAATCTCAATCTTGAGTTATTCCGTAGATAAGCTCGAAAGTGTTTTTTCCAATCTCAATCTTGAGTTATTCCGTAGATAAGCTCGAAAGTGTTTTTTGAAGAAAAAAAACGAAGGCGAACTTCGACCTAGGGTAACGACCCGGAAGTTAAGGTCATGTGAATTTGGCGTTAACTTTTCAAATGTTGCCCGTGTCTTGATCTATCATATGCCCAAATATGAATACTGTAGTTGTAATATTCAGAGACATACAGGCATTGGCATGAGGGCACCTTTCGAGCTAAAATGGCTTGTAACTTGACACCTGATGACGTAATCGTGACGTCACAACTTACTCGGCTTCTCCTAGTTATGTTCTAACTTCACATGAAGTTTCAAGTTGATCAAAGATTCGGAAGTATGCGTTTGCTTGCGGACAAAGCTCACTGAGAAGAATAAGCAAAACAAAGAAGAAAAAAAAAAAAACAACGAACAATAACAAAGAGTTGTTCGGTCTGTAGACCGAACACCTAAAAAAAAAACGAACAAAAACAAGGAGTTGTTCGGTCTGTAGACCGAACACCTAACAAGGAGTTGTTCGGTCTGTAGACCGAACACCTAATGATCTATGTGTGAGTTATATAAAAGATATATTAAATGCATTTCGTGAGTGCATTGTTGCCTCGTGAAATGGAATAGTCCAGATTTCACTTCGTGATTATATTCTGTGACAATGCACTCATAGGCCTCCAATATTTGTATGTTATTATCAATCATGTACTGTGTCTTTGAAACTAAAGCCCTCATTCCTCAACTTGGGTTTTCAGAGAAATGCTAACTCTTTTAAAATTTTATATCAAATTCACACTGAACAAGGAGACCACATAATTTGAAGTGAAAAATCCGGAAGTCCAGAAAAATCCATAGGATTCTCATGCCTGTTCTAAGCTGCGTGTATTTGTTATTTATCTTACAGCCTTGTGCTACGTATCTTGACTGATGACTCCACTGCCCAGTGTCAACTGGGTCTCAAGTATGGCTGCCACCCAAAGCATGCCCCGTACCTACTGCAGCTGGCTAAACAGCTAAAACTTGATGTCGTCGGTATCAGGTGAGTTACTATATACTCAGTGTTATTAGGGTTTGAGTTTTGTGAGGGTCAATGATAGGCTCTGCATGCTTGTGATTTCTCAGGATTTTTACTGATTTTGGGAAAATCTCAAAGTCTTTTCAGGGCTTTCACAGGCATGAGAATTTTTCTGGACTTCCAGATTTTTCACTTCAAATTATGTGGTCTCCGAGTTCAGTGTGAATTTGATATAAAATTTGGGGGGTTGGGTGTTGGTGTATATGTAGATTTCGCTAATCTCTCCTCTAGGAAATTGGATCTAGACAACATATGTCTGATTTCATCTTTTGTAAAAGTATTTTCCTCCTATGAACTCGTCCCCGGGCCCATCTATGGTCCCAATAACGCCCGAGGGGTTCACCGAGTGCTTCGCTGATGCCTGGTTCAACTTGCCCAACTTCCAGACTGCACAAATTCCAGACCTTGCCCAAAATCCGGACATGCATTTTTAGCGTTAGATTTTTCCGGATTTCTTTTCATCGCCTATTCTCATGCCTGCTTTCAAATATCTCTTGAAATAAGTCAAGCAGTCACCAAAGATTAGAAAGAAATGGTCCAGATTGTGTCTGCACACTGTATTTCTGGTGATCCACAGTTTGCAAACCTGCGGAATTTTAACATCTTGGCAGTTCCAGTTCCAGAATAAGAGGGAACCCATGCCTGTAAGCCATTTTTCAAGAAGCTTTACATTCATCAAATCCTCATCCTATTGTCTTGGATTCTCCCCCCTTCAACCCCCATCTTGAAGTTGGAGACAAAAATCTGGAGGTCTGAAATAAGTCCTAATTTTGCTTGAAATTTGAAATTTTGATTTTTGTGTGTGTGTGTGTACAGCTTCCATGTTGGGAGTGGTTGTCGTCATTCCGGTGCATTTGCCGATGCTATCCAGTCTGCCCGCACCCTCTTTGACTATGGAGAACATCTTGGAATCAAGATGGACCTGTTGGATATCGGAGGGGGTTACCCTGGCCAGGCTTCTGCAGCTATTCCATTTGAAGAGGTGCGGTTAAGATACTGTGAATTTAGAGTGGAAATCAAGTTGGTCAGGGATGTGATTTCTCCGTTTTTAACCGGAAATCCATTTTTTTGCCCCTCAATTTTTTTTATAACGCCCCAGATTGCACAGTAGGGCTTTTAAAACCAAAGATAAATGTTAAGTATTTGAGCTCGCAAGCTTTCTCACTTTGCACTCAGTGTTCAGTAATTTTTGTCAACAGCCTATCACATCCCTGGTTGGTTCATTAGTTCCTTTTGCTGCTTTTCACCTTTGCAGACCCCAGTCCACTCCCACCTTCGATTAGGGTTGTGCATCTCATATATTTTCCTAAACGGTTCAACGAAACTTCCGTTCAACTGTTCAACTGTTTCTACCGGTTCCAATCCAAATTTAGAATCGGAACTATGGTGCGATCACAGTGTGGGGTTATCCTTTGTGCTGGTGTAGAGTTTTTGGTGTACAAAGAAAAATTTATAACAAATAGTAGGGGGATCAAAAATAATTTATTACAACATTCTGACTATCAAAGGGTATGTGTGATAAATTTCTGTTTCTAAGCTTGACAGGCCAAGTCTAACATTACCTTTTCTAGAATTAACATTCAAGTTCAAATGGTTCCATTTCCCCTCCAGTTTGCGCATGTGATCAACGCTGCCCTCGAGGAACATTTTCCAGCCAGCAGCGGAGTTCGCATCATCGCAGAACCAGGTCGCTTCTACGTTGCGTCTGCGTTCACTCTTTGCGTTAACATCACATCCAAGCGTATGGTTGCTCGTGACATTCAGACATTCTCTGTCAAGGAGTCTAAAGGTAACAAGTTTTCCTCAATTGAAAACCTCTCTGTATTAGTTATGTAATCTGGCTAACTTCATTCATAAGCCGAGCCCGAATCAAGCAACCTTGGCTACGGCTCTTGACTATATTGACAAAGTTGAAAATAAGGACTTTTCGGCTTTCTGGCAGTGCCTACTGCTGTAGCAACTCACCCTTACAATCCCAAATCCTTCTAGTGACCCCTTGTATGAAGCGGAATGCACTTGCACATAATGTGCATCTACCATTTCCGCCATTTTGGGAGTCAATTTCTTAGTGTACGTTTTGACTCCCCAAATGGCGGACGGGATAGGCGCAATTGATTCAATTCACTTGTCGTTGTCATCATAAGAGTCTAGGCTTCGTCGTTTTGGAAGTCATTGTTCCTGTGTGTTCAATACGGTGTAGTGCGAATTTTAGGCAACGCAGAATTTACACGCTCACTGTTGACTCCCACCATATCCAAGTCCAAACAATTTGGTGTGGAGTGACATGGGATGGTTGCGTCACATGCAGGGAAAAAGGCCTAGGGCCTAAGGGCTGATTCAGAAATGGCATTTCTAGCAAATTCAGCTCTTCAGGCTTGTGTCAATGTCATGCTGAAAGAAAAATTGAATGACAATTTAGTATTGATAGTAATCTATTGCTATGGCGATGATGATATATACTTGCCCTCTCTGAGTCACCATGACTGAACGAAGTCAAACTGTACTCTATTTCTGAGCCACTTGCATCAACTCACTGACATCCAGACATTTGTTTATTTTACCAATCCATTCCATGAAATACTAATTAGTTGTTTTCATTAACATCAGATTTATCTTCGTTGTTACACTGTTTTTTAAAGAAGACTTCTTCTTTATACCTGTGTTGTCATGATCAAAGCAGGCCTGTGGCTGAGCTGTACATGGAATCATGAACTCTCACCCAGTTACTGCATACCCATGACCTCTCTTCGTACACCTATGGACAGCGCGCACGTGGGTGCTGTGATCATGACGTCACAGCCCCTTTAAAAATAAACCAGAGCAACGTTAGCTATTTTTGACATCAACACTTTTAAGACATTGTTAAATTTGTTTTCAAATGTGTTATCCGTATCCGAATTTGCGGCTGCATCTCTGGCTTACGGCTGTTGCTAAGTGGCGGCTGCATCTCTGGCTTACGGCTGTTGCTAAGTGTGTTACTATAAGCATCATATGCTTCAATGCTTGTGTTAACGTGATAAATCAACCCACAGGCGCCGCTGCTTATCGGACATGGCCTACGTACTCTAGTAACATTGATTTTTCTTATTTTGACACAAATTTCCCTTTTGAAATAACAGATCTCGTGGCCAACTCCGTCGCTCCATCCAAGTGTGAAGAGCCAGCGTTCATGTACTATGTCAACGACGGGGTCTATGGTTCATTCAACTGCTTGCTGTACGATCACGCTACGGTGATGCCCAAACTCCTCAAGGTAAATTACTTTTGGTAAAACCAAAAAGGGTTGCTTGTAGAAGTTGTGTTTTTTTTTTTTAAGTGTCTGTGGAATGATCAAAATACACTCGTAATGACAAACGGATTTTAATTTAATTAATTGGTTTATTGCTTAAATCACATTGCAGCCAAAGGCTGAATTAAATGAAATTTACAATATTGAAAATTACAATAGTAAAACTCGGACAATCTGAGACAAAAATGAAACTGAACGGCACACTAGAAAAGACAAACAATCCGTAAAAGTAGATGTTTTTAAAATAGATTTTTCAAGAAAGAAATTGCAGGCCTTACACTTAACGGAGGCAATGAAGGAAATTTGCCCCACCCCTGTTGTCGTTGCCTTCGTGCCCCTTGATGTATTCCAGTAGAAATTTACATTTATAGAGGTGCCCTTTATTCAGGAAAAGCTACTTTGCCCTTACAGTCGGGAAGTTTCAGGCCTGATTATGATTATTCAATCTTTTCAGTTTTACTGGGATGTGTAGTACAGTATCTGGGGAAAAATGAAAAAGGGGTTTGAATTTTTTTCAGGAAGAAGTGAGGACAGGCCTAGTATTTCATCTTTGAGAGGGCCTGGCCATTTCCCTTTTTGAAACGGGTATTTCCAAAAAAAAATCTGTGGGAAACTTTTGAAGGGGTGCATGGACCAGGGCAACGGGCCATGTGGCCTCTTTGCTTCCATGTTACTCCAGGACTGCGAGGTCCGTATTGGCTGTTCTGATCAGTGAGTAGAAAAAGGGGATTTTAAGAATTCGCAAATATCCATCAATTTTGTATTTATTTTTCAATAATTTTTTACTTTTTGCTCAGGAGAGGAGCAAGAGTGCCCTTGAGTATTCCACCAGTATCTGGGGACCTTCTTGTGATGGGCTAGACCGTATCGTCGAGCACTGTCTCCTGCCGGAGCTTGATGTTGGGGAATGGATGATTTATGAAGGTCAGTACAAAGACTCTGCTGGTAGTTACGACTTCTTTTAAAATGTAGCTTGTTTGTTAAGTGCATGTTCAACCTATGAGCTCGTTACCAATTACTCAAACTGCTATGTGATTGTGGGTTATTATAATTGTGTGCTTTTACTTTATGATTAATTAATTATTTGTTTACTGATTAACTGTATTTTTGTGTTGTGATTTCCTGTACAGCGTTTTGAGATTTTATGTAAAACGCTATATCAAGTATTAATTATTATTATTACATGGCATTACTGAGGAACTCTGCTCTTGTGTTTATTTTGTTTAATATTGAATGACAATTTCTTGTTTATGATTATCCATAATTAGCCTTTTTGAGTGATTATGGACACTTTGGTTTCGGTGTATACAGACAATTTTACCCAAACCTAATATAATGTCATAGTATTTTGTCCAACAGATCTCAAAATGGATTACTGCTATGGCGATGATGATATATACTTGCCCTCTCTGAGTCACCGTGACTGAACGAAGTCAAACTGTACTCTAAATCTGAGCCACTCACATCATCTGATTCCCTAATGAGATCTTGTCTTTAAACATGTCTTTGTTCAATTAACTTCTACGTGTAGGAATTGATTGTTTTCAAAGATAATTTGTTGTTGTAATTACTTCAAAACCAGTTTCAGTCGATTCGTCGTCAATCATTCATCATTAAGCCGTCCTTTGGTCCACCCGTGATTTGCTTGTGCAGCGATCGTCGTCCGTCGGCATCAAATAGAAAATTAAAGCTCTGGTTACTGTATTTGAGATACTTTGTAAATGTCAGGGAACAAGCATCAACCAGACAAAACCATGCTCATGTCACCCACAATCACGGCCGTGGTGATTCTTTGACGTACACACACGTGTGATCGTGTGACTTTTTTGATATGGCGCTGGTTTCAAGACAAACTGTGTATTTAACTGATATTTTTCTTGTAAAAGGATTCTAAATTAAAGTCGTTAAGAATGTAATAATTGGTAATAATAATAATAATAACATTTATAATGCGCACATATCCACCCCAAGGGATGCTCAAGGCGCCTAACATACTATTACCCCTGGTCACTGGGCCATTTATTTCATTCCTTAAACCATCTCAGCTCCCTGGGGAGTAGTCCATATGGCTGTCGCCATTTGTTGCTCACCATCTTGCCACTGATTGGCCAGTGACAACATAAATGCATGATGACGTTGCTTACACAAAGGTCAAGTGCAATTAATTCTTGGCTTTCAGAAACACATCATAGAAGTAGGAACTTGTCTACATGTGTGACTGTTGATTTTTTTGTTTACCAGCTCCCGATGCCGATTGTCTTAATATCATTGAAGTTACTTTCGGTTCGTAAATAATTTGCGACTGATACGTTCCCGACAGTCTTACCTCATGCGCAGCATCATCCTGAAAAGTCCGCTGACTTGAACATCCACTTCTTGATGTAGCTTTCTGTCCGACTCCATGTTTTTCTTTCCTTTGCGGACCTTGGCCGAGTAACGACGACAGACTTTGATCATCATTGCGTCTTTTTGTTTGTCTTCCTAGAGATCTTTTTCCTACTCTGTCGGGATGTCTGTTCGAATCTGTTAATCTGTCATTCTAACCTCATATCCAACTCATCGATTATCCCCATCCTTTTCTCTTTCCTGAACAGATATGGGTGCATACACCATGTGTGCAGGGTCAGAGTTCAATGGATTCAAGCGTCCGATTGGCTATTACGTTATCCCAGACACCCTTGTGTAAGTCTCTCTCTGTCTGTCTTTTTTCAGCTTGAATTTTAGAACTGGGAACATTCAGTTTCTGGTTGTTTTGCCTTGTGTGCAAATCCACATCGTAGTACAAAATCATCCATTTTATTCAAATATAGGTGGTTTGAAATGGTGTACAGACCCATTGGAGCCTATCTTCTGGGTCGTCTACGCTAGTGGTAATATAATCCCATTTTGATTAGTTCACCCACTTGTACCTACATCAATTATGTTCACCCGATGGATCCTATCCTCTGGGTTATCTACACTTGTGTTTAAACCAAAACCAATAAAGTTACCCATTTAACCCAACTTTGATTAGTTCACCCATTTGGACCTACATCAGTTAAGTTCACCCATTGGATTCCAACTTCTGGGTTATCTACACTTGTGTTTATACCCAAATCAGTAATGTTACCCCATTTAATCCCATTGGTTTTTTTTTTTTTTTTTTACAGGCCCCTGCTGAAGCATATCTTCCCAGATGATCCCAGCCCTCCTTGCAAGTATACTACCCTGAAGGATGCAGCCACTCCGCTGACCACTGATCACTACACCTCCCTCTTGACAGATTTCATCTCCCGTATTGAAGTTGAAAACACCCCTTCCTTTGCCATGCCCGAGATTGGACAGAGTTCTGATGCAGCTTTAAACCAAAAAGCTTACCGATTTAACAAATTAACAAATATGTTTGCTTGAAATATCTTTTCTAAATTTTGCCATGTGATTTAGGGAGCGTCTCAAAAGTTGGGTACGTTCAAGGCACAGAAGAACATTTCCGTGGGCCAACTCCTGCAATGCATTTGTCCTGCTGGACCACATTGCGCCTAAAAGTACAGGATTACAACCCTACACGATTAAATAGGCGCACTAGTATTTTAAATGTTTCAATGGAACGTTGCGGCGGTCCAATGGAAACAGTCCATGAGCACGCAGTGGAATACTTATCTACTGTTCCTACTGTCTAAACTTTCGAGGCGCTCCCCTAATGATGATTTACAAATATTAGTTGATATGTTTATGGTGTATGATGTATTTTTTCCTTCAAATACCAGCGCTTTAAGTAGTATTTTTCCTACCGTTATGCTGGTTATGTAACTAACCTTTGTCATGGTGTGGCCATATTTGTCCTTAGTTTGTATTTTTCCCTGTCGTAATGCTACCAAGATGGCTGGTAAAAACACTGTCTGGCCCACTGTCAGGAACGACATGTACAGTTGTATTTGTGTATACACCAAGTGATCAAGTATTATTTTTGAAAGGAAAGGTACTAGAACTCTAGAACTTTGATGGAAGCATACTTGATGCTCAGATGGTTTCACTAAAGGCTTGTTTACAGTTGGTCTGCGATGATACAGCACCAAACGCTGATGTTCAGTCACCATCCTCTGTGACAGTGTGGGTTATGTAAGACACTTAACCGTTATTGCTACGTCCTTTGGATGGGACCTAAAGCTGTTGGTCCCAGTGTACTAATACCTTTAAGTGAAGGG
Source organism: Leptasterias polaris (assembly GCA_037783415.1). NCBI lineage: Eukaryota > Metazoa > Echinodermata > Asteroidea > Forcipulatida > Asteriidae > Leptasterias > Leptasterias polaris. Next base: position 1,972,189 of record JAZGTN010000055.1, read on the forward strand.
GTTCACCCCTGTGTTTGTGGGGTGGTTGGTTGCTAAAGTTTGTGGCACCACATCTTGTAAACTGTCACACGTGCTGCATGTGTACAATATGAGTGTAAAATGAGTCTTATAATTACAAACAAAGCTCTGCATACATGTATACAAAATGAGCACTTTGGGACATGACACCCTTCAGGTGTGAAAATTGCTATATATAAAGAACTGATATTATTATGTCACTGATGCTTCACTAGTAACTATAAACTGAGTGCATGTCAAGTTTTCAGTCGGCCGACCGACTATAAACCGGCCTTTAAAGTATTATTAATCTCTTTCATCTCATTGCGCAACATCATTTGCAAACTAGAATACAATTTATTTGAGTTTTACCTGTCCACTCACCCTTACTGTTGTATACCCACCCTTCTGATATAAATCAGCAAAGTTTGCTTTTGAAGTGTAGTTGTTATTTAGAGGCACTAGGCATGTTTCAGAAGGTGCCATTCTCTTGTGGACAAAGAGCGTCTTATCTTCCGTTTTCTAATTATACTGGGGTAGTATTGTGGAAATCATTTACTCAAATTTAGACTTGCGCAATTGGGAAAAATGATATTAATTCTAATTATTTACTGCAAAGGGGGAAAACACTTTTAATTTTTCAGATTATTATGTTTAAAACATATATTGTAACCTGTTTTAATCGTGCGCACGCTGCTGCTATTGCATAAACTTTGCCGAGTAATCTTTTTGAAATGCAGGCCTAACTTGTATGAGGTCACAACACAGTTTTATTCAACTGCTATGTTCAATCAAGGTTAATATGTGATTTATCTGCAAACACAATGTTTCTCTTTGGTAAGTAACTTCCTTCACTCCCGAAATGACAACTAAAGAGCGTACAATGTCGAGTTTTCTGGTACCATGTACATGTACAAATTTATGCGACTGGCAGTCCCATGTTCCGATGAACACATTTGAAAATCTACCTGATTATGGAAACCATTCACTATGATGTTGAATGCAGTTCTAAACATCTCCCTGATTGTTGTGCAAATCCTCACTAATTGCAAGACGCAAATGCTGGCAGCTCTGCGTTGGTATGAGGCCTTCAGTGTTAATGCTGTTTTAAAATTATTTAAAATTATTTGATTAGGAAATAGCTATTTACAGTAGTTGCATTTAGAAACAACTTTGACCGAAGAAAAATGCCAAGAGAGGGGGAATGCGGCTGCATTTCGCCCGTTTAGAAATAACTTCTCATACTTGTAGACCTTATGCATTGACGTCATCCAGCCGCCATCTTAGAGGTAAACTGATGATGAAACAATGGAAAACGCACAGATCTGTACGCGCGGCGCACAAAACTGGCCAATGAACAATGTCTTTTTGACCTCTAGGTGAGGGCGCCCTACTCAATTTACGTCATATGCATAAAAGGTCTATTGCAGCTGATTTGACATGCATTTTTGAACATTTTAATCAGTAAATTTTGCGTGTGATTTTGCTGCCTGTATAGAATGTATTTTTAAAGATGTACTGGACGGTGAAGGTTTGAATTTGTCCATCTTTAAAATGCAAAGCAATTTTCTTATTTAAATCAAACGGCAAAATAAGACTTGGGAGAAGGATTTTTGAAAAAAGGAAAAACAATCTTTGACTTGGCTTGTTATTCATAATAAAACGCATATTCCAATCTTTTTGAATTCTAAATCCTTATACTAATTACAATGTACACGTATTCAGTTTTATTAAGTTTCAACCGTTTTGGTGATGTTGTTAACATAATAATGTACTTGCATTGTTTGTATTAATTTGAATTTTGAATTTATTATTGGTTGATGCATTGGGTATTACTGATACAATCAATTAAAGGATTTGTTGCAGAGAACTTGTCATTGTGTGTGTGTGTGTGTGATTTAAAAAAAAGATCTTCCAGCATGTGAAGTGATGTTTGAAGCTCTTCATGGTGCGGATCATAAGAAAAACTGTAATGAAGACGAGCAGAGTACACCGTCGAAACGTCAACACCACGCTGGTTCTTCTTGGAACCAACACTTTCCAAAAGTAGTTCTATACATAATTGTTTTTGCAAGTTTACTGCTATAGTGTAACAACTATGTTTGTGCAATCTCCGGTAATTTCATTTAATTTGCATTCTGCTTGTGTCCACATCGTTCGTAATTACATTGGCGGAAAACGTACATCTTTGGAAAAAACCTTCACAAGGTTATCGTGACTTTGATCTCAAGCGACACAAGATAAGCCGCACCGTTTATAGATAGCCCGCAATGTGATATTTGTATACCTTTGAAAGTCAGATAAGCTGCGTCTTATACTCGGGTGGGGGGGGGGGGGGGGGAACTCGGTACCCTTTTGTTATTAATAATTGCAAAAATTGCATCGAATTGTACATTAAATTTACCCTCGTCCAACTGCGTTTATTTTTGTGTGTTTACTCGTACACCGATGTGATGTGATTTAAAGGCAAAGTATACCTTTGGTTTTTGGAACCGTTCGATTGGTTTTTATCCTGTTTAAATGTAGGCATATACAATAAAACTATTGTGTGAAAATTTCGTTATAAAAGGAAGTACCGATTTTGAGATATCGCCGAATATCTGTAGCGGTTATGTCTGCGCAGGAAAAATAATCCGTAATTAGAATACAGAATCTGAGAAATTTGTCTTGTATGAAACGTTTTTCAGATTGATATATTTTTGAATCCCTTTCTCTAAAACTAAATTCCTGAGAAGGGAATCGTTTCTCAACATGTTACACATTTTCAACAGCTGTAGTGCTTCTTACCAAGTAAGTTTCTATGGCCATTCATTTTTGGGATAATTACCAATAAGTAACCTCCATTATATTTAAAGGCACTGGACACGTTTGGTAATTGTCAAAGACCAGTATTCTCACTTGGTGTATCCCAACATATGCATAAAATAACAAACCTGTGAAAATTTGGGCTCAATTGGTCATCGAATTTGCAAGAGAATAATGAAAGAAAAAAACACCCTTGTTGCATTACTTTGTGTGCTTTCAGATGCATAATAAAAGGCTTCAGCAAGAAGTCTTTTATAATTTGAGTGAGAAATTACCTCTTTCTCAAAAACTATGTTACTTCAGAGGGAGTCGTTTCTCACAATGTGTTATACTATCAACAGCTCTCCATTGCTCGTTACCAAGTAAGTTTTTATGCTAACAATTATTTTGAGTAATTACCAAAAGTGTCCAGTGCATTTAAGCAATGTTTCATTAGCACCTGCCCCGAGTCATGCACAGAAGAAAGGGGAAGGAGAGGAGGAGAACCAGGCATTATTACACGGGTTGGATTCGAACCCAAGACGTTTACCATTCTGATGGGGCAGATGTCTTGATCGAGTAATAACATTATTTGTTTATCCCGATGCAAATTTAACATCTGGGTATACTGTTGGGATGCATTCACCAATGTGTTGTTGTGTATAGCTTTCTCGACTCTATAGCAATTTTTGTTGTTTGATATTATTTCTTTGTTTAAATCTAAACGTTTCTGGTCAAATCGGCCAAAAATTGGAGCAATTGTGCAATGGCGATTTGAAAGAGGTGGGGGGGGGGGGGGTGGAGATGAGGTCTTCAAAATAAATATTTATTGATTTTGACCAAACAAATATTGTATTTTGTTCTGGAGGATTGGTATTAGTGTAACTTGTATAACCGTAGAGGGTTCCGATTAAAACTATTTGTTATTTATATAGTATTTACTTATTTATTTATTTATATTGATTCTTAGTTGTAAATGAAAATTATCAACCAGGTGTGAGGTAAAAACACAACTCTGACCTCCACGAAGAAAATATAAAGAAAAAAGAAGAAAAAACAAAGAAAAAACAAACAAATCACGATCATGTACCTTTGTTTCCGGAACTCTTTGGTTTATTTTCCGGTTATTTAACATCATTCTGTCAACATTTTACACCAAAATGAAGTACTTTTTTTAATGAAGTAGATATGCATGATTATACAAAGAAAGACGTCTACGGCATTTGTTTTTTTCGTGATACATTTTCTATTAGCCGTGGCATTCCCTTAGAGTGTACAAATGAAAATAATAAACCATTGTGATAAAGGCTCTTGCTTCTTGTATGAGTTAATCACCTATCAGAACCTTTATTTACAAACTTTGGTCATCGTAAGCTCTATAAGGGTTTGGTAAGTCTAAGACATAGGAACTTGGGATATTGACAAGTTTGTTTGTTTTTCTTGTATCGATGAATCCATGGAATTGATTGTATTCTGTAGCTAAACTAAGGCTTGGGGGGGGGGGGGGGGGGTTGCCAGCGACGAAACAAGGGGTACAATTTTAGGGTGTACTTAGCCTTTTGACAAGGCCATCGTGGCTTGGACAGCTTTGTAAACAGCGGAGCGACTGGAAAGAGAGACCACGCAAAGCCACAAGGGCCATTTCCAACTTGTTTGCGTTTTCTTTTGATGAATTATTCATGAAGCATGAAACATGCATTATTCGCTTCTGATTGGTTTGGACTTTTGCTACCGTTTCGGGTAGCAAAAATCGAGATTATAAAGAAACACATTAGAAACCGCAAACAAGTTGGAAAAGGCCCTCGTGGCGTCGCCACTCGCGTCAGTCGCTTGAGATCGCGGCGCTACGAAGCTGTCCAAGCCACGAAGGCCTTGACAAAAGGCTAGGGTGTACTAAGAGGTGCACCGTTTTATTCTAGGGGGCCCTTCTGGCCAACTGTAGCTTCCGTGTTCATTCTTCTTTATACGAACAAGCCCCCTTTTAGCGCTCTTGTAATGCCATTCACTATTTTGTATAAGATAATCTGACGTGAATTAAATAATAAAAATACTATAGTCTAAGTGTGGATGGAAAAATAGTTTTGAAAACGTGGAAATTATCAAATCAAAGCTTATAAAATGTAAATTTTTACTCTAGTAAATAAATCTCAAAGGCCAAGATTCAAAATGGGGGGGGGGGGGGGGGGGGGGGGGCACCTGTAGGGCACAGACATCAATAATCTTTTTACAAACTTTGAATCTCTCTTGATAAACGAACCAGTAAGTTAGTTGCAAATTTATTTCAACCGCGAAATAATGAAGACGCATTCTTCCCACGTAGCCCGTGAAATCTTAAAACAACTGTTTTTCAAAAAAGTCAAGAGAAGTCTCCAAATTTGCTTAGAATTAAATGACGATTTTTGGTGCAGTGCTGTGATTCAACAAAATCTAAAAGGTATTATGAAGGAAACGTGATCCACTGTTGTTAGAAAAAATATAAATGATAGGCCTAGCCGAGTGGAGTGCAGGCTATAGAAGAAAAATCTATTATTTTTTGTTCATGCTTGCAAAAATATGGAAATAACCAGAAAGACAAATAAAAATATTAATTTAAAAAAAATATATATTTTGTATATTTAGAAAGCCTACTTGGTAAAATGTTGCCAGGCCGATCATATTTCAACGTTTTGAATAGGATCAATATACAGCCACTTTGAAGGGCTGATTCATCATGATCTAAGTAGACCCTGTGGCTGGCTGCGGCTGTGCATGAAATTATGAACTCTCACCCTACCTATACTGTGAGAAAGCGTAAGGTAATTTGCATGTTTTACACGCACTTGTTGGGAATGCACATTGGGGGGGGGGGGGGGACGTATTGGCAACATTGTTCTTTTGTTTTGATCCTCGCAAACATTACAAACATTTAAATATAAAAACAATAATGTAAAACATACCACGTAGTCATCAATCAAGTGAGTTGCAACCGAACACTTGAACACGTTTAACCAATGCTCAAAATAAATAAGTTTCTATAGGGTGCGTTCGATTAGCTTCCCCGGGTCGACCCCGGTCTGCTCATCCGGGTGAGCCCCTAACCATGAGCTAATCGAACGCCAACTTCCCCCAGCATTCACACCGATGCATCTTGGGACAGCCGACCGGAACTACTTCCATTTTGTGCCGTATGTTCGATACTTTCCGTGGGTTCACGAAAACATCGTAAAATAATTATTCTCAAGGTAAAACTGCAACGTTAAACAATTGTACAACCCCACAGTGATACAAAGGTACCCGGCTTCGAATACAAAATACTTATTGCTCACAAAAAGGCTGCTGTAATGGCGAAAATGTGTGTCAAACTTCCTAAAATGTCCCACTGAATTACAAACAAAATGGTGGCCATTGAGAAAGTTTTTCGCCGTGACGTCATGAACCAGGGGCAGCCCCAAGTGACCCGCTCCACAAGCAGGGCACTTGGGGCTGACCCGGGTGAGCCCCATGAATGACGTCAAAGCTATTCGAACGCACCGGGGGAAGACAGCAGCCCAACCAGGTAAAAATCCACTCTTCTCGGAAATCTGCCCATGCTCAGAACGACGAAAGCAATGGAAATAGTGTCCGGTAAAAATGCTGCCACCTAGCGTTCATAAGTCTCCCATTAATCCACGTATTACAATGCTGGACCGAGAAAAGATCCTTCTCTTCACGCTGTGCGCGTTCTCGCTGCATTCTTTGATTGAGACTCGTAGTAATACGTCTGCATGATACCCTCATCCATGGGGTGATTCTATAGCCTGTCAGAACACTAGAGATCACTGGTCCTAAACCTAAAGCTAAATTGGTTCCTTGCGCGGAATGTGACACGATAAATATCATATACAAAACTTCAGAAGTCTAAAGTTCATACGTACAGGTACCAAACTTTGGTACTAAATCGTTTAGAAAACCATGCATCTCATGCATTAATCTTATGTACATGATACAGATGGAAATATATATTATATGCTATATTGATTTCCATGTTTTATATGATTTTTACAGGTATTAAAATTACTCACTTAGGATATAAATTATTCATTATAGACAATCAAATGTGGACCTGAGATTAAATATTAGTATTGAATGTTTTATTTCAAAGCTTATTACAGATAGAGGAGGTGAAATATTTGACATTAAATACTGAGTCGTTTGTAAGTTAAGTGGTGAGAAAAACTGTTGTCAATAAGTGTCGTGTTCCCTGCCTACCACATCAATCATGTACACCAATACCCGTTCAAATTTGGGCGCCATATCATCTTCTCCTCCTGACTCCATTTTTGGTTACTTTCAATTTGTTTTAATGATAGACGACACGACGGCTGTTCTGTGGTAAAGGTCTAATGTCCAACCTAACACTAATTGTTTTAATGACTCCGCTGACAATGGAAAGTGCAAGGATAAAAAATTCGAGCTCAAGTATAAAATAGTTTATTCAATGTACGTTGAGTACGACTCTTAAGTATTAGGAAAGACAAGATTAAATGTTTTGAAAAGCAGCCATAAAAACATGTGTTAAGGGGCACACTATTGCGTTAAGGGGCACACTATTGCGTTCAGTGTGTCAACGGGGAGGGTTCGGGATGGGGTGGCAACTTGCGGCTATTTTTGTTGTTCCCTAACATATCGTTCACAATCTTTTTGCTGCAGTAATCCTCAAGTTTTTTTAAAACATGATTTGTATTGATGATTTTGTTTTTTATATGAAGTAAAATTAACTAACTTGGAATGAAATGATTAGTAAATTTTTTAATCTAGGGATCTTTGTGAGATTTGTTTTAATTCATTGTGAACTCCGGGAAATAAATATGAAATGTTCCCCATCGGCTTGAAACCCTTGACAACGCCGCTGCTTTTTCGTTTGCCTACCTTACTGCTCAGAACACAATCAGTTAAAAAAATAAAAAAATTATTAAGAAGGGATTATGGAATTATTTGATCGCAGTTGTTTTTTAAAATTTTAAACGTGCGGGGTTATTACCTTAATTTTTGCACAGACGATTTGTTCAATGCCGAATGAGTACGCTATATCCTATTGCACTAAATAATTATATCATTTTTGAAAATTCTTTTCTGGCAATGAACTTGTATAGTCTAATATCATCGAATAAGCTATTGTTAGAGAGATGATTATATAAAAGTTATGTAGAATTGTTTTGGTTTATATGCGAGTATTTTATTGAATTATTGGCTTGTAGTTGACGATGTCTATCCCGGAATGGAAAAACCTCTATAGTGAGTGGCACGATCTACATGGTTACTGGATAACGGGCTTGCGCCGGTGTCGTGTGTTTCGAGTCAGCACCTGATATAACGGTTATTTCTCTCAGGGTGTCATCGTACCCATGCGGCTGTACGGGGGATGGTCTCGTTATATCGCCCACCGCCTCGACACCGTTCCCAACTATGACCGGTGAAACGCGAATCGCCGGTGAAGTCGACTCGGAGTACCCGCCGGTATCGTTGGGATCGGCGAAGTGTTCCCCAGCCGGGTTAGCAAGGTCGGGTGGGGGCGTACCGCTAAAACTACCCCTACTGTGTGGGGAGGGTGTCTCAAACTCATTGCTAGGGGGTAACTGGGTCAAGGGAGGGAAAATAAAGTGTTCGCTCTCTTGATTGGATCGACTGCTGTGAGCTGGCTTGTCATCACAGTCAACCGAGCACGGTAATTTAAACTGCACAGATGGCGAGTCCTGGTGTTGCGAGTCACTGTCGTACGCATCTCTCAACGGTCCGGGTTTTGTAGTCTCCGCTAGAGGCTTAGATTCCTGAGTTTTAACACCAAGAGGGCGTAGTTTCATGCTTTTACCCTTACCCTTCGCAGATTTAGAGTTCGGTGGAGGTGTGGTACCGCTGTCAGAGGTACCACTGTCGCTGGTCCGACTGTACGCTTTCTCAGTCCCCGAAGACGCGGCTTTTCGGTTGTTTGATTTGCCGTGACCGATTCTGAGTCCACTCGTTAGATTACCGATACCTGTGAGAATCGATGGCTTTTGTTTGAACTTCCGCGGCTTCCACTTGCTGACGGGTTTCTTGTTCGAGAGCCTCGGTTGTGGAGTTGCATCGGCCCGTGTATCAGAGTCCGTAGATGACACGCTATGTGCGTCATCCTCGATCGTAACACGCTTTTGTGTGTTTCTCTGTGAAGTCTGACTGTCCCCCGAGCTCCATTTGCGGCCGAGGGGGGCATGCTCGGGCCCTCTCTCATCTCCTGAGCTCAGAGGGTTCTTAAGGACTGGTTTTATAGGTTTTTCTCTTGCTCCGTGCCCAGGAGAGATCCCCTGTTCTCTCTGCGGACTCTGCGCACCGGCTTTAGTCCACGTCGTGGTAAAACCATCGTCCAGTTTCTGCACAATCACTTGGTCATCACCAGGAGTTTGTTGGTGATCTTTGTCAGCGCGGTCAACTCCGAGGGTGCCATCGCCGTCCGTAGTTTGTTGATAGGAACTGAGTAACGGCTGGGTTTCGTTGGCATCTTCTACGTCGTTCGGTGAGGCACCACCACGCCCGCGACCATGACCGTTTGGTATGGTTTCAGACAGTGTTCTCCCGTGTCCGTAATGTGTTTGAGGTTGTTGCCCTCCGTTCAAAGTCTCGGGAGTTTTTTCGACAGTTAAGTGCACGGGGGAGCATGTCGGATCTCCATTACGATCAGAGTTGCCCGTGTTACTCCGACGTTTTTCCGGTACCTTCTCTCCCCTCCTGCCGGTAGTCTCATCCGTCTTTCCGAACAGAACACCACTTTGCTTTGAGTCCGCGTACTGCTCCTCGCTGTCTCTGGAATGTTTTCCTGATTGCTGGGTCGAGTCTACTTCCTGACCGCTTATGCCAACCCCCGAATGGCCGACAATCAGTCCCATCCGACCGATTGCACTGAAGATTTTGGGTCTCTCAGCCGGCCCGGCGTCTGGGAAGGCGTCCGAGGCCAAGCTGCTGGAACTCTGCTTGTTGGCGTGGTCCGTGTACGTATTGGAGCTGCATGTCCGATCCGTATTGTAGACAGGTGTGCTTGGACGATCCCCGACATTACACCTGTAGTTAAGTGGGAGGGAGTCCTTATTGTAGTCCTCAGGTAGCCTGGGATGCCTGTCAACGCCCGTCGCTCCTAGCTCCACCGAGGCGTTACTGTACGTCTCGTCGTGACCGACACTCCGGTGAGGGCTCGACTGGGATTGCACACTCCCTTTGAACGAACCTTTCAGCACGTTGGTGGTGTCCACAATGACGTCCATCATATCAAGGCATGCATCTCTGATGTTCAGACTCACTAGGCTGCCGTTGAGCTTGGCCTTGTCCAGTGCTTCCCTGTGCTTGACGGTCTTATCCTGCCTCTCTTGTTCGCGATAGTACTCGGAGAAGTTGTTCACAATGATGGGAATGGGGAGGGCAATGAACAGCACGCCACACACACAGCAAATAGAACCGATGACCTTCCCTGCCGCGGTGGTCGGGTAAATGTCCCCATAACCCACGGTGGTCATGGTGATGGCAGCCCACCAAAATGACTCGGGGATGCTTTTGAATTTGGTCTTAAAAACATCTTTCTCAACAAAGTATGCTAAACTCGAGAACAGTAATATTCCTATGGCCAGGAAGAGGATGAGTAAGCCAAGCTCCTTGTAGCTCCGACGGATGGTGTAACCAAGTGACTGCAGTCCGGTCGAATGCCTCGCCAGTTTCAGGATTCGCATAATGCGCATGATCCGGAATATCTGGACCAATCGGCGAACGTTTTGGAACTGCATCACACTCTCGCGCGAATCCTCGAGAAACATGGTGATGTAATACGGTAAGATGGCGATGAGATCGATGATGTTGAGGGCGCCCTTGAAGAACTTCCACTTGTTTGGGGCGGAGATCAGACGCAGCAGGTATTCCAGCGTGAACCATGCTATGCAAACACTCTCCACGTGGGCAAGGTCTTGGTTGTCAACGTCCCGGTGCTTTTCGTCCATGGATTTGAAACTGTCCATCGTGTTGAGTGATAGAGCGATGGTGGAGAGAATGATGAAGAGGATTGATAACACAGCCACAACCTGCAACATGGTAGAAAACAAAATGACATCACGACAGGATCAAAATCATAAAATAAGTACAGGAGGTCGCTGATTCAAATTCTACTCTCTTCAATTTTTCTTTGTTCAACCCTAAATTAAAAAAAAAAAAATTACACCGTCAGTTTCCTTTGTGTTTTAGTATTTGATATTTGAAGAAAGTCGCAAGGTGATCCCCTAGCTGCCGCTTTGCAGGTTGTATCGTAAATTTTGGTGTGGACCCTGACTACACAGCAGCTAATGGTTGTATGGCTTCTGACTGGCACCCCCAGACATGATATTGACAAAATAGGGAGACCGCCAACATAGGGCTAGATAGCTCAGTTGGTAGAGCGCCGGCACGTCAATCCAGAGGTCGTTGGTTCAAATCCTGCTCCAGTCAATTTTTCTTTGTTCAACCCCAAACCAAAAAAGGCACATCATAAAATTAACCTATGAACATAAATCAACCAATCCAGGAGACACTTTTAAGTGAAAAACAGCAAAAACGGTTAATATCTGTTGTCAGTAATTTTGTAAGCATGTGAGTCGGCTCGACCAAGTGTCGCGAGGAGGTTCTATCCCCCATCCATAATTTCGTCTGATAGCGCCCTCTTTTGACTAAGCTTCCTTCAGCTTATTGTACCGTATTTGTGGGGGGGGGGGGGGGGGGGGGGGGGCGGCACACACACACGCCAGGGGGACAATATCCATGACACCAGCGTATTTCGAAATAAGCAACGGTGATTTGGGGTCTTTAAATGCTTTTTCCTCAACTTTGACAGGATTTTATACAAAAATACACTTCTCTTGTCGTTAGCATAATATACCCTTAAAGTTTTAAGTTAATTCTATTTTATTTTTATTGTGTTCCGAGTATAAGCATATTCTTTATTCATACTTCATTTGTTAAAATCTCGTATAGATCATATTTGTTATTAATGTTTTGTATGTCTCCTTTGTGACTGGGTTCGAGTTCAGAAAAATACCAAGATTCATCTTAAGATGAGTAATTTTGTAAGTATCACCACAGTGATTTGTATTATGACATCACACTTTGCTTAGCAGTTATGATTGACACACAGATCAATCTTAGCTCATATAATGAAACCGGCTCCTGGTTCAATAGGCTTTCGAGCTACAGTGTCTACACATACCTTTGTTGAACCTGGTCATAATAATAATTAGAAATTACATGTGCCTTGTTTGTTTGTTTGTTTGGTTTAGTATTCATTTGTTCACTCCTCCGTCTTACTTATTGTAAATGTGTGTATTGTTTTAATATTTTCGTGGCGTGTCGTGGCCGAGCGGTCTAGGTCACCGGACCTAAGCTCTGGTGTTTTCAGCAGCAGAGTGTGGGTTCGATACCCGGTCATGACACTTGTGCCCTTGAGCAAGGCACTTAACCATAATTGCTTCGAAAAAGTTGGGAAGGTAGTGCATTCTGCTCTACCAGACAGGCTCCTAGTGGATGATACCCATGCCTACATCCTTAAGGACTGTGAAGGGGGTAATCCTGTTTCAGCCCCAGGAGTAGGAGGCAACGTGCCCCTGGTGTCAATTGATTTGGGTCGATAGCCCAAATCAGTTATGTGTAGCCCTCACCTTGAAGTGGCCGTCCGTGGCCTTGTGAGTTAGGCGATATCTCATAAAAAAAATAAAAAAAATATTAATGACAGAATAAAGAATGATAATACTATTTATTGAGTTGGCTTTCTGATTGAAATGTAATGTATAATCTATTCTTATTATTTCTTTAATAGCTAGCTACCAATCCAGTATTTCAGCTCTCGCTCGTCCACGCCGTCGGGACGCACGTTGTACGGGGGAAGGCCGAGGCAGAATCATCAACTGACTTATTCCAAATAATTAATGATTTCCACTCTCCCTGAGTGTATGGCCGGTCGTAATTCGTAAATGGATTTTTAACTACCGCCGTTTTTTTGGTCAAGGCTTTCTCCTCCCAGTCAGTATGAAAGAGGAGATTGTCAATCATTTTGTAATTACACAATTGTTTTTAATTAAACACACTTTACATTAACTTTTCACAATATTTCGCATCCCTTTCGCTCGCAGTTCTGCAAATGTTCTTATACATAAATGTTAACGAATTCGGGGGTGCTCGTTAATGCTTGTATAATTTAATTTAGGGTTGAACAAAGACAAATTGACTGGAGGCGGGACTTGAAACTGCGACCCCCAGATCTGATTAGCGTGCCTATGTTTTACCAATATATGTACCCTTATTGTTGACGTTCTCCCTATTTTGTCAATATCTTTGTTCGGGGGGTGCCAGCCAGAAGCCATTCATCCTGTCACCGCCGTATAGCCAGGGATCACACCCAAGCTTACGATACAACCTGGGAAGCTTTCTATTTGAAATAAAAAATCGCATCCCATTAGGGTGAGCCCTGTGCTGCAGCTTCCAGGCTAATCACCTCTCTATGTATTTGTAAATGTCTAGTTACCGCTTCCCAATGTTTTCAGTCCAAATCAATTTAACGATTGCCATTTTATAATTATCAGGAGATCCGGTTCGTCTAGTGATCTCTTTACCTTGTGTAAACACCCATGTGGACCCCGGTTCGAATCCAACCCTGGACCGGAGCTTTGAACATGGGTTGGCTTATAGTCCCTATGATCACATGGGTTTTCCCCTAAAAAAGGGACCCTCCCAAATCTAAAGCTGAGATTTCTTCAACATCTTTTCTATACACAGTTATCTTCATCATCATCAGACCTATGGGGTTAAGTGCATGGCAATAGTGAGAGTTCATTGGTTTTATGATACCCTAAAATATGTGACCCGCTCTATCGAATTGAGGAATGTCTCGGAAATTTTGAAAATGTAGTTATGCATACCATGTTAACAAGTAACTCACTGGCCCGTAGCTTATTCCAATCCGAAGTTCTCGGGCAATGAAGAAAGTCTGCAAGACAAGGCCACTTCCATTTTTTAATACGTGTTTATTTAGATAATCGCTTTTAACAACAGCTAGCTATGTAGCTATGCGTACGAACATGCTCAAGAAAACATACTTTCTGTGGATTTGTTCATCTTTTCAATTAAAGGTAATACAACGACAAGAAAGATCAAGTTTTCTTTAACCTAATACCACCGAAATCTCAAAATAGGTTTTTAGTGTTTTTTCAAATTTTTTGAATGTCAACAAGTTTTGTATGGCGAATTACACGTAAACGTGATTTCAGAGACATTCCTCATTTCGATAGAGCAGGTCACATAATTATTATATAAAATAATAATATTCAACTTTTAGAATTGATGCATGGTACTTCAAATTTTCTGGCAGAAATTGTACTGCAAACAAGAACACGCATTTGTCATCGCATGGTTTAATCAAAAAAGGCTATTCGAAGAAACAGACTCGGTTTTTTGATGGGGGCGGGCAGCGTGACGTCATACTTTTACGATCAGTTGTGGCTTTGAGACTCGGAGTATTTTAATGATAAATGCACGCCAATTCAGAGTGGATTTCCTCGAAGATGTCTGATCAAAGATTGGAACTGCTGCAGCTTATTTAAAGACGAGCTACGATGCATCATTGTTTTTATTTTTTTATTATTTGTTTAGAAGAATACGTTCATTCCAATCCTTTGGTTTTCAATTCCGTAAACACGGCAATTATACATTGAACAAACCTGTAAAAGTGTCATCAAAAAGGGTTGGTTCGTTTCCGTTAAAACCGTGAAAAGTTACGTTTTGTTTTGTGTGGGTGTCGTGTTTTTTTTCAAATTGGCTTTAAAATGTTGAAAGCAAGTGTCGTGTATTTCTGACGGAAATACCATCCCCGGTGAAGTATTTGTATTTACCGTGTGTTATAAAAAGCTGTGAAATTGAGGGGTTTATTTCGATTCCGGTAATCTAAATAGGCAACGGTGATATTTGTTTTTTTAAAAATGCTATTCCCTCGTAGTATTGCTGACGAATATTTTTCTATAGAGGAGTAGTACAAACTTTAGGATCGGTGAACGTTCAGGTAAATTTTGTTTTGCTATAAGGCCACTTATAATTTATTGTAGTTTCTCGCCAACCCGTCTTTGAAAACTTAGGCTATGCTTCATTATTGCTAACTTGTTTTGCTTCCCAAGTTTATTTTTTAATGGCTAAGTTTTCACTCTTTTTAAACCTAGAACTTTAAGTACCAGGGATCTTTTCCAAACTATGGCGTTGGCTTAGGCTCCGTCTTAGGCTCTGTCAGTTATTTAACAAACGAGTGCGCTTTCGGTATGTGGCTTCAAACAGGCGGAGGGAGTCTATACGCCGGAAGCCTACACCGAAGCCCCGATTTCGAAAAGACCTTTAGATGGCTCTGTGTTGTCCACGTATAATACTAGATTAATTGCTGCGAAATAAAGACTTGACTGAAATATGTTATTATCAGCCGACCTTCAGGGACCTTTTTTTGGTATGTTTATTTACATTTACATGGAAACGAGGTTGAACATTACTATAATCGTGACTCAAAACTTTAAGATTTTTATGTTTCATTAGTCAGTCACTCAACGCTCCACTTTCCAAGAAAGGAAAACGACAACCCATCCCAACCCAATGGGTACTCGGTGCTTTGTTACAAAACCGCGTGTAATGATAATACATGTTGTGACACGTTTTATATGCCCCTTTTCAAAAAAGCCTCACGGCTGAACTTTTTGGTCTCTCTTTTGCATATATTGTTCTTGACGAGAGCACTCTCAGGCGTAAATAATTTCCGGGAATGATTGGTACTTGTCGAAACTTTACATTTTTTGAGAGGTGTCAAGTGCGGATCTGCTCATTTTGAAACAGGGTTATCTCCAGCGATTAAAGCACATGTGCAACATTGGTAATTGTCAAAGATAGGCCTAGTATCCACACTTTATGTGACCCAACCATAGAAATAGAACCCGGAGAGAACGCTGAGCTCGACCGCCCTCTGTGTGTCGTCTGTGGACGCGGCGTATCGATACCACGCGACACGCGTGTATGGCAAAATGATCATCACGTGACACGCGTGTATGGCAAAATGGCAACGCACATAGACCGTAATATGCTAATTTTGCCATACACGCGTTAAAAAATGGCGTACGCGCGTCCATAAAAATGGTCTCACAACGAAATCGCACGCACAATGACGCACTCAGCGTTCTCCTGGTTCTATTTCTATGGACCCAACACATACACGAAATAACAAAACTGAAAGTTTAAGCTAAATCGGTCTTCGGAGTCATGACAAAACAGCGAAAAACCCCGTTTTGTGTTTCCACTGTTTTCAAACATCGGATTTTATCACCAGTGATAAAGACTAATTGTTTTACTCAATTCCTAAAAACTATAGCATTTCAAGCAAAACTTCTTTATACCATGTAAGTTATGTGCAAATCTGTGAACATTTATGTTTTCAATCTTACCAATGTTGTACACACCCTTTAAAGTGCACTTAGTACATTAATTTTGTTTAATAGATGTTAAATTTGCATCATAATTGTTAGTGTTTTACCCAAAACACCAATGTGTGTTAAGTACTGTAGACACAGCGCTTTCCCGATTCTTGTGACAAAAAACCCTCACACGCATACTACTCAGCGGGATTAGAACCAACAACATTTGGCAATCTAGAGTGGATGTCTTACTAATGTAGACAACCGAACTTGCCCGGCGACAAGAAGTTCGAATCCTATTTTTTAGCAGCGGGTATACAGCAACGATTTTAATTGATGTTGTGTGTTGTGTGTAATAACCGTCCCATGCAGGGGTAAGGTGAAATTCAGTTTTGTGAGCGACTCAGATCATTTTCCAATAGATAGAGCCATTATGGAAATGAAAAACAAACAAACAAACAAACAATACAATATTCCATGATTTGTGGTCAAAAACAGTGTCGCCATCAGTAAAAAAACCAAAAACATAAATCGCATCTTGTCTTGTTTTCGCAGCATCTTGGACAAACTCCATGTAACGAATACAAGTTAACGGTATCGGATTTCTGGAATTGCGGTTATCCAGTAAAATATTACCGAGTTACACATAATCTCCTGAATCGAAATACTATACATGAGTGGTTTAATGATATTCATTTTGAATTCAGAATGACTATTAACACACCATTTTAAATATATACAGTAAAAGAGTAGGGCTCATAACAAAAAAAAGTAATATGACAAGTTTGTCTTAATCGCATAATCTATTGCATCTAATTTGAATTGTCTTGCCCTCTTTCCATCACTTCATGATGGAGTATCTACGGCGTAAACACGGCAGATACAACTCCTGAACCGTGGGCAAACCAATACAGGAATTTCCATTTGAATTACATATTATACAAGTGCCGTGTTGTGGACATTGGCGCCATGCCCAAACCCGTCTTTCCCAGGTCACTATTTTTTAATGAGTAAGTCGCAAAACTCGCAGTTAAAACTGAGGGGGGAGGGAGCGTTCCTCCGGGGAGATGACGGCCAATTTACTTTACGGACGTCCCAATTTGTTTCGTACATAATTATTCAGTGTTTGAATTGGGGATCGGCACATCGAATATCACGCCTGCCTGCCGTAGATGTCAGCACAATGTCCATGTTTATCATTTCTGCAGTGATCACCTCAGTCAGGTACCTTGTATGCAATGAAGATTACAAGACTGTGATGATTTTCAGATACTATAGGAACCAGACTATGTCTTCGATTCATTCGTGCTAATGCATGAAGAGGGGGGGGGGGGGGGGGGGTGGGGGACGACCGCTATTTAATGTCAAACCATTCAGTTGTGCCAAGTTCCCGATTCATTGGGGGGGGGGGGGGGGGGGGGGGGAGAGACGGCGGGGACAAAGAGTTCCCGCCCTTGCCCCATTCAGCTTAAATGACGACCCCCCAAAAAATCCACCAGTGCTTCTTCGATAGCCGATAGTACAGTAACCCCCGCTGGAGCACACGCATAATCCTCTTTCTGTTGTTTTTACTAAAAACGCGCCAACCGAATTCGGTGAAGTCCCCACAGCAGGTTGACTGCGTATAGTGTGTACCTTGGCAACTAGAAGGATGGAAATGATTTTTGTAATCGAATTTGTTATATTTTTTTATATTGTGTTTTTGTAATATCTGCATCAATGCATTGTTTGTTTTTATCTTTATTCATATGCCAGCTGTTGTAACACCGAGTAATGTGGGGCGCTATAAAAATGTCTGTATGTCGTGCAAATAACGTCGTGTATACAGATTCTAGACCTAATGACCGAGTGGCGATACTCTATAGTTTCAAAGCCACAGTCCGGAATACCGATTTTCTTCTCCCCTCCCAAAGTATTATCTGTGGGGACTGATGATGGCCATAATTAGAATATCCAGATTCGTCCAGAGCACTTAATGGATATTCTTTCACTCCACGGTATCAGATGAGTGCTGGATGTCCCCTGCACTCAAACATATAATACAACTCTTTGAAAAATACACGATGATGGCTTGCGCCCACAGCCAGGTCTCGAATTGCTGCTCGCTCTCATGCAATCCACGGTGGAAAACCCGTACCTTTGAATCGAAGCCGCGAGAAACACTTCTACACTATATTATTTTGATTTGGTTGCAGACTCGAATAATTTGATGTATATTTGGCTATAATTTGTGATAGGGGTGAGGTTTGATTGACGTCATGTGTGAGCACGTGATATTTGGACGTTTTAATCGAATTCATCAATGGAGGAGAGGTTCTAAAATAATTTCGTCAACACTTTTTTTTATGATGATGGACAAAAACAACATTTCACTGAAAGAAAGCGATGAGGATGAAGTCCCACGGTTTTACTAGAGCCACAGACATACCCTTTTATAAAAATGGATAAACACATAGCCGATTAAAATGATTAATATTCATATCTGCCGGCTTACTTATTCAAATTCCGTGTATTATAGCCTAACTTTATGACCCCCTTGACGCCATCAAGCATTCATCGAGGCAAACGCCTGAGAGACCATAGCTTCACGGCTTCGCGCCAAAAAGGCGACACATTTATGCCCCGTTTTCCCGCCACAAGACGGCCTAGCAGCGCGAGATACACGAGCTTCCAAGCGGTCATGAATATTGCATGAAACATCTCACGATTTGACTGCCACTCGTATTTTTTATATATTTATAAACAGACGTCATCTTGGGTTCGATGATGAGTTGCAAATGTCCATAGGTCTTGTTAATGTTTTTTTCTTGTTTATCCACCTACGTAAAATGCTGACTTAAGGATTGACATTTTTCCTTCCTCCGCACTTAAGTTGTTGGCAATTATTTTTATTTTTTTTCAAACTTAGATTTTTGTTTGTTTGTTTTGTTGATAGATTTGTGTACGTTACCGGCTGTAAATTACACCGGCTCTCCATTCATCAAAGGATTTCCGTTTAACTAAAAGCACGATAATGTGTTGAAGAAATACTAATAAATTTACTAGTTTATATCTGGATCTTATTTTTCTTGAAGTTTATGCCAGTCCTAATATAGACCTTATGCATTGACGTCACCAAGCCGCCATCTTAGAGGTAAACTGATGATGAAACAATGGAAACGCGCTGATTTGTACGCGCGGCGCACAGGACTGGCCAATGAGCATCTTCCTTTTGACCTCTAGGTGAGGGCGCCCTACTCAAATGACGTCATATGCATACGGTCTATTGTTTCCTGATATTTATTTCCATCTGATTTGCTAAAAAAACGTACTCAATGCTTGACTTTTATTTCGATTAGCCAGAAATAAGCTTAAATGAAGGTGCACAATAACACATAAAACGCGAACTGTTTTAGGTGCTAACTTCACATGAAAACAGTCACAAATTTTCCCCGATATTTTTTACCAAATTTTCGTTGGAGACAATAATTTTATCCCATTCCCGTTGAGTCAAAAGGGGGTGCAGCCTGTTTTGCTATCTAGCCGCACTGCGACTGCGTGAATTTGTAAGGCAGCAGAAAATTACGCCGTAACAAGTTAAGAAAAACTCTCGGGTTGATGAAACTCCTCAGTTCTTTCTTTCACAACATCGTGTTTTTGTTGTTGTTTTTTTTTTTTTTTTTTTTGCGAACACGGACAGTGTAGTAAAAATAATTCCTGTTTTGCAAAGTTCATCTTGCGGATAGTCGGTCAATAAAACGTCTCCGAGAACCTGTTTGCCCTTAAGCCAGACCACCGTCACCATGGTAACCGCGGCTGCATCACAGCGTCCGAAACCACATTATTTATACTACTACTAGGCCTATAAGCAGAAGAAGAAGAAAAAAAATGAAAAAATAATATAACATGGTCTGCCTCAAATCACCGTGGAAGATCAAATTCCATATTGGTCAAGGCGCTTTACGGACTAATGGTTTTAGACCAATAAAGACCCTAAGCATTGACGTCATCCAGCCGCAATTCTAAAGGTAAAAAAAAGACCCCACAAAAACAAAACAAGACGCATAAATTTATACACGCCGCGCTACAAAAAGTAGCTAAGCACAACAACATTTTGCTTACCAGAATAAGGTTACCAGCCAAACTACCATGTCACATGTACAATTGTTGCATGGTATCATGCTCATTTCTGCTTAGCAGAAAATTGTTAAGCAATATTTTCTGCTTAAGCATCTCTATGAAATTGGGCCCTGGATTGGCCAATGCCAATGAGCAACCTCCTTTCTACGCGCGGTTGCTCACCCCATTGAGGTTGTCTTGCTTGGCTTGAACGCTCACGTAGATAAAGACGACTAACTTAACCTGGCAAACGACCCCCACGTGTTAACGAGATAACTCTTGGGTGTAAAGTATATGGTGTCAACCGCATTATTGGACTCCTTGGGGACGAGGTTACAGTCCTAGTCGTGGCGAGAGACCTCTGGTACACACCCGGGGGGATGAGGTCACATGACGCCAAATTCTATACAATTTGTTCCATGATAAATTGTCATTTCCGAAGGTGTTTGAAGGGTGACATTAACCCCTGTCCATAAAATAACGTTTCAACCTGAGGAGTGTGGCACTACCTCATGACTGTTTTGTTTCCACTTTAGGTCCACCACATTTATATATTTACAAAATACAAGGGCCCACTCGGATCCCTTAACAAATCGCCAGTAAAATAAAAACTATGGACAACAACTTGAAAATTAAATAAACGACCAGAAACACGTCGGAATAAAACCTACCCGCGCAGCCTTGGAAGAGTTCGGTTTCTCCATAAGATCCCATAACTTTTTCCTCCTACTGGACCAACAGCCCGTCCCGAAGACCTCCTGATTGTTCTCCCTAAGACTATCTGAAATCCGTTTTTCCTCCTCGAGGAGTTGCTCTTTCTTGTGGTGGTACTTGTGCTGGCAGCAGGACTCCAAATACAGCTCATCGATGCCCCAGTACTGCAGATCGTTGGCGAAGGACATCGGGCACATGCCCTCGATGAGGTGTAACTTACCGGTACGGTAGAAGTTCAAAATGGAGTTGAAGGAGGCGGGGTGTCGGTCGAAGAAATACTCGTTATCAACCAGGATGTAGTCATCGCAGAGGGCCATGATGGTCTCGTGGGTGGTACAGTCACGGAGCCTGCCGAGACGAGAGCGTGGGAGACGGTTCAACGTGCGCCACATTACCTGATAACAAAATACAGAATGGTCATTATTAAATCGGTGCTCTCTCCTGCCTGCCCAACCGGCCCGTGCCACAAAATTCCACAGGAGACTGTGGATGGAAACTAAAGTCACAGCGCACAAGCCATGGGGTTTCCACATAATACCAGCTGTTTGTACAAACAGAAGAAAACCATGTATCCAATGTTAGCCTGTAAGGTGTGGTGCTTTGTGGCAGTCTGTGCCAGTGTACAGGAGAGTTGATGTTTCAATTAGGGATTACATGCAGTCACAACGATATGGGGGGGGGGGGGGGGGGGGGGGATAAGAAAACAAGTCGAGTAGAAAAACACCGAAACAGCCGTCGGCTGTAAAATTCGTCTTCCCATGAAAAGTGGATTCATTGATTTTAAGCTTGAAGAAGGTCCTCGTCCCCGCCGAATGCACCGAATGGATGACTCGACATTCTCCGCGGTATGAATTAGAATATTGTTTGATAAGAATTGAAAAGGGCTTTGAGGTCAAGTTCAGTTTAGTAATGCACTCATTTTCCAATACAAGAATCCTGATGGAAGTGAAAAAACAACAAGTCTCTAACCTCACGTTAGGATGGTGTCAAATATCATTTGATTTGAGACTCTTTCAGAGCGAAATTTTAAACACGAATCATTGGATATCAACAACAAATAGGTCTGTACACTCCAAAGATGAACTTTTGCGTCGGTCGAAAGGTCAAAATCAGTGTAATTTTGATTGGATATCATCGAAATTCAGGAAAAGACCCAAACTTGAAATGTATCGTCAATGGACGTGTTCTTGATTTTGACAAGATTTCGCACCAGAAGAGTATCAAAAACAATGGCATTCTACACGGGCTTTAATGTGAGGTTAGAGCCTCGTCAGTCTGATTCCATTTTCATGAGGACTCTATTGGAAAATGAGTGTAGTCACAAACTCAATTTGACTTTGAAGACCCTCCTTAAAAGGTGAACAGATATATCTTATTGTACCCGTAAGGATTGGTTTGCACATGTTTCTACAAAGCCTCAAACCCTACACATGCCTCTGATGATTCTCCATTCCAATTTCAAACCGGTTCTAGTTTCGAAATGGAAAACACAACCAGAAACAAAACAGAGCAACGTTTACAAAGTTTGGCTGCACACGATGAAATTCTTTAAAGCCTACACAGAACGGTAGGCCCTATATATACATGTTTTGTTTCTGACGAAACATTCGTTATTACAGTCTTAGTCATGGTTTTGCTTTCGAGGCAGTAAAACCACGAGTACACGGTCGTTAACATTTGGTCTCCCTTCCATAATGGCACTAAAAATGAAACTCTTTTCATAAAAAAACTACAAATAACACTGAAACCTGATGACACCGCGGCTTGCTGAGTTTAAGTAATATAAATTGACCCACGTTTTCAAGTGGGAGTGTTTAAAAACAAGAAACATTTATTTAAAGGTATTGTACAGGATTGGTAAAAAACATCACTGTTTAGTTTTAGTCTGAAAGCTTACTGATTGTGAAGTTCATACAAAACCGTTTTTTTCTGTGAACTATTACCCTCTGATATGAAGTCATTTTCGAGAAAACTGTATCTAAAAAAACCCAGCTGATTTCGGTTGTTACAACCAAAATTAAGGACAATGTGTTTACATGCTAAAAATTGTGCATGGTTTGTCACTATTTTCTCTTGATCACACAAAACTTGAACACTGTTTGCGACTATGTTGTCGGCTCTACCAATCCTGTACTTTTAAGCACATGTTTCACATTGGTAATTGTATATAAAAGACCAGTGTCCACACTTGATTGGACCAACATATACATGCTACAGCAGACCTACGAAAGTTTTCAAACATTGTTTTCAAACATTGCGTTTGGGATTCGCAAGATGAAAATTAATTGTTCACTCATTTCTCAAAGACTATTGCATTTAAGGAAAAATATTTCAAATTTAAGAGAGTTTCCCACCATGACCATATTTACACCATGTACGTGTACGTTGTGAAGTGTAAACCTGTGAATATTTACATGTTTACTCTTACCAAAGTCATGCACACCCTGTAATGGGCGTGTACCTATTTTCTCTGACAGACTTAGTGAATTTATTCCCGGAGTTTAATGATATGATAAATATTTCAATCAAGGATTGTTTGTACTGCAGGATGTTTTGTGTATAGATAGGTTGCAGTATGACGTAAGTCGGCCATCTTTACGGGCAATTTGGAACACACAGTCATGCGTTACGCGTGAGAACGGCGTGCAGCACGCGCACATTTCACCAAACTCATTGCATGATTGGTTAGTGAATGACGCGGCTGCGTTAATAATTTGAGCGCTCGACGCGCCTGCAAGCCAAAATGCGATTTGCCCGTAAAGATGGCGTCTACTGGGAACTATCTATACTGAAGCAATCTGTTAGACTGCAGGGTTTAGCAATCAGATGGTCGTGGACTACAATCCCATAATGACTTGGGAAGGGTATTGCCAGTCAGTCGTCTAGTTTGAATATGCAGCACAGTTTATTCATAATTGTTATTCATAATTTATAACCACACACACTAAATTGATATGAGATAGATTGGCTATACACCTAGCTTACATGTGGTTCCTTAAGTTGAAAAGCTCTCAGGTAAACCCCCCCCCCCCCCAAAAAAAATAAAATAAAAATAAATAAACAAATACCAAATTATAGGAGGTGCACCCCACTAAATTAGGACTGGGTCAGTGCAGGCCTTGTTCATATTAAGGAGGCACCTAGAAAACAAATGTAAATCACCGATTGATTTTAGGGTCAATTCATTTAGGGATTGTTGAAATATGGTCCCATAATTGTAACGAGCGCATGTCGACTCTCAGATGCGGGTACTTTGGTTGGATAAGGCTTGACAGTGTATTTTTGTCGACTCTCAACTCTGGGTACTTGGGGTGGGAAAGTTTTTGGCAGAGTAATAAGTTTTGGGAGTTTTTAATAAAAGAAATAATAATAGACTTTACCTCGTGTCTAACGCCTCCCACGTTGACGATGACGCGTTTAGACTTGGCGCGCAGACTGATAATCGCCATGTGGTCAGTAGGAAGACTGGACGTCCGGGAACTCGACCTCTCTCGATGGATCGACATGCTTGTTTTATACTATCACTGTCCACGTAAAACACAATCTAATTCGTCCACAATGTCACAGTTATAATGTGCAGCTGTGTGTCGACTTGACTTATATGGTCTCTTTGTCAATGTTTGATGACGAGTCACAGACGGGATTCGTGGATGATTTCGGTAAGGCAAATCCACGTGGAGAGAAGAATCACAGCCAGCCATCTGTGGGGAAGTTTATAGTTCCGTTTCTCGTCTCGTTGATGCATTTCGAGAAATCCTTAAGTAGGTGTAGACTTTGAAGTCAACACGGAATACGGAGGAGTATGTTGTGTGCTCGAGTTGGTCGCAAATACACTCCCAGATAAAGTGAGTGGCAACATCACCCGTATAATGAGCTGACAACGATGAGCAGATGTACTTCTTGGCTATTTTTAATTAAGACAAACATGGAGTCGGTCTGGACCGATTGCCGTACCGTGTTGCCTTTGACCCCCTTTGCAGTGATGCTTGGTGCGAAGCTCGTTTCTTGGACGTTGGATCTGCGAAAGGCAAACAAAAAGAAGGAAAAATAGCGAAAAATAGTGGCATTACAAATCAATCATTTATAATATTAGTAATTGGCGGTCACCAGCCGTGCATGTCAAAATCATAGGGTTCGTTTGACACGATAAAGACGTCGTGGCCCATGGTTTTAATAATCACCGGTGGTTCCCCTTTACTTACTCAATCACGCGGACGGAAGTTCCCGGGTTCCCACCGGAGTCACGTCACGCATGCATTTTCCGTTTCATAATTAACACCCATGTTTCGGTTGATCTCACATTGTGGATTGACACTTTGGGGACGAGGGAGTTGTTTTAATTAGAGGATGACAGAATGGCCTGGGGTCAGTGTCAATGTATGCGTCACTGATGTCTACCTAGAGACCATTCACGTATTTACATCAACAAAACAAAATGGCGCCCAATGCAATCAATTTCTACGTGAGCATAATGGCATTATTAGCAAGCGAAGAGCATCTGCGAATTTTATCTGAACAGAATCCTGCAGCATCAGAATCCAGCTTTCTGCTGAAGACAATCAGAGCATCTGATCGAAACGTAGTTGTTATAACACCGCTTTCAGAACTACCACAACTCATAATACATTAAAGAGATTTTTTCATGTACACGGTGTTACCGCAAACCAATAATAAAGATTGTTACTCCATGCACCATGCATACAGAAGCCTCTTCACCAAACCGTTGGAGTGTAGTGTCCCTTGTTCTTTACTCTGGATTTTGTTCTTCTTATGTATGAAATTTTGGGTTCCGCGGGGCCTGACCCAATTCTGAGTCAGTGACCCGGATTCTGTGTCAAATGACCTAGAAACGGGTCAAATTGACGCAAAATCCCACTCGAAGTCCCATTTTTCGACCATTTTCCAGGTCAGTCTGACCCAAAAGTGGATCAGACCCACTGGGATCCAGAATCCGGACTGACCCGTTAAAAAGTGCATAAACAAAGATTGCATGTGGCTAGTGTACTGAAAATATCTGCAAGTGTAAAGCTTACATCGTAAACGTTGTATTTTAGCTTGTGTCGGAGAATAATTTATGTTTAGACCATCATATTGAATAGTTCAGACAGCTGGTTGATGAATTTTATGGTCATTTAGGATATTAGCTAATAACTATTAGTGTAATGTTTTACATCACAAACAATGCTAGCTCTCAATTTGTTTGTCTATATCGGATTTCATAGCATAGCCACCCCAGGAGCGTTGCTACCACAAGCGTTGTTAATCACAACATAGTAGCCCCTATCTTTATTTACGATCACGTCGTGATGAAAATGTATTTTAGTTTGACTACAACTTACATAATAGAATGTTTTGACCATCACATCGTAAACGCTGTATTTTAGTTTGTATCGGAGAATTATTTATGTTTAGACCCTCTTGTTGAATAGTTCAAACAGCTGGTTGTGATAGTTGTTATTGTCTTTTTAAATAGCTAGCAACTGTTAATTTCTGAGATCACAAATAATGTTAGCTCTCAACTTAAGTGTCTACATCGGTTTTCATAAATAAAATAGGCCCTCAATGAAAATCAGAATTAGGCCTAGTCTATTTTTCATCCTCGGCGTGACGGAGAATCAGGCCAAGTCGGAATTGGTGACTACGGTCACAGCTTCGGCTCATGCAAAGGGTGTTGCCAATGACGTTCTATGCTTCAGACAAAGCCACAGCCACCTTAAACGGAAATGGCCCAACTCATAATGCTACCCAGATCAGAATGGCCTCTTCAAAACCATTTTAGCTATGGCTTAGATTCCGTCATATATAGTAGACGGAGCCAAAGGCGGAGCTGAAGCCAACGCCTGGGTTTTGAAACGACGCCATTGTGCCCAAACTAAAGAGCTACACGTATTATAACCATGGAGGAAGGAATAGAACACAACTGTGCAATGCATCGGTCCAAGGCGAGGCACGAACGTACATGTACAGTCCCGAATGACGCTGGTAATACCATAGCTAATGTATGTTGACTACCCGATAGGATTAGAATAGAAATCATGTTTGCACTGATCAAGCCCCGTGTGCACTTTCTTCTGAGAGTGCATAAACACGACTGGTACAGAGTCTACGATAATAGTCACCTTGAAAAAACTGAGAAGAAATCTACTCACAACAAAATGTCCGATGACAACTCTTGCAAAGAATCGCACAGTGATTCTTCAATATTATTGTAACTGAATATAGTTTATTTTAGAACGTGCGACTGAGAGTCCTGTGCATTTCACTGTTGCATTTCAGTCAAGTGATCCCAAAGTCCAGTCCAGATTTTTTGCTTTCGCGAACGACCCCACTCTGCCTTCTTGGACAAACAGTATTGGTCATGTAACACCTGCTTAGCAACGGACACGTGACGTCACCGAGAGCACGCTACACACGTAGGTGTATACTTGAGCTTCTGGAAACTGTTGTATCTTTTTTCCTTCTGAATTTGATAAAAGTATAGTTACGTATTCTGAATTAATTCAGTTACAATTAATAGAAACAAATTCCCATTTGCTGAGTCTAGCCTTCGAACAGAATATCATCTCAGGACATCGCATTTTATAGCCAACACGTGCGCACAACAGCAGAGGCTATAGCTATCCGTCTAGTTTACGAAGTCTTGACGTCCACTTGAGTGTATCAAAAATAATGATCTAAAAATAAATATGCTGTTTCATCACTCAATTATGTATAACAATATTTTTGCTATTTTTGAATCTATGACGGGGACATTGACTCCCAAAATGGCACAGCCATGATAGTTGCCATGATGACGTCAGGTCAATAGGTGGCATATAGACCTTATGCATATGACGTCATTTGAGTAGGGCGCCCTCACCTAGAGGTCAAAAGGAAGATGCTCATTGGCCAGTCTTGTGCGCCGCGCGTACAAATCAACGCGTTTCCATTGTTTCATCATCAGTTTACCTCTAAGATGGCGGCTTGGTGACGTCAATGCATAAGGTCTATTCTCATTTTTGCTATTCTCAAAATTGTTGTCTCATTCGTAGTAAAGGAAGAGCACATTGTGATTTCTTCTTCAAAATTTATTACTGTCCAATATTTTATAAGGTTCAATATACAAACGGTAACAATGGATAACATATTACGTCAGTAGTTTAACGGGAATAAAGGCAACATCCGCCATCTTGGATATGAGTATTATAAGCTATTACGTATACGCAGTAAGGTTGTTTCTTCACCAGTTTAATCTCAGAAAATAGTAGAAAATAAAAACGACTGAAGAAAAATACGTAATCGTGCTGGCAAAATTAGAAAAATTTCCTCATCATTAGTCACGGTATTTGTATTTAGCATACAATTCCATTGTAATGTCTCATTTGAAAAGAAACTAAACTGAAAAGAAGACGGAAATAAATCTCATGTTGGGAAACTAAATTCTGGTTCAGCTTATTTATTAGAAAGGTTTCTTACATTGGAAAATCAGTGAACATGATTACATAAGTGGCGAGACCAACGCCCTGGAATCATCTGCGACACTTCAATGGGCAAAGGGTGTTTATATATCGGTCTAAACATTAAGGCCCTAACGGGTTTCAACTTTTTTTAAAATGAGAAATCGCCTAACATCACAAGGCCACTTCAAGGTGAGGGCTATTGACCCAAACCAACTGTCACCAGGGGCACGTTGCCACCTACTCCTTGGGCTGAAACAGGGTTACCCCCTTCACAGTCCGTAAGGATGTAGCCATGATGGGTATCATTCACTGAGATGCCTGACGGGTAGAGCAGAATGCACTACGTTCCCAACTTTTACGAAGCAATTATGGTTAAGTGCCTTGCTCAAGGGCACAAGTGTTACGACTGGGATTCGAACCCACACTCTGCTGCTGACAACACCAGAGCTTTGGTCCGGTGAATTAGACCTCTCGGCCACAACACGCCCATAGAAAGGGGTTCCACAACACCATCAAGAAACTGTGCAGAAATGCCTTTTTCTAGTTTTATTATAAATGAACCACAGATCAGATAGTATAAAAACAGTTTATAATGTTTTGAATCAGACTCCCATAACGGTATTTGTTGAGTAATCTTAATTGGATTAAAAATCACTCTGGTTTAATTGCCACCGTTAATTATTAGTCCGTACAGTAGAGCCTCATCAAGGAATGTGTATTATACGAAGAGTAAATTTGCATGGACCGTAGATTAAACATCGTTCAGAATGATGGACGTTTACAACGCCAATCACGCAGCATGCATTATGTAGCAATTAAAGCGAAGTCGTGCCAGCATCCTGTGCTTGGTAAAACTAGCCTCAAATTTGACTTCTCTTTCTTCTTCTAAACATAATATGCCTCCATCACACTGATTTGACTCATCACGATGTTAGGTTGAGCATGTGTTTTGAGAATTAAAGCGGAGCTGCAACACACATTTTTTTCTTAACACACTTGGGGGAGACTGTTCTTTTTCACATGCTGGACCATCTCTTTGGAATGCTCTTCCATCAAACCCCAGACTAATAGATACTCTCTCTAGCTTCAAAACCAACTTGTAAACTCACTTGTTCAGTCTTAGCTTTAAGTATCGTCATTAGCAGAGTTCCTTTTCTGGGCGCCAGAGTGTCTTTCTGACAGATTTGGCGCACTTAATAATATATATATATATATATATTTCTTTTTTACATCCCTGTGGAGACATCTTTTGTGTCTTCCTTTGTCCCATGCCCTGTTTTGTTTTTTGAAGACACAATGGTTGAGGTGGGATTGGGTGGGGGGGGGGGGGTGCCTCCAAGATCAAATGTGAACACGTGACGGTGCTCCTCTGAACGCTAACCAGACATTATTTGAGAAGATAAAACAATCGAAGGTCATACATTAATGTAATTTGATTACCATAACAAAAGTGTCGACGAGAAATGCGTACACACTAACAACTCCCAACAGCATTATGTATCCTGCATGCATCTTCGCGCCTGCATTTCGTTTCAACACTCTATAATATACGCGTTGCCGAACGCCCTGACCATTACAGCAATATAATCTCACCTATGCATTTTTGTTTCAAGTCATTACATTTTCAAAGGAGAGATGTCAAAGAATTTCTTATAAGGCTTGAAGGTTTGCATGATGGAAAGACAATACCATAATAAATTTGCGGTGAGCCCATTTTAGGTTAATGCCCCTTTTATTCCGTTCGAGATGTTTGTTTGTATTGTTGTAGTTATTTATTATTACTTTTTTTAAGTTCTCGTTTCCGCAACCCCCCCCCCCCCCCCCCCCCCCATTTGTCAACTAACCTTAAACTTATTACAGTCGTTCTCATGTTTTGCAGTATTTCATAATACAAGCAATACACCAAATCAAAGCTTATTCTCAAGCTTGGATACACAAGCAACAAAAAAGACATCACTATTGCGTCACTGTATTTCATTTACTGGATTGACTTGTGGGTTGGGCGAGCACGACTTAGTCACGCGAACGTTATTGTAATTCATTTTGTACACGGTTTGATGATGATCGTGCTACATGTATATAATGACATGTTTAATCCAACTGTAAAAAGGTCAAATGAAAACCAGAATGAGGTATTGGAAATGAACCTATATCCCACCATACCGTGATAAACAGTTGTTTGATCAACTGACCTACTCAAGTGACGTCATCATATTATCCACTATGTTCAACTATTGTCAAAAAAGTTTTACATTCCAGTAATACAATCCATACACTCGCTGCTCTGTAAACAGTGTAACGAAAGTGTTAGTCCCCCACCCCAAATATTACACGTATTGAGACAACAGTGGTGTACCCCACACGTACCTCAACCCCATACATGACCCCCTCGATCCCCCGTCCAAAACCAGCTCAAATAAGACACATTATTTTGTGTGTCTCAAATTTGCAATGCGTGGCATGATTTTCTAGGCTAAACTACCTGTTCTGATTTTTAAGAACCTCTTACCCTTAACAACACTGTTCAATATTATCTCAGGGCTGGCGCTATGTTTGTAGTGTTACCACAACCTTCCAATATGGCGGCTGGCGCGGCGCCTTGATTCCGACGGCTGTTCGTTGCAGGCCTCTCCTGCCGCTCTCGCATCAGTCTGGGCCTCTTCGTGCACGCGGTCGAAATGTACATGTACAAGGCTGATTTCGCTATTGACTACACTTTCTAATTAAGACTGCGCTTGAACGTTTTTTCAGCATCTTCTCCATAACCATGCAGCTGAGGTCATATTTTTATTTTGGCAGTTCCCTTTTTTGTTGTTGCTGTAAATTCGTCGATCGATCCAGCCGTTTTTTTTTTATGAGCTATGGTTTTCGGTGGGGTGCATGCGACGATCATGAAAATCTGTCGTTCTGATCACGGCTGTACTGTCCAATGCACCTGTAGTCTATGCTCGCAAAATACTTCGTCATTCATATTCCTTGAAAGGAAAATGTATATATATAGGTTTTCACGGTTATTTTCGGCAAAAGAGCAGCCTAATTCTCGCTCATGCATTCGTATTAAATCGACTTTCCCTCTTCGGTTGAAACTGTCACTCAATTTAACTTGAGGCGTGCGAATTTATATTCAATTAAAGTTACAGAGAGTTCGTTTAAGCAAATGCGAAATCAGCATTCAATTTAGCAGAGTATAGGTGCAACTCGAGATAGTACCTTGGGACAGGGATGCATAATTACTGCTTTATATTTATTAGTGTGGGTTTCTAATTTGCATTTAAATGTTATTTTCTCGTCGTTTGAACTATATACTAATTTACTATTGTACACAGTATTCATATTAATTTTCTACTTGACTGCTTCTGGTATACCTGCATGCCTATGTATGTGTGTTGTGTTGTCATTTAGCATTCGAGAAAGACCCTGCTATAGGGTCGAAACGTTAGGCCATTAACTATTTTGTTTGCATTAATACCATGCATAGGTCCTGTTGGTTGGTTTGCAACAGGTAACTCTTTTTTCTCTGTATTGTAGTATTATATGTATTGTGTATAGATGGGTTGCAGTATGACGTAAGTCGGCCATCTTTACGGGCAATTTGGAACACACAGTCATGCGTTACGCGTGAGAACGGCGTGCAGCACGCGCACATTTCACCAAACTCATTGCATGATTGGTTAGTGAATGACGCGGCTGCGTTAATCATTTGAGCGCTTGACGCGCCTGCCAGCCAAAATGCGATTTGCCCGTAAAGATGGCGTCTACTGGGAACTATCTATAGTGTCAAAAGACCCTACGAATTTCCCCGTATTTTATCTATCTATATAATATCTATAGCATCCGAAAAACCGGATCTCAACTTTATTCCAGGATGATCTACAATCTAAGTGGTTTAATATATAAATAATGGCTATTTATAAATAATGATTGTTTATAAATAATGGTTGTTTATAAGAAATGGTTATTTAGAAATCATGGTTGTTTAAATAATATGTGCTGTTTTCCACGATGCCAATGGAGATGAGGCTGGCGGGTTCATGACGGGACCATTCTAAGAGTATACTTGCAGAGTCATTTTTATACTTCGCTTGCCATATCCGCCAACCTGGAGACGATCGACTCACAACATGCAATGTCATGGTCTTTACAAACTGTACAGCATTGTAAAACAGACTTGATTTAAGTCTGTCCTCACGATCTTCTTATACATTGTCACCCTCTCTCCCAGTCGTATTCTAGTTCGACCTCGCCTATAGCCCCATTTCAGTACGCGACAATTCGTTAAGTGTACGTAAGTGGTTGCACCGTCAATTTCAGCGGTATGCCTCAAGATGCAAGACGATTTCCCAAAGGATTTCCGCCCAATTCCAAAGAATGAAGATGCTCTTGCCGTGACAAAACCCAGGGGCGAATTTTGACCAGCCAGAGATCTCGTCAGCTACTGACCCTGACATCCCTCTTTTGTTTTTGCTCTTAATTCAAATCAATACATAACCAAATTGAGGCTGGGCCGGCAACATTTTGAAAAAATAGTCTGACATCCTTCTTGGTATCTTAAAAATCAGTACTAATTATTCTCATTATTTCACTCATGGCATAACACAAAGATAATTTCGTCAGAATACAAATCTAGATTGATTATAATTATAAGGAATAACAAGCCTTCGAGAAAGACTCTGCTAGGGTCGAAACGTCAGGCCACTAACTTATTTTTTGAATAACAATTGTCTCAGTTTATTTGACATAAGCACAGAGAGTTTATCCCCGAAGGGAGTCGACAGTTTTGTACTTCTTTGACAAAATAATAATGTTGCAGAAGACGATATTGATCTTGTTTCTTGAAAACCATTGACCACGAAAAACAGACAATTTTAAACTGTCCACTATAAAGCTATACATTCCTTTCATGATTTATAATTTGTTTCCTTTTCGAAAACAACTCTTTGGTTTATAGGTATGGAAATGCTACTCAATCGTAAGAACTCTCTGAAGTCATGAAATGTTTTCACATCATGTTCGGCGGAGTTTCCTTTATAAGCATCTATGAAAAATGAATTATAATCCAACCCAGGCACGCGCGCACCTGTTAAAATGGACACACACAAAACATATGGCAAACGTAAATGGGTCAAACAAGGGCTTCACATCTAGGGAATTTTTTTAAAATGCGAAGCTACATTTACGGCAAAAAATAAATAAATTAAAAACCTCAGGAGTATTTTGTTTGCAACGCATTTAGCGGTATAATCTCTTTCTATTGTGTAATTCATTCCACGTGCCCCCAACCGCCACGATGTTCAATGGGAGACTTGGATTCTACTCAAATCATAGTTGCCATGGATATATGAGTTTCTCTATTTATTCGTCATTGCGGGCGGTATGATTTTTGCCAAGGTCAACGCGAGTTTAGAGATTGTGATAAACAAAAATTGCCGAAGATTTTACTTGCTCCATACCAGAGCCCAATTTCACAGAGCTGCTTAGCAGTAAATTGTGCCTAATATTTCCTGCTGAGCGAAAAATAAGCAGGAAACCAGTCAAAGATGATAAATGTGTATTGGTATTTTGGCTGGTAATCTTATTCTGGTAAGCATATTTATTTGTTGTGTGTGGTTATTTTGCGCTTTAAGGGGACTGAATGAAATTGTGCCTTGAAAAGAATTAATGCCCCTTTCTGCTATTAATAATATCTAGTATTTAGTACGCTCTCCATAGTACACTATAGCACAGTGTTTGCAAAAAATAATCATACACAACATACAACCTAATTTCATCAGAAAAGGTACAACAAGAAAAGGGCTTAAATTAACTATACAGGAAAGAGGTAAGTTTTCATAAGTTTCTTGAATTGATCTGTAGAATTTGCTGCTTTAATAAAAGAGGGGATATTGTTCCATTCTTTGGATGCAGTTACAGTGAATGTGCGATCGCTAGCTTTGCTACGGGTCCTAGGAATGGTAAGCAGAAATGGGTCTCGAGAAGAGCGAAGATTAGGGCGAGATGGGTTATGAGATGTAAAGCAATCTTTGGGGCCTATTTATGGTCCGGAAACGTTAATCATGCGAGTTAACGGTGTAATTACTTTCATTGCTTTCGGAAGAGTTGTTCATTCCTCTGAGAATTCTACAAAATGGCAGCAGACCAAAACCAGGCGAATCTATTGTTCTTAGAAATGTGCGCATGCTCAGAACTACGTAAATAATTGTAAAGTACCTGCTTCCACCTAACGTTCCAAAGAGTCATATTCTCGAGTTGTCACTAATTTTTTTTAACAACTTTTAAAGTTTTTTCCCCTGCCCACTTCTTCAAAACCAGGTGGCCAAATTTACATTTGTTTTGTCTGTTATTTTGATTCGGCAAATCGAAATCTGACCCGGACCTTAATTTCGTAGAGATGCTTAGGCCTAAACAGTCAATTTTGCTTTTAAAAGAATTATGTGAAGTAAAAACCAGCAGGTTAACATCAAAGATGCTGCATGTATTGCTTGTTGGCTGCCAGCTTATTCTCGTTAGCATAATGTTGTTGTGCTTGGCTACTTTCTGTGCGGGCAGGTCTATAGTCTTACTAATAAATAGTAAAATAATACCACAACTTGCATTTTGAAAACTCACTTGGTATAATTTAACTCGATAGTCGTATATTTTTTATATATTTAAGTTTCTTACACCGTTAGGGGAAATCAAAACGTCCCTAGGCCTCTGTCATTGCTTTTGCCTCGAGGGGGATCTTTCCCGCCATCTTCATGGAAAATACTCACGGGTTTGTAATCCTATTATGGTAAGTTAAATTTCTGACCAGAGTATTACATTTTGAAGCTCAAGATAAACTAAGCCCTGTAATGGAGGCG
The DNA here is from genome assembly GCA_037783415.1 of Leptasterias polaris. Lineage (NCBI taxonomy): Eukaryota > Metazoa > Echinodermata > Asteroidea > Forcipulatida > Asteriidae > Leptasterias > Leptasterias polaris. The sequence goes on from JAZGTN010000055.1 coordinate 2,007,493, forward strand.
AACATCAGCGTGTGATTCAACGTGATGCGATTATTTTGGGATTCTTTTCCTCCTGAAAGTACTTCCTGCACTTCATCATGCTATAGGTAAAAAAAAAATCCGCTGCTTGATTTTTGTTCCCCTGAAAATATCAGGAAATGATGTATACCCACGAAGAAAAGTTGGTTGTCTCTGACGGGATATGAATAAATCAAAACGATTCGTTAAAATCAAAAGTTAAATTATGAATTCAACAAAAACGAGTCCGTTATTTTGACGGTTATTCTGGCATTATGGATGCCAAGTAATAACCGTAAGGTTAATTACGGGTACCGTTAAGACAAACTGATTCAGCATAAACGGAATTCGGAATATGCAATAATGTGCTCTGTCTATTTAAACACCCCAGTCATTGCAGCGTAATATTTAAGGTTGATTCCCGTATATGTTTACGCTGCATGTAATTTGGTACCCGTACATTTTACGGCAAGTCACACCGTATGCTGTTACGTAAATCATCGTAAATAACCGATTTGTTGTTTACTGCAGTGACTGCTTATAATAAATCAAAATGACATTATATCATGGACACAAAATAGCAGTTACGTTACGTTTGGTTACGTTAAAGACGTAACTGCATTTTTGGGGTTAACGTAACAGTTCGGGTCACAAAGTTCAAGAAGATCTCCACCACTCGTCTCTTCTGATCAACATAAACTATGCTTTCTTGTACGGCGGCTTCCCCATCCCCTTCATCCTGACATTTGAGCATGTCAACATTTCTTGAGATCTCCCTCGAGAACAAACCTACGTCACGATGGGACTCCCTTCTTAGACAAAAGAAGATGATAGTGGAATCACCGTCTTCTCAGAACAAGACGTGTGCGTCAAGTTAATAGAGAGGTCCTACATTGTCTTTATAGATAGTTCCCAGTAGACGCCATCTTTACGGGCAAACTGCATTTTTGGCATGCAGGCGCGTCAAGCGCTCTAACTATTAACGCAGCCGCGTTGTTCACTGACCAATTGTGCAGTGAGTTTTGTGAAATGTGCGCGTGTTGCACGCCTTTCTCACGCGAAACGCATGACTGTGTGTTCCAAACTGCCCGTAAAGATGGCCGATTTACGTCATACTGCAACCTATCTATAGGCACAACACACGGCTCTACAGTATTAAAGAGTTACATTTTAACGTAAATTACGTAATTAGGTAAATTACATAAAATACTAATTACGTAAATTTCCCAAACGTAAAGATGGAGATTTTGTTTTACATCTTAGTTGTTTATTTTGTTTTGCAATTTAATTTCTGGTGTGGTTTAGCTGTTTGAAATAATAATTAAATATTGTTTGAAAACAAATAATAAACACACACATAAATAAATAATATAATTATTTACGGTTCCTTTGCATAGTTTGTTGGCTTGTTGACTTAATACTTATATTTGTAAATTTATATTTGTAATAATCAAAAGGTCCTAAAATATAATATGGCTACCCCCCCCCCCCCCCCCCCCGCCGCCACACACACACCCACACACAAGTGTGTAACAGCCTGCAATCGTGGACCCTCCTTTGTTCAACTCTTTGTGATAGCAACCGTGGACCACAATGCTTTTCTTTGTGATAGCAACCGTGGACCTATTGTCCTCTTTTGTTATAGGTCCCGGGTTTGAATGTGGTTACCTACTCACCCACACACCTAATTTGTTCCTAAAACTATCCTTGATTATCTCTTCGCCAAACAAATACTTTGGGGTAGACACACGAGTCAATAATACAATTTATCGGAGCTTCAAAATAAACTAAACTACAAACAATTATGAAAATCATACGAATTTTTACAAGGATCGACCAATCATGCCTTTGAATTTGTAAAACAAATATAAGGAAACTGAATGCCAATATTTAGTGCAAATCTTCTTTGTTTTGCAGCGACCTTGCTAGACCAGCATGGTGAGAATATGGCAGTGATGCGACCTCAATTGAAAAGAACTATACATATCATTACGGAATCTTCCGCAAGGTTCGCTCGGCAGACAGTAAGCACTTGGATCGAGTTCATTTCACTGTATAAGGCCTCAGTATTCGATTCCACCGCATTCGTAATAATGATGCCCGTACATAGTGTAATCATTATTCGCTGCCCTTAATGAAGACACGTTGTCCTATTCGACTCTTCACAAGTCAATTACAATTTGACGGAATCGACTACACACAAACCGGCATAGGATAGCTGATTATCATAATCGATTCTGTAGTGTCTATAGTGCAGTGTTACAGTTCCTTGTAGTCCAAGCGTACCTCAAAACACTCCATTGCATTTAAGAAAATACCCGTCTGTCGTTATTATCCGATTCTTGATATCGATTATTAGGCAACAACTTGTTATCACACTCGTAATTATAGTAATGTGTGCATATAAATACAAGCTGCTCCGCTTACACCATAGACATCGACATCTCCTCTTTATTCTATACCTCGTTCCTTCTCGCTTCATTCGTTGTATCTATATTCATGTAGGATCGCATTTCAATACACTCCATTACAATAAAATGTTTTTCATTACGTTAGTATTATTCCAAACTAGATACATTTTCAAAGCACAGGGAAATTAGCGACAACGCGTCCAAGCTACGCTGTTTTGACTACATCCAAGTACATCAAGCCATGTGTTCGACTTGAATAACTTCCAGTGTTTTTTAATGGATTTCAACGAGTTGGCCTGCGAATTTGATTATACAAATAATATATTTCAATGGTTTTGGCTCCAAGTACTACCTGTTCAAATGTCTTAGGACTATATACCGATTTAAGACGTAGAAAGAAACCACGCCTTGACTTTCAGAATTTACATTTTTTTTTACAGATAGAGAAATCACCGCATGAGCGGAAAAAATCATGTGCACACCAGCAGACATGACGTGCCTGAAGCACTTGGTCTGGGCATGCGAGAAGAAATCACGAATGATAATTACAAGACATGTTGAAGACAGATGGGACAACATAATTTCATCAATGGTTTTGGTCTGGCCGTGCCGTGAATGCGCTTGATTGAAGTGAATGCATTCAATTCATTATGTTAACAAAAGGTGTCTCTTTGAGTCAATGACAAATCCATCTTGGGGGGAAAAAACACACCACACGGTGAAAATTTGAGTCGGGATGAAAGAACACTGCACAATTTGCGGTGTTACATTGACACCTTAGGTGTTGTCACATATATATTCCAAAAAAGAATCACATTTTACACCAAAGGGTGTTTAAATAACACTAATTTCTGTAAAAACATTTACACTCATGGTGTTATGTTAACACCTTTTGATGTTAATTTTGATTCTCTCGATCGGTATCTATATGTGACAACACCCAAAACAGAATCACATTTTAAACCATAGGGTGTTTAAGTAACACTGATTTCTGTATAAAAACATTTACACTCCTTGGTGTTATGTTTACATCTTTTGATGTTAATTTTGATTCTCTCGATCGGTATTTATAATGTGACAACACCCAAAACAGAATCAAATTTTAAACCATAGGGTGTTTAAATAACACTAAATTATTTTAAAACAATTACACTCACTTGTGTTATGTTAACACCTTTTGATGTTAATTTTGTTTCTCTCGATCGGTATCTATACGTTACAACACCCATTGTGCCATTTTTAACACCCACCAGTTTTTGCAGTGAATGTTTCTGACCGTCTTATTTCGAATTTAAGCCAACCACAATAAAACCTAGGTACTGACAATTGCTTTGGTTTCCCCACAATTACAAATTAATGGTCGTACTCGTATGTGTTTATTTATCCAGTGGGGGTGAATTAAAATGTAGGCCCAGTCGGTTGCATTAGAAACAATAATACTCTCAAGACCGAGATTAAGCTAATCGGCATTGTTCTTATCAATGCTCGCTATATTTCTGAAACATAAAAGCTTTCCAAGGCTATGCATCACTTGGGAGTTCAGATCTCACAATGCCGTTGCAATTTTAGAAAGACTCCGTGTAGAAATGTTAAATGTTGTTTTCAACTTTGACCTTTGTAGTCTTTGTTAGATAAGTAATAGCTTAAGACTTGTTCGCTGTATTGTGACATGAGGAGACGTTTTTTGTTGTGCTTTTCAATTAGAGCTTAAAAGTTGTCACTCTTTTTTATATCTTTCTTTTCACTCTTTCACGCCGTGTTATTACACGGTTGCTCATTGCACACTAACTTGCTCGCGGGTTATCTTCTTCGACGAGACATAGTCGATGGCGCATAACACTTTGATTACGAAGGAGGAGGGGGGAAGCTTCGCTGGAATAAAGCTGCATGCACTCGGGCGTCAATGACAGGTAAATCTTAAACCCAACGTCCGCAGACAGACACTGTCATCACTCTGGCAAATGTCCTAATCAAACAGGAGATTTATTGGGTATTAGTTTGAAGATTAATTGTGGCAAATCCCAGCCTCCAACGTTGTGGGGTTATTTCGCTGCCATCACAATTCGAAATCTTCTGTTAGGGCTGTTTTAATGGAAAGAGCCTAGGCCTAATTATTGACAAATCCCGTTTGGAGCGAGGATGTAGTGCTATAATCAACGGGCTATTTGGTAGCTTCGTCATTGGGACAAAACATTATAATGACAAGGTAAATTAACTGTACATCAGTCTTTAGAGGAGTTAATGTCCAAATGGGGCTGGAGAAGTTAAATCCCACACAAACACACCATACAACGGGAAATCATTAATGTATACTAATAATTAGGCAATCACGATTTCGAGAAAATACGGACTTTTAAGTCATTGTGAGCGTAATTTCGATAGGGCTCCTCGAAATAAGTGCCGGTGTTGAATTTTTTGAGAAAATGTTCTCACATTTTGTATATAATTGACGGAACAAACACTCTAAAAAATCACCCATGTTTGTGTTGCAGTCACTGTCTGGACATTCTTTTGTCCTAACTCCTATTCCTCAACACTGTAAATAACTCTGTGTGGACGTGTGCAAGTCCACATAGTGTTTCAAAACCCTGCCTTGTGTGGACTTCTTTTGTTCTCAGGTTGACACTTTGTATGTAATGCTTACCCACGGCTTCCAGCAGGCTGACCCGGGAACTGGTTTAAAAATGGGTTTTATTACTCGGATTCTGCGTCATTTTGACACAGATTATGGGTCATACTGACCTTGAATTCAAGGGACTCGCAGAATTCGGGTCAGTTCTGTCCTAGGACTTTTTATAGTTTGTATTTCCCATAGCTATTGATACTAGTTTCACTGTCTATTCCAAAGGAATATTTAAGAACATAATAATTTTGGTAGTTCGATTGGACCAGTCGTATTAATTCCTTTTCAAATAATAAACCACAAGGGAAACTGACTGGGTAAATTTTAAATGATTTTGGGTTGAACAAATTGACTAGAGCGGGACTTAAACCAACGACCTTCGAATCAACGTGCCGGCGCTCTACCAACTGAGCTATCTAGCCCTATGTTGGCGGTCTCCCTATTTTGTCAATAGCCTTGTTCGGGGGGTGCCAGTCAGTAGCCATTCTTCCATAAACTGCCGTGTAGCCAGGGATCACACCCAAGTATACGATACAACCTGGGAAGCGGCTGATCACCTTAAGGGTATGCGACTTTTCGTGGACAGAAGGCTTTTAATTAAAAAATTGTTCCGCGATGCTGTTTGAAGCCCTACATAATTATATTATACACATACACTAGCGGTACGTCTATTTCACCAAGATCTTATCGGTTATGATCAGACAAAACATAGAGAAATCAAAGATGGAATATACAAAAATGAGAAACAAGCAACGGCTACAAGTAAACATATCACTATGTGGAAATAGATAGGATTCAAGTCAATTCTTGAACACTTGTTGTAGAACGTAAGGATCCCAGTGACTGTTCCGTTTTTGAGGAGCAACAATTAGAAAATGATTTTCTTGCAGCAGATGCTAAGGTTTTACACACGATTTGAGCGAACTTCATCCCAAACGTACCTCTTCATGAAAAAAAAAATAGTTAATAATAATTATAATAATTACAACCTGTTCAAGCTCTACCTCAAACTCTGCCTTACCGAGCTCCCAACATCTTGCCCTTTCACGATTATTAAAAGACCCAGAAAACCTCGCGGGCCCCATTTAATTTTTTGCACAGCATGTTCTAGTCTCCGGAGGGGTGGAAATGAATAATTCAGTGAAATTCTCATCTATATTTCCAGGCTGTGAACAATAAACATCATGGGCAAGCAAGTGGGACAGTTGACCCTCATCTGAGATGTACAGTGACAGAAGGGGTGTCCCGATGAGCAACGCAGGCTGACGATGGCATGACTTTTTGTTGTTGTTGACCGACGGTTGCGTTTTCAATAAAGCTGACAAAATTACTTGTTTAAAAAAATATTCTTAAGATGATTAACAAAAAGAAGAAAAAAGAAAAGAAAAAAAGCCCAGTCGAAAGGGGTTGCATTTGAATCATCCCCTTTTTGTCAACGAAAATGTGAGCAATTATTCACACTTATGCAAAGTGTAGACTTACAAAATGATTTACTTATGATCGATAGCAAACTCTCAACATTTGAACCTAGAGATTAAACATTGCCTCGGACAACTCATTCTTTAAAATAATAAAAGCTAAGAGAATTTATTTAGATGTTAAATTTGCAACGGGGATTCAGAATATTAGTTGGTTTTACCCCATACAACGATGTGATAAAGCATTGTACACTCAGTACTTACCTGAGTCCTGTGGAAAAGAAAATCCACAGGTATACTGGGGCTAAATGTGATACAGTGTTGACTCGACTCCCCGTTGGCTTCCGTTTGAACTCGACCCACCACTTCTTCCAAAATCATTATGCTCGCCTAATTAGTAAAACGATGAAGCTGAATTGGTTATCGATTGTATAAAGTTGTTATTAATTAATAGTGAGCCGATGCACACACATCTTGGAAATGTTTTATCATGGGAATAATGTGAACACTTTGTAACCGATTGTCACAAACCGTTGAACATTGAACAAAAGCTTTTGGGTAAGAATTGACACGGATCCCGGTCTCGTTGGGTTCTACGGGAAAGCTCCATTAACGAATTTCCGAGTTTTGGCAGAAAAACTCGGAAAGTATCCATCCTTTTCAGCGAGAGGGTGTGTTTATATTGCCATTACTTGCTGAATCAACAAACTTCTTGGATGAGCAGTTAACCCCCCTGGGCGCAGTCAGCAACATAACTGGCTGGCGGTTTTTAAATAATCGGTTTCCACTCCTCAGATTTCAAAATAATGTTAAAACACACAAAATGTTTTCATATACTGTTTATGAAGATCCAATTATAGATTAGAGTCCACTGTTTGGACTAGGAATTCCTTGGAGATAACAGGCAAGACTAGTGGCCAGGTAAAGACAAAAAGGATGTATAACTCCGGCCTCTTTCTTTAAAGGCACTGAACACGTTTGGTAATTACCCAAAATATATATTAGCATAAAAACTCACTTGGTAACCAGCAACGGAGAGCTGTTGATAGTATAACACATTGTGAGAAACCACTCCCTCTGAAGTAACGTAGTTTTTGAGAAAGAGGTAACTTCTCACTAAAATAATAAAAGACTTCATGCATGAAGCCTTTTATTAGCATCTGAAAGCACACAACATTGTGCAACAAGGGTGTTTTTTCTTTCTTTATTTTCTTGCAACTTCGATGACCGATTCGACCCAGATTTTCACAGGTTTGTTATTTTATGCATATGTTGGGATACACCGAGTGAGTTTCTGGAGTGTAGTCGACTGAGAATTTCCTTGGACATTTTAAGAAGATGCAAGGTTTAATAGTTTTAACCCTACTTTTAGACCTTTCTTTTGCAATGTCACGGCTCGAGTTTTTGCCAACCGAGATTGGAAAACTATGGAAAGCCATAAATGCAAAACAAAAACAGATAGCCACAGTTTGTAATAATGTTGCACAAATATTCAAAAATAGTGTTGAACTTGTTGGAAAGAAAGCAACCAATCATTGGAGGTATTTTTGTTAATGTAAAGTTTTCAGAAAATTTTGAATTTGGTTAAAACATCTGTTAACGCCATTGAATGTTTTACCCATATTCGGCCGTCCATGCCGACGAGTGCGTTTTGTTTTACAACAATAGAAAGGTCTATACTCTCAGTAGTCGCATTACTTGTAAAACTGCCCCAACAATTCGAAAAGAAAGAACTAGTTTCCTAAATTATACTTTGTTTGTAAAGTGATCATTTTGGGGGCTCACAAATGCACTTCAAATGTAACCCGTTTATGCAGTACCAAAGAATTCCTCCACACCATGGTCGTTAAAAAGTACACTGACCCCGAACGTGTGAGCAAGTTAAGTTAATGGCACGTGTCAATATGAAATATAAATATGGTCACGCTTCACCGTGTTTGTCTTCATCTGTTGATTACTACAAAAGCATTGACCTTTGCGCTAACGTATTTGCATATTTGCATATTTGCATATGCAAACAAGTACACTTGCCGTCTATTTGGAACCGTCTGTCATTGTGGGCCAGGTCCAATTCGGTCTTGACGAGTACCGTAAGTGAAGGAGATTGTTACACCCTTGATCTAATACATTTATTGCCACAAGAACTTCTCACCAAAAACCTCCCAACAAAATGAACGGGGTGGGGGGGGGGGGGGGTGTGGGCATGATGGGGGTGGGGGTGGGTAACCAATGAATTCTAACCCTCACATGAGGGACTCACCGTGAGCTGGGTGGGTACTAGAATGGAGCTATAGCTCCATGGTACTGGAGTACCGACTGCTATTGAACATTCCCTTGTAATGAATATTATTAGGGTCAAATCGCACCTTTGTAACCTGTTATTTTTTTTCCTTGCATGACTTGGGAAGCTTTATATGTATATATAACGTGCTTATCACACATTGGTTAAAAAAAAACCCACAACAATGTCCTTTATCCACGAAGTATTTACATCTTTTGAAACGAGAAGTAGATGGCCTTGGGTCTTTCAATTCCCATGACAAACAAACATGGTGACATTGTCTGTGTTGAACCACCCATGGCATCCCAACAACCGAATCAGGATCCGATAGCATGGGCTTACACTGCGCCGCCACACGCAATGTTTTACATTGGGAGGGAGGTTGTCTGAGATCGAGGGAGTCGTTGAGATTGTTTTAAAAGTTTAGGAATAGTCCAAGTGAAACCATAAAATATTACAAGCAAAAATACAGACAGCAAGATGTACACTCATTAGTTTTTAGAAGAGTACATTCATTCAAAACCCCTAGTTTTCAAGAACATAAAGGGATGGTATAATATCATTGGTTTTGGAAGAGTAAATTCATTCCAATCCTCTAGTTTCAAGAAACATATCATAAAGGGATGGTACATCATTGGTATTTAGAAGAAAGTAGGGCCTACATTCATTCCAATCTTCTAGTTTCAACAAACATATTATAAAGGGATAGTACACCATTGGTTTTGGAAGAGTACATTCATTCCAATCCTCTAGTTTTCAAGAAACATATCAAAAAGGGATGGTTCATCATTGGTTATTGGAAGAGTACATTCATTCCAATCCTCTAGTTTTCAAGAAACATATCAAAAAGGGATGGTTCATCATTGGTTATTGGAAGAGTACATTCATTCCAATCCTCTAGTTTTCAAGAAACATATCAAAAAGGGATGGTTCATCATTGGTTATTGGAAGAGTACATTCATTCCAATCCTCTAGTTTTCAAGAAACATATCATAAAGGGATAGTACACCATTGGTTTTGGAAGAGTACATTCATTCCAATCCTCTAGTTTTCAAGAAACATATCATTGGTTTAAACATGAATTCAAATCCTTAACAGTTTTCAAGACAAATATCATAAAGAGATGGTACACCCATTGTGTTTTGAAGAGTAAATTCAATCCATTTCTTCAGTTTTCAACACACAACAACATAAAGGGATGGTGCATCATTGGATTTTAGAAGAGGGATAGAAAAAAGCATCATGGGTGTTTGGAAGAGTTCATTTTCTCACGGATGACAATACCACCGGATCGTTGAGAGTCCATTCGTTCCAATCCCATCTTCTATGTACTCAGGGGAAATTTCATAAATTGATGGTACACATTTTTTTGAAAGACTACATTCATTCCAACCCTAGTTAAAAATCCACAACGGGATTGTATATACCCATCGGCGTTCTAAAGGATTGATATGGATTTGATGTAAAACATGTGGTTGTAAATATTGACTTCTTTTACAATTTGTTTTATTCATTACAAGACGGTTACATTTCCATACACAAATCCCTTAATATATCTTTGGGCAAATTACTTTAAACCCCCCCCCCCCCCAAAAAAAACACCACCAAAAACACACAAAAAACAAACCCAAAACACACTTCATGTTGTCTGTCTAGACAAATAATGTGAAGCATCTATTTTTGGCTTTTGGGGTCTGCCGAATTAAGGCAAATGGTAATTCATTGCTGGCCTGGTAGTGCACTCATCCAAAAGGAATGCATTGCTTACATTGAGAACGATGTTTATTTGCCATTTTGCGTTACTCATCAATGAGTGCCTGACATCACCAGTGACTGTTTTTCGCTCCGATATTAAAGGGTGTTTGTAACATTGGTAAGAGTAAAAATATAAATGTTCACAGATTCACACATAACTTACATGGTATAAAGATGGTCATGAGATGGGAAACTCTCTTTGAAATATTTTTGCTTTAAATGCTATAGTTTTTGAGAAATGAGTAAAACAATTAGTTTTGATCTCATGAGTCAAAATCTCAATGTTTGAAAACAGTGAAAACACTTAAGGTTTTCCCCCACTTTTTTCTGGTGATTGCAATGACCGATTGAGCTTAAACTTTCACAGGTTTGTTATTTCATGTATATGTTGTGATACACCAAGTGAGGATACTGGTCTTTGACATTTACCAAAAGTATAAACTGCCTTTAAATACGGCATGCAAGGTCCGCAGAATATGTTCACTACACTCTCCCATAATGACCGCAAACAAAACAATTAAAGAAATTATTTTAATCACGAGCTTGGTAGTGAACCGATCGACAAGAAAATTTCAGGATTGGATAAATTATGCTAACCGTCGGAAGAATGTTGATAATAATATACGGAGCCACGAGCGTGGAAACGCGTTATGTTAATCAGCTCAAAACAATTATCGATGTTGCTTGTTACTTGTGCGCATGTTTGACATTCACCGAGCAACGGTAGCGGGTACATAGTGAGACTGGTTATTAATTGTACAGAAGCATAGACAGTGTTTATGTAATAGAATCAAATTACCTTCGAACTGTTTGTCTTAGCAGGTGTGTGAATTCCAATTGCAGTGCGTGTCTCTCCGTTGTGTCGTTGTTGAACATCCCATTAGTAGAATATCTTAGATACGGTGTAAGATACTGCTACATCTGTGGCACACAAAGACGCGAGATGTTAGTTTCTGCAGACGCCCCATGTTGTTGTTGTCTTCGCTGTTGATGAATTCGCCATCCACACGGGGTCGTAATCACCATCGAATAGGCCTACAGCGCATCGCATTGCATCGACGTTATTATTTTACACACCGTGTTCTAACACACTATGGTTCCGTGCTCCCTTGTCCTCCTCCTATAGCGGGTTCGTGGTCGTTCGTGCGCAGCGACCGCTAGACTCCCCCGAATCGCCTCTCTCACACTCTCTCGCCATATGACGTCATCAACGGGGCAACGAGAGGCGAAACTCATCGCTGGAGGACTCCGTGCCCGGGGTCACGTGATCATCAAAAACGCTTTGCAGAATCAGTCGCAGTAGACGTTGATGTTTTATTTATCGCCATTAACAATGATTAATTTTCGCCCCCAAGGTTCACGCTGAAACTGTCAAAATGACGACTGTTGCATTATGATTTCGGCCTCCTGAATCTTGGCGAAACCCCCCCCCCCCCCTCAATTAATGCGCTAATTTTCGAAAGAAAAATAAATACTTGCGGACATAAGATAGAGACTTCAGTTTACATTGTAAAATACTGTATCTTTTTACATTTTTGACGTGGGTGGCAGTGAGTGAGCCAAACAAGTAGAGTAAAATGTGCCCCCCTAAATGCAAATGTTAATCATTGTAAAATATGCCGGTCTTCAATCAAAAGGATCAACGTATGGTATATTCATTCCAAATTAAGGTCATTAAAGATATAACAATAATAATACCATTTTATTGTGCGTATTTCACCATAGAAATGTATCGAGTAAAACAGTACATGTACTAGGTAAAACAACTACAATAACATAAAAAAACAAAAAAACAAAACCTGTTTAAGAAGAAAGGTCTTTTATAAACGTTATCTTAAAAACAGAAAGAGACTGTATCGATTGTATTTGAGAGGGCAGCCTATTCCAAAGTGTCGGTGCAGCTGGAATAAATGACCAATCCACCGCAGTGCATTTTTTTTAAATTCTCTTTAAAAAAAATTAAATCAATATTAAGCATATTATCATTATTTGAAATAAACATCAGCGACTAAAATCTGCGCCT